>CM076672.1:36309206-37509206 GCA_038501925.1 Xenopus petersii | reverse complement strand
TATATGTTACCCAACTGTCCCTTTTTCGGAGGGACAGTCCCTCTTTTGACAGCTCAACCTGCAGTCCCTCATTTGTACTGGAAAGACCCTCTTTTCTATGCACTGAACAGCCAGAAAAAGAAACAAAGTTTCTCACTTAATTGGCTTTTAGCAGAGAGCCCAGAACAGCTAACAGGTGCAAATAAGATACTTTGTAACAATTTTTGAGACACAAAAACACAGTTTAGATAAGGAGAAATATTTTCAAACTTTCATAACCTGCCAAATTTTGTAAAACAAACATGGTAATTAGGGGGTGTGGCCACAGAAAGGGGTGTGGTCCAAAAAATTGCTGCGCTACGTGCGGAAAAATTTTTTTTGTCCCTCTTTTTACTTCCAAAATGTTGGGAGGTATGCTGTAGAGACTTTAGGGCAGATTTATTAAAGATCGAATTTGGACATGTTACTAGCCTTCCTGACTGAGTTTTTTTTTTCGGAGTAAAAAACTTGAATTGAGGTAAGTCGAATTAGATGCAAGTTTTCGGGTTGGTAAAATTAGTGCGAGATATTAGATTTTTTTATTAAATAACCCCCAATCGAATTTCGAGTATATTCGAATTTAATAGTTAAAAAAAACTCACATGAATTCGAAGTTAGTCCTTTGATAAATGTGCCTCTTAATTCTTTTGTTTGATGGGATTTAGATATCTGACTGTTCCCACTATTCCAATACAGAAGTCACGGATGTTTTTTGGGACAGTATACAGGCACGCCTGCAAGCAGTTTTCCTGCCAATAACCAGACAACCAATGCTCCTGTATAGATGAGATTATGGGTTTATTTTATGCACAGGGAGTGTAAGGTCTATGAACAAATGTCTAATGATATACTCGGTGGTACAGATTCCAGTCTGTATTGCAGTTTCAAGCGTAGTTTGATAGGTTAGTGGTTTGCTCATAGTCTCACTTACAGCAAAACAGCAGGTATTGAAGAAAAGGTGCAGCCAATTTTCTCACCTCTCCATCTGTTGGTGCCTCATGCACTGGCCAACACAATGCAGCAGCTGATATTTCTGAATATTCCCAATTGACAAATGAACCAATATACACAGTAGAAAGATACCAGTTGTAATAGTCTGCTCATATAATTATATGGTGCCATGCCCGGACTGGCCTATCTGTGGGTTTTGGCAAATGCCAGAGGGGCTGCTATAAGGTGCCATAGAAAGTCAGTATTTAGTTGGCTGATTGGGCCTCGGTATACCTGAAATGCCAGTGCCTATTTTAATTCTCAGTCCGGACCTGTATGGTGCTACACATGATAATATGGAAGGGTACTCTCCGCCCCAGCGGCTGCAGGGGGGCCCCAATTTCTATGGGGCCCCATGAGGCTTTAAATAATGAGTAAATGTGATATATATTGGTAAAATAGGACAACCTGTGTATATTTTAGGAGCCCTAAAATTATTTCGCTGTGGGGTTCAGCAACAGCTAGTACGCTACCCCATTTTGTCTGTAAAACTGTACCTGGTACTTGATCCAAACTAGAACCACAGCATATTTATTATGCCGTGTATAAAGCAGTGGGATAATAAACCACACATCGTCAGGCTTCACCATGTCAATAACAGTGCAAAAACTGAATTTTACTCACTTTTTCTAAGAGTGAATCCCACCTGAAGCAATCTAATAATCTAAAATAACGGCAGCAAGTCTGGCATTCACATGGTGTAAAATTTAGCAAACAGCTTGCAAAAAAAGGGGCATCGGGCACTCAAAAAAACTTCACAAGGGCCACTAAAATCAAAGTTAAATATGTAATATTTATTGTAGATTCATTAAAAAAAAAGGGAATATCTCCATTGGCCATATGAGTTTCGTGCACTCCAAGGTACTTAATCATAGGCATTTATAGGAGACATGACTAGTAGAAGACAAGATACAAAACATTTAAATTCAAAGCAAAAAGAGGGAAATGTCTCTTAAATGGATGCACTCGCTTAAAGAGATGCAATCTCAGAAATCATAGAAATATCATATATACACACACACACTCATGAATTCTGATATTGTATCTTTTAAAGATACATTAAAGGGATACGGTCATGGGAAAAAAAATTCAAAATGAATCAGTTAATAGCACTGCTCCAGCAGAATTCTGCACTGAAATCCATTTCTCAAAAGAGCAAACAGATTTTTTTATATTCAATTTTGAAATCTGACATGGGGCTAGACATTTTGTCAATTTCCCAGCTGCCCCTGGTCATGTGACTTGTGCCTGCACTTTAAGATAGAAATGCTTTTTGGTAGGCTGCTGTTTTTCCTTCTCAATGTAACTGAACTCAGTGGGACATGGGTTTTTACTATTGAGTGCTATCTTGTGTTAGGGAGCTGCTATCTGGTTACCTTCCCATTGTTCTTTTGTTTGGCTGATGGGGGGGAAAAAGGGAGGGGGTGATATAACTCCCAACTTGCAGTACAGCAGTAAAGAGTGATTGAAGTTTATCAGTGCACAAGTGACATGACTTGGCGCAGCTGGGAAACTTCGGGCGACTTCGGAAAACAAATCGTCGCGTGTGATTAGCGCAGGCGATTTTTCATTTTAGCCAGACGCAGAGCGAGGGGAGGCATTCGGGGAGAAAAGTCGCGGCGATTAGTCACCAGGCGACTAAATCTCCCCAAATCGCCCAGTGTGTCCCAGCCCTAAAGGGGAACAAACCAGCTATTCTTGGAAGACTCAATCTATAGTCAATTTAAACTATTATTAGGATTTGCAGGAGACAATGCCTAATTCCCATTAATTGCTGGGAATTTGTGTTGATAAGAAGTTACCCTTTTAATTACTTATACTTCAATAAGAACTGCTGTTCTTGGTAAAATTCAAAACACAGTCTCTAGGGAGTCGAACCGGTCCCAAATTCTAGCAACAGGCACAGCTCATAAAATTGCTTGTTAAAAGAGGAGATCATGTCTCTGGATCTCCAGTAGGTGCGGAGACACAACTCCCAGTATCCACCCTGGACTGCATAGGATGCTGGGAGATGAGTTGAAACAAATGCAGCAGAGCAACAGGTTAAAGTCCCTGCAGAAGAAACACCCAAGAAGGACAGGCAGCTGATCGCCATAGAAGATACACGTACAAGGAGATGTGGAATAAGAAAGGTACCTGCTTGAGCTCTTTCTCTTGCCCTGTATCCAGGTGAATGGAGATGAGTTTCTGCAGCCGGGCCTTCATGGCAGCGGGTGTGTAATACAATGCAGCATTAGAAGCGACTGCCAGCGCCTGGGCTGCTCCTTCCCGAACATGCTCGTGTGCTTGAGGGAGCGATCACTTCCTAACGCTTTCAAGCGCCCACAGTAGCGCTCTGGCCAATCGCAGCGCGGCTAGGGGGTACTCGCTCAGCTCTGCCTCTTCCCATTGGACAGGGCGGGCGGTGAATGAAGACGCTGTGTCGGACTTGCTCAAGCCGCTTTCTGTACTGGGAGCGCGGGCTGAGTTTGAAAGCAGTTCCGTAAGGATATGGAATGTGGTGCCGCGTCGCTGTTGCTGGTAGGGAGGGGCACTCGCCTGAATAGAAAGATCATTAATAAAAAGTAGCAATAACTATACATCTGTAGCCTTATAGCGCATTTTCTTTCTAGATGGGGTCAGTGTGACCCCCCTTTAAAAGTTGGAAAGGGTTAGAAGAAGAAAGCGAATAATTTAAAAAAAATTAAGTCGAATTTTATAAGTTGTTTACAACTGGCCATTGTATAACATACTTTTGGCACCTTGGGCCACCTCTCCAAGTGAAACAGCCAGGCTTCAAGTCATCAAGAACATTCATTCATTCATTCTAAGCAACTTTTCAATTGGTCTTTATTGTTTCTTTTATATAGCGTTTGAATTGTTTGCCTTCTTCTGACGGACTCTTTCCAGCTTTGAAATGGGGGTCACTGACCCCATCTAAAAACCAATACTCTGTAAGGCTACAAGTTTATAGTTATTGCTACTTTTTATTACTGATCTCTTTATTCAGGCGCTCTCCTATTTATATTGCAGTCTCTTATTCAAATCAGTACGTGGTTGCTAGGGTCATTTGGGCCCTAGCGACCAGATTGCTGAAATTGCAAACTGGAGAGCTGCTGAATAAAAAGCTAAATAACGCAAAAACCACAAATAATAAAAAGTAAAAACCAAATTCTCTGAATATCACTCTCCACATCATACTAAAAGTTAGTTCAAACATGAACCATCCCTTTAAGTGCAGTGACAGACAGAGTAGGGCACTCCAGGCCTTGTTAAAAAAAAAAAAGGTTATCCTAAAACTCCACAATATATAAAAATATACTCTTTATTCAAAAATCATGTTAAAAAATTGGTGATACAGACCACAGGTTATTCCGCCTTACCCGTTTCATACCCACTGGTACTTATTCATAGGCACTCCAGGCCTTGTGCCATTCCCCTTAGGGGGTTATTTACTAAAGCTCAAATTTGTCTGGTCAAGCCCTTTGGGGCAAAAACTGGAATTTGTTTGTGGAAAAAAAACCTCAAATATTTCGAGATTTATTATACCCCGATGGTGCAAAAGGCCGAATCCGAAAATCTGCCATCTCAGACCAGTCGAGGTCCTGTATAAGTCAATAGGACAGGCATCAATATCAATTTAAAGATATTGTGTTTTGCACTGAGTTTAGCCTAAAAATCTGAAAAATGTGGGCTTTTCGGGGCAAAAACACAGAAAAACTGGACGATTCAGTTTTACGTTAGATTTTATCGGGGTTTTTTCCTGAACTGATAAATTTGACGTTTCTTATTAATAAATAAGGTCAAATCAGGCATGGGAGTTTGGTCGTGTTTTTTTTTTTTTTTTTTTATAAAATATGAGATAAATTCAGAGTTTAGTAAATACCCCCATCAGAGTCTCAACTGTGATTTAACATGCGTAGTTGTCGGTGGCGTAACTTGGCTGTGCCGGGCCCCCCTGCCAAAAAATCTACTGAGGGGGTTTTGGCACAAACAGTCCTCTTCCCCTGGCTCTCCCATTTTATTTAAAGGTAAAAGATGGGTCAGGGAGGGGGACTATGATGCTGCTGTATAGGTAGTTACACCAGTGGTAGTTGTAGTATAAGAAGTAAGAACTGCTGAATGGAGTTGGTTGGAGATGCAGGAGCTTGATCCGTCCTCTTTTCCACCATTAGATTTCAACCATTAGATTAGACACAGTGCTTAGGTTTTTCCTCCCAGGGCAAATATCCTATTAATGCAGGCATGTCCAATTGTGGGCCATTTTCAAATTTACACCGGCCCGCAGCCTCCGTAATAATAATGCGGCCTCCACCCAGGGGTGCTAAGGACTCTAGGAATGATGTGACCCGCCTGGTCCTCCTTCTTCCAGTCCCACTCACGCACTGCCTTTCACTTCCTTCCCGGAAACTGCTGGCCTTGGGCTGTGGAGAGGCTGACGCAGAAGCTTTACTTGCAAAGGACAGTGAGTCTGATAGGAGGCAGGAGTTTTTACAGGGAAGGAGGCCAACTGAACAGACTGCTTCATACCCCTGCAGGGGAATCCTAGGCCCGCAAAAAGGATCTGCACCAGGTGGCCTTCTGGATATTGCTGAGTAAAATTCACAGCATTCAAGCATGACGGAATATATGTGCTGGAATATGTAGTACAACCAGGGCCGGAACTAGGGGTAGGCAAAAGAGGCAGCTGCCTACGGCGCAACGATTGAGGGGAGCTGAGCAGCTTCCTCTTCTGCCTTCCACTAGAACGGACGCATCTGCAACCCAGCTTGCCCACTCCCTCTAGTGATCATACAGCGCCCAGCAACAATACATCCGCACAGAGGCAGTGTTGTCCTTCATCATTCCCCGCCTCAAAGGAGGAGGAGCAACAACAGTAGTAGCACATCCAGGCGCAGGCACCATCCTGAAGAGTAGAAATCAGGCTGGTGATATTTGGGAAGACCGGGGAACAGAAGTGGGGAGCCAGGCTGAAGGCTTTCCGGCAGCACCACTTGATATACCAGCCAGGTCTAGCCAGTAACTTTTCCATGCCCTCTATTTGTCCCTTCATCCCCAATCGCCTTCAGTTACTTCGGACTCCTCCTTTGCCTTGTGTACTTGGTGATTCTTCCATCCCCAGCCTGACATTGCCTTTTATAGTGCCCTGAGGTGCCAACGTCAATGCGCACACGCACGTGTGACGTCACTACGCATGTGAGCGCAACATCACCACCCCACCGCACCACAGGAGAAGAAGGGGGCAAGCTGGCTGGCTGGGTTGCCTAGGGCGCCCGGCCGGCCTGGCCCACCTCTGAGACAAACTATAACTAGACAATCACAGCTTTATAGTTCTCCAGTGGCTTTATCGATCACTGTGCCAGTCTGGCACCAGTTTAGCATGTTACAATAGAAAAGTGTGTCTGTGGCTGGCAAGGCAATTTCATTTGTACTTTGTAGAACACACCAACTCCCTTTTTGCTACTGCAAGGATCTTATGGGAAATCCTTAGGTGGTGTAGGTGATGTGGAACATAGAGTCCTGTGTCCTTATCCACGCTCAGGGGCGTAACTACTGGAGGAGCAGGGGGTGCAATTGGGCCAGGGCCCGCACCCCCGCAGGGCCCCCCGGCAGATCGCGCGTGCTGCAGCTGGCTCGATTCGGCTGCAGCCGCAGAGAAATCACACAGACGAGGGTGGGGGCGGGCCCGGCTGAACGGCTCGCACCAGGGCCAACCCCCACCTAATTCCGTTACTGTCCACGCTCCCCTAAATTGGAAATGTTATGATCCAACTTATACAGGACAAATCAATGCAACAAGTTGTACAGAAATCACATCCTTTTAGTCATGCTAATGCCCATGCCTAATTGGCAGCCAGATCTCAGATCTTTTTGAGAAAATTGGCAAGCCATTGGTCTGTGTACACTGACTATGAAATAAAGTTTGGGGCTTGTGACAAATGCAATAGCGTAAATATTCACGCGTAATGCGCCTTCAGTCAGTTCCCGCTTCCCCCCAGCTGCTGCCGTCAATTGTCTGATCTGATCCAGTGCAGTCTGAAGGGTCGGCCCACATGTTTTCACCTCAACAAATCTAGCCCTTGTTGCAAAAAGTTTGGACACCCCAAGAAATCACATGTCCCATCCTGTATAACACAGTGGACAGTCTGAAAATCCAGGTGTGCTATGAGCTAAGCTGAATCCAAACTAGTTTAGATACTTTGTTATTATAAATCTGCAGTATTTCCTTCCCAGCCTCCATGCTCTTGTATAGCTGTGCCAGAGAGAAGAACAAACCCTTAATAAAGACATTAAAAGAAAACATTACTGCTTTGATCTATCCATACTCTGCCTTGTGTGCGCATTCCCTGGGACTAAGAATGTATTAAGTGTGCCTGACCTGCAGATACTTGGTGCTTATGGTGGATAAGAAAAGGGGCCCCAGCACTGTCCGGGTTTCCAGCTTGTAGTATTGACTATATGGTGAACTGTGCTACCATTAAAGGAACTATATGCACTTCTTTTAAAAATTGTCCTTTTGCTTTTATTAAAGGAGCCTCAGATGGTGGGCCTCTAGCTGTGTATTAAAATTGAAGTGCATATGCTTGCAATAACATTTTCCTGCTTCCTTTATGGGTGGGATTAAGAAGTGGCCTTGGCAACATCAGAAAATAATTTCTAGATTTGTTGTTATTGCAGTATCTTTTCTCCATATGAGGCACACACCTGCAGTTTATTAGCCTTTCTCAGTAACTGAAGGGAATAGAGAGGGAGCAGATACTGACAACTGACACTTTGACCTTAAAGGAATTGCTCAGTGTAAAAATAAAAACTGGGTAAATAAATAGGCTGTGCAAAATAAAAAATGTTTCTAATATAGTTAGTTAGCCAAAAATGTAATGTATAAAGGCTGGAGTGACTGGATGGCTAACATAATAGTCAGAACACTACTTCCTGCTTTGCAGCTCTCTTGGTTTCCACTGATTGGTTACCAGTCAGTAACCAATCAGTGACTTGAGGGGGGCACATGGGTCATAACTGTTGCTTTTGAATCTCAGCTGAATGCTGAGAATCAATTGCAAACAACACAGTTATGTCCCATATGCCCCCTTAAAGTCGCTGACTAACTCATAGTTAGAGAGCTGAAAAGCAGGAAGTAGTGTTCTGGCAATTATGTTAGACATTCAATCACTCCAGTCTTTATACATTACATTGTTAGCTAATGAACTATATTAGAAACATTTTTTTATTTTGCACAGCCTATCTATTTACCTTTATTTTTACACCGAACTGTTCCTTTAAGAGCATTGCAATTATTTGGGGCAGTTGGTCGATTGTTATAGAGTTTATGTTTTCAGCAACAGTAAAACCAAAACTAATTAGATAATAAAATCATATAATCATGTTAAGCGTAGCATTGTGAGTTTACAATAGAAAAGGGCAATCCTCAGCCATTAGCATAGTCATCCACCCCATCCCCAAGCAATACTAATGTGATGACCTGGCCCTCCAGGTGACTCTTCTTCAATTAACCCCATACTCACTGGGTTATGCGAAACAAACATGGGGTGGCGGAGCTGCATTTCCACTTAAAGGGTCAACGTGGGTTCCAAATAGTTAGCCACCAAAACTCTGTTCTTCACACTTGATACTGTAATATCTGTCCAAAGTGTTGCTCATTACCCCAAAGAATATTATTTGTACAAAACAAGTGCTCAGTGCTGTCAACAGTCAGCAAAATGAATTAAGACTTAAACAATGGATGGGGGGTCCCAGACTGAAAGCCATTTTGGGTGAAAAATACTTTTCTTTCTTACTTACTGGGAGAGAAAGGCAGAGCCTAAAAGGCAGGTTGAGGTTTAGGGAAAACACATATTTGTACTGATAAAATATGGGGGGGGGGGGGATTTTACACGTGTAATATTTTTTTCACACAACTAGATTGAGTTGATTGAATGTTGGATTAGGGGCTTAGAGGTGTTATATACTGTATTGGGGGCTTCTCATGGATCCCTTTGGATTCAGTGTTTACCACTTCCCCTGCACAGGTGTGGGTAGGATATCCCTACGGACACATTTATTGTCCCTTTTGCCTACGTAACCTAGCTAAGATCTTTTGACATCAGTGTATAGGGTTTCTCTGAGACCCTGAGACAATGGGGCAAATTCACTATGAGCCGAAAATGCGCTAGCAACAATGGGGACAACTCTCTGGTTTATAGCAGCTTGGTGATCTCAGAGGCCCAAATAAAGGCAGAGTGTTGTTAGCGTACTTTTGTTTCATGTTACTGAGGGATTAAACCAACAGGGCTACAGGGGAAAGCAGTGAAAATGTCTTCATCGATATTTATTATGTGGATGTGCAACAATAGACAGTAGTACATTCCACGTAAGAGACAACACCTTTTTTTGCCATGCTTTCAAGAGGCCTGAATTACACTGTGTTCAATGGTCAATAAAACTACATTTCGGAATCTTTTTACAGCTTCCGTTATTTTGAATCAATAGAAACACAGGCTTGCATACTTACAGAGACAGCCGTAAAAATCAGCCTACTGTTATACAGGTATGGGATCCGTTATCCAGAAACCTGTTTTCCAGAAAGATCCGAATTACAGAAAGGTTGTCTCCCATAGACTCAATTTTATCCAAATAATCCAATTTGTTTCAAATATTTCCTTTTTCTCTGTAATAATAAAACACTAGCTTCTACATGAGCCAAACTAAGATATAATTAATCCTTATAGGAAGCAAAACCAGCCTATTCGGTATATTTAAAGTGGTGGTTCACCTTCAAACAAGTAGTTGTTTTCAGAGAGATCACCAGACTTTTTCCAATGACTTTCTATTTTCTATGTGTGACAGTTTTTCTAATATTGAAGTGTAAAGTGTCAATTCTCTTCAACTGTTCTAAATTGATACATTTAGTTGATACATATCTTATCTTTGTCCCTGCTGAGCAGAATCTCTGCGTTTCATTACAGGCAGCTGTTAGAATTGATACAATAGTTGCTAATACTCCAGAGATGCTGCTGAGAAAAGTATCAACTAAATGTTGCAAAATTGTAACAGTTCAGAGTCTGCACCTGAATTACTGAGCTGCCAGACTCAAACACCAGGAACAGGCACATTCAACTTTAAACTTCGATTTTGGAAAAAACTTAAAAAAATAATAATGGAAAGTAATTGAAAAAAGTCTTTATTTCTGGGGAACAATCTAAAAACAACTGAATTGAAGTGTTTGGAAGGTGAACAACCCCTTTAATGTTTACACAATTTTTAATAGACTTAATGTATGAAGATCCAAATTACAGAGAGATCCGTTATCCGGATAGCCCCAGGTCCTGAGCTTTCTGCATAACAATTCAAGCAAGTTTTTTTTTCGTTGCAAACTCGATCAATTTGAGTATTTGAATTTTTCACTCCGACTACACTGATTCGAGTTTTTTCCATTCAAGTTTTTTCTTAAATTACAAACCATTCGAGTTGTGAGTTCATGCAAGGTCTAAAAAAGCTCACAAAGCTCTAAAATTCGACCTTTGATAAATAACCCCCTTAAACAGTATTGGTGTTTTCTCCATCAGGGGAAACAATTCTGGGTGTGCTATTATTAGCTTAAAAAGATAAATTCCATATTATTTTGTTTACAGAAGATTTTGGCTTTCTTAACACTTGCACGGAGACAGGGAGTTGTGCTTTCTTTAGCAGAAGCACCAGGCAGGAATGTACAAATGCAAAACCCTCTATACTGCATGGGGGCATTAGGGCAGTTTTCCACTGGCTCAAAAAAGCTGACGGAATACGCCCCATGCGCCATTGGTTCAGATAGTTAGACAGTTATTGTGTTACCTGAGATCTGAAAGCTGTGCCCAGTGCTTTAGAGAACTGTTCTCCGCTTACAAAAGTAACCACTTGAGTACAGTAAGAACCAAAAATACTCATTATTTTTAGTGATATAGGGGGGAATTCTGTGCCAGGAATCCAAAACTGCTATTAATTTGATATTGTCCGTATCAGTAGAACATCTGGTACAGCTAGCCTTACATTATTGGCAGACATCTGAGTTTCTTGGAATAAGCCTACAATATAGCACCTTAGTGGCAGTACCAAGCCCGCGATAAACAAACCCCACTGAATCCTTCATACACAAGATTATCAGTCTTGGATGAACAAGTCCAAATTATTAATATAAAAAAAAAAAATGATCTAAAGAAAGGGGAACAAAATGTAAAACCTCTGACCATGCTTGAAAAGCAAAAGGGAGTGGGAGCCGCCACACTAATACACTTCTCTCTGGATCACTAGGAGAATTATGACATTGCTTAGATTATCCAAAAATGATTTCTGCTCCTTAAAATACTCCTTTAAATTAAATCATGGTGGGTTACTCATAATTTCAAAGGAAGTTTTACAAGCAAGTGGAATTTAACAGTGCACTGCCTGTCACAGAGTTGAGCATACCATTCATCCTCAGTTAAAAATGGGATTCCAAGGCAAAATGAAATTAAGTTTTATGGTCAAACAACAAATATGTGTAATTTAATGCACAATCGGTGATTAATAATAACCGCTCTAGCAATGGGCCTTAATTGATTGACAAATTGAAAAGGGATATTGTGATTACAGGTATGGAATCCACTATCTGGAAACCCTTTATCCAGAAAGCTCTGAATTACAGGAAGGCTGTCTCTCATAGACTCCATTTTAATCAGATAATTAAATAATTAAACATGGTTTCCTTTTTCCCAAACTAAGATATCATTACTCCTTATTGAAGGAAAAAACATCCTATTTGGTTTAATTAATGTCTAAATTATTTTTTAGTAGACTTAAGGTATAGAGATCCAAATTACAGAAAGACCCATTATCCACAAAGCCCTAGGTCGCGAACATTCTGGATGACAGGTCCCATACCTGCACTGATATTTTTCATTTTCATGTAGCCATTATGATTAGGTTATTCCTAATTCTTAATTTAATGACAGATTTGAGTCCCTTGGTCCAAGGCAGGGGTTTCAAGAATTTTTTTAGTTCATTCTCCCTCTTACAGTACATTTGGATCAAATTCAATCTCAGATGGACCAAGCTGCACATGATATCTAAGTATGTGGACTTTTAAATAAAAAGTACTTCTAGCATGCAGAATGCCCAGGCATGCAGAATTTTTAAATATTCAATAAATAGACTTCCACTTGGCATTGATCATTTTTACATTTCTTTAGGGTTTGTTGGAGGTTTATAGGACAAGAATGAGAATAAAGTTTGCATTCTGATTTACAGATAAGGCAGCAGCTCATAAAGGGAAGGATGCCTGTGCAGGAAGCCTTTAATAAACTCCATTTATCATGTCATTATTATAGGGGAGGAAATCCTCTATAGGAATTCAATAATGAGATGAGTCTTCATCATTGCAGGATCTGATTTAAAAGTTTGGGCTTGTCGGTATAATGGAGTATCCAGCAAAGCTGCAGTTAGTGGCACCATATAACAGTAAAGATAATAAATTACAAGTATTAATAAATTACATTAATATGACATAGATTGATGATCTAAGGCAGAACATAATTACATTTACCACCCTTTCTATCTCAGATAAGCCCTCACAATGGTGGAGGTAGGAGCGGTAACCATCAATGCACACATCTGTTTGAAAGAATGACGGGCAGTGGCGTAACTACCGGGGGAGCAGGGGGTGCGATTCTGGTCAGGGCCTGCACCCCCTCAGGGCCCCCCGGCAGCTCGTGCATCACTGACTTTGGGTGATTCCGGGCGGATTCCGGGCATACGGAGGGGGGCGGGGGCCTGGCTCCACGTCCCGCGCCAGGGCCCGCCCCCTTCTAGTTACGTTGCTGATGATGGGCACCAGTGGTTCTTGATCCAGGGTCTCCCAGTGTCGAAGGGTGTTCCAAAGGATTACCAAAAGACTTCCCTTAGTCCATAACTACTTGAGTAAATACCAAAATGCTCTTTATAGCTGCCCTGTCTATCTCACCGTTCTAAACTGGTTGTATTACTGGATCCGCTAAAAACTATTTATACTTTTTTCATGGGGTCCTTTTCACCCAACGTTACTAAGCGGTTTTCCTGAGGGTACTAACCTACTTACTAATACAGAGCCATAGAGCCTACATTTCAATGCTCTATGGGGAAAAAACATTGCCCAGCAATATCTGGTGCCAGTTGCAGCTTCTGCGAGTGGTTCTGAAAGAATTAACGGCACTTTCTCAATATTTCTCTCCTGCCATTTGTACATCTGAGCTGCCATGTTCTCATGTTCTAAACACAGCCCTTATCTGAGGTCATTTCTGTAGGGTTCTGACCACTGAATAAAATCAGAAGAGTTGACATTTCTACTTTCTTGCTGCAGCCAGGAAGTGATCTCATTACCGCCAGGAAGTGATTTCACTTCCTGATTGCCTCACTATGCCTGAGTTGTCTTGCTTCCCAAAAAGGAAAAGTCTAATATTATCAATGAAATTAACAAATTTTTCAAAGTACAAGTGAAGAACACAAGGTTAAACGTAGCCACTGCATTTTTACTTGTAATACACAGCTGCTACAGTTTGCTTACATTTTAGTGCAGGATTCAGTGTAATTTAAAAGGACCTGACAGGTTAGGGATACAGAAAAAAAAATTCTTTGGCAGTTGCCCTTAAACAGAGGCCTCTATAAGTCCAATGTCCAGCAGAAAGAAAACAAACCTATGGAGTAAACATATTTACTACACAGGCTTACAGTTTGTGCACTAGGAGTCTGAATTAGAGGA
This sequence comes from Xenopus petersii, assembly GCA_038501925.1. Classification (NCBI taxonomy): domain Eukaryota; kingdom Metazoa; phylum Chordata; class Amphibia; order Anura; family Pipidae; genus Xenopus; species Xenopus petersii. The sequence goes on along the minus strand of CM076672.1, from coordinate 37,495,474 downwards.
AAGGCTTGTTACACTAGGCCTATTCTCCACTGAGCACTAACCGTCATAGAAACTTGTGCTAATCATTCCCAGTATTCAGGGAATTCTGAATGAAGTCACTTGTAATGAGCAAACGAAGCAGAACTGAAGAGGGAAATTGAATATTAACATCCAGATAACAGTAACCAACAGAACAGCTCAGGTATCCAAGGGCAGTCCTCAGCTTCCCAGAAGCCCCTGCCTTAGCATGGCGAAAAATACCTCATAGCAATATGCACAATTGGCGTTAAACATAAAAGCAGTGGAAATGGGGACTGTTGGCTATTGTAATTGAACATGTTCTTTTACTCTGTTGAATAGGAAAACACTATCCATTGTTTAAAACATAGTAGTTGTTGCAATACAATATCACTTTGCTGGGCTGCACTGCAACTAATATACAAAAAGGGGGGTTGTGGAAGCACCCAAAAGGCTAATTTTAAATGTTTTTAAATATGGTCCCCTGTCTCATAAGTAATTCGGGATCTATGCAAGTGCATGTGATTACGAAAACAGGGGTTTTTAGTTACAAAGTTATGATCATAAAGTTGATAAGCCACCATTCCACGTCAAGGAAAACCCCATACGGTGGTCACTAACTTGTTTACCTCTGGTCATAGTATAAAAAGTCTTTTACTTCTCTGCATAGTAGCATTACTGTAATCAGTGTCTCTTGAACCTTGATTTCAGTCTGAGGGCTAGATCATCCCCCGCCACTATGCGGCTTTTAAAAGAGAGAGATTGCCCAAACCAATACCTATTTTTTAAAAGCATAGGACCACCATTAGTTTAAAGGGGCGGATATGGGGTACTACAAACCACCTGAAGCTTAGCCTGCAGCTTCTGGCTACAATACAATACAGTGACGGACTGGCCCACCGGGACACCAGGAAAACTCCCGGTAGGCCCAGGTGTCAGTGGGCCCTCCTGCTTCTAAACATTTGGCCTATTTCATGGTCATTGCCTATTTCTATGAGAATAAAGAGGCTAAATAGATGGAATAATAGGTTATAGTATGTAAAGAAAAGAGAATAGGAGAACAGAGGTTGAGTGAGGAGAGGAAGAAAATAATACTTAGGCGCAAATTCACTAAGAGCCGAAGCGCCGAACGCTAGTGTTAATTCGCTAGCGTTCGGCATTTTCGCTACTGCGCAAATTCACTAACGAACGCTAGCGTATTTTCGCTAGTGTTACTTCGCATCCTTACGCCAGGCGAATTTTCGCTAGCGATGTAACTACACAAATTCACTAACTTGCGCAGTGTACTGAACGCTACCTTTTACGCTAGACTTCCTTCGCCACCTCAGACCTGGCGAAGCGCAATAGATTAGATAGGGATTGTTTCCAAAAAAGTCAAATTTTTTTCTAAGTCGCTGGTGTGTTTTCTACATGATGGGTGATAGGCTGAAAAAGATCGAAAATTTTTTGGGGCTCCCCTTCCTCCCCCCTACATTTCCTGACTCATGGCAACTTACCTAGACAGTGGGCACATGTGTAGGGCAAAAATAACATTTATATTTGCTGATTTGAAGGTTTTCTAGGTAGTGCAGATACGTGTTCCTCCAGTGAAATTTGAATTTCGCGACGTATGCAAATTAGCCTTCGCTAGCGTAACTTCCCTTTATATAGCTAATCAACGCTAGCGCAACTTCGCAACCTTACGCTACCCCTGTGCGCAACTTCGGATTTTAGTGAACTTCGCATCTTCGCATCTTAGTGAATTTGCCCCATATTAGAGTGGGCCCCTGGTCTAAAGGTTTTTGGGTGGGCCTCTGGTGTCCCAGTCCGACACTGATACAATATACAAATAGGGGGGTTGTGGGAGCACCAGGGACCAGAGAATGTGCATTGATTAATTGGCCAAATCAGTAGCATTTCCATTATACTTAATTACACTGAGCCTTTTGAGTGTTCCCACAACCCCCCTTTTTGTATATTGCATTGTAGCCAGAAGCTGCAGGTTTAAAAAATTGGAGCAACAAAATGTTCCTACAAAATTAAGCGTTAATTCATATTGTATCGACGCTCTGAGAACTCGAATTTAGTGAATTGTTGCTGTGAAAACTTGACTTTTTCAGATAATCCAGTGCAGATCACGGTGTCTAGAAACAACTTCAGGGATATCTGCCATTGACTTCTTCATGGTTTGAGATGATTTTCGAAGTTTTGGGGTAAAATAAATCTCTTTTTCACAAAAAAATTGAGTTTTCCACCTAAAAACCTCAACCAGAAAAAAATCACGGTTTAGTAAATGGGCCCCTTATAAATGGAACCTCTTATTCAAGGAATAAGGCTCATGGTAAATTTGTTTTGACCACTGCACCTGAGAGGGAGGCATTTAATCAAGTCACATAAAAGAAAACACATAAAAGGTAGTTGTGCCAGTGAGCCTGTCTAGCTTTTTCTGATACACAGTGTGCAAGTGCAGACATTGGCGCTATGGAACCTCAGAATTACCGACAGCCTGTATGTGTCAGTAGTTTCAAGGTTACATTAGCGGATTGTATCAATCAAAAGAAAATGTTTTTGGCCTGCCGGAAGTGATGTTATCCCCATACTACAAATGCTAGCAGTAGCATGCCACTAGGATTGCCATCTTTTCTGGAAGAAGATACTGAGCTTCCCATATATTTTACTTTCTTTCCTATTGATCACATTGGGATGAAGCATCATTTTGGCCGGCCAGGCCAGTAGGTGGCAAATCTACGCAGCCCATTCACAGAAAGGCACAAAAGTAATTGATGCTAATTTTGTACATCTTTCAAAACTGTGCGAGGCGCAACTCAAAGCACCTGCAATGGCGCTGGGAGGGGCAGGGGATCATAGAGAAAATACAAGGATCCTGCAGTGCTGTTCAGAACCCCCGATCCCTGGGGAATACTGGAGAAGTGAAAGGCTTAGGAGGAGCTTGGTACTCAGCTGAAGAATAATACATACATTCTAATATGTAGAACCGCTTGCCATACTGGAGAAGAGAACGAAAGCCTGCACACTGCACACTTTCATACATGGGTTTAACAGGGAGAAATGTTTATACTCAGGGAAGAGACTGCTGGCCAAGAAAGTTGACTGTGGAGAATGTCAGCCTAGAGAAACTGTCTGACAACAGTATGCACCACTGCTGGCATAGCCTTGACGCACTTACAAAAAACTGTTTCCAGAATCATGGGCTCAATCTGACTACATTGGAGGGACAAATTGAAACAAAAAAAAAGCATTACACTTGATCCTCATTCCAGTATTTGACTGGGAGTGTCCTTATGCAAACAGCAAGATATTATTTACCATGCATTACAGCAAACAACTCAGATCTTGTGTACAGTTTAGTGTAACGGCTATTTTACTTATTGTGTTATCACTAGGTGGCACTCTATCACTACAACTGTTACAAATCCACTTCAAACAGACAAAGGATTTTGTGCATGATAACCGTTTTATTGATGTTAGTATCTTGCCAATATTTTAGTTGTTATGAAGTTTCCCAGGATGGCTCTAACCACTGAATCATGCCATTTGCGTATGATCAGAAAGTTTTTGCTGACAAGGTCAAAGACTTACAAAAGGTATCAGTAAAGGCAACTGTACAAAGTTACTTTGCACTGCACCCCAAAATTAACTTTTGACTTCGCAGAGTCCTGCCCATAACAGTAATAACAGAACCAATTTTCTACAGGCATCGGGGTTATGTAACACAGAGTGCAAAGTTTACTCAAGGGCTAGTAGCCCATAGTAAATCATTTATTTCTCCTAAATGTTCTGTTTTTGCTGGACAGTCCACAGTTGCAGACAGGATGGGTTTGGGTGCAGATCTGGGGCAAATTGAGCCACTAGACAATGCCAAGGCAGACTGGGGACATGTCTATTTTGTTCTGCATTTCATAATTTAGATGTAGGAAGAAGTATGAATTCTGTGGTAGATATCTAACAACTCTTGGCTGTTTATGACTTCTTCCAAGTGCCATATTCTTCCCACAGGTACAGGCCCGGACTGGCAATCTGTGGGTTCTGGCAGAGGGGCTGCTGTAAGGTCCCATAGACAGTCACTATTTAGTGGGCTAGTGTGGTCTGATTGTAACTGGAATGTGTCTGATTGTAACTGATTGTAACTGGAATTGTGTCTGATTGTAACTGGTATGTAACTGGAATGCCGGGGCCTACTTTGACTTCCAGTCCAGACCTGCACAGGTAGCATGCTTAGTATACATACACACACCTCATTATTGCAGTGCAGGTATTTGGGAGAGCTGGGGGCCAGTCAAGCAGACCTTAAGTCAATTATGGTTTGAGCTGTAAGTAAATACACTTGGGAAATCATCTTCATTTCTATTCTTGTTGGCACAGGTACACTTTGCCTCCACATTCGCACTGATTTCTCCAATTTGCATATTATTATATATTCTTGATTGCTTCTTATTCCTGGGATCTTCATTGAGTTTGGCCCCAGATCCAATGAGAGTTTTTTTTGCAAAGAGTCCATTATTAATTTATATGTGTAAACTACATTGTACTAATTCAAACACAACATGTTTCAGGCATACATGTTTATACATGTTTAAGCATACAAACTGTAACAATGGCAATTTTAAATCTACTGGTCACTGTCATGTTGCAAGGGAGCAGTTTTACTGAGGTGTAAATAAATAAATATTACACATTTTAATTATATTTTGAATCAGTCTTTAAATCCTGGATATTATTCTAGGAAAGCCAAGCAGCCTGGTTTCTGTTCTATGATTTGTACCTTGATAACTCATCTCCTTCTGCAAACCAAGTTATACTAATGCTAAATTAAACCCTTTTATCATCCACAAGGCAATAAGGAATCAATAGAGATCTACAATATGATAGAATGAGAATGCCTTAGGGTGTGGATTAATCTGGTGAACAAGTCTCTATTATTTTGCTTAGCTTGGCATTTAATTACAGGCATGGATATGAGTCACTCATGTCATTACAGGGAATGAATAAAGGAGAAATGAGAATTTAGTGCAACTGATAGATTAGCCCAGGGGAGAAAATAATTCAATAGCCTAGAGAGTGGCGATACATTGCTAGGATGTCATATGGCTGCAAATGCAGTAACTTAGAGAGAGAGACTATTCAGTCTTAGGGCAATGGCAGGAGCTTTGTTGCTCGTGGCTAATCAGCTCTACCCGCTACCCTATCCTCCTGATACACAAAACTATAGTCTTCAAATCCCTTGAAAATACTTTTTCCTTAACTAACATTGGGATCAGCACATGTATAGCAGTTTAAATGGGTGCATTTACGCAATACTTGGCCCAAGGTGCAGAATGCTGCTGCCTAGGATTCTTTCAAGTGAATATCTGCGCAATTGGTCTTTTTTTTTTAATGATTTTGGTGTTGAATGTATGTGGCTGCCAACTTGCCACTTCCCCAAGCAACCAGGCAGATCTATATGTTCATATAAATAGAGAGAATAGAGACAAACACATTCCATTCACATATCTGAGCAATGTTTCTTCTGAGGCTGAAGTACAGTTTGATAGATCTGTGCTGCAGTTACACCAATGAGTTGCCCTGGCAGTTCAAACTAGAAATACTTATGTCATAACTGGAATTTGTTCTCAGGATAAACCAAGAGATTTGTTTTACTTCTGGACACCGGATCCATGCAAACAATGCAGCACTATGACCTCTGACCAAAGTCTGCTACTCTTGTAGTTAAAAATAAGTGATGAGCATTCTGTGGGGTGAAGCTGTTGTGGCACGCCAAGAACTGGCATGTAATAAAAGTAGGAGAGAGTCCATATGCCGTTATAGACAAGAGTTTTAGTGTACGGCAGAAAGGACATTTGCCGTAACCCTTAGCGGGGGTAGGGGAGATGTTTGGCTTGGGAGGATTATAAATAAAAGTAAAGGGAATATAAATATTTTCAAACTATACACCAGCATAAGACAACCTACAGCCTTGCAGCTGTTGGGGGTCCAAGGCTTCTTGCATTGTCCTAGGACCCCTGTCAAATTCAGTCCCAAATTATAGCTTTTGTCATTCTCTATGCATTGATCTAATAACAGAATGCAGTATTTCCACCAAAAACAAGACTATCCAAACATGACATTATTTTAATTCTCTTTTACCCCCAGTAACTCACAATATAATTGTAATGATGCTAACCCCAAAACAGTTTAGTAGCAGTAGAGATTCCTCTACCGTTAGCAGCAAAGCAAGCTATAATTATTACATTCATAATACCTATACATCTACAATTGGAATTACAGCTCTTTAAAATTATGTTGCAGGGGTCGGCCTACGTTATAAACTATGAAAAAAACATGTAGCGGCCAAGATGCAGAAGCTGGGCTCCAGAGTGACCAACAATAGAAGACAATATTTCAAATACAAATGAATTGGGGTGACTCAGCAGGGCATAACAGTAAGGAACGCAGACTCTGTGGCTGCTCTCCTTAGAACTCTACAGGTAAAACAGGTCACACTGCTGAAGTTCTGGCCCCAGAACTTCTGTAATGTCTACCTACTTCACTGGTGACCTTATTTAAGGGGTCAGTTAGTTATTAATTTCGGCCTATATGGCTCACTTTCCAGTGTAATCTGTCATTGGTCTCCTGAGTCGTTTAATTGTTTTGCTAAGTCGATCAATGTTAATTTTTTTGTTTTTGATGCTTTTTACATTATTCCCATTCCTATGTTGCCTCTTTGCAGCCTTCAAATGAAAATTCTGTTAGGCTCACAACCAAACACCTATTGACTTTGAGGCTTCAATGCATATTGCTTACCAATCTATTCAGGCCCTCTCCTCTTCACCTTAAATTCTGTCAAGCCGGTGGGATTATTAAACTCAAGCAAACACATAGCAAACTGAATTTCAAGCCTAACCAGCTAAAGAACAAAAAAATATTTTAAAAAAAGTGTTGGGAATGCAGCGTTCTACCATACACATAACATTTGGGTTAGCATTGCTGCCTTGCAGTGCTGTTGTCCTAAGCTTGATTCCAGGCAGGACACTATTTGCATGAAGTTTATGATCCCTGGAGTGCAAATATGCTAAAGCACTAAGGGACTCAAAAGCATGTCCCTTAATGTTCATCTAACAAGCAATAGTGCCATAGGGAAGTGTCAGGAGACACAAGCTTACCCTTCCCTTACTGTCTGACGCAGAACAAGAGTTATGGTCAGAACCCCATTGCGACCTACACCTCCACCACTCAGAGACTTGTTGCTAGGGTTGCCACCTGGCTGGAATTTTACCAGCCTAGCCGGCAAAACACCTGCCAAGGCAATGTAGTTGCCGGTAAATTTGTTATAACCTTAACAAAAGCCCTTGACCTGACCCCCAATACGCTCGAAACTTAACTTTTCTCCATCTTCTGCCCATCGTGTGACGCGGCTCCACCCACTTTTACATCCCGGCCTGTTCCTTTTATGTCACATCTCGTCCCTTTTACATCACGGCCCGCCCCTTTTGTTCCCGCCCCCACCATCGGCCTTAAAAAAAAAATTTTTATGAAAAGGTGGAAACTCTACTTGTGGCTAGTTCCTTGAATAGAACACCGCCCCCTTCCACAACCTAACTTGCACGTCATTATAATGTACATGAGCATAATGTAATGAACAACATCTGAATCATAATTACCCAGAAATAGAAAGAGCAACAGTGTGGCTTACCAGTACCAAAATGTTTTACCAGAATTTAACCACATGATACTTATATACGTTATAAAAGGCTTTCCATGCTGGACCCTACTGTTCCATGATAACATACGTAGCAAAATCATAGTTATGCATTAAGGTTGCACCTTAAAAAAAAATAAAAAAAAAGTGTAGCTATTGCACTGCTTTCTATTGGTATCCATTCCTCTTAATACCATGCATTATACTGTGTTATCCTAGTCACTCTATTTTGCATTCTCTGCAAGTGATGAGTAACAGTTATGAGAAGTTGCAGACCCCCATCGCTCTGCTGGGGCGGTTGAACTGTACACTTACCGACACTGAGACAATGGTGGTTTCCATAGCAGGAAACTGCGCCATGTCACGTTTAATTAACAGATAAATCCCACAATGGACAAACACTGATGCTCCTGGTGACCCATGGATTTAAAACAAAAAATTATTGCTTCCTGTTACTGAGAACTCATGGAAATAGTGGGCCCGGGAAAGGTTTATTGCACTCACAGTTTCTAAACAATTGTTTATCAAGTTTTAATATTATTATTTGCTAATTGGGTTTGGCTGAGGTTGGGCGGAACAATATATAGAAATTAAATCCAGTTTGACCTCTAACAGGCAATGCTGTTTGAATGTTGGGATAGATAAAAGTTTTCTTTGCATTAAAACTGATTAAATTGTCTCAATTAAAACTGTGATCTCCAGTGGCGTAACTGTAGGGCTGGAGGGTCCTGGTGAGCACAACATATTTATACTAGTGTGTGTTACTTAAAAGGTCAGGAAAAGAAACAGGGATGCTTAATAACCCCAAAAAACATTAACATGTGTATCAAACAGGCAGAACAACAACCATGGGATATTAAATATAATTAGTATATGGTTACATGACTCAAAAACAAAGCTCACCTTCCCTGTAGCTGTTCCATATGTTCCCTATCGGGTGCTCTGTCCGTAGCGTCCCCACTGCTAAGATCCACATCAACACCAAAGAATTGGAATGCAGGTTTATTGCGCCCTACGCGTTTCGGGGATCAATCCCTTAATCATAGGCATCATATGATTAAGGGATTGATTCCTGAAACGCGTAGGGCGTAGGATCCCTGCAGGAGTATGCAATAAACCTGTATTCCTTTTGATCGGAATGCCGTCCAATTCTTTGGTGTTGACGTATATGGCTACATGGCTTGTTATGTACAAGGAATATTCCATAACACAGGAGAAAGAGTGCTCATACGGTTGGCACTGCAGTGAAGCAGACATCCCACGAGTGGTGATCTATCTGTCACTCACAGGTTGGCCAAAAATATATACTTTCCTATACATCTAACCAGCCTAGTAGTAGAACAATGGACTTTCCTTGCAAGTAGGTTCAATAATGAATCCCTGCATTGTGTTGTAAGCAAAGAAAAGAGAAAGCACAACGTGCTGCAAATGCATCATACCATCACTCTGCATGCATAACAATTGGTTTTTCAATATTTGTTCCCTTTTGAGATAAAAATCTATACTTACTTTGAAGGGATCGTCAGAATGGAAAAGGTAGCATGTGCTTTCTTGGCTTTCAAGGTTCTCTTTCCTTAGCAGGCATGCAAAATAACTGGGGTCTTGGCTATTGTGAATCAGTTTCTGGACCAGCTGGGGCTTACAGTCAAAGATGCTGGAGCAAATTAAAGGATCCCATTGCTGGCACTTGCCCAGATCTGGTTCACACAAGATGCTTGTGGAGGAGACGTACAGCCGAATCTGGAGGACACTTTGCAAATTTTTGGGATTCTTTGCGCTTTTTTTCTTTATTTCCACCACTACCCATGGTAACATAGACATAGTAGTCAGCGAGTTCACTGTTAAAGAACCAATCAGCTGAAGACTAAACTCCAGCACAGCCTGTTTGGCTGCAGGAGATATTGGAGTAGTAAATATTATAGGATCCATTCTTGCAGCGGATGCCTGTCTGTCGTCACTGTTTTCTGATTAGAGAATGTTCCATTTCAACTATGGCTTACCTAGGAAGGGAAACAAAAAGAAAGCTTTGCTGCATAATGTACTTTTATTTAACTCATAGAAAAAAAGGATTTTCTGCTAGGGATTAACACATTTTTTAAAAAATATATACACTCAACATGCTTTAAAAGTCTGTGTGCAACTAACCTTAGCCAAAAAAACCCAGTCATTTGCAGTGCCAATATAGGGCATATATAGGGAATAATTCAACCTATAAAATATAAGGTCATGGGACTCTCAGGGGACCTCTAATATCCTCATATTTTACAAAAGGGGGTTCATTATTTTTAATAATACACAAGTTTCAGTGAGTCACAAATGACATCATTAAAAACTTAGCATTGAAAAATTGTTTTCCCCACAGTAAGTGTAGGCTAATAAAGCAAGAAAATATTCATCTCAATCGCTATGCCACCCACATTGGGAAGGAGCTGTCAGTGCAGGCACCATGTTGGGGCACATGAATGTTCATAATGACTACCCCAGCTTGCTCATGCGTGTGAGAGGATTGGTTGACGTGTCCCCCATGGGGCACAATAGCACACATCAAGTAAGCGTACCTGTATTTTTTGAGTAAGTAATAAGATCTAATCCCAAATTGTCTACCATTTTCTTATATTGACAAATCAAAACAAAACAAGTCTAATTTGCTTCCTTGGCCCAAACTTCTCCATGTTGATAAAATTAAATAGAAAATTATAATAGTAATTATAATAATAATAGCAAAGCTGGCTTTAATCAAAATAACCTCCTAATTGCTCATGAAAGGAGATTTCTGACCTTTGTTTTGGCAGAACGATCTGCCTTGAAGTTTGTCTCTTGTGCCCTCTGTCGCCCTGTTGCCTCACGTAAAGATTTTCAGTCAAGGTTATGGAACCAGAAATGGAAAAGCTGCTGGTCAGTCTGTGCTGCCAGGCTCTCACTGGATCATATTACTCGGACTTCTCACAGACATAAGCCCCAGCTGTACGCTTGTATAAACCAACATTCCATCAGCTTCATGAATAGGAACCCACATTTGTTATCTGTTATTTATATTATTTATTATTCACATTAGTCTCTGGACCAGCAGAGCTTACAATCTAAGGTCCCTATGATATTCACACACACAGTTTGGCCAGTTTTATCAGGAGCCAATTAACCTGTTTGTATGTATTGGTTGTGTGGGAGGAAACCCCTACAGACCCAGAGGAACATACAACCTACTTGTACCGAAGCAGTAATTAAACTCAGGACCCCAGCACTGCCAGGCAGAATTCTGCCTGCTGAACCATAAAATATTGTGCACCCCATCATTATTGAATAAAAGAATATTAAAAGGGCTCTCCACCTAAAAATACATTTTTATGGGGTAATTAATATTTTAAGCAATTCAACCCTTGTTTGATGATCCTTGGTGTATGTGTGAGTCCCTTCCCAAATGATTTGACCATTTAAAGTCTAGTACAATTTCTCCACAACTACAGGATTGATTGATTAGGCTGCTTTTACTAATTGGGCACCCACAATGGCCCCAGACTCTGGGAGTCAAAGAGCAGAGAGAAAGGAAGAGAGAGCAAACTGCTTATATATAAAGCGTAAGGACCTCTCCAAAATGGTGCAAATTGTGTCCCATAATGACTAATGCTGGCCCTAACAGCTTATTCACCAAACAACATTTTTTCCCACTATTGACCCAATTCAGTGGTAGAAGTATTGGGCCAACTAACAAACTAGAACTGCACAGACCTTCATTTATCCCCAGTGATCCAGCCCGCTGACCTATATGCCAGTCCCGTGAATGGAGATAATTTGGCACCCACCTTTGTGACCTGATAGCACTAATTTTATGTTAACTGTCTCACACTCCTTTCTGCTTTGTAAAAATTGGTTTCTACAATGCATGTTATGTTACAAGGATGTGTCTGCAGAGATAAGTGACAAAACATTAAAAAAGTGGATCCTAGTTTCTATTTCCATGGCAGCAAGAAAAACTATTGGATGTTATTGATTTGTAACATTAGAGACTGCAATAACAATAGATTCCCATTGTGTCTTTCTTTGGATTAAGGTGGCCATACACCTTTGGCGATGTCGCCAGACGAGCAGATCTCTCCCCGATATGCAATATCGGGCTGATCCAATCGTGGGCCCTAGGGCCCAACGATCGGATCCTAACGAAAAGGAATGGGCGGTCGGATCGCAGGACCGCATCAACTAATAGATGCGGCCGTGATCCAATGGGATTTTTCATCCCATCCGATCGAGATCTGCCCAACTTTCGGCCAGATCTCGATCGGGGAAGCCCGTCGCTGGGCCCCATACACGGGCCAATAAGCTGCCGACACGGCCCGTGTATGGCCACCTTCACAGGTAAAAGAAAATAATGTATAAAAGTACATAGGCAGATAAATCATTTTTGCAAAATACCAAGTCACAAATATGGATTTTAAATGTAAGATATCACACTGTTTAAGGGATGTTTACCCTATAGATAAGTAGTATTTTTCTTTTATTCTTATAAATGAGATCAAGTTAGTATCTGCAATGCATTGTATTCCATTTAATGGTAATAATATTAATTCTGTTTATGCACCTTTTCCAAGCATTAATCCTACACAGCGTTATGAAGAGAAAAGCAATTTAATTTATGAGATATTATTACGAGTGAACAGACAGGTCTATGTCACTGACAGGACCATATAAATTGCAATCCGTTCTGCTGCCACCACAATTCTAAGGGGACAGAGAAAACACTATAGAGTGCAGCATCTCACTGGAGACACGTTTCAGTTTATTTTGGGGCAACCGACAGAGAAGAAGTAAACTTGCTCAGAGTGCCCTTGCCGCTAAAGGGCTAAAAAGAAAATTAAAGTGACATGCAAAAGTGCTGAGTATTTTTTAGATCCCTTTTGAGCTGCTGGATGTCCTGAGTTATTGACCCAGAAAAATGTTTCTCTATTGTTGTTATTGTATGAGCGATGAATCAGAATGAAATGTTACTGTGTAATTCTGTATTCTTGGGAAGTCAGAAGCCCCACCCTATGGCTGACGCCATCACAATGAGGAGCAGGAAAGCTTAATACACACAGATATTCCTGCAAACATTTCTTAAAAGGACAGTAACATCTAAAAATGAAAGTCTTTTAAAGTAATGACAATATAATGCAGTGTTGCCATGCACTTGTAAAACAGGTGTATTTGCTTCAGAAACACTACAATAGTTTATGTAAACATGTTCTGTGTAGCCATGTGGCAGAAATTCAAGCACAAGATACGCAGTAGATATCAGATAAACAAAGTAAAATCCCATTGTATACTTCAGTGTTAATCTGTAATCTGCTATGTAACGTGTGTCTTTTCTCCTTTTTCAACTATGAACGGCTGCCCCCATGACTAACCTGCACACAGCTTGTTTATATAGACCAGGGGTCCCCAACCTTTTTTATCCGTGAACAAAATAAAAAGAGTTGGGGAGCAACACAGGCATGCAAAAAGTTCCCTGGGTGCCAAATAAGGGCTGTGATTGGCCATTTGGTGGCCCCTATGTTGACTGGCAGCCTTCAGGAGGTTCTGTTTGCCAGTGCACTTGGTTGGCCGGGAATTCGAAAATAAGCTCCTGCTTTGAGGCCACTGGGAGCGACATCCAAGGGGTTGATGAGCAACATGTTGCTCACAAGCTACTGGTTGGGGATCACTGATATAGACTATAGTAGAGTTTCTGAAGCAAAGACATAGTTTACCAGTGCAGAGTAACAGTCCTTTTTTTTTTTTTTTTAAATTACTTAAAAACACTTTCATTTTTTGAAAATAAAGCCTCCATTTGAAATCTGGAAAGAGTCAGAAGAAGAAGGCAAATAATTCAAAACTTATAAGAAAGAAAAAGGGAAGACCAATTGGAAAGTTCATTCTATAACATACCAAAAGTTATCTTAAAGGTGAACCACCCCTTTAAAACTACTGATAAGCTGTTTAGGTTTTTGAACATTCAACTAAAATGCTGACAGCCTTCCCCTAAAGGGTTGCAAGATTGATGAGCCAATGTAGGAAAGTAAAATACCATTCATTCTCTATCTTAAAGTGAGGCCTGAACACTGTAATTCAGTACTGGTGATCCTGCCACATCAGGTCACATCAGTGTCAGCCCTGTGTCCGGTCATTGCTGCACTGCAGCTTCTCTTGTCTGCAACACAGATTGTAATCACGGCCAAAACGGCCAAAACATTTCATTCTCACAATGTAGAGACATTTTTACATCAGAATTTCATTTTGAATACATACTGGCATTCTGAGTGCCTTGATAATGTGCCGGCCTACCTGATGCACAGAATTATACATACACATTCCCAAAGCATTAATCTGCAGATAAAACCTATACTATATCTATAATGGCTTAATGCAAATCCAGTAGAAGGACTAAATAAATGTCTCTACAGAAATAGCCATTTTCTCTGAATACTGCAGGTCTAGCACTAGAGAGAAAAAACACCTACCTGCTTACAGGGCTCTGGATAATAGAAAAAGGCAGACACAGGGAAGATCATGAGACCAGACCACTCAGGGGGAATTTGGAGGTTTCTCTATCCAGCCGTCTTGTCAGACACATGGCACTGTGCCGAAGGGAGCTCAGGCTGTAAGGACAGAGAGACAGTACATGTGTAAGGCCGGGGGAATGAGCCTCTGACTATGAGATCGGCTTCACAGGGAAAAAAAAGCTGTTGCTAAAAAAGTCTGTATGAAAAGGAGAGGAGGACAGCTCAGTGTGACTGTGCACAAATGTGCAAGAGGCTATGTACTGCTTGAGGCACAATAGGAAGCGTATGTTGGTTTCAGAAGTGAAGGGCAGTTCTGCATTAGCAGGTGGAACAGGTGAAAGAAATAGCTCTATAGTATAGAGCAGTGATCCCCAACCAGTGGCTCACAAGCAACATGTTGCTCACCAACCCCTTGGATGTTGCTCCCAGTGGTCTCAAAGCATATGCTTATTTTAGAATACCAGGTATGTTTTAGTTGTATAAAAACCATGTGTACTGCCAAACAGAGCCTCTTGTAGTCTGCCAGTCCACATAGGGACTACCAATAGCCAATCACAACCCTTATTTGGCACCCCAGTAATTTTTTGCACGCTTAGGTTGCTTTCCAACTTATTTTACATTTGAATGTGGTTCACTGGTAAAAAAAAGGTTGGTCCTGCACATTAATTTCATGGACCAGTATCTGTGCTGCACAAGTTCCCTGGATAAGCGGCAGGGTTTCATCACACGCATACAGAACAGTCATTATGTATCAGTATGTGCAAAACATCTTACATGGTGTCCTATTGAATATTTGTGTATTGAGATAACACACAACCTGAAGTGATAGTGACAATGGCCAACTAAAAGAGATCCATATGTACAGAAATGGGCCATCCAGCACTCAAGGGAATCCACAGGGCCAAAAATATAGAAATAATAGCAATATTTATTAATATAGATAAAAAATATGCACCTCCATGGGCTTTACCATTGGCTATTGACAAATACAAGAGGTCCTC
Organism: Xenopus petersii; assembly: GCA_038501925.1. Taxonomy (NCBI): domain Eukaryota; kingdom Metazoa; phylum Chordata; class Amphibia; order Anura; family Pipidae; genus Xenopus; species Xenopus petersii. Next base: position 37,480,289 of record CM076672.1, on the reverse strand, counting down.
TGCACTCAACCCATTATCAATATATGAAAGACAGAGTTCCTTAATCATGGGCTGAAATTTAAAGAGGACCACAGCTTATCAAAAGACAATTAGAAACTATTGCAAAAAAAGTTCTAAAAGACTCAGTGTCCCATAAACCTCTTAAGAGACAATACCCATAATGTTTAAAATATACAAAAAATCTAATATAGAAAAGATTGAATAAAAACAATAAACATAGATGACACATGACTAATTCAAGTGCATAAAGATAAACAAAATGAAGTTTGACTATGAAACTTGAATGCAGGCCTGAAACTAGCGGTAGGCAGAAGAGGCATGTGCCTAGGGCTCAAAGGTTAAAGGGCACCAAACACTTACCTCTTCTTCCTGGCTGCCCCTTGTTCCTTAGAAAGGGGTTGTATATGTACGCCCATCCTTTATGATGGGAGGAGGAGAGTGGTGAAATTTTCAGCAGAGCATATCTATATATAATACACAAGAGCCATGAATATATTGTAAATTATATAATTATAAATGGTGAGTTCTTATGTCATCAGTTATAAACGGTGAGTTCTGATGTCATTTCTGTCACATGACTCACTGAAACTTGTGTATTATAATAAATAAAGTACCCCCAGTTGCAAAATATGAGGATATTAGAAGTCACCTTCGGAGTTCCATGACCTGTATAAAAGCACTCGGCCTTCAGCCTCGTGATTTTATATGGTCATGAAATTCCTCTGTAACTTATAATATCCTTATATTTTACAAGAGGGGGTACTTTATTCACTATATAATACACAAAAGCCATGAATATCTTGTAAATGTATTATAATAAATAATGTACTCCCAGTTGTAAAATATAAGGATATTAGAAGTCACCTCGGAGTTTCATGACCTGTGTTTTATATGGTCATGGAACTCCTCTGTAACTTATAATATCCTTATATTTCACAAGAGGGGGTACTTTATATTATATATATATATATATATATATATATATATATATATATATATATATATATATATATATATATATATATATATATGCGATGCAAGATGACGGCACACCAAGAAGTTACAGCAACACAAACGTTTTGAAAATAAAAAAGGAAGTTTATTGGACTGAACAAACGTTTTGAAAATAAAAAAGGAGGTTTATTGGACTGAACCTGGTTCAGTCCAATAAACCTCCTTTTTTATTTTCAAAACGTTTGTGTTGCTGTAACTTCTTGGTGTGCCGTCATCTTGCATCGCTTATTGAATTTTTCCTAGACTGGCACCCAGATTTTCATTTTACTTAGGGTGTGCGTCCCTTATCCTCTCTCTCTCTCTCTCTCTATATATGCATAGGCTAACCTTGTGGGGCTCATTAATTGAGCCATTGCCGTAGAAACAAAAACGTAGGTGCTCCATGATGTCACGGCATGCTCCATTAACAGTGCAATGGACCAAGCCACAAGACATGGGTACATTGGACATTTTCAAGCAAAAAAAGTCAGGAGTCGCTGGCAGCAATATGTGTATGTTTATGGCCATGAAATTCCCTTGTTATAACTGGTTTTCATTCTTGTATATTGTAGTTTCAGTTGGAGCCCCCAGAAGAGGAATAATCAGGCTGCAAAAAACAAGGAACAAAATAGAATGTTCTGTAATGCTTCAGAGGAGCTGAACTGTCGGGTGCTCATCACATGTACACAGCAGCTGTGTGGCTTGTCTTGCCTGTGGCCTTTCTCTCGGAGACAGTATGCGCTCACCCTGTTCCATCGAAGAAACACACTATAATTATAGCTGGCAATTGGAAATAGCCAACATATATATGCTATGAGTTCTCTCGTAATCGCTAAATATAACCTGCCAGTGCTACTAGAGATGTGTGGCCACAGTAAAGTTCTGTGCAAAGATACTGATTCAGGCTTCAACCTTTAGGCTATTCCAGTAACAGACAGACGGCCCATATTTATGTTCTTACACCAAGCACAGCATGCCACCATTTGATGTATTATATTATGTACAAAATTGTAACATATAAAGGGGTGGTTCACCTTTAAGTTGACTTTTAGTATGTTGTAGAACTGCCAGTTATAAGCAACTTTTCAATTGGTTTTCATTATTGATTAATTATTTGCCTTCTTCTTCTGACCCTTTCCAGCTTTTAAATGGGGGGTCACTGACCCCAAGTAAAAAAAATGCTCTATAAGGCTCTGTTAGTGCTACTTTTTATTACTTATCTTTCTATTCAGGCCCTTGCCCATACCTCGCAACATTTTGGAAACAAAAAGAGGGACAAAAAAGTTGTGCGAAATTTTTTGTGCCACGCCCATTTTTGTGGCCACACACCCTAATTACCATGTTAATTTTACAAAATTTGGCAGGTTATGAAAGTTTTTCTCTGTAACAATAAAACAATACATTGGACATGCTCCTAACTGAGCTGTAAGAATCAATAATTAAAGAAATTTATTTCTAGGAAAAAAAGTCAGTCCTTTAGTTTTACTCTCTCTTGCCGATCTTCCCACAGTCTCTCAGCTGTTTCCAAAAATATCCAAAAAATTGTATGCAGATCAGCGCCTATGGCAACAGAGAAAGCAGAAACCGAAAATATTTTTCCAGGTGTAAGTCCCCTTTAATTTTTCCGTTTGTAGTAGTGATACACGCAGCTATTTTATGAATCAATATTTGCAGAAAAACCCCTGATTGGGTTTATTTGAGGTTTAAATACTTTTTAGCAGACTTAAGGCATGGTGATCAAAATTACGGAAAGATCCCTATTCGGAAACGCCAGGTCCCGAGCATTTTGTATGATAGATTGTATATACATCATACTAAAGGCCAACTATGCCTTAATCCTAATTCTCAAAGTGATGTGGTCAGATCATGCAAGCTATACACACAAAGTAACAGCATAAAATATAAATATTTATATATATATATATATATATGAGGAACTGCCAGACAAAGTGAGAGCTTTCAGTTGCTGTGATTATATATATGGTTGTGTAACAGGACTCCAGTGTATATTAATAGCCTCCCTGTTTGCTTCTCACCCCTCAGTCTGACAATTGTGTTACCCACAAAGAAGAGAAAGAAACCTGATCTGGTCTCAATTCTTCACACCATAGGGAGATATTTGCAGTGACTGCTCCTACTAGGTGATTGGTTTGTGACTTTGTTGTTATATATATTTTTTCCAAAATATTAAAACTGTGAAAGGTATTTTTATTTCAGGAAATAAATATATTGATCAAGAATTTGAATCTGATGCCGCAAAAAGAGTAATGTATTGCTCTGCTACTTTTGCCATCTGGCTGTGGACCCTGGGAAATGTAGTTGTCACCAACTGGGAGGATAATTCATATGGCTGCACTACAGCACTGCTGCTCAATTCTTTTTCCACTGTAGCAGACCCACGTCCTTCATGCACAGATGCCAGACTACAGTTCAATGATCAAGTCATAAAATTCAGTTTAGACTTTGCACAGGCCTGGGGAAATAAAACTCTCAGGGCTGTCAGCTGGGCATTTCGGGGCAAATTTACTATGTGGCAAAAATTCGCCAGCGACAGCTTCGCAGGCAGTGCAACACTTCGCCAGGCGAAAATTGTCTCAGGCAACGCTAATTCACTAACATGCGAAGTTGCGCTATCGTTAATTCGGCAAGTAGAGCGAAGTTGCACTAGCGTTGGCTAATTTGCATACGGTGGGAAGTAAAAGTTGAATGGACGTATATGTTGCAGCCAATACATTACACTACACAGGGAAGCTTAATAAAATCAAATAAAGTTGTTATATTGCCCTTTACATGAGCAGCCCAGTGTATAGTTTATGTGCCATATGTTAAGAAATGTAGGGGGGAACCCAGTTACCCCAAAGAATTTTTTACGCTCTTTGCAGCCTATCACCCTTAAAAAAGTAACAGTCGCCAGAGTTTTTTGGGACTTAGAAAAAATTTCAGCTATTTTTTGAGGAAGTCCTATCTACTCTATTGCACTTCGCCTGGTCTGAGGTGGTGAAGGCAAGTCTGGCGCGAGAGGTAACGTTCATTAAAATCTGCATCTGCATGGAATGTGAGCAGGACCGTCATCAGGGGAGCACAGGGGGGTCAGCTGTACTGGGCCCCGTGTTTTTTTAATCTTTAAGGGGGACCTGGTCGTGCTGCACTTCCCAGATTAGCCGGGCCCCCTTGAGTCACTGAAGCAGCACTAAAAGGAGCTGAAACCCGCCGAGCCGAAGGCCACCGCAAGGAGCCAAAGAAGAGAAGCCACTGAAGAAGAGAATAGAGAAGACCTTTAAAGGTAAGTTCCATTGAACACCATTTTTTTTTCTTCTTGTTTAAACCTCTGGCTACCAATTTTGATTTTAAAGTTTTATGGGGGACCCTGACCACCAATTTTTTTTTAACTTTTGGGGGGGGTATGGCCACCAGTGTTTTTTTTACTTGAAGGGGGCCCTGACCACAACTTGTGGGGGGTTTACTGCTTTGGCACTGATGTCTTTGTCACCTTTTTACTGTGGGATGGGCGGGATCTGGGGCCCAGAAAATGTCATACAGGGCCCCGTGATTACTGATGGCAGCCCTGAGTGTGAGTGATAGAAAAAAGCAGTGTACTCTCCTTCTGACTAGCCTGCAGAGTAAAGCAGCATGATAATAACATACATACACATTGTTATATTCGTTTGTAAATCAAACAAGTGTCTTTTTAGTAAGGATATCCAGTCTATGACTCCACTGTAGCTCCCAACACCCTTTAAGGCTGTCCATTAAATGACAGAGCATAATAATTGCCACATTTACTTGCCTGTATGGGGGAGGGTGGCTGATAGCAGCTTTAGAAATCAATGACAGCTACTGTTTAGGGCCATGGGATCATTTATTTATGGGCTCATACTTCGGATCATGGAACTGGACTTAATAAAGACACAAATCTAAAAGGGAAATATTTAACTCAGTTCAATAACCGCTCAGTTAAAGCCATCTTAGCCGAAAATACTTGACCTTTAATGACAGCAATTGAATATCTTGACATTTTTCAAGCTTGCCTGTAAGGGACTGGCAGTCCATGAAGGTTCCCAACCCACAAGCACTGATCATTCTGTCATTGGCACAGTCAGTTCTGTTAGATTGTGTTCCTCTCTTATCTGCCTGATAGCCTTGTACACTCTGGTGGGACTGATTTCTAATAAGTAATTATAAAATATGACTGATCTATAGCAAAGGGCTCTAGGACTCCTGCGTCTACTACTCTTGTTAAGTTGTACAAATGTAATAGGGAACATAGATTGTACCCTCCACTGGGACAGAGGCTGAACTATGTATAATCTCTATAAATCTCTGCAGAATATGTCAGCACTATATGACTAAAGGATAATAACCTGTAATCATTTACTCCATCATCTTCACACGATAGAGCTGCACGTCTTCTCTGGAATTCCTTTCCACAATGCTATAGACTTTCTCCCAATCATATAGCTAATAAACTCCTAAATATATATATATATATATATATATATATATATATATATATAATCTAGTATACAGTCTCAATCCTAGGGGAAAGGATTGATTCACAAGAGGACAAGCAATAAGCCAGGTAATCGCAAGGTATCAAATTGCTGCCCTGTTTTATTAGAAGCTGCCCCACCCAACTCCACATCAAAGTCTTGTATTATTAAACCTTCCAATAAAAAAAACCTGGCTACAGTGATGAAGAACAGGAAAATCTTGGTACTGGATGTAAAGTTTCACTTTGGAATTTACAACTGCCAGGAAATTGGTGTGTGGTCCTTGCTGTTTCCAGCACAATGTATAATTAAGTGCGTTTAACAAGAAATTAACTTTTTGAAGCTTTATCTGGAGTGGGCTAATTTCTTTGTCTAAAAAGGACCACACTGATGGATTTTTTCCCCCAAAATAGCAATTTTCGTGAAGAATGATCACTATGGTGGATCCATAATGTTTTTTTAGATAAGCCAGACCCTTCAGTCTAACAGTTAGACTAACAGTTAATTTGAAGGTGAACAACCCCTTTAACTAACTTCTCTAAGCAATTTTACAACTTAACTTTTAGTATGTTAATAGAATGGCCAAGTAGAAGAAACTTTTCAATTGGTCTTCATTATTTATTTTCTTTAGTTTTTAAATGATTTGCCTTCTTCTTCTGACATTTTCCAGCTTTCAAATGGGGGTCACTGGCCCCATCTAAAAAAAACAAAGGCTCTGTAAGGTTACAAATGTATTGTTACTTTTTATTACTCATCTTTCTATTTAGGCCCTCTCCTATTCATATTCCAGTCTCTTATTCAAATCAGCGCATGGTTGCTATGGTAGCTTGGACCCTAGCAACCAGATTGCTGAAACTGCAAATTGGAGAGCTGCTGAATAAAAAGCTAAATAACTCAAAAACCACAAATAATAGAAAATGAAAACCGATTGCAATTTTCACACTATCACTCTCTGCGTCATAAAAACAAAAAAAAAAGTTAACGCAAAGGTGAAAAACACCTTTGAATTAAAGTTTTTTATTGTAATGGTTTCTAAGATATCTGCAGTATTAGATTGCCACCAGCCCAGTCTGTTGCTGTCCTCTATATAACCCACGCAATACAATGTTTTCATCATGTTTATATAATCAAAAACAAAATGTTACAATGAGTATGCCACCCACCCACAAAACAATGCATGATTTTGTGTGGGTCTTCAATTATTTAAATTTAAATACAGATTGAGAAAAGTGCACAGTGAATATTTTATTATAAACAGACAGCAAAGTTCCATTATTAAAGGAAGGTAGTTAGGTTTAATGAAATGGTCCTATATTTGAACTGTGTAAATGCATGGTACTTACTACAATTACCTGTTTCAGCATAACGAATTCTAGAACTTAACTGGTCCATTTCTTACTCTAGTTAGGCAAATGTGAAGAATAAATAGTGTTGGAAGCTGCAAGCTTGTGCAAATACAAATTAAAAGGAAGAGATACTGAGACTGGAAGCACAAGCTGAATAACCCTATACCAAAATATTTTAGTTAATTAAAAACAAAATCTAAAAACAGATTGTGACAGCACATGGTGATGTGCTGGCAGGATTAAGGGTAAGGACACACGGGCAGATTCGGGAAGATTAGTCGCCCCGGCGACAAATCTCCTCTTCTTTGGGGTGACAATCTCCCCGAACTGCCTTTCCCAACATTCCCGCCGGCTATAATGAAAAATCACCAGCGGGATGGCACTCGCGGCGCTTTGTTTTCCGAAGTTGCCCGAAGTCGCAGTTCAGGGGAAGATTGTAGCCCTGAAGAAGAGGTGATTTGTCGCCGGGGCGACTAATCTCCCTGAATCTGCCCGTGTATCCTTACCCTTAGGTATTTTGTAAGTTTTTACTAATAGCGATGCACCAAATCCACTATTCGGGATTCTGCCGAATCCTCTGTGAAAGATTTGGGCGAATACTGAACCAAAGCCTAATTTGCATATGCAAATTAAGGGCGGGAAAGGAAAAAGTGGAAAGAAATGTTTTTACTTCCTTGTATTGTGACGAAAGGTCTTGTAATTTCCATTCCCGACCCTAATTTACATATGCAAATTAGGATTTGGTTCAGACAGCCTAAAAAAGGACAAATCCCGAACCGAATCCTGGATTCGGTGCATCGATACCTACTAAGGCATGCTCAACTATTTTCCAATAAAAGTGGCAAGATGCTTTCATCATACCATCCCATTTCTGTGGCCTGACTGGAAATAAATCTGTCAAAGTGGAAAGTTGTATGAATTATTTCCATTGCTGTAATGTAAACTCATCATGTCATTCAGTTGCTTCAGGGATTATTGTATACTAGAGGACTCCCGTGCGGGCATTAACTGTGTTGTTTACTAATCTTAAATATGCAGCTGGTACAGATAAAGTAAAAGTAGCAAATGTGGTTACTGTTTGGCTTAATATGTAAACTTTTTGGTCCCGTCATATTGGGTTTACTCGGTTTTTCTCTGTAGTTTGTTTTTCTCTGGCTGAAAGAAATGTTCTTCAATGGCATCAGCAAGGTTGTCTAGCTCCTTCTTCAGCACGTCAAAGTCACTAAAAGCAAAATGGAATGGTGTTATTGGAAAAGAAGCCATTTTCCAGACGGGATAGGAGCAAATACCCCTGCTGTCTGATAATGGGTGCAACACCTGTTACTGACATAGTTAAATTAAATTGGGTTGAAAAAAGACAAAGTCCATCAAGTTCAACCCCTCCAAATAAAAACCCAGCATCCATACACACACACACCTCCCTACTTTTAATTAAATTCTATATACCCATACCTATACTAACTATAGAGTTTAGTATCACAATAGCCTTTGATATTATGTCTGTCCAAGAAATCATCCAAGTCATTCTTAAAGGGGTTGTTCACCTTTGTAACAAATTGACAAATCTAACAGTTCACATGAATAGAACAAACTTTTAAATAGAAATAGTTAACAGAAAAAGTACAGTTCAAGAGATATTCACCTCAGAAGTGTCCCTGTACTAATCCTTCAGTTCCACACAGACCCTGTGCTGGGAGGGGGTCACTGACCCCCAAAAACACTACAGTGTTCACTTCCTCTTCCTTATATGACATCACACATTGTACTGACAGCTAACTTAACTCCTATTGGCTATGTCTGCTGTCAATCTGCCACTGCTTCCTGTGCTGGGCTGGTGTATTTGAGCAGCATTCGGGTACTGAAGAGAAACTGTTACAAGTTTGTGAGAGGGAGGGGGCTGTGTGCTGTAGAGAATTCAACTGTGCAAATGGGGGGATCAAGGTGCTTGGGACCTGGAGTTTTCTGGATAATGGATCTTTCCATAATTTGGATCTTCATACCTTAAGTCTACTAGAAAATCATGTAAACATTAAATAAACCCAATAGGCTGGTTTTGCTTCCAATAAGGATTAATTATATCTTAGTTGGGATCAAGTACAAGTTACTGTTTTATTATTACACAGAAAAAAGAAATCAATTTTAAAAATTTGGATTATTGGATTATAATGGCTACTATGGGAGATGACACTTGTACTTTCCAGAAATATATTATTTTTTGGGGGGGTCCATGTATTATTTTGTGTATTTACCTCATAAAAAAAGGTAAAATATTTTTCTGGTATAGATCCCTATATCATGAAAAATATAACTTTTTAATTTTTTGGTATTTAGAGCTCTAAATCTTGTTCCAGAAGTGGAACACTTAAACACTTAAAAAAGGTACCGTTTTCCTAGGTAAATTAACGCCCCCCCCCCCCCCGGGAGAGCGCACAAAATGTTCAAAAAACCTACCTGCCCTCATCACTGCTCTGCCTGTCACTTAGGGCTGCCACCTCACCCTTTTAAAACCAAACACATATGAAATCCACAGCCTGCATGGCTAATTAGCAATTCATTTAGATGCATGATACATGGCTGCACAGAAATCAGTTCAGTCTGCAGCATCTAAATGAGTTGATAATTAGCCATGCAGCCTGTGGATTTCATATGTGTTTGGTTTTAAAAGGGTGAGGCGGCAGCCCTACTGTCCCTGCTAGATATGTAAGTTACATACGTTTCTAAGCAAGTCAGTGCTGGTTTTGTTGCAATTTTGTAAATAACTGACATTATGCTTAATGCCAAAAGTTGCCAAACAATGTTGCTCCTTCCTTTTCTGCAGTATTTGTCTGCATGGCTGTGTGATTGTTTGTTACAAGGCAGGTTTGTTTATATGCTGCGTCTGTTAACCTCTGCCATTACAATTGAGTAATCAATCAATGACCATTCAAATTATGTGACTGGTTAAAGTTCACAAGCACCCAATAAATTACTAGGAGGAGGGCAGTATCAACATCCAATAGGAAACAAGTAAGGGCAAAGCCTGGGCATGATGATGTCATCATATAGGAAGTTCTTGGTGTGTCAGGTTCAAAATAGGCCACTCCCATCACTTCAGAAAACTGGTCTGAGAGACAGGAGAAGGGCTGAGTTAATAGGTATAAAAATTAGCTTTTACAATGGCATTTTTACTTTTGGTTATGGAAAATGTTTTTTCTAACACATTGAGAGCATTGTTAGTGGTTTCTTAAGATTTGTACATTGAAGGTGAACAACCCCTTTAAAGGCATTAACTGAATCAGCATCACAACATCACCCGGCAGTGCATTCCACAACCTCACTGTCCTGACTGTGAAGAACCCCCTACGTTGCTTCAAATGAAAGTTCTTTTCTTCTAGTCTAAAGGGGTGGCCTCTGGTACGGTGATCCACTTTATGGGTAAAAAGGTCCCCTGCCATTTGTCTATAATGTCCTCTAATGTACCCCGCAAGGGCTTTTTTTCCAGAGAAAACAACCCCAACCTTGACAGTCTACCCTCATAATTTAACTCTTCCCTCCCTCTAACCAGTTTAGTTGCACGTCTCTGCACTCTCTCCAGCTCATTTATATCCCTCTTAAGGACTGGAGTCCAAAACTGCACTGCATACTCCAGGTGAGGCCATACCAGGGACCTATAAAGAGGCATAATTATGTTTTCATCCCTTGAGTTAATGCCCTTTTTTTATGCAAGACAGAACTTTATTTGCTTTAGTAGCCACAGAATGACACTGCCCAGAATTAGACAACGTGTTATCTACAAAGACCCTTAGATCCTTCTCATTTAAGGAAACTCCCAACACACTGCCATTTAGGCTAAGGCCACACTAGGCGATAGCGCCGCAATTTGACTCGCGGCGACTTTTCGCCGCGACTTTTAAGCCGCAATCGCTGGGGAAACTTTTGCGCTGGCGTCTATGGGGAATTGCGAAAAATCGCCAGCGTAAAAACACACGCGGCAATCATTTTTCTACTGTCGCTCGAAATTGCCTCGCTAGGCGATTTCGAGCGACAATAGAAATAAGATCGCGAAAAATCGCCAGCGTAAAAACACACGCGGCGATCTTTTTTCTACTGTCGCTCGAAATTGCCTCGCTAGGCGATTTCGAGCGACAATAGAAATAAGATCGCCGCGTGTGTTTTTACGCTGGCGATTTTTCGCAATTCCCCATAGACGCCAGCGCAAAAGTTTCCCCAGCGATTGCGGCTTAAAAGTCGCGGCGACGAGTCAAATCGCGGCGCTATCGCCTAGTGTGGCCTTAGCCTTAGTGTATAACTTGCATTTATATTATTTTTGCCAAAGTGCATAACCTTGCATTTATCAACATTGAACCTCATTTTCCAGTTTGCTGCCCAGTTTTCCAATTTAGACAAATCACTCTGCAAAGTGACACCCTGCTGATTGGCTCAATTTACCTCTCAGAGCTCTCAGACATGCAGATATTTGGTGGAGCGGCAACTGCACCCAAATTAGCACAAAATAAACTTTTTGAATCAAAACAATAAAATACAGAATTTACCTGTTCCCTGGGGCAGCACACAACTCTGCATAATATTTAATTTTTGGTTCTGTCCCACTAGTTCTCATGGTGGCAACTCCTCCATTAGCGAAAGTAAAAGTTATCATTTGACTGCTCTTACTGGTTGGAAGGATCTGCAGATAAATGTAAAAATAAGCCTCAGCCAGTGCCATACACAACTCTGCATTCTAGAATGAACAGCACACAAGGCAGTCGCTGCCAGCAGTTAGCAAGCCTTGGTCCCACACAGCAATGGCCTCAAAGTCAGTATGACAGCTGGATTTACTACACTGGTATAAATGAATACTTACAGCTTTGTTATCAGGCTGGTTACTGTCATATCCGGTCGTTAAATCCCGCACACTGGAAACCTCAAATTTGCCACAAAGCTTTGGATACGCCTTTTCTCCATTATAATTTCTCAGATGTTCAAACAGGTCATTAATTGTTTTCTGATCATGGCATATAAAGTAGGAATTCCGGCTAATATGGTAGCCGTACCTGCCCAGATGAAATAAAATGTTTTAATGTTGTGTACTAAGCAGTCTGCTTTAACTACATCCAACTAGAACAGCTGCTCTAGAAGAACTTATTGTGCATGTGAAACATTTTGCTGCTGCGAGTTTGGATGACTATAAATTGCTGGGAGCTCCCATATTGACTAAGTTACCCTTTTAGCCAAGGCAAGCTATATTGCAGCTCCTTCCTAATGTAGCTTATTTACAGATATAGGTATTAAATTGTACCAGAAATCAGTTCTGACCAGCCTACTACAAATCCCATTAGGAACTACAATTAACAGTGATGGGACAATTTAGCACCAATGTTAGTAAATCACAGCAAAATCTTAAATGGTAAAATACATGGAGAACATAGTCAATGGTTTCACCAGAAATACAAAATTTTATACAATGTATAAGAGCAGAACCGCTTTCCACCACCTCTTTAAAAAACTGATGCGGGGCAAAGTGGACAATATCCTTAGACGCACATTTATCAAAGGTCGAATTTATGTGAGTTTTTTTTTTAAACTCTTTAAATTCGAATATCCTCAAAATTCGATTGGGAGGTTATTTACCAACTCAATAACTCAAATCAAATTCAATTAGACTGAACTTGATTTTCTCTGAAAAAAACTCGAATGTCAGAAAGCTAGTAACGTGTCCAAATTGGTCCCTGGACTTCTCCCATTGACTTATACATGAACTTGGCAGGTTTTAGGTGGCATTAGTTGAATATGAGTCCTTAAAGGGCCAGAGTATGCTAAATCTCGCAATTTGAATCGAGTTCGGATAATTCACAATTAGAATTTGAGAGTTTTGACCATAAAAAATCTCTGCTCCCTAGTGTGCTCTAGGCCTTATAACATTTTATTAATATGTAATTTTTGGAGTGCCAACATATTAGGCAGCTCATTTATATTCATGCCTGCTATGTGTGGATAAATGTGCCTCTCCTAACACATCTGCAACCATATTAGTGTTCAAGCCAATCAGTTGAAATGCTCCATATAAAGGACAAAACTTACTTATTAAATATTAAATTCAGCTGCTGGGTCAGGGTGACATTTTTTGTTGCCAAGTAGCTGGCAAGTTCCGCGGCAATAACTGCAGCACTTACTCCATCCTTGTCCAAAACAAAAGGGCAACACATATACCCTTCATACCAAAAAAGAAGAAAGCATTAATCAGTTTTTATAGAGCAGTTTTATAGAGCAAATGAACAATACAAATTGTTATTTATAAATAAGACAAGCAAGCAGTGACTTGTCATTGCCAATGAAAGTATCGCAGAATATCCCACAAATACACGGATACCTGAGAAGACTTCCAGTATGTTTTATACGCTACCCCACTGGGGGTTGTCAGCCTCTTCTCATAGAACCAGCTAGTTTCTGCATAATTTGTAGATTCTCTGGTTCCAACATTGAACAACTGCCCTGGCAAATGGCTTTTGTCCTGAACTTTCCTTTTGGTCTGTTTTTGCCCAAACACTGACATTGGATTCTATTTATTGTCTGACAATATTTATTATTATAGGAGTTTGGAATATACTCTATATACAGCAATCCCTGAATTCATCTTTTTACTCAGCGCATGGTCTCCAGCCTGTTTTTACCAGCATTTCCAGACAGTGTGTTTCCACCTATGACAATCTTATACTGTAGCAGCCAGTTTTTCCTGACATTTTTCGATGAGCCATTTGCTTTTATATATCTGATGCCACATTTAAGTAAACCATGTTGAACTGCTGCTGGAGAAACCACATAATCATATCTTACCTATGGCTTCTTCAAAGGCAAAAAGCACAGTTTTTCCCTGATCAATCAGTTGCTTTGCTCTATTTCCCATCCATTTAAACCCTGTAAGTGTTTCCTATAATAAAAAAAATCTGACATTGGTTATGCAAATCTGCTATTTCTAAACATACCAGTTTATGACAAATATCATTAAGCTGTACCTCAAAGTGGAATCCTTCCTTTACTGCAATGGCTCTGAGGATTTTGGAAGACACTGTGCTCGCCAACATATAAACATTTTTTACTGCTTCCGAATCTTGATGTTTTTCTTTCCAACAAGTGAAGATCCACCAGCCTAAAAGAGCCCCGAGCTCGTTACCAGAAAAAACTTTCCATTCGCCGCTGGATAAAGAAAATGCGAGATATGGGAGTTTGAGAATATGTTATCCACAACACAAGGGATTAGGGACTAGGGAATTTTTAGATTTTATCACGTGCCAAAGATTTACTTGGATATTTAACAGGCTATACAGATCTACAGATTTTAGAGCACATAACCCTAGGGCTAGGGGACTACTGTCCCAGATGATTTGGGGAGTTAAAGGAACCGTAACACCAAAAAATGAAAATGTCCTAAAGTAATGAAAATATCATATACAGTTGTGCTGCACTGGTAAAACTGGTGTGTTTGCTTCAAAAACACAACTATAGTTTATATAAACAAGCTGCTGTGTAGCCATGGGGGCAGCCATTCAAGCTGCTGGAAAAAGGAGAAAAGGCATAGGATACACAGCAGATAACAGATAAGCTCTGTAACATACAGTGAGATTCTTCAGTGCTTATCTGTTATCTACTGTGTATCCTGTGCTTGAATGGCTGCCCCCATGGTTACACAGCAGCTTGTTTATATAAACTATAGTTATATGAACTATAGTTGCGTTTCTGAAGCGAACACACAAGTTTACCAGTGCAGCACAATAGAACATTATATTTCCATTACATTAGGACACTTTCATTTTTTGGTGTTACTGTTCCTTTAAGGGGGCCCGGCCGTACTGCACCTACTTGCAGAGCCGGCCACTGCCATCAATAAGCTACAGATTTCGGAAGGGAGGGAGGGCTGGAGCTCCGATGACTGCATCTTGCTTCCTGTGCTCCGATTCGCCATGAAGTCCCGGTAAAGCCACATGGGGATTGGATGGGTGAAGTTTGAACCTCCCCTCTACTTTAACCAATCTCCATGCAGCTTTACCGGGACTTACATTTCACTGGCAAATCAGAGCACAGGAAACTTAAGATACCGCCTGAGCTCCCTGGCTAAGGTAAGTGCAGTTTTCTTTTTTTTTTTTAACTTGTAGGGGCCCTGGCCAAATGTGTTTTTTTTTTTTTTTAATAACTTATAGGGTCCTGCCCTGGACAAATAGTTTTTTTTTTTTTTAATAACTTTTAGGGGCCCTAGCCAAATGTGTTTTTTTTAATAACTTGTAGGGGCCCTGGCCACTAATGCTTTTTTTTAATAACTTGTAGAGGCCCTGGCCAAATGTGTTTTTTTAATAGCTTGTAGGGGCCCTGGCCACAAATGCTTTTTTTAATAACTTGAAGGGGCCCTGGCCAAATATTTTTTTTTTAAAAATAACTTAGGGTCCTGCCCTGGCCAAATAGTTTTTTTTTTTAATAACTTGTAGGGGCCCTGGCCAAATGTGTTTTTTTAATAACTTGTAGGGGCCCTGGCCAAATATATATTGTTTTAATAACTTGTAGGGGCCCTGGCCAAATGTGTTTTTTAATAACTTGTAGGGGCCTTGGCCAAATATAAATTGTTTTAATAACTTGTAGGGGCCCTGGCCAAATGTGTGTGTTTTTTTTATAACTTGTAGATGCCCTGGCTACTAATGCTTTTTTTTTTTTTTAAATAACTTGCAGGGGCCCTGGCCACCAATGTTTTTTCTTAAACTTGTAGGGGGTCATTGGCCACCAATATTTTTCTTTAATTTGTAGGAGGCCCTGACCATCAAAACATGTAGGGGGGCCCTGGGCACCAAAGTTCTTTTTTTAACTTGTAGGGGGGCACTTAATGTTTTAACCTGGCCTTTATACTGATGGGTAAGGGAGGGGTGGTGAGGGGGGCCCAGAAAATTTGCTGTGTGGGGCCCTATGATTTCTGATGGCAGCCCTGCCTAGGGCCAAAAGTGTTTTAATAAACTACATCTTTCTAAATCCCTAAAAACGACAATCCTGGGATTTTTTGTATTTCAACTGGAACAATGCAGCACCTCAAAGGAAAACTTTAATACATTCCTTTTCATGAAGTCTAATGCTATAAAGGCAGCTGCAGCAGTTTGGTTGGTTACTGATTTACACACACACAGAGCTGGGTAACAGACTGCATCTAATTAATGAAGAAAGCCTGACGTTGCTGACCCTTCCAGGCTGGTATGCCAAGATTTTGGCCAGGCAGAATGCCAATACAGCACATATGAGCAGAAGTCGCGCAGCCTTATATGTACTTATTCTACTCAGGACAACATTCCTAACATTCTGGGCTTCAATGGGTGAAAAAAATGCATAGCTTTCTCCAAAGTTTGTAAAATGTTACTAGGCTTCACAAAATTATATATTAAAATGGATATAAACTATTACTTTTGAATAATGAAATTCTCATGCATTTCCTGGGTCTTAAAAAAAAAAAAACCACAACCAGCAAACAACTATTTTTAGGAACTCTTCTCAGAAAATGAGCTTGTCTCCAATGTACGGTGGTCAGAATTTTACAGGTGAGAAAAGGAGGTGCACTAGGTAATGTTTTGTTATAAAGCATCCAAAGTGAATGTTTTCCATTGCAGCCCTTTAATATTGACAACACATTGGGGCAAATTCACTAAAGCGCAAAGCGGCTAACGCTAGCGCGAATTCGCCAGCGTGAAGTAATTTCGCTACTTTGCCAATTTACGAATGGGCGCTGGCGGAAATTCGCTAGTGAAGTGGACTTCACACCCTTATGCCAGGCGAAGTTGCGCTATTGCGAAGGGACGTAACTACGCTAATTCACTAACTTGCGCATTTTACTGAACGTTACCTCTTGCGCCAGAATTGCCTTCGCCACCTCAGACCAGGTGAAGTGCAATAGAGTAGATATGGTTTGCTTCAAAAAACCTACAAGTCCCAAAAAACGCTGGCGTGTTTTCCTTTTTTAAGGGTGATAGGCTGAAAAGGATTGTATATTTTTTTGGGGGCACCCTCCTTCCCCCCTACATTTCCTAACATATGGCAACGATACAGTGGGCACATGTGTAAGGTAGAACAACTTTATTTTATATTTTAAAGGTTTCCTGGGCTTGTGTAGTGTAATGTAGTTGCTGCAGCATATACGTCCTTTATATTTTAACTTTGCGCCGTATGCAAATTAGGCAACGCTAGCATAACTTCGCTTTGCCTGACGAAGTAACGGTAGTGCAACTTCGCTACCGTTCACCTCCCTGAGTGCAATTTCGATTTTAAGTGAATTTGCGTAGCGCTGTCGAAACTACGCCTGGCGAAGTGCGGCGAAGCTGTCGCAACTTTGTATCTTAGTGAATTTGCCCCATTAAGTGTAGATTAAGCAGAGTTAATAATTACTGAGAAAATGCACATGCTGCACACCATACTGGTTTCTAAGTATCAGCTAAAGCTGGCCATAAATGTAAAGATCTTTAAAAGATCTTTTTGTTATCGTTAGGGTTACTGGCCAGGGGTGGGGGCGGGAACTAAAGGGGCGGGTTGTGACGCAAATAGAGCGGGCCAAGGGATCATGCCGCAAAAAGGGGCGGGGCCATGTCGCGCGATGCCCAGAAGATGAAGAAAAGGTAAGTTTCCACCGAAGGCCAAGGGCTTTTCTTAAGGGTATTACAAATTACCGGCAACTACTGTACATTGCCGGTAAATTTGTAATACTGGCCTTGGCAGGTGTTTTACCACCTAGGCCGGTAAAATACTGGCCAGCTGGCAACCCTATTATTTTATTATTATGAGAGAACGATTATCTCGAAGCAATCGTTTAAATATATGATTTGTCCATCAACTAAAAAGACCATTTCAGCCGATATTGCCAGGAAAACGGAGGGTAGCTGTCTGCTTGGCCCTGCAAACATAGATAGATCGCACTGGGACCGATACATTTTTTTTAACCTGGCCAATCAATTTTCTGACAGATGTCAGACGAAAAATCTTAAATTATACGATCGTTTCATTCCCACTAACGTCACGATAATTTGACAAATTGGTCGGATTGCACTGAAATCGATAGTTCGACGAAAGATCTTTGCGTCTATGGGGACCTTAACTGGCATTTGTATGGGGCCTTTCCAATAGTATAGCTGACAGATAGGTGATGAAAATTGACCAAATATGAGATACAACCATATCACCAAAATGGCACCACGGAATGCTCTGTTAGGCCGGGCCATATTATCCTATAGGTCTTTAAGATTTCAGTGATCCATCAAGTGTAATGAAGAGGGGAAAGGTGAAGGATATGAAGGCAAAGTTTACACTTACTGAAATCAGATTAAATAAAATTGTACTAACCCTTTGGTGTTATATATATATATATATATATATATATATATATATATATTTATTTTCCATTTACCTTTCTTGTTTCTCTGCGACTGCTAACCGATCAGCATCTGGATCATTTGCCAAAATAATTCTAACACCCTTCTCCTCAGCCAATGCAAAAGATAATTTCTGAAAGGTAATGTATGTGATTTTAACTTCCAGCAGCAAAATCTTAATTATTTTCTTTTAAAAGGCATTACTAATCCAAGCATGAGTGTGAGTAGAAAATGCAGCTATACTTACCAAGACACCTTTACCTTCCTCAGGATTGGGATACTTTACGGTGGTAAATTCTGGGTCTGGGTCCTTCTGTTCTTCAACAGGAAGTGGAGGGCTGAAGCCAAATGCTTGAAAGGCAGATTGCACAAATTTATGGCCAACCCCATGCACAGACGTGTGGACAAACTTTACTTTGGAAGCCTTGTTTATGTCTCTGAAATGAACAACATTTTCTTATTTAGAGTGAAGAGGTGTTTGCAGATGATTTTTTTGAAACACAACATGTTTAATCTCCCCTGTAACAACAGAATGCCTCAGGCCTCAACTATTACCATCATCTGTTAGTATATCGTTCTATAACTCCATGTAATGTTACTCTATATCAGGGGTGGCCAACCTTTTGAACCCATGAGCAACTTTCAGAAGTAAAAGGAGTTGGGGAGCAACACTAGCATGAAAAATGTTCCTAAGATGCCAAATAAGTGCTGTGATTGACCATTTGGGAGCCCCTATGTGGATTGTCAACCTAAATTTATGCTCTGTTTAGCAGTGCACCTGGTTTTTATGTAACCAAAACTTGCCTCCAAGCCTGGAATTCAAAAGTAAGCACCTGCCGTATGGCCGAACGATCGGATTACAATGCCCAATGGGCTCTGACGAGATCGATCGGGTCAAAATCAAACCTGACCCATCGACCAAACGACTATCTCCGCCGGACGAAAGCTGACAGCACTCTCCACACACAATCTTAAAATCGATAGGATCTGTGTGTCTATGGCCAGCTTAACCTTTTACTCTAGTATGATTCCTCGGATTCATTATTTAGTAGGTTGGTGGTAAATGACTGGGCCTCCCTGTTCTAAGGTGTTGATGCCTATAACGGTTTACTAAATCCCAACGCGGAGTACAGCAAAACTGACAGGAAACTACTGTAGCTTTATAACCAAAGTAATTTGCACCCTTGTGGGGCTGTACAATTAAATACATATACCTACAGCAACAGATGCATCAGGCTATTGAAAGGCTATTAAGTACCTGACTGCATCAGCATTGACTTATCAAAAAGAAAGCCGATGACAATTCATTAAGTGTATGTTGGGGGAAGGTGGGGGCATCAACTGTCCTGGTGATGAACAGGTACACATTTCTGCAACAGAATTCAGCCATATTCCGCACATATTCCGCACATACCTGCCCCATCATGTAGCAAGCCTAGTCTTCTGTGCTGCTCTTTGTTCTTACCTGTGGAAACAGTGCTTTTGGATATCTTCAAAGTAATCTTTATTAATAGACTGGTAAGGATCCTGAAGAAGGGAACTATCGTCAATTAAAGTGTCATCCCAAGCTGTGGGCCATGGTTCCAGGTTCTTCTCAATGGACTGAGCAATCCCACTGTCATGTGGAGGAATGATCTGAGCTCCATTTTCCCAATAAACCTGCATAATAATAATTGCAAAATGTTTTAGGATGTATATTTATTATTGCTTATATTCGTAAAAGATCTTAATTTAAAAGTAAAGGTTACGAATAACAGAAAAGTGCAAAAACATATAACGAAAAAATATTTTGGCAAAGGATTGTAATTACTATGCAAAAATAAAATGACCCATTTAACACTGGCTAACTAAATCAGTGAGATACTTCTATTTTCAATTTAAAGAGTACCAATCACTGGTTTATGCTATTAGGGATGCACCGAATCCACTATTTTGGATTCGGCCGAACCCCCGAATCCTTTATGAAAGATTCGGCCGAATACCGAACCAAATCCAACCCTAATTTGCATATGCAAATTAGGGATGGGAAGGGGAAAATTATTTTATTTCCTTGTTTTGTGACAAAAAGTCCCGCGATTTCCCTCCCCACCCCTAATTTACATATGCAAATTCGGATTCGGTTCGGCCGGGCAGAAGGATTCGGCCGAATCCGAATCCTGCTGAAAAAGGCCGAATCCTGGATTCGGTGCATCCCTATATGCTATAAATGCAGCCAAGGTGCTTATGTAAATTTATTTCATGAACACCGAACCCCTGCAAAATCAGCTTTAGAAGCGTCATGCATTAAAGGGATTTTAAAATACAGCACCTCTTAAAACAGTTGAATGTCTGTTTTACTAACCTTAACCAAAGTGGCGAAGCTATATCATTTATCGTGTTCATAACTGATTAGTATAATGTCCATTTCCATGGGTGTTATGTCACGTGCTACATCATTGCTACATATAAGCAAACTATCTGCCATGGTTTTATAAGACAGGTAATTGTGATGTAAATAGGTCAGTTTTACACACTTCCTGCTGCATTGTTGTTTACGGTGTTAATGCAATTTTATTGCAATTCTGCTTACATATAAAAATAAAGAGAGATATACCTTGTAGCCATTATCCTGCTTTGGATTGTGTGATGCAGTGACCATGATTCCAGCACACAGGTTAAGGTGGATAACAGCATAGGGCTAGAAAACAATGAAAAACACAAAAGAGAATAATGAGTTTTGTCACAAATATTTAGAAATGTTATTTTCTGGGCACTTGGTGAACTTTAAAGCACATGTGAGGTAATGTAATAAAAAGGTTTGTCCAGGTTAATAATCTATATGAGCCGGTTAGATGCTAAGTTTCAAAGGGTGACCAGTAATGGTACCCCAGTCACATATTCTTCGTAAACAGCACCTGAACATAATTTAACTACAACTATTGAAGAGTATAAAAAATGGGCGTGGCCAGGAGGCAGCCCACAGTGAAGGTGCAATCTGGACTGTAGTGATCTTTGCACCTTACACATAGGGGCAGATTTACTAAATTCGAGTGAAGGATTCGAAGTAAAAAAACTTCGAATTTCGATTTTTTTTTTGGGCTACTTCGACCCCATAGGCTTGCCTAAGTTTTTTTTGATCGAAGGATATTCCTTCGATCGTTGGATTAAAATCCTTCGAATCGTTCGATTCGAAGGATTTAATCGTTCGATCGAAGGAATAATCCTTCGATCGAATTTTCTGCGCTAAATCCTTCGACTTCGATATTCGAAGTCGAAGGATTTCAATTCCTAGTCGAATATCGAGGGTTAATTAACCCTCGATATTCGACCCTAAGTAAATCTGCCCCTAAGTCACCCTTATGGTGTATTACATTACAGGTGCATGGTTGGTATAGCAAAAACACCATGCCTGCAGCATATTATATTTTTTTCTGGAGAGCACAAAAGTGGTGATATTGAGACAAATTTGCCACCAAATTCACAAACCTTTATCTCCACTTTTGTGAATTTGTCTTTTAAACAGACAGTTTACAGATTTTGTACACGTTTTCTGAATTTGTTTTTAGCCCTTACTACACCAGTCAGCCATCAAATTGGATTTTTTTGGGGAGGGGGTTTATTTTACCTAGGAAAATTATACATAATTTGTTTCAGGATAACCAGACTTTCTAAATCTGCCTATATGTTTGTGTAATTCCAATTCTGTAACAAGATATAAGGGTCTAAATACAAGAAATTATATTTTGCATAATATAGGGATTTGCATCAGAAATAGGTTTTATTATCTTAGGTCAAGTGTCTGC
This sequence comes from Xenopus petersii, assembly GCA_038501925.1. Taxonomy (NCBI): domain Eukaryota; kingdom Metazoa; phylum Chordata; class Amphibia; order Anura; family Pipidae; genus Xenopus; species Xenopus petersii. The sequence goes on along the minus strand of CM076672.1, from coordinate 37,458,315 downwards.
TGCTAAAACAAAAAAAATGGCTGGGAGGCTTTATTTTTCCTTTAGAAAATATATTCCCTCAAATTGTTAATATTGCCTCATTTATTAAGCTAAAACTAGTAAAATAATTCAAGCGTGAGTTAAATACTTTATACATATAAAATTGTATAAGATACAGTTTTTTGTTTAATCAGTTTTTTTACTTGTTTTGTTAATGAGGCTTTTATACCTATAGGGTTAGACAGAAACTTGTGCCCTGAGTATAAAATGTGAATCCCTATTAATATTCTAATGCTTTCCCAATGGGGCACCTACAAGAGTGTGAAATGAAGACTGGGTGAACCAAAGAGCAAATTATCTTAGAATTGATGTGACACGTGGGGAAAGAGTTACAGAGCTTTATTCCTTTTTAAAATGTTGGGAGAAAATGTTGTTTAAAATGTTGTTATTTCGTTTAAAAGACGAATTCATAAAAGTGTCTGTAAACTGTTTTTCTTTCACTAAAATATGAAAAGTGACTGTTGAGTCGGAATTTAGGCGAATTTCGAATTCATGCGAGTTTTTAAAAACTCCCCTAAACTCCCATAAATTCGTCCAATCGAAATTTATTAGTAAAATCAAATTTTTAAATCTCGGCTGGATTTAATCGACCCGAAAACTTGAATCGAATTTGATTTTGAAAAACTTGATTCTAAATTTTTTCTGAAAAAAACATTTGAATGTCAGGAAGGCTGCAAACAATCCAAATTGATCCCCGAACCCCTCCTGTTGACTTAAAACAGCAATTCGATAGGTTTTAGGTGGTGAATAGTCCAAGTAGAGTTCTTAAAGGGGTGGTTCACATTCAAACAACTAGTTGTTTTCAGATAGATCACCAGAAATAACTTATAACTTTTTCCAAAAACTTTCTATTTTCTATGTGTGACCGGTTTTCTAATATTGAAATGTAAACTGTCATTTTTCAGCTTCTGAAGCAGCCCTGGGAGGAGGGGTCGCCGACCGTGTAAACTGTTCTAAATGGATACATTTAGTTGATACATTTCTTATCTTTGTCACTGCTGAGCAGAATCTCTGGGTTTCATTACAGGCAGCTGTTAGAAATGATACAATAGTTGCTAATACTCCAGAGATACTGCAGATAAATGTAGCAACTAAATGTTGCAAAATTTGTAACCGTTTAGAATCTGCACCTGAATTACGGACTGCCAGACTCAAACACCAGAGACTTGGATTTTGGAAAAACAGAAAAAAAAAATAATGGAAAGTAATTGAAAAAAGTCTTTATTTCTGGGAAACAATCTAAAAACAACTGAATTGAAAAAACGTGTTTGGAAGGTGAACAGCCCCTTTAAAGGGCCAGAGTATAATAAATCTCGAAAATCGAATTTTTTTTAAAAACTCAAATCGAATTTCAATAACTCCCTAGTCAAATTTGACAGTTTTGACCATAGAAAAAAATTTGAAAATTTGGATTTTCAATTCGACCCTTGATAAATCTGCCCCCGAGTATTATTAATCGGCCCCTGAGTGTAGATTTTACACTCAAATAAACAGAAAGAAAAGAACTGTAAAAAAAAGTCTGCACAGGTTGAAAAGGAAAGCAGCAGTGTAAAAAGTTGTACCTCAGACAAATCAAAACCAGTGGATACAATCCTATGGAATAAAAGCACTTTAAGAAAGATGCATGTATGAAGATGTGTCAGTTAAGAGAAATGCTTATAGCAACATTATGTAAATAAATAAATTAATTCCATATTCTCATTCTCACCACAAATGGAGTTGGTGTTATGTCAGTGAACATGTAGACTTTAATCCCTTGGCTCACAAAAGTTGTAGCAGCAAGTCTTGCAAACCTACAGAAATAACACAATAATGCATATTTGCATAGTTAAAATTTAAAGGAAAAGTTACATTTTTATCACGTTTCATTAAAATATTTACAACACATGCCTTTATTCCTAGCCAAATTGTCACATATTTCCATTCCTCATAGCATCCTCATAGCATCACAAGAGGGTTGGGTTTTGGAGATTAAAATAAATATTTTGAATAGATAAGCCACCTGCAATTACTACTAAAGAGAGATTAATTCTCAAATGATTTTACAAAGCTGAGCTAGTTATGTCCAAACACATCTGTGTAACGGCCTCAAAAATGGAGGGAGAAAAACATAAAGTAAGTGAAACTGGTAACTGCTCTGTGTGTATTTATTATTTTCAAGATTTTCCAGTAAAGATAAGTAGGCTGTTAGTCTCCAGAAGAAGAAATTAAAGGGGAACTATTTGTGAAAATGAAAATTTAAAATAAGCTTTCTCCTACTGACATAAGAAACTTTCTAAATAGATAATCAAGTTTATCTTCACTATTCCTCTCTCAGCATCTGTTTCTCTTCATTCTGTCTTCATGCAGCCATTACGTGTCAGATAATCATTAACAGTTAGATCCAATATCTTATGGGGGGCTTCCTTTCCTAGCAGATGTATTAGAGCACACTCAAATAACGGATTCCAGTACAAACAAAATCTAACAAAATAACTGCCTTTTGCACAAATCATCCTGCATGTAGAGAGATGTCTGGTGATTTCAATAGAGTGAGCTCTAATACATCTTCTAGGCAAAAGGAGCCCCCGTATTAGATATATTGGATCTAACGGTCAATAAATATCTGACCCCCATGTCCACGAAGACAGAATGAAGCAAAATTAAGAGAAACAGATGCCGAGAGTGGGATAGTGAACATAAAAGTATTATATATATATATATATATATATATATATATATATATATATATATTTATTTAATTGATTGAATATAGAAGTTTAGAGCTACTTATTTCAGTATGATGAAGCTTATAATAAATTTTCATTTTCGTGATAGTTCGCCTTTAATGTTACCAGCTGATACAGGAATTATTTCTGAAGCAAAAGAGACAAGCAGCTGCTGTGTGTAGTTGCCCAAAAACTGGCTTCATTGTTTCTTGTCAAGGCTTAATTCACTAAAGGCCAATTTCTAACCAACTGCATGTGATGGCTATTAATCTTACTGTGTGACACTGGCCTCAGCATAGTTTAAGGCAGATCAAAACTGTACTCTACAATAAACCAGACATCTTGCCACTGATCATCATCATTAAAACAGTTATGCACAAGCTAATACTGCTATTTTCCAAAAGGTAAAGGATAAAATACCTCTTACTGCTGCCTCCACTTGAAGGGTGAGCACGGGCATCGTAACCAATCACTACTCCTCTTTCTTTCAAATCAGTAATATTCTTCTCGAGGTATCTACAGAATCCCTAAAAAATAGTCAAGAGGAATGATAAATATTATATAATACATGGTATAAAATCTGTTCTCTAGAGTAGACTAACACACCATCCTCCTTTCCATTTTAAAGAAACGCTTGGCTAAAAACTGGATCCCATGAAGGGCCTATGCAAAGCCACTGGTGAAAGACCAGGCCCATGGCACTAAGCTGTCATCGCTCAAAAGGAGGCATTCCATCATGTCCAATCAATAGTGAGATCTCAGATTTAAAGGGATTCTGTCATGATTTTTATGGTTTAGTTTTTATTTCTAAATTACACGGTTTACACTGCATATATTTCAATCTACAATATAAAATTTCATTCCTGAACCAGCAAGTGTATTTTTTACTTATAATATTGGTGTGTAGGAGCCATCTCAGGTCATTTTTCCTGGTCATGTGCTTTCAGAAAGATACAGCATTTTAGGATGGAATTGCTTTCTGACAGGCTGTTGTTTCTCCTACTCAATGTAACTGAATGTGTCGCAGTGGGACCTGGATTTTTACTATTGAGTGCTGTTCTTAGATCTACCAGGCAGCTATCTTGTGTTAGGGAGCTGCTATCTGGTTACCTTCTGTTGTTAGGCTGCTTGGGGAGTGATATCGCTCCAACCTGCAGTACAGCAGTAAAGAGTGACTGAGTTTATCAGAGCACAAGTCACATGACTGGGGCAGCCAGGAAACTGACAATATGTCTAGCCCCATGTCAGATTTCAAAATTAAATGTAAAAAAAAAAATCTGCGCTTTCGAGAAACAGATTTCAGTGCATAATTCTGCTGGAGCAGAGCTATTAACTGATGTGTTTTGAAAAAAACATGTTTTCCCATGACATTATCCTTTAAATAGTTTTGGGAGCAAGTTCTAAAAATAACCAGGTGTTCTGCAATATGTTCCTAATAGCAAACAACACTCTTTGTTTTGCAATGCACAGGTCAAGGTTTTTTCAGTCCACCACCTTATACCGCACTAACCTAAGATCTAGTAGTTTATATACCAGTGCCCGCCCAATATATGACATCACCGGAGGGAGCTGGGCGAGAGTGACTACATAAGTAAGCCAGAGGCAGGGTGAGGCTAAATTTACAGTGAATACAGCCCACCACCTGCTTCTGGGGGCAATCAGTCGTCCCAAACCCGCCTGGTCCCTGGGTGTCGGCAGGACCGGCACATCTCTCTTGTGTTGTATAGAGAGCTTGTCTGAAGACTAACTAGAATATTATTGATGGAGTGCTCTACCTCATGCGATGAATCCTTTCGGATCAGGTACTTAAGCAGTATTTGATCCAACCTGCCACGGGTCAGAAAATCAATTGCAGAAGTCCAATATACTGCAGCACACTGAGTTGAATAATATTCAAAAGTGTATTTTATTGGCTCAAATGTGAGCAGACATGTGGCAACGTTTCGGGCCTCACAGGACCCTTTCTCAAGCCTGTGAAAACACATACTGTTCTGTGTTAAATAGAGTAAATTGTGGGTGGGGAAACAGTGGGGGTGTTGGGCAGGAACAACAGTGTCCATTAGTGATCAGTAATTGTGTTGCAAGTGTCCCAAATGTGTTCCAATCCTTTCAATTTGGGAGTGTGCTGCAGTATTTTGAACTTCTGTAACTAGAATATTAAAGCTGGAAGTCAGCAACATACCGGATTCCTTGTAGAACGGGTGCAAGTTCCACTGTGTTCACTTCCACAGGTCACAAAACCTCTGAATCCTGGACAGCACTCTAAAGCAACTCTTTCATATGGTTAAAATGCCTGAATCATCTGATATTTGCCTTGGAGTGATGTCGAGGATTGTGAAGACTAGGAACAAACAGCCCACAGTTGCCACATTTCTATTTGTATAACCAGTCAACACTTAACTTCCCCAATAAAAAGTGAACTGCCACAGCAACCACATTCCGTATATAGCAGCAGTCTGTTTATCCAATACATGACATTCTTGTAGATGTATTTAGAATACAATTAGGATGTCATACAACGTAGTCTGCGTTGTCCTTGGGCAGAAGTTAAGATCGTAAAAACCCTGAAGATCTTCTTTTTTTAATTATAGAAAAAAGGAAAAAAAAAAAAAAGAAAAAAAAAAAGAGTTTGTCTCTACAATGAATTCTTTTAAACAATATTGTCAGCACAAAACTTCTGTTTTCCACTCTTAGGGGCAAATTTATCAAGGGTCGAATTGAAAAATTTGAATTTCGTTTTCTAACGGCCAAAACTGTCAAATTCGACTAGGGAAATGTTCAAATTCGATTGGAGTTTTTCTTAAAAATTCGAATTTGATTTTCGAGATTTATCACACTCTGGCCCTCGAATTTGACTATTCGCCACCTAAAACCAGGTGTGACAGGGTGATTGACCCAAAAACTTTTTTCAATATTCTGTCCTCCTTTAAAAATCCTCCTTACAAAAGCTATTAGAAAGTACAATATTTCCACGTTCAGCTATAGGTTATGAACTGTACATAGAAAGGTCTGAAGATAAGAAAATGGCAAGGGCTCCGCTGGAGGTGGACTTTTTAGGAAGATCATAGGAGAGCAAAATTCAGATCCTTAGCAGTGTCAGTGTGACTCCGTAATTATCAGGAGGAAAAGGCTTTTCTGATAAATTATGGGAAATATCAGGGAAAAGCATGGTTTAAAGGCAGAGATAAAGCACTGTGTATGCAATGAATGGCATTCACAGAGTAAACACTGATAGACATACCTGTGTTGTTTGGATAATGGTCAGGTCATTCATCTGAGAAATCCCAGGGCCCATTGCTGCCCGTAGGCCTGCTGTACCAAACTCCATTCTGGAACCAAAACATGCCTGCAGTTCTTCTTTCTTCCCATCAGCCACCATCTGCTTGACTAATGCCAATGTTTTTGGATTCTTTAAGAGAAAAAATACAAGATATATTATAGTCCAGCGTTTCTTAGACTGTGAGGTCCACTGGCTAATTTCCCTGCTCTCATACATAACAAACTAGCTGACAAAGTGGCAAAATACTGGATTCAAATTGGCTTTTAACACTTCACCCTTTGGCAGAGGGGGGCGAAAAAGAGACAAATGTTTATGGGGATGTGGCCTGTAATAGAGTGGGACGATTATGGCCAGGTGGTGGAAGGGCCCACTGCTGATAGGGCCCAGGTATCTGGTTAACTACTAAATTGGACCCCTTTGGTGTAGCTGTCTGCTAATTTAGTAGAATGGGGGCCCATTTTGTGCTGCAAAAGCTGGCAAACAGGCTCCATTACTTTTAATAATAGGCAAAAATTATATGTTATCCAGAAACCCGTTAGCTAGAAAGCTAGGCCATCTCCCATAAATTTGAACAGATTAGAGGCACACCCTCAACAACCCCTCCGGATTGCAGCCTGGTGCTCAGTAATGGAGGATTCAGCAACCTTCTACTAATCCAAAAGAACAAAGATACTGGCACACAAGGCTTAGCTTGCAGGGAAACCTTTACTTTAATTATTTGTGTGGAAGCACTTCCGCACAAATAATTAAAGCAAGGGTTTCCCTGCAAACCAAGCCTTCTGTGCTGGCATCTCCCATACATAAATACCATTATACCATTATATCCAAATAATCTATATTTTTAAAAATGATTTCCTTTTTCTCTGTAATAATAAAACAGCACCTTGTACTTCATCACAACTAAGATATAATTAAACCTTGTTGGAAGCAAAAGCAGCCTGTTGGGTTTATTTAATGTTTACATGATTTCGAGTAGACTAGAGGTATGAAGATCCAAATTACAGAAAGATCTGTTATCTGGAAAACCCCAAGTCCAGACCATTCTGGATAACAGCTCCCATACCTGTACATGCTGATGTGATGAAAGCACCGCATGACAGTCTCTAGTATTGGAATGTAGATGGTTGACCTTTGCTGGCCACCTCCAGTACAAAGACTCATTGCTGATGTGGCTACTAAACAGTGAAGTGATTGTATACATATCTGGGGGTATTAATAGTGGCTCATGGAACCTTCCTGGTGCTTCCTAATGGTCAACGTTGAGTAGCAAAAGGGTCTTCGAGAAGATCAAAACATCCCATGTGACATTGTCCAAAATAATTCAGAGGAGACAGAGAGAAATCATTTTCCTTACTGTAAAAAACAGGAAGCTTGCAGTTTATTGCTAATGACTTTAGTAATAGGAAATGAAATGTATGCAATGCTGGTATATGTTGCTACATATAATCTATTATAATGGCTGGGCTCACTCCTATGCAGTCAAGACCCTACATTAAACTTCCCCCTAATTAACACTTATAATTGTCCCACCAACCTAACATCATTTGTTTTAATGGATCCCTTTCCCACATTCTACAGCAAAAAATTTAAATTTTTTTGAATGAATTAGTAGTTATAAAAATAACATCTTGCACAGGACCTATCCTCTGATCCAGGGCCTGACAGCATTAGATACTTGTATAAATGGCAGGTAGCAGGAGCTGCAGCTGGGGTGTATACTGGCAGCATGACTGGAAAAGTTCCGATTATAATGAATCATTAATTATAACACAGACACGGACACTATTTTACTTAGAACTGGTTTTCTCGTACTATTAAAAACTAATAGTAGAGGTGCTGTTCACTTTTAAATTAACTTTTAGTACAATGTAGAGAGTGATTGGTTTTCATTATTTAATATTTGTGGCTTTTGAGTTCTTTCGCTTTTCATTCAGCAGCTCTCCAGTTGCATATCAGAATTACCCTAGAAACCATGCATTGATTTATTTGAATAAGAGACTGGGATATAAAGAGGAGAGGGCCTGAATAGAAAGAGGAGTAATAAAAATTTAAAAAATAATAACATTATAGCCGTAGTCTTACAGAGCATTTGTTTTCAGATGGGGTCAGTATAGGGTTGCCACCTTTGCTGATGGCTAAACCCGAACACGGGTGGGGGAGGGGCAGCTAATATTGGGGGTTGGGCAGTGATGTAGGAACAGGCATGATGGCATCACAAAACAAGGGCAAGGTTATTGCATCACTTAGATGCAACTGGCTGGATTTCTATTACTGTAAAGTGTTGATGCCCAGTTCAAAACCACACAGATGGCAACCTTATCTCTAGCTATATTCTGCTAGATATATTAGCCCAATCTTTTAATTACCGGTATGAGATCTAGTATACAGAAATCAGTTATCCAGAAAGCTCTGACATACAGCCATGATTGATTTGCTGATTATTTTGTATCTGTAATACTATGAAATGATCTGTAATTAAGCCGTGTTGAGGGGAGTATCTTAGTATTTAAAAGCTTTTCATGTATTGGCCAGATTATTGTTCAGGTTTCAGAAGGCTGAAAACCAGACAGAAATTTCAGGCCCGAACAGGCCTTACAAAAACCGAGCTGTTCGGGTCAAAACCAAACAGGTGGTAACCCTAGGTCAGCGACCCCCATTAACTGTATTCCACAAGTGGGTATGACATAGCAAGCAATTGTATTGAATGAATGGGGCGGGGGGAAGAAGGGCAGAGCTCGGTGCCTCTCACCTTGTCCCATTTGATCCAGTCGGTGACAGCCTTGTCCAGCAGTGCGTCCCCAACAGCGGGTGTCTGTCCTGCCATGTCCCTTGTAGTCTGTCTCTCTGCGCGTGACACACCCCCTGTCTCTCTCTCTCGCTACACTCGTCACTCAGTGTTTCCCAGCAGCACCGCTGAGTAGGCGGCACCGTGACGTGTAATGACATCCGGCCACGAAGAGTCACGTGTCACACGGCTCGAGTTCTAACTTGTCGCACAGATGCGGCACTTCCGCGTTTGGATGGTGTCGCCGAATTGGCTCTCTAGTTAGAGGGCTGATAAATGTCAGCGCTCTGAATTTGCCCCTCTCCATTTCACCGCCAGCACTGAGAAAGCTTTTCGCGGAGCTTTCAGCATTATAGGTTACCTCTGGGGAAGGAAGATACAATCACAAGGGCGCATTAGGGAAACTGTCAGGGGAAACATTTTTTATTTTTTTTCAAAATGCGTCAGTTAATAGAGCTGCTCCAGCAGAATTCTGCTCAGAAACCCGTTTCTCAAAAGAGCAAACACTTTTTTTTAAAATAGTAATTAGGGGGTGTGGTCACAAAAATTGACGTGGTCAAAAAACTTCGCTGCGCTACTGTCCAACTTGCTGTATGGGAAGGTAACAAGAGAGCAGCTCCCTAACGCAAGATAACAGCTCCTTGGTAGATCTAAGAACAGCATTCAACAATACAATCCAGGTCCCACTGCGACACATTCAGTTACATTGAGTAGGAGAAACAACAGCCTGCCAGAAAGTAGTTCCATCCTTAAGTGCTGGCTCTTTCTGAAAGCACATGACCAGGCAAAATGACCTGAGATGCACCTACACACCAATATTACAACTAAAAAAAATACACTTGCTGGTTCAGGAATGACATTTTATATTGTAGAGTGAATTATTTGCAGTGTAAACAGTGTAATTTAATAATAAAAAATACACCATAAAAATCATAACATAACCCCTTTAAAGGAAAGTCCTAACTCATCACTCCCCTTTTACTATTGGCCAGTTTTAATATTGAGCCAGACCAGAACTGAAAAAATACTGGATGCATTTGGTTCCGTTCTGATCTATGTTTATTCTTTTGACCTCAGACTTCATTTAATATACAAAATGCATTCTGCTTTAAAGGTTATGTAAACATACTGATAAAGACACAAATACGCCATCACGAGTCCCACAGTAAAACTGTTTTCTGGGACAATAAATGGGATAATAAATAGGACTTAATTTTGGTACGGCCAAACACCCCAGTTCACTGAGGGGCATGAGCATGGAAGCTGTCTTGTAGTAAAACAATTTTCCTGCAACAGAACCAATGGATTTAAATTCCAGGGATGACTGCAACTACAGTCCATTTTTATCATATACATTTATAGTACATCACCTCGGAATATACTGGTTCTTTATGGATTTAAATTATTATTACAGGTATGGGATCCATTATTTTGAAAGCTCCAAACTATGGGAAGGCCATCTCTCTTATACTCCATTTTAATCAAGTAATTTGAATTTTTATAAAAGAAAAGTTAGGCACCCCGAAGTGGTTATATTTACTTATCTGCCAGCGAGCACCACGGAGCTATCATCTTCTTTGCTTCTTCATTTTTAAAATTTCCCAACATTTGGCGCTCCCAAGCTTCTCTTTTAAAATGATTTCCTTTTTCTCAGTAAGGTATTGAGAAAACAATACATTGTACTGAATCCTAACTAATATATAATTAAAACTTATTGGAAACAAACCAACCATATCGAGTTTAATTAATGTTTTAATTATTTTTTAGTTGACTTAAGGTATGAAGATCCAAATTATGGAAAGATCTCTTATCCAGAAGCGTTTCTGAGCATTCTGGATAACAGTTTCCATACCCATATTGCTTTGCATCTCCTCCAGTTTTTATTTGCCTTCAGTAATTTTTCTTTTTTTTTTTGAGCACTAGATGGCAGCATATATATATATACATGTATTTTATAACCCTAAATAGTGAATACTGTAAATAAGACTGCATTCAACTTTTATTAAATCATCACTTCGTAACTCGTACTCTTGCATGCCCATATGTCATTTCTACCATAACAGGATGTTATGACAGAAAATGCCATGACTTAGGATACGCTGGGCATACTTCCCTGCTTGTTTGTAGGAATGCACCGAATCCAGGATTCGGTTCGGGATTCAGCCAGGATTCTGCCTTTCTCAGTAGGATTCAGATTAAGCTGAATCCTTCTGCCCAGCTGACCTGAATCCTAATTTACAAATGCAAAATAGGGATGGAAGGGAAATTGTGTGACTTTTTGTCACAAAACAAGGAAGTAAAAAATGTTTCCCCTTCCCACCCCTAATTTGCATATGCAAATTAGGGCTCAGATTCGGTTCGGTATTAGGGCTCTTACTCATGAGCGTTTTTACCTGCGCTCCGTTTTTCGGCGTTCAGCCGCAGGGGAGCGCAGGAATAGACGCATTTCATTTTTTCAAATGGGGCTGTACTCACACAGGCGCATGTAGGCGCCGAACGCAGGAAAAATGCAGCATGTTGCGTCTCAACCTGCGTTCGGCGCCTACATGCGCCTGTGTGAGTACTGCCCCATTTGAAAAAATGAAATGCGTCTATTCCTGTGCTCCCCTGCGGCTGAACGCCGAAAAACGGAACGCAGGGGAGCGCAGGTAAAAAAAATGAGTAAGAGCCCTTAGGCCTAATCTTTCGTGAAGGATTTGGGGATTCGGCTGAATCCAAAATAGTAGATTCGGTGCATCCCTACTTGTTTGTATTCAATCATATAAGTTGGGAGTAGCCACTGCTATTCATAAATATGAATGCAGGGAAGATATGTGTTGCTGATAAAGAAGGAAGCCTTTTATAACATTGCTTTTTACAGACCAGAGAGAGAGAGATCCAAGAGAAATACAGAAATACATTTGGTAATATGCATAAAGGATATTGTACCATATTACTGGACTTTAGTAGTATGCAATAAGCTAATTGCTTTGCATCACTGGTCTTTTTTGCGGTAAAATGCAGATATATGGTTAAAATGCTCAGTTTGGAGTAATCCGCATGAGTGGAAGGGATAGCTGTACGAAGAGTTGCTCTGGAAGCACGAACCAGAAATCTGACTGAACCGGAAATATCATCTGGAGAAAGTGGTAGAAGATTAACCTTTTTGTTCAATGTTATTTTTGTAGTTTGATGGACGTATTTCTAAGTCGCTGCATCAACTAAGAAAATTGAAAATAAAAACATCAGGAACTGTGGTTGTGTTGATTGTCTAATCAAAGTGAAAGATACACCAACACATGCCAATATTTTGGTTCTCCACTTGTGCCAATGCTTTACCTGTATGTGGTACTCAGCTGGCCAGTAGTGATGGGCGAATCTGACACGTTTTGCTTCACAAAGGGACTCCCCCCACCGCTTGTTGAGGCGCAAGCGCATCAACTTAAAGGAAAGAAAGCGGAGGGGATGGGGATTTAAACACTATAGAGGAAACAGATCCTGCTTCTAGCCCCCCCCCCCTTCGCGGGGTCTGCTTCCTCTATAGTTACGCCAGTGATTGCTGGTGGAAATGTATTTTCAGGACATTAGTGACCTGCGGAAAACCAGATTTACCACAGGATTATAATCTCCACGTGTGCCAGAGTTCTTAGTTCTCATCTCTCCTTCTTTGGACTCTCTGACAGAACCTTAAAGGTGTGGTTCAAGTTAACTTTTAGAATGTTATAGAATGGCCAGTTCTAAGGAAATTTCCATTTGGTCTTCATTATTTATCTATTTGTTTTTGAATGATTTGCCTTTTTATCTGACTTTTTCCAATGGGGGTCACTGACCCCAATAAAAAACAAATGCTCCCTCACACAAGATACTAATCTCACCTGACTGCCTCCCCTGCCTTCTCACCGGCTAGAATGTAAATCGCCGCTGGGATGGCACTCGGAGTGCTTCGTTTTCCAAAGTTGCCCTGAAGTTGCTTCACGAGGAAACTTCGGGCGATTTCAGAAAACGAAGCACTCCGAGTGCCATTCCACCAATTTACATTCTAGCCGGTGGGAACGCAGTTTGGGGAGATTAGTCGCCCTGAAGAAGAGCAGATTTGTCGCCGGGCGACTAATCTCCCCGAATCGCAGCGTGTGTCTCTGCCCTTAGGTTACAAGTTTATGGTTATTGCTACTTTTTATTACTCATCTTCGTATCCAGGTCCTCTCCTCTTCATATTCCAATCTCTTATTGAACTAGTTTTGACCCTAGCAACCAGATTGCTGAAACTGGAGAGCTGCTGAATAAAAAGCTAAATAACTAAAAATCCACAAATAATAAAAAATGAAAACCAATTGCAAATTGTCTCAGAATTTCACTCTCTACATCATACCAAACGTTAATTTAAGGGTGAACAACCCCTTTAAAGGTGGCTATATACGGGCAGATTAAAGCTAGCAATATCGATCCTTATTGCCAGTGTAGGGGGGCTTCCAGAGGGTCTCCCCGATTGATCAGGCCAAAAATCACCCAGGATATCGATTGGGGAGGTTTTCTGGCGATCGAGGATCGTATCTGCTAGTTGATGGGGTCGTATGACCCTTCCACGCCTATTCTCTTTATTGTAATCCGATCGTTAGGCCCTAGGGTGGGCATATTGGGGAAAGATCTGCTCGTTTGGCGACTTAAGTAAGGAAAGTGCAAAAGGTTGCTCAAGGAGAGCAATCATTTGTAATGAAAAGATGAATTAATTGAAGAGGCGATGTGCAGAGGTAAATAGGTGCATAAACAGGAATTTGTGGAAGGAACAGGTTAATAATCTGCAGGATGTCAGTGAAGGCAATAATATGCAGAGTAAGAGGTTAATTGATTAAAGACAGACTTTATCTTGTTGGAAGTAAGCAAAGACAGCAATACTATATGGAGCAAGAGGTTAAAGTCTGAACTGGGTAAACAGCCAGGACAATTATTTGCAGATAAAGGGGTTAATCGAGGAGGTATTGATAGGCAGTAGGAAAATGAGGGAACAATAATCTGCAGAAGGGTTCATTAAAGAGCAAGTCAACCCCAAAATAAAAAAATGCTTAATAAAAGCAAACATAATTCTAAGCAACTGTGCAATATACATTCATTACACATTTTTTATGGTTTTTAAGTTATTTGTATATGTATTGCTATTGAAAGCAGTGTTTGTCTGGTGGCTCAGACTGTTGATACAATGTAAGACAAGGCAGCTGATTAACAGATCTGTCTTTGCTAGGGAAGTAAGACTTTTGCAACATTGTTTAAAAGGTAACAACCAGGAGGTAAGCAAATAACTTTAAAAACACTGAACATTTTTAATAAATGTATATTGGAACGTGGCTTAGAATTGTGTTTTCTTTTATTAGGCAATTTTTTGATTTTGGGGTAGACTTGCCCTTTAAGGCGGATAATAACTTGCAGGGGGTAAATAAAGAAGATAATACTATGCAGAAGTGGAGTTACAGAGGAAGCATACCTTCGACAGCATGGGGGTCCTGTGGGAAACAGGTATCGTATTGTATGTTTATGAAACATCTTGTTCCCAAATTTTAGTAGTGCCCTAAAATGTTTTTGATGTGATGCCTATTGACTTCTGTACACGACAGTGCACACATTTTTATCTCTGTGGCCATTTAATGTTCTTCTGTCACCATGCAAATGTAACGCACCGATGGGGCATCACTTCAGAGTCTGCTGATTTCTATTAGATGTGGGCACATTCTCACTGAAGAAAATCCTCAACTGGATCATGATACATGGGAGAAAAACAGGAAAATGTGAATGGTACACTTGTACAGATTAAAGGGCTTTATGTTAATTTTTAGTATATAATAGAATGACTAATTCAAAGCAACGTTTCAATTTTTTTTCAATCAAACTTTTTTCTTTATTATAGGATTTGAATTATTGCCCGTTTCTTCTGACTATTTCCAGCTTTCAAATGGGAGTCACTGACCCCATCTAGAAAACAAATGCCCTGTTAGGTTACAAATGTATTGTTATTGCTACTTTTTAGTACTCCTCTTTCTAAATCAGTGCATGGTTGATAGGATGATTTGGACCCTAGCAACCAGGTTTTTGAAACTGCAAACTTGAGAGCTGCTGAATAAAAAGGTAAATAACTCAATAACCATAAAAAATAAAAAACAACTGCAAATCACTTCAGAATATCACTCTCTATATCAACTAAAAGTTAATTTAAAGGCGAATAATCGCTTTAAGAAAAAGAGGGGGAAGGAGAGCATAGAGAAAGAGTGCAGGTATGGATTCTATGTGTGTAGAAGATAATGGAGTAGTGGGGAAACATTGCATATGGGGATGCAAATGTTAAAAAATTAGAAAAAATGGGGCATTTTTATTATGGAGCATATGGTTTGTAGAAGGTAATGAGAAGAACAAAAGCTTATGAGGATCATAAGGTAAAAGAGCCCTGCTGTCTGTCAATATTTGCGGCCAGCCAACAGCCAAAAATGCAGAAGTGCCGAATAGCCTAAATCCCGAAGCGGCAAAAAGACCCGAAGCCACGAAAATAGCCGAAGCCAAAATCCCGAAGCGGCGAAAAAACCTGAAGTCAAGAAAACAGCCAAAATTGAAGTCCTGAATCAGCGAAAAGACCCAAAGTAATGAAAGGAGGCGACGTTGAAGCCATGAGTTCAATTCTACTGAACACTAATTTGTGTTTTTTTTTTTTTTTTTTAATCCCCTGGCCACCAATGTATTATTTTTATATTCTATTGGCCCCTGCCACCAATGTTTTTTTAAAAAATATTTTTACGGCTGGCCCTGGTGCCAACGTTTTTTTTTTTAAATTTATAAGGGGGCCCTGACCATCAATAGCTTTTTATAACTTGTGGGGGGTTTACTTTTTTAGCGCTGATGTCTGTGTGGTCTTTTAACTGTGATGTGGGCGGGGCCTGGGCGCCAGGGTGGGTGGGGCCCAGGGGGCCCCCGAAAATGTTGTTGTACAGGGCCCCATGATTTCTAATGGTGGACCTGACTGCAGTTATTACTTTAGAGATGGGAACTTGGCACTGCATTTATGCTGACGTGTTCTGGGGGGCATTTTACTGGATTTTGGCACTACATTTATGTAGGGGCGTTATATGTAATTTGTCACTGCAGTTATTACATTAGAGATGAGAATTTGGCACTGCATTTTTACTGCCATATGTTCTCTCACTGTGTTTATGTGGCTGGCAGCACCCAAAACTGACTGAGGCTAACCTCACCCTTTGGCCAAATTGTCAGGAGAAAGAAAGATGTTCTTCTGCTTAGGAATAAAACTAGAAAACCTTTCTCACATCTTTCCTAAGCAGAACATCAGAGCAGCCTCTTTCTTTCTCCTGACAAATTCCTTGACTACTTGGTGGTCAGACTGGTGGGAAACTGACCAGCAGGTGGCGCTGCTGTAACAAAATTCATTCATATTTAACAGCACATATATCCCTTAATAAATTGGAATTAATAATTAATGTATATTGCAAAAGTTCTTAGAACAGCCCCCTCATCACTTTTGGTGCGCAACTAGCAAGGGCCCCAGGTTCACTGAATCCGCCTCTGATATTAGGCGCTGACTTCCCTGCGCACTCAAACGTCCGGCCTCTACGTACGTCACTGAGCTCGGCTCCACCCA
Organism: Xenopus petersii; assembly: GCA_038501925.1. Classification (NCBI taxonomy): domain Eukaryota; kingdom Metazoa; phylum Chordata; class Amphibia; order Anura; family Pipidae; genus Xenopus; species Xenopus petersii. Next base: position 37,441,891 of record CM076672.1, on the reverse strand, counting down.
CAACCCGCCTGCTTATCCCGTGGCTTCGGGTGACAAAGTGAGAAGTCGGACTGAAGCAGCCGCTATGGCTCCCGCACTTGTGTTTGAATCCTTGTCATGGGCCGGGAGAGCCGCCCGGAGCGTCGGTGAGTAAAGGGGAGGGGCGGAAAGGTGCTCGCGGCCTCTCTATGTAACTTTCCGCTGGCGGAAGCGAGTCCATTGGGCTGTACTGAGTGCACTCTCTTCTCAAGTCAATTCCAAGGCTGCTGGGCTTGTACGTTACACACTGTCTCCTTGCTGCTCAATGGAGTAGGGCTGTATAATAACTACTGTATTGGCTACATCTCCCTTACCATAGGGACTGCTTGTAGGGACTGGCTTTAGCTTGTGGGGGTCAGTGCTGCATTGGGTTGTAGGTGGCCAGTACTGTGTTGAAATAAAGGGCCAATAACTGGACCATAAATGTACTGAGCAGTGTAGTACCTTTCTCTTGTAGTTACTTTGAGGTCTGCTGGGAGTTGTAGTTCAGGAAGCACAGCTGCATGGCATGTTTTCTTTATAGGACAAACACCAGGGGGAAAAACGTGAAGACAAATCCCTGTGTGTTCACTCCTTGTTCTGTGATCTGCCCGGTATTTATTTATATATATATATATATATATATATCTATATATATATATATATATATATATATATATATATATATATATATAGATATAGATATGCTCTGCTGAAAATTTCACCACTCTCCTCCTCCCATCATAAAGGATGCATTATGGTAAATGTGTGTGTGTGTGTGTGTGTGTGTATATATATATATATCTCTACCTGCATATACACCCATAGATGCAAATCCTTGCCGTGTCTCTGTTTTATTGCTGTGAAGCACTTGCGTGTGTTGACATTATTTATTGCCCCTGGCTTTCAGAGTATGTGGGAGTTTCAGTATAACAACAGGTTACTGATCCCTGCAATTCCGCATAGTTTTGTTGCTGGTTTTTCAAATAGTTTTAATCATTTTTGTGATGAAACTGGAGAGACATTATTTAGCCTACAGGGGACTCAAACTCTGCCCTACAGCTCTGCATTACCCTGATCTGTGACTGTTCATATTGTGTAGCCACCAGCCAGTAAGTATTGTCCATGCACATCCATGTTTGTATGTTCTTCCAGTACTTTCATGGGTCTCCTTTAGTAGTGGCATAACTAGATATTACAGGGCACCACAGCAAATTATTTTTCAGGCCCCCAATATGTCTAGAGGTTAACCTGTTTTACCAATATTTATTGAAATTGTATATGAATTAGGGACTCCTATATCTCCTATAGGTCTGCTTCCTCTGTAGTTATGCCCCTGGATACACGCCAAAACAGTATAAAAATAAAGGATAACTGCACTCACCAGTCACTTGTTGGATTATTTACATTGAGGCTACTTGTCCCGTGCCCTGCCCAACCCCGCTCCGCCCTGCTCATCTATCAGATCAATCATGAACAGTTCAATGAGGTTAAGGTAACCAAGTGCCTTGCTTTGCGGCAAAATCCTGCAGCTAGAAGTGTAGAAAACAATTGGTCAGGCTATTGCGAGCAACTGTGCTGTATTCTGCAGAGGTATTTCCCTAAATTATGCCTCAGACACTGCAGGTTGTTTGTGCACAGGCATGTGATCGTATGCTGTGGGTATAACTCATGACACTTTTCATGTGGTAATCAGTATAAATGTTGCACGGAAAAAGAAAATGTTGAAAAGCTGGCTATTATGTTAGACATCCAGTCACTCCAGCCTTTATACATTATTATACATAACTATGTTAGAATTTTTTTTTATTTGGCACAACCTATCAATTTACCCAGTTTTTATTTTTATACTGAACAATTCCTTTAAGTCTACTAGAAAACCATTTAAATGTTTAATAAACCCAATAGGCTGGTTTTGCTTCGAGGGAGGATGAATTCTATCTAAAGGTGGCCATACACACACAGATCCTCTCGTTTGGCGTGGTTGCCAAACAAGCGGATATCTCCCTGATATGCCCATCTTGAGGTGGGTGATATCGGGCTGATCCGATCATGGGCTCTAGGGCCCAATGATCGGATCATAATGAAAGGAATACGGGGGGGGGTCAGACCACGAGACTGCAGCAACGAACAGATGTGGTTCGTGATCCGACAATTTTTAGCCCTGCCAGATTGCCATCTGGCTGACTTTCAGCCAGATATCGATCGGAGAAGCCTGTCGGAGGGCTCCATACACGGGCCAATAAGCTGCCGACTTTATCGGCCCATGTATGGCCATCATTAGTTTGTGAAAAGGGCAGGTTTGCTTCAAGAACAGAAAGTAGAATTCCATAGGTGCCAAGTTGATAAGCACCCCCCAGGCTGGTGTTCCTCTTCATAAAGTTCTCCAGGGTTCTTTTGCTTTAAGTGCCTGCAATTATACTCCGCGCATGCAGTTGAGACATTTGTGAAGAAGTTCAGTCCATACTGTGCATACACTTGTTCAAAGGATGTCCAGGACACTGGGACAATATGGTGGCTCATTGTATTGTTTGAAAAGAGGAGCACCAGCTCAAGGTAGAAAATAGGTCACTAGAACTCACCTTTCAGTGCAATAATATATAGTGGCTACAGAAAATGATGATGATGATGATTTCAGCAAACTAGTGCAGTCAGAAAAAGGAAAGCAAATGTGTAATTGGTTGATAGCAGATATTTGTGCCAAAGTTGTTGTAAGTAGCAATGTTAGTGCAAGTCACAATGCACTTGGTGAATACTCTGCGTTATTCCAATCTTACACTATAGTGTGTATAGTTACACTGTAGTCACATCTAGTTCTACATGTGTAGGAAGAATGGTATCACAACTGTGCAGGAGGCCTCCATTTGTGAAAAATCTTATAATACACTATTATAGACGTAGGGTGTATATATATATATATATATATATATATATATATATATATATATATATATATATATATATATATACATACATACATACATACATACATACATACATACATACATACATACATACATACATACATACATACAAAACAGGGATTGTTTATCCATATATTGCAATATATTTAAGCCAACTACGTCAAAGTCATCCCATATCTGGCCAGTCCTATGCTTCATTTTCATCTGATTCATTAAGAATTCTATTGCTTCATTATACATTTTAAAAAGGGACTAAGTTTTACCTGTAACTTACTAGCTGCTTTCACAAAAGCCAGTGAATATCTTCTAAATTATATCCTTATAAACGGAGTTCTGATGTCATCAGTTATAAAAAGTTGAGTTCTGATGTAATTTCTGTCACATGACTCACTGAAACTTGTGTATTATAAGTGAGTCAGCTTGCAGGAATTCGGCCTTCGGCCTCATGTTTTTATAAGGTCATGAAACTCCTCGGTAACTTATAATATCCTTATAATTTACAAGAGGGGGTACTTTATTCCAAAAAAAATAAAAATAAAAAAAATATATATATTATTTTAGATATATAATATAAATTTAGATATATAGACACTACACTACGCTACAATAGCTTCCCAGTTTAGAGTAAGATTTACAGGGTGTCAGTCAGAATTACACTTGTCTGGAGGGAAGTGACTTCCAAACCCTGTTGTAGAATATCTGTTCCAGTAGCTCTGAAGTCTATTTTGTTTATCTACTAGTGCTGGCTTTGTAAAGTTTATATTGTCTAATCAGTTATTTGCCCCACCCTCTTTTTGGCTTTACTTGCCCTTAATATGAACTTTTAGTTTGAGATACAATGGACATATAATCAATATAAAATAAGTGACAATTTTTTTTGGTTGTCTGGAAGAGTGAATCGCAACAACCTGGTATAACTTTCAGATGAAGGCTAAAAAGAAAAAAAAAATCTACGCTTATATACAGAAAAGCTATTAGAAAATAACAATTTGAATAGCTGCTTAGAATAGTTACATATAATGCATGTTAAACCTCCTAGTTATTATACCGTAAACTTTGAATTTGTGTTCTTTCCCTGTAACTGTATTATATTTCAATTTTATTAATCTTGACTTGCTTATCCCATCTTAGTTCCTAGAAAATATTAGTTTCCCAGCACATTTGTATGTATTCTATGTTTCAAATAGATGGGGAATCCTGTGATTATGAGACTGCGGAATGTGTCGCATGGAGAAGTTCACACTAGTTGCAGGTCTAGTTCTGTAACCCATTACAGCCAATCAAATATCTCCTCATTTGTTGTTCTTCACTAGTCCAACCAAAGTGAAATATTGTTGTCGGTTATTGCACTACCAAGTTTTGCATCCATGTACAGTAATAGAAATAGTTCAGCTTGAATACAAGAATGGTCTGCTGCAGTCTATACATTTTATCTATAGGCAAGGGGCCAACAGTTGGATTGTACTGCAAGCCTATGGGGAGCAATCGGGTGAGGACAGCCAAACAGTCCTTGTCACATGGAATTTTCACACATGCCTGAGAGATACCTGACTTGTACCTGAGCCAGTAGGCTGCTGACTTTGGAGGGGGCAGAGTCTGCATTTTTTATTGGATCGAGTATTGTCTGCTTTGCTGTTCTCATGGCTGGTAACATAGGTTACCTGAGAATTAGGAAGTATAGTGGTCCTTTAATACTTTGTGTGCAGTTTGTTGGTTGGTATTTGTGTTATTTTGGATAAAGCTGGCCATATACGTAGAGACCTGCATATTGACCAAATTGGGTAGATCTGATTGTTGGCCCAGAGCTGGATCATACTGCAGCAGTAGTTACGTGATGTGATTTCCAAACCAGCCCAATAAACACTTGGCCAAATTTCAGCTGAATTTGTCCAGAAGAGTCAGAAGCTTTTATCGGTTCGTGTATGGCCAGTTTGTCTCTATCCTATTTCAGATTTTCCAAGATATAACCACTGCTTTTTATGGCATGTCTGCAGAGTTGTAACCCCCTCTTTACCCAAGTGAGGAAAATTCCCCAGATCAGGAGGTGGCTGGGAGTGTTCAGCTTCATTGTACTAAACTAGCCTAAAGGGAGTTTCCCTGTAGCTGGTTAGTTGTTTAACAGACAAAAGGTTTACATGACCAGCCTGTGACTCAAAAAAAAAATACCGGAACTCTTGTGCTCAGGGCATTCATCGATTTTAAAAGTACCAAAACCTGTTTATTAATCACTTTACAAAGACCAGGTCCGTTTTAATGGTTGGATGAAAAAAATAGATCAGTGGCACCAGGTAAAGACAAAGATTAAGGAGCAATTAAGGTTTGAGTTGTTTTCCACGAGAAATTCGAGTTTTCAAGGTTATTTTGCAGTCAAAAATTGATTTTTTTTTTTGGGATTTATTATACCCCAACCCTGGAAATAGCTTAAATCAGAAACGACACCATCTAAAAGCTGTAGAAGTCAATGGCAGAGATCCCTTAAACCATTTGAGGATGTTAATAGCCTTCATGATATTCGAGTTCTTGGGTACAGGTATTTGAGTTTTTCACCCCGACACTACACTGATTCAAGTTTTCTCTTGAATGAATTCACAACTCGAATGGTTTCTAAATTAAGGTCTAAAAAAAACCTCACAAAGCTCTAAAATTCAATCTTTGATAAATACCCCCCTAAATGTACAATTAGGCTTTGTGGCAATCCAACATACATTTCCATTCTGGTGGTCTACACATATGGTAATTACCTACTGTATGCCATCGATCAACCTGGGATCTCCTGATATTGCTGTACAACAGCAGCATTCATATTACTGGCTAGCAGTCCTCTGAGGGTCTTGTGAGGTTGATAATTACATTACAAGTGCACAGATAATCCCCCTGCATAATGTGCTTCATGAAAGGAAAGCGTTGTTTACTGGTGATCTAATTATGTGCCTCTCAAAGACCCAGTATGGAGTAGCTTCAATTTCTCTCTTTAGGGCTATTCCACACGGGGAGATAGCCACGCGTTTGCGGTCGCGGCGACAAAGCGCCGCGACAGTCGCCGCGACCGGCGCAGGCGACAGTTTTGTATGGGCGCCTATGTAAAAACGCCTGTGCTAACCACACGAGGCGATGCGCTTTTCAACAGTCGCCTGAAAATGCCTCGCCAGGCTTTTTCAGGCGACTGTTGAAAAGCAAATCGCCTCGTGTGGTTAGCACAGGCGTTTTTACATAGGCGCCCATACAAAACTGTCGCCTGCGCCGGTCGCGGCGACTGTCGCGGCGCTTTGTCGCCGCGACCGCAAACGCGTGGCTATCTCCCCGTGTGGACTAGCCCTTAGTCAGATTTTTTTGTGATTAAAACAATGGGGGGGGGGGGAAGTATGCTCAGCACAATCAATATTCATTGAACTCCTAAACAATGAGTTATGCTGAACCTTTTAAGGCTAACAACACATGGGTATTTTGTTTACCATGATCCATGACCAGCAGTTAGGCTTTAGTTAGGAGAACTAAAGCCTAACTAAAGAAGTAGTTAGAAATGTTGTACATTAGGTTTTGGGCTTCTGTACCAGCCAAAGGCAACCACAACACTTTAGCAGTAAAGATCTGTGTCTCCAATAATGCTTCTGTAGCTCGCTATATTTTATTCTGCTTATTCACTGCACATGCTCTGTGCTGTTGTCACTTACTGAGCTTAGGCATGCGAGTGTCGCAGACACTTTCCAAGATGGTGATCCCCTGTGACAACTTTGAAGTCCTGGATCATTGCAGCTACTGAGAAACTGAAACTTTAGGCTGCTGCAATAAGTTCAGAATATAAAATGACATTTCTAGCAATATTCAGTTTTAGGGTTTAGTTCTCCTTTAACGATGGACTTGGCCTTTGTAGCTAACCATTACAAGTGCTTCGGTGTGTAAGACAGTTGTGTGCACAGGTGTATCACAAACCACTTGACTTCAACCACACAATGATCCTTCATAGCATACATAGGAGTGAATTCTAGTTTGTTGCTTGGATATTCTGTTTTCTCTATAGTAAATTAATAATGTATGGTGACTGTAAATTGAAAAACGGCTTGATTCTGTTGCTCATTAACGGGCAGTGTCTCTTTCTGAGATTGCTCCTCCTGTATAATGTGCTCTCTAGTGTTCTTCCTCCCTGCCTGCCTTCCTTCCTGTTATAATAAATAGTCCTCCAGGAGATTTATATAGCATATAATATGCAGCATTTCTAGCCTATTTCTTTGTTAAGCCCCAGTCAGTGCTATATTTTGGCACAGTGCCACCCTAGGCTCCAAACCTATGTGTGCCCCAGCTGGTGGAAGTGACATCACACACATGACGTCACTTCCTCTACGCGGCACACACTAGAACAGGGGTCCCCAACCTTTTTAACCCATGAGCCACATTCAAATGTAAAAAGAGTTGGGGAGCAACACAAGCATGAAAAAGTCCCTTGGAGTGCCAAATAAGGGCAATTATTGGCTATTTGGTAGCCCCTGTGTGGACTGGCAGCCTACAAGAGGCTCTGCTTGGCACTTTACTTCGTTTTTATGCCATTAAAACTTGCTTTCAAGCTTGGAATTCAAAAAAAGGCATCTGCTTTGAGGACCCTGAGAGCAACATCCAAGGGGTTGGAGAGCAACATGTTGCTCACGAGCTACTGGTTGGGGATCACTGCACTAGAAGTTAAAAACATTAGAACTAATAGTGCTATGTGTGTGCCAGCCCAGGAAGCAGGAAACAATGCACAATCAGGGTTATAGTGCTTTGAAGCTTTATATATTTGACTTTCCTGTTGGGTTTTTATGCCCTCAGTAAATATCCCATTTGGGCTTTCCAGGATGTTACAACTTTATGTTGGGAAGTACACACCTTCGTAAAAATATAAAAAAAAATAAATAAAAATAACTGCTATAGAAAACAGCACCAGAAGAGCTTAAAGGAGACACAGTATGTAAAAAAACAAGAATGTACCAGTGCAATCAACTCTTTTAGGTATAGAAAATATGTGCTTTAGAAAGTAGTGTTTCCGGTTACTTTATTGAAAATGTTTGCAAAAACCCTACTAGTCCCGTCCATCTGTTCCACTTCCTGCTGCCTCCTTTCCCAGGCTGTGCAGGGGAGCTGGAGGTACTCACACTGCACTGTAGGATAGGAACCAAGCAGCAGCTCAGCTGACCTGATAGGGAACTGACGTCTGTCTGTGCTTGTGTGACTGCAGGTCTGTGATTGGCTGTCCCCCTCCTACTGTACTTCTCGCAGGGACTGTTAGGACACACCCACCCCTCATTTGAAACACAGACATGGACCAGTAAACGTCTATAGGGAGCTCCAATAAAGGGTTTATTTATTTGTAAAGACAATATTAATTTACTCCCAAAAGTAAAAAACAGCACCATATAGTATATATCATTGCCTACAAAATTAGGGGGGATTAATTTACCCTATGTCTCCTTTAAAGGGGTTGTAGTTATAACCTAAAAGATGAAAATATAAGCATTTCTCACTAGCTTCAGTGTTTCATTTTTCAAATATTCATTGATTGATTTTTTTTTTTTTTTAAAAAAAAAACATTTTCATTGAGTTTTCCAATTATACATTTGCCGTATAGTCTGGGCCACTGCAATGTTGCACTTTTAGCAATGCAAACATGCCCAGGTCATGGTATAAAATATAATGGGAAGGGGAGAAACAATAACTGTCTCAAAGCAGTTTTGAAGTGCTGGCTCCTTCTCAAAGCTCAGAATCAGGCACAATGCACTGAGATGGCTGCCTCCACACCCATATTACAGCTTAAAAAATACATTTGTTGGTACAAGAATAACATTTCAAATGGTAGAGTGAATTATTTGTAGTGTAAACAGTGTAATTTAGAAATAAAAAGAAAACCATAAAAATCATGACAGAATCCCTGTAAAGTTTCAGTCTGTGTGTAAGGTTGAGGCAGGTGTTCTGTTCATGGAGTTGGGACGCTGCCCAGTGAAATCTCCTATCCTGCTTGCACTTGTACAGTTTTCTTTTATTACAGGGATCAGTTGTTTTAATAAAAACATTTCCTCTAGTCGTCTAGTTTCTCTCACATGCTCAGTGGGCTCTGAGCTAGAGTCCTGCGCGGAACCAATTTCTAAGATCCGGACCCGATCCGAACCCGCAACCCAATTTGAACCATTACCCGATCCGGACTCGCAACTGCCTTATCTGCAACCCAACCCACCGACCACCATGAAACCGAAAGTGATGTTGCTGCAAACTGGAAGTGACATTATTAAACGTGGCCGAGAGGGACAGAAGCATGCCGTTTGTTGTAAGAGAGTTGTGCCGGAAGTCAGATGGGAGGGGGAGATGAGTGGAGGGAAAGCTGCAGGGAGAGAGCCACAGCAGGAAGAGACCTACAACACGACCCGCGTCCTGCAAATCCGCATCTATACCCACACCTGAAAAGGCTACCCTCATTCCGAAGGGTACCCACTATTTTTTTGCGGGTACCCGACCCGCTGCAAGCAGAGAATGAGGTTGGTCTGTAATATAAGCTGATGCTATAGGGCTGATTATTAAATTATGCTAATTACACTGATTTCTGTGCTGCCATGTAATAATTATCTGTATTAATTATTAATCAGCCTTATACTGTGACATTTCTATTCTATGTGTACTGTATATTGTGAGTGGGTCCCTAAGCTCAGTAAGTGACAGCAGCACAGAGCATGTGCAGTGAATCAGCAGAAAAGAAGATGGGGAGCTACTGGGGCATCTTTAGAGACTCAGATCTTTACTGCTAAAGGGCTGTGGTTGCCTTGGGCTTGTACAGAAGCCCTAAACATAATGTACAACATTTCTAGCTACTTCTTTAGTTAGGCTTTAGTTCTCCTTTAAACAAGAGCTTGGGTTAGGTTTGGCAGAGTGCTATGGATTCGGCACAATTCAAGACCTGCAAAAATATAATAATAATGGTCTGAATCCCAGTTGATACAATTCCAGTGGCACTGCTTCTAGGCAAACATCCCTGTCACAAGTCAGGAATAAATATAAAGAAGAAGCTAAGACTAAAATAAGTTCTAAACTCCAGTAGCACAATGGTTAAAGCACCTGCTAATAGAACAGCACCAGGGTATTATTCAGGGAAATAATGGATAATAAAAGGATAGTATTTAAATGCCCTTTCTCAGGTCATTTTACCCTCAAATTACAGGTATTGCCTTAGGCAGGACCATACCATTTATGCTGCAGAAAGAAACCAAACTGCTGTGATGATTTAATTAAAGGTGCCACGTTTACTACAGTTCCTATCACGTGTGCCAACCAATCAGCAGGTAGCATTTCCTGGTCACCTGTTTAAAATCAAAACATGTGTTGATTGCTGTGGATTTGGCATATGAACAAACTTTGCACCTTTTTTTTTTACATATGGGGGATAGTGTTTTCAGGGGTCACAGCACTTTCCTCAGTCCACAACAGTATCAGGCAGCATCCACTTATGTGTATAAAATATAGTTTTCTCCTGAAATCTAAAGCATTCTTTCAAAAACATTAGAACTAATTGTGCTGTGTGTGTCAGCCTAGGAAGCAGGAAACAATGTACAATTAGGGTTAATGTGCCTTGAAGATTTATTTATTAAATGACTTTCCTGTTGTTTTGATGCCTACAGTAAATATCCAGTTGCGCTTTCCAGGACATTACGACTTTATGTTGGGAAGTACCCACCTACGTAATTTTTTTTTTTTTTAAAAAGAAAGCTGCTATACAAAAACAGCAGAAAAGCTTAAAGGGGTTGTATCTGTTAAGCTGGCCATAGACGCATAGATCTGATCGTACGAATCGAGGATTCATATGATTTTCGGACCGTTTGTGGAGAGTCCTGACCTTTTTCATCCGGCAGAGATCGGTCATTTGGTCGATTGGACAGATTTCTGTCGGCTGCGGGTAATATCTCTGCATGTATTGCCGATCGTACGATTTTCAGAGGGAGATTGTCATTAGCTTTGGTCGGACATAAGTTTCGTACAATTGCTGTCAGGGGCAGAACATCGGCTGATCGTATGTTGATTCGCACGATCGGATCTTTGCATCTGTGGCCAGCTTTACTTAAAATGAAAATATATGCATTTCTCACTAGTTTCAGCGGTTGCGTTTTTCAAATATTCATTGATTTCATTAAAAAAAAGTATATATAATGTATCAGTTTTATACAGGTATTTAGAGATGTGACTCCCTTTACAGTCACATAACACCTAAAAGGTTAGCAGGTTCTGCCGATTCCTGCATATTAGCACAAAGCATTGCTACGCAATGTACTGGTATTAACCTCACTCATACACCATCATATACCAGCATTCTCAGTAGGGATGCACCGAATCCAGGATTCAGGCTTTTTCCACAGGATTCGGCCGAATTCTTCATCCTGGCCAAACTGAATCCGAATCCTAATTTGCATATGAAATTAGGGTCAGGGACAGAAATCGCCTGACTTTTTGTCACAAAACAAGCAAGTAAAAAATGTTTTCCCCTTCCCACCCCTAATTTGCATATGCAAATCAGGGTTCGGTATTTGGTCAAATCTTTCACGAAGGTTATGGCCGAATCCAAACTAGTGCATCCCTAATTCTGAGCCACACATATGGGACCAGAATGCTCTGGAAATGGGGTATTCTAGGGGTCTTTCCGTAATTTGGATCACCATACGAATTCTACTAAACAAAATCATTAAAACATTAATTAAACCCAATAGAAATTTTCTTTTTGCTTCCGATAAGGATGAATTATATTTTTGGTAAGATCAAGTACAAGGTACTGTTTTAGTATTACAGGAAAAAAGGAAATTCAGTGGAACTTCAATTTTACATCCCCTGATTTTAAGTTTTCCCTCATGTTACATTGTTTTGTGGCTCCACCTATATATTATGCATAATACATTTCCCTGATTTTACATTTTCCTGGATTTCACACCATTACTGGTCCCCTGAAAAACATAAAATGGGGGTTCTACTGTATGTATATCTGTAGAAATAAGTCAAATCAACTTGCTGTAGACGTTTCACCAGACACTTCTGAATTGAGAAAACCAAGTCAGATGACTGGTGAAACATCTTCAAGAAAAAAGCACCACGGGGAAGATTTATCAAGGGTCGAATTTCGAAGTAAAAAATACTTCGAAACTCGATCATCTAATTAAAATACTTTGAATCTGAATATCGAATTCAAACTTTTTTCATAGAATTTGGGTATTCTGCAGTCAAAGTAAAATCGTTGGAAGTATTAAATCATTCGAATCGAAAGATTCAAACGATTTTATCGTACGATTGAACGATTTTACTTTGTCTTCAAAATAATTTGCCGAAGTATTTAAGTTGAAGTTTTTTTTAAAGAGACAGTACTTCGATTATCGAATGGTCGAATATTTGAACGATTTTACTTCGAATTGAAGTCCAAAAAATCCAAAAAATTGCTTTGAATTTCTCATTTTTTTACTTCGAAAATTCCCTCGAATTCACTTCGACCCTTGATAAATCTGCCCACAAATCCAGTTGATTTGACTTATTTTTACAGATATGCCATGACCTGGATGAATGAGAATCTTCACAAACAAACGGAAATATGCTTTATAATTTTGAGTTCTTTTATGAAAATGGAGTCAATGGGAGATGAGAGCTTCTTGTTATTTGAGGCTTTCTGGATAACGGGTTTGTGGGTAACACGTCCTATACCAGTTGTATGTTTCAAACTACAGAGAGGGCAGGGTTTAGCGGAGCAGCACAGGGAGGCTAAAGTGTGAGCTCTTGTAAAATGTAAGTTTTCTATAGGAGGACCCACAGAACTTTTGTTCAGCTTCTTTACTCTCTTTTGTTCTGTCTTATGACACTGAGTTCATTTACAGCTGTATAAAAGCCTAAAAATATATGAATGTAACTGTATTTACAGACGCTCACACCTCTATTGATCCCAACGTGAGTTCGGGGAATGAAAATACAGGAACCGTCAACGACATCCCCAGCAACACTGAATATGTGGCTTTTGTGTTGGTGCCCGTTTTCTTCATCATGGGTCTTGTGGGAGTGCTCATCTGCCATTTGCTCAAGAAGAAGGGCTATCGCTGTACTACTGAGGCTGAGCCTCCTCCAGTGGAAGAAAAAATAGTAGGAGAAAAAATTGGTGCGTGAAATTCTATACAGACTGTTATAGTTCAGTCACATTGGCAACCTGGAGTATAGTGTCTGATGCAGAAGTCTTCATCTTTTGGGGGAATGTATGACTTTGGAATTAGAGTAATAATAGATTTGAAGCATTGTGCTCTTGGTTTGCATCTGTTTATATGTTGGGCCTAAACTAAGAGGCCTATATCAAAGTTTGGATTCTAGAGGTTTTTGAAACCACGACTAAACTTGATTTCTCTAAAACCATGGATGTCGTGACATTCGTTGAAAGATATGAAAAAAAAATTATGAGCAGAAAATAATGTTGAACGCTGAATACAAATATCTCTACAAATTCTAGCTTTTCGGACAATTCCTAGTGAAAAAGAAATCCAAAAACCTCAAATTCCGAATTGATTTAAAACAGTCCAATAGGATCAGCACAGCTCCCATTGACTTCTATAGGTCCTTCACAACTTTTACCTGGCAAAACTTTGTATTAGTAGTGGTTTTTGTGTTTTTTTCACTTAAAATTCGAATTTTAGAGCTTTTAAAAAAATAAATAAATAAACAAAAAATTTAGGAAAAGCACAAATTTTTAGAGATTCGTGAACAAAATGAAATTTGGTTAGTTAGTAAATTGGGCCCCATAGTGTTAAATGGGTTGTTCACCTTCCAAACACTCATTTCAGTTGAGTTGTTTTCAGATTGTTGAACGGAAACACTTGGTTTCCATCTTTTGTTGGTGTGTTTCAGTCTGGCAGCTCAGTAATTCTAAAATGCTCAGTAATTCTAAAAGTTTTGCAACATTTAGTTGATCCATTTCTCAGCAGCATCTCTGGAGTATTAGCAACTATTGTATAATTTCTAACCGCTGTCTTTAAAGGAGAAACAAACCTTTAATAAGAAAAACCCTCCCCCTCAGCCTAGCTGTTACCCCGGACAAATGCCCCTAACTCTTTACATACCCCTCTGTGCAGATTCTGTCCAGCGGAGTTCACGGCAGCCATCTTCAGCCACTTCGGTAATCTTTCGGAACGAGACCGGCGCTTTTGTTTCGGGGCATGCACAGTTGTTTGCGAGACAGTAAATTGCTCCAACTGCGCATGCGCCGCTATGGCAGTCTCATTACAAAGATTAATGAAGAGAAGAAGATGGCTGCTGTGAACTCTGGGCAGAATTTGCATGGAGGGGTAAGTAAAGAGTTTGGGGCATTTGCCTGGGGTAGCAGCTAGGCTGGGGGTCTATGTAGGGTAGGATTTTTTTTTATTAAGGGTTTGTTTCTCCTTTAAAGGACACCTGCTGGAAGAAAATGTTATCTGCAACCAAAGGTGCGTGCTAATAGAGCCCACATTCCGGTTGGGGATAACAGTAGTTTTTTTTTTTTTTTTTTTAATGCCCCCTGCCAGCACTAGGCTACCCACACCGGGAGGGAGCTCCCGGTGCAAGCAGCCGTGTCCGGTAACTCACATTCAGGGCAGCTTTACATAATGCTCATGCAAGTGACCGGACATGGCTGCTTGTACCAGGAGCTCCCTCCCGGTGCGGGTAGCCTAGTGCTGGCGGGGGGCATTTAAAAACCCTGAAGGGTCAAAGATAAGAAATGGATCAACTAAATGTATCAACAGTTTAAAGGGTCGGCAACCCCCCCCCCCCGAGCTGCTTTAGAAAGATATAAGAAGGTTGAAAAATAAAAAAAAAAATTACATTTCAATATTAGAAAAACAGGCACAAATAGAAAATAGAAGGTAATTGGAAAAAAAGTCTTTATTTCTGGTGATCTATCTAAAACCAACTACAATGAAAAAAAAAATGTAAATGTATATTCCTTCCAGTAAAACTAAAATAAATAAGAGACAAGGGGGCTCATTTAGAGGTCCCATTCAGGCCTCTAAAATTAATCTCAATTGCATCTTAGAATTAAAGGAGACCCAAACAGTTTGGTAAAAAATTCACTGAACTATAATGGTTGCTGAACTAATAAATAATGCTTTTTACAAGTATTTTCTTGTCTGCTCAGCCAGGGATACAGAGGGACTCGGGGCTCTCTTTTGAGAACATAAAAAGTGTCCGTTCCACGTGAATCAGCTTAAGGGCTTTTTATTTATAGATTTAACACAGTGGAGTTAGACCTGAGACAACTTGCTGCCAGTGTTTGCAATTGTATTAAAACCAAGTGGGATGTAGGGTGTCAGCTCCTGCACATTACTGGAACTGTTACTCTTATTTTCCATGAATTGGTCCTTCAGAGCAGCCTTGTTAGGAATACTTGAGGTCTGGATTAGAGAAAGTATTCAGGGAATAGCAAGGCTGTTAGATATCCCTGACACTGCATTTATACATTTCAGGGTTATTACAGGATTGATAATAAACTGTTACACCAGCATCTGGCTGATCTCTAATGCTAGAATCTTTTTTTTTTTTTTTTTACTATAAATGCAGACTATATAGAAGTGGTGTAAGTCTTCAAATGCTTCCACGTGTTTTGCTTACAATTAGGGATGCACCAATTCAACTATTTAGGATTCAGCCGAACCCCCAAATCCTTCACGAGAGATTCGGCTAATTGGGCATATGTAAATTAGGGATGGGAAGGGGAAAACATTTTTTACTTCCTTGTTTTGTGACAAAAAGTCACCCGTGGGTTGGGCGGGTTCAGGTCGTCCTCGCAGTGCTCCCCGCGGGTGGCGGCATCCGACTTCCGGTTTGCTGTTTTCTACTCTCGCGTCTGCCCGCCCCTTTTGTGACGTCATCGGCGGGGCGGGGCAGGTCTATAAAAGGACCCCCGGAAGCGGGTGCAGGCGGGCGCGGGTCGGTACATGGCGGGTTAGCGTCGGGTGCGGGTCAGGGAAACCCTGACTCACACATCACTACTGTGCAGGACTCTACCTCACTGGAAAACCCATGCAAGCTGTGTCATGTTATTGACTGTCATGTTATTAGCTGTATCATGTTATTGACTGTGTCATGTTATTGGCTGTGTCATGTATCATGTTATTGGCTGTGTCATTGCCATGTACAAGTGTGTGTTGGTGAGCCAAGCCATACATAGCTTCTTGCTGATTTCTGTTTTTTCCCCTCCATTAGAAATGCATGAAAGCAACGGGGACACAAATACTGACACCGTTGGACACATTGTCAACTTCATAATGAAGAATGAAGGTGGGCTACACTTGTTTTTCTTCAGTCAAAACAAAGCTTTACTACTAAAAGTGTTATTTACATTTAAAGCCTAGCGCCCTCTAGTTGTTCTCGAAAAATGCACTTCAACAGCCTGTGCAAGCCAACGATGCTGGGAGTAGCAGTTTAACAACGGATATTTCAATTGCTGCTGCTGAAACACCGCAATCGCCAGTTTTGCTTGTAGAGCATAATCTCTTTGTAATTCAGCAGGAAGATATATATGTACATTGGCCCTTTAAAAAGGCAGTATAAATTATCTCTGTGGGTACATTTTGTTAGTCCTCTTCCCTTACAAGGTTTTTAATACTTAAACTGAAAGAAAATGACATTCACAATAGAGAGAATATGACGTAACTCTGTTGAAAGGACAACTGGTTTTGAAAGCTGTACAAAAGCAAATTGTGATGTTTTTGATTGCAGTTCCAAAATATTACACCTCCACATGTTATATTTTGTGAAAGATTATTCTCAAATAGTATATTTTGCTTGCTGCATGGAATCCAAAGGATCCAGTAAAAGGTGCAAAGCCAGCACCTGAAGGGCTAGAGCAATGATTCCTATATTTGTTAGGAACATGTCAGTATCACTTTAATAAAACACTGCTAATTCTGTTTATGAAAAGGAATGCTATGGAGAATGGCTCTACTCTGCATGGTTTTATTAGAAAACTCTATCTATCTATTTATCTATCTATCTATCTATCTATCTATCTATCTATCGTGTGCATGCCTTAAAGAGATACTGACACCAGAAATGAAACCTTTTTTTTACATCAATCATAATATTGTCTTCGCATTCTATCTATAATTGTGCCATATAAGTATTTACTGATGCTTTTACATTACCCATATGATCCCCCATGTTCCTCTATTAGGGGGCTGCCATATTTGAGCATCAACAGTCTGTTAGCATTAGAAATTCTAACTGACAGGTTGAGAAGGGACAGTCAGGTTGATAAAACAGTCCGGTTTAGAAACGTCAAGTGACAATTACTTACAAAAGCAGCCCGATGAGCGATAGGTAACTTTTGATGTACATTAATATTTTGAATAATATTTTTTTTTAATGTCAATATCACTTTAAAACAAATGTTCATCATTTTGTACCGGATAAGCTATTTCCAAGATCGATAGGGGTAAAATGCCGTGGTTCTGAAGATTACATTTCCATGTGTAGGGTTATCATCCTGCATTTAAGCATATTGACTCTAGAAAGGCAAACAAACTCCAATGAAAAAACTAACTAGCACAGCTTTTGTTCTGTTAGTTTGCACACTTTCTTTATAATGAAATGTATGATGGTTGTTTTTAAACCAAGGAAACCCTGGAGGGAGTAACATTTTTAGCATGGCCTGCATTAGACTGTTTCACAGCCCAGAGTTTTTTTTTTTTTTTTCTCCAAAAAAAAAAGTAGCACCAGCTTGAGGGAAACATCAGTGATTTAATTCACTGGTGGTGCATATATTTCTATAGCACCATAGGAATTCAGTTCAGTGCTAATAACGGCAAATTAACATATTTCAGGGGGTAGGAAACAATTGCAATTTTGACTATACTTTGTTTTTTTTCTTATTTAGATGATGGCCAATATAATATGCATTTTTTTTAATTAGCTGTAACAACTGATAGTAAAAAAAAGTTACTAATTAACAATTTATTTGCAATCTCTACTTTCTATTTAAGTATTTATTTTAAGGATTTAAATAAGTGTTAGTGCTCAGCATTGCTGCTGAGTGTCACTGAGCACTACCACTCTATTGCTCAGTCGCTCAAAGTAGCCAAACACATTCTGATGAATAGACTCGCATAAATGTGTATTCTGATGAATAGACTCGCATAAATGTGTTTGGTTTGATATTACTTTATCTAGACTTTAGGCTAGGGCCAGACGACTGCAGATCTGCAGGCCGAAAATCTGCTTCCCTGCAGCTTCTCCACTCCTGCTCTGCCTGCACGCGATTTGAGACAATGCTTCCAGGTGTGGTGGATTTTGGCGACAAAACGCTGCATTTTGCACCGAAATATGCCGGCAGTTCAGAAGACAAATTGTATGCATCGTCTGGCCCTAGTCTTAAACTGGCCATAGATGTTGAGATTTTTTAAAGATCAGATCCTGATCGTGAGACCACGATCTTCTCAGAACGATCGTACGATCGTACGAATTGACCATCAATTAAAAAGACCAATTTGGCAGGAAAACAGAGGGGAGCTGCATGCTTGGTCCTGCAAACATAGATACATTGCACTGGGACCGACAAAGTTTTTTTGACCTTGCCGATCAATTTACCGACAGATGTCGGCTGAAAAATCGTAAGATGTACGATCGTTCAAATACCACTAACCGCACGATAATTTCGAAGGATTGGTCGGGCTTCCCTAAAATCGGTCGTTCGGCAAGAAGAATCGTCGCGTCTATGGGGAGCTTTAATCATTAAAGCTAAAATAAAATGTAAAATACTGTAAAAATGGCATTTTGAAGAAAAAGTGCCAACTTCAGAGTTACAGCTCAGTTCAATATGGAGCATAAAGGAAATCAGTTGGCTTGACACACTGTTGGCACACCCTAGAAAGCTTTCAAAGTTGGTACATCTTACCCCAAAATAATGGCAGCTGTTATTGCTGGGGGGAGGGGGATAAATTCCCATGCTAAGAACATATTTCAGTCACTTGTGTTAAGTTTGTTTTCTAACATAAAGCAATGTCACTAAGTTTTGAGTTACGTGTTTTGAAATAAATATATCCAGGAGAATAGATTTGTAAGTGTCTGATCTGTTATGTAGTGTAAATATACAAAACATATGTTTTATCAAAAGTCCGTGATGGTGCTGTGGGTAGAATGGATTTCCTTGTGGATTCTGACTCTTTATATTCTGATTTCTCTCTGCAGCTAATGCTGATGTTCTGAAGGCCATGGTGGCAGACAACTCCGTAGTTGGGGATACAAGTGTTTTCGATCCCGAGAGGTAAGATTTCCCTGTTACTTATTAGCCAAATTACTATTGTCTCACATGACTTGTGTTTAGTTTCTGTGTATCATCTGACCCGATCATGCACAAGGAAAAATGTCAGCCGAATAGTAACGCGACTGCTAGACTCTCATAAATCCCAGCTGCATAAAAACACTTTAAAGATTATTTTCAAATATATCCGGAAAAGTGGCCATACACGTTACAATTACGATCTTTCCCCGTGACCATTGGTCACGGGAAAGATCATTCGTTATCTCAAACTCAAGAGCTGAATCATCAGATATGGAGGAAGAAACATTAGGAGGAAGAAACATTAGAATTCTGCCTCTATCTGATAATTCAGAATTAACCTTATGACAAAGTGCCTGAAATTTTCCATCCTGTCCAATTGAAGAGACTGATATCCAAGGCTTTTTCCAATATCAGTCTCCTCATCTGCCACCATACACGTATTGAATATTGTATGAAATTTTGTTTCATATGTTATCGGTGTGTGTGGCCATCTTCAACCAAAGGGCTACATGGTATGAGGTTTTTATCTGCTTATTTGAATTTTGTCCTTATTGGCTAACTAGAAGCTACTGTGCCTACAGCAAAATATCTTTAATAAATATTTAATATCTTTAGGCATACCCTATCCTCTTAACCCCAGGACGTGATATACCACTGACTTCAGAATCATCTGGTGGGTTTACATTCCCATTTGTTAAACCCGTGTGAAGTAGAAATGTAGTTTTGGAGGCACCAGTAATTCTAACAGATCACTACCATTTATAGATATGGGAATAATCGTGCTAATGACAGACAAAAGCAACTCTTGCCCTATCATGGCCTTTCACAGTCGGGCAAGGAAAAAAGAAACTATAGGTTTCTGTGTACTTGTGAATAGGAGATAAAATCTAAACCGCACTGAGCAATATGTTGCCACTCTATTACAAGTACACGTTTGTCCCTGTTACATGCAAATTTCCTGTGTATTTGAAGTAGGAAGACTGCTTGATATCTTGCCTGATGCCCTAGGAAGGCTGATTTAATACATGAAATTGTTTTTATGGTTTAAGCTCACAATGTCATTGGGACGGGAAACACCCTGGACAAGTTTATATTGTATGATAGGTCACGGTGCTAGGTGAAAAATTATAATTCCCAATAATCTATATAACTGACAGCTATTCCAGGTAGATTGTAATCTCAGTAAACTGTGTGAGTAGAGCTGCATATGCATCAGCCTTAGGACAGTGTCAAAACCCTTTGGATATCCCAGCGTACACCTCAAAGGCTCTCTAAGCAGCAAGCTTTTTACATTGCACCGTGCACTTATTATAGAGGGAAGCTCCTCTGTTGTGTTTGTGAAGTTTGCTTTATTTGCATCGGTTCAGATTGATTATGTGCCTTTTTCTTCCCTTTGCTGTTCCCATGGAAGGATTGGTGAGTGGCTCTGGCCTATATATTTGCATCAATCACATTCTTGTTACAGAAATGCTTTCAATAATTTGAAGAATGTTAAATTCTGGCAATTTCCCAAGCCTCAGTGAGCATAGAGAATTGTGATAAAAAAAGATTAATTTGGTTTGGTAATATTTCATTGCACTGGCCCCGGGAAATTGAGCTTTTTTAATTTTTCGTCTTAAATATAATTTCTCCTTCACATTATTAAACATCGAGTGTGACAATCGAGGCACAGCCATAGGCAGCCATTGTCCCCAGTCACTTGGTCTTGTGTTGGGATCACTGTGACTATTGGCAATCAAATGGATGGGACAGGCTATTTACTCCTTGGCTGTCAGTTGCAGCTGGTCTTGGTGACACTGACCTAACACTGTGCTAGCCTTTTTATATAATCAGCACAGCTTAAATCTGCACCCGTTTTTCAGTGCTTGTGTTAACCCTTGGGACCATCTGAGCATGTTAATTTGACACCACTGCTTTAATGGTTTTAATGATAAATCTATGTGTATATAACATGAAGAGAGAGATATAATGGTATATTTATAGCGAGAGAGAGATCCAAGGTCAATAGACTTCTGTTCTGGGGTCAATAAAACATATTATTATAGAAAATATCTGATACACAAATCTGTAAACATGCTTCATGTATATATGTCCCCTGTGCATGGGAAGCAAAACTTGGAGCAAAGGTCTGTTGTTGAAGCAGTCACAGATATTCACTTTGTACAATCCTTCAAGGGCTTGTTTGCCTTTGAGTTAACTTTTAATATGATGTAGAGAGTGATATTCTGAGACAATTTTTTATTTTTTGTGGTTTTTGAGTTATTTAGCTTTTTAATCGGCAGCTCTCCAGTTTGCAGTTTCAGCAATCTGGTTGCTAGAACGTTTCAACCCATCTTTTTAGTTCTTCAGATCAGTTGTGGGAGGAGACTTAATTTTATCAGTTTCTCACTCCTCCATATACCGATTTGTATAGTGATTTTCCTCCTAATTTAGACCAGTCCCCTTTAAATTCTCATTGTAAAAAACATTCGCCAAGAAAACATTTACATGTTCCACTGAATCTCAAAGGTATTCATCTGATCATTTTTCTCTTCCCTTGTAGCCCTACTACTCCAAACACACCGACTAGTCCTCTACCTCCTGACACTCCTATTAGTCCTACCTCTCCTACTGAAACTCCCTCCAAGCATTCCTGCCGTGGCTCCCATCTTCACACCGTTGGAGGAGTGGCGGAAAGGAACGTGTGCTCTCGCTGCACCAACAAAAGATGGCACTTGATAAAGTCGCCACAAAAACATAAAGAGCCACGAAGAAGCCACCAAGGAGCAGTGACTGTTCTGTCTGTGGGAAGGTAAGGTTCCTCCCATTCCCATGTAGCTCACGATAACTTCTGTTTTGGGGAAGTAAAAATTGCAGTTTGAATGGGGATCTCCGAAATCATTTTCTGTGCACTTATTATAGAGGGTAACGACTCAGACAGCCAGAAACCTATAGCTCTCTGTCTATGAAGGTTTTCATTCATCCAGGTCATGGTATATCAAGTAGAAGTAAATTTAGAGCAACTGGACTTGCTTATTAATGATTGAAGACTTTTCACTGCTCACCCAAGCAGCTTCTTTGGTTCAATGGACTGGTAGGGGAAATCTTCAGCATATAAACTCTTTCAATAATCCAATCACAATGGTGCAGTGTAACTATCCAAAGAGGTGTCAAGTGAAACTCACATAGGTTGTAAATGCTGTGTATTTACTGTGATCGAATTACCATTGTGTCATGCAACTCAAAGAGACGAGAGTTGCATGAATGGAGATGAAAGAGTTTTGTGAAACCGCCGGGGTAAAGATGTTAGAAGAGATACAGAGAGAACTATAGGTCTGTGAGGCTACAATTTATTTGTTATGGTTACTTCTCTTTCTATTCCGACCCTCTCCTATTCATCCTCCAGTCTCTCATTCAAACCACTGCCTGGCTGCTAGGGTACAGGACCCTAGCAACATGATAGTTTCTGAAATGCCAAAGCGAAGAGCTGCTGGACAGCAAGCAAAATCGTTAAAAAAAACCACACCCAAAAAAAAGACCAATTACAAATTGTCTCTGAATTTCAATGTCTATATCATACTAAAAGTTAATTTAAAGCTGAACTACTCATTTAATATGAGTAAAATGGGCAACAGTCCAATTACCCAGCTGAGCTGCCAATTGATCCACCAAATAACAGAATGAATATTTGAAGTCCGCTATTTAGCCACAACTGCTGAAATATCTCCCTTTTCCATATACAACACACAGGTTCAGGGTCACCAAAGTGGAACCCAAGTCAAAAGAAAGAAAGAGGTTAATGGCAGACAGGACGGAAGCTACGAATGGAGAGGTCAATGTCACTCCGGTTAGTGTGGATACCAGGCAGAGAAGTGGCACAGACTCAGAGGTGAGTGTTTGTCAGATATAATCAGCTTGCTGC
The DNA here is from genome assembly GCA_038501925.1 of Xenopus petersii. Taxonomy (NCBI): domain Eukaryota; kingdom Metazoa; phylum Chordata; class Amphibia; order Anura; family Pipidae; genus Xenopus; species Xenopus petersii. Next base: position 37,418,793 of record CM076672.1, on the reverse strand, counting down.
CCTCTATAGCCTACTCACATGCTTGGAGTCCTATGATCACTAAAGGGCAGCTATTGCACTGCTCATTCACACGGGCTGTTAAGTCTTTAATGTCATGTGACTGACGGAACCCATGTGTATTGCTGCAGTCCATTCCACCAATTACATGTTCCTTATACCATTCTGGGGTTTAATTGATGCCTGTAGGTCCCTTCTTTTCAGGCTGATGTGATGCGGAACGTTTGTTAATCATGTGGAACGGGGCCCAGTTAGAGGGTTCCATTAGTAAGTGTTGTGCTCTGGATTATCTGCATTGCATTCCTTTACATTTGCTTTGGTGTGCAAGGTGTGCTCTTACCCTTAATTACAGTACTAGTTGCTAATGCTTAGTACTTCTCTTGAGTGTGCAGACACTATCCAGAAAAACACAGGCACAATCATATATTTATGCATATATGTATATTTTTATTTGTATAGCGCTCCTTGAGGGCAAAGCACTGTACAACAAAACAATAAATTAGAAGTAACAAACAAGGGGTCACTGCATTAATAAGTAACAATACATGCATTATTAGAAATACAGATCACATAAATATAAAATATTGGTTACTAGACAGAGTAGTACATTATTGGGGCCAGTTGTTGGTACATTAGGAGATGCTTCTCTGAGAACAAAGGAAAGGAAATTTGGATTATTTGGATTATTTGGATAAAATGGAGTCTATTGGAGTCAGCCATCCCTTAATTCAGAGCTTTCTGGATAATGGGTTTTCAAATGATGGATCCCATAATATACCATTAGTATTTGAGAGTTTATATGAATGCCTTTTTTTTTTTTTTTGCACTCAATTTGAACTGGTTAACATAATGTCATACTTATTTTATTTCATTTTAGCCTCAAAGTCCTGTAGACACCTGAGGAGGTAAGTGTCATTTACTCTTTAGAGATAGTGGGGCTTGTGGGAAATTTGGATAATTTAAATACATTTATTTTGCTTCTGAGTGTTGTCTTAAATGATAATAGAAACTGTTCTTTATCAAGGCTTGCTGATGTTAAATATTTTCAACTGGGTTTTTATTGCTCCTTAAAGGAAATGTAAATGTAAAGTTGCTCAGAGCACCACATGCTGTTCATTGTAGCCAACTGCCTAAACTAAGTTCTCATAATGTTTCTTTAAAAAAAAAAAAAAAATAAATAAATAAAGGAACTTGTGCTGTTGAGTGCTTAGAACTGACAGAGAAACCTCAGATGACTCTCGTTTGCTTGCTTATGTCATTTACTAAGCAGAGCAATATCAAAAGATGTTCCTTTTTTTTTTTTTTAGCCAGTTGGTCTAAATACGCAGCATTTGTCTTTGTTGTTTGAAATTCCTTATATTAATGTAAAAATTCCTAATATTTAAAAAAAAAAAAAAAAAAAAAATATCCATTGAAGTGTTTAGAAGAGAGCTCTAAGCTATTGGACGCTAATTTATTTTGAGGCTTTATATTTCCTTTACAGCATGTCGACACTGGGTGCTGCCGGACTATTTTTTAAGTACAGCCCTGAGCCGAGGGAGGAGTCGTGTAGTTTGTCTGTTATATGAGGGCAATGTTTGGCTAGAATGAAGCTGATTGCTGAATGTGACAATATAATTATAAAATACTTATACAGGATATGCATATGACTTGTCTTTTTGAGACCTCTGTCTTGGGTTGGGGACAGAGAAAATTCATTTTCAAAAATACATATTTATATGGCACATGCTGTAACCAAGGGCACCATCTAGTGGTCAGTTTGACTAATAATAATACTATGAAGTGGAAGTTACAAGTAGCAGTTCACATTTAAGTTAACTAGTATGTTATAGTATGGCCTGTTCTTATCTACTTTTTAATTTTTTAATTATTTACCTGCTGCTTCTGCCACTTTTCAGCTTTTACATGGGGGTCACTGACCCCAACAGCAAAACGGCTATTGCTGTGTGAGGCTACAATTTAATTACTTTTTTATTACTACATTTTCTATTCAGTCTCTCTCCGATTTATAATTCCCTCATTCAAACCACTGCCTGGTTGCTAGGTTAAATTAAACCATAGCAACCAAAAAGCTGCTGGAATTCCAAAATGAGGAGCTGATTGGTTAAAGTAGAACTAAATCTCACAATAAGAAAAACACCTACCTACTCCCCTAGATAGTCCCCCTCTGTGCTCCCCCCAAGCATAGTTTATTACCCCTGAAAGTGTCCCAAATACATTGCTTATGTATCAGTGCAGAGAAAGAGCAACGGATCTTCTGGATCTTCATCTGTAAGGAGCACCGTATTGGTGCATGTGCACTTGGAGCAGTCTTCCCGTTTGCAGCAACTGTGCATGTGCCAAAAGTGCAGTGAATTGAGGAAGAGGACCTGAAGAAGACCGGAAATCCAGAAGATGGTGCCCATGAGCTCCGCTGGGCTTATGTGAGCAATGTATTTGGGACACTTTCAGGGGTATTGAAATATGTATGTGTGTGTGTGGGGGGGGGGAACAGGGAGCGGGGACTATTTATGGTAGTAGGTAGGGGCTTTACGTATTGGGGGGTTAGTTATCCTTTAAAAATAAACAAAATGAAGACAAATAAAGACTAATTGCAGATTATCTCAGAATATCCCTGTCTGCACAATACGAACAGTCAAAGTGAAGCCTTCAGGAATATGTACTTGTCCCATACCATACGCACAGCACTGTCTAAATACCGAAAATTAATTCTCCCATAAGGCATCATGGGTGGAGACATGCAAATCACTCCTTTATGTCCCTTTGGCCAATATGCATCCAGAACCGCTGGTTTTATAATTTTGGTTCTGTACCACAATGGACAAATTAAAAAAAACTGAAAATAAAATGTTCATACTTGGTTGAAACCCCTTTGCTGGCAATGACAGCCTGAAGTCTTGAACTCATGGACATCACCAGATTCTGGGTTTCCTCCTTTTTAATGCTCTGCCAGGCCTTTACTGCAGCGGCTTTCAGTTGCTGTTTGTTTGTGGGCCTTTCTGTCCCAAGGCCCACCTCTAGTGAAATGCAGCTCAATTGGGTTCAGATCAGGTGACTGACTTGGCCATTCAAGAATATTCCACTTCTCTGCTTTAATAAACTCCTGGGTTGCTTTGGCTGTATATTTTGGGTCATTATGAAACGCCTCCCAATCAATTTGACTGCATTTAGTTGGATTTGAGCAGACAGTATGTCTCTGAACAGCTCAGAATTCATTTCTCTCCTGTGTCACATCATGGATAAACACTAGTGTCCCAGTGCCACTGGCAGCCATGCACGCTCAAGCCATCACTCTGCCTCTGCCATGTTTTATAGAGATGTGCTATGCTTTGGATCATGAGCTGTTCCACACCTTCTCCATACTTTTTTCTTGCCATCATTCTGGTAGAGGTTGATCGTGGTTTCATCTGTCCAAAGAATGTTTTTCCAGAACTGTGCTGGCTTTTTTAGATGTTTTTAGCAAAGTCCAATCTAGCCTTTCTATTCTTGATGCTTATGAGTGGTTTGTACCTTGCAGTGCACCCTCTGTATTTACTTTCATGCAGTCTTCTCTTTATGGTAGACTTGGATATCGATACGCCTACCTCCTGGAGAGTGTTGTTCACTTGTTTGGCTGTTGTGAAGGGCTTTCTCTTCACCATGGAAATGATTCTGTGATCATCCACCACTGTTGTCTTCCATGGACGTCCAAGTCTTTTTGCGTTGCTGAGTTCACCAGTGCTTTCTTGCTTTCTTTCTTTCTTTCCTTCCTTTCTTTTCTTTCTTTCTTTTCTTTCTTTCTTTCTTTCTTTCTTTCTTTCTTTCTTTCTTTCTTTCTTTCTTTCTTTCTTTCTTTCTTTCTTTCTTTCTTTCTTTCTTTCTTTCTTTCTTTCTTTCTTTCTTTCTTTCTTTCTTTCTTTCTTTCTTTCTTTCTTAGGATGTATCAAGCTGTAGATTGTCACTCCTAATATTGTAGCAGTTTCTCATGTGGGCTTTTTCTGTTGTTGCAGTTTAAGGATGGATTGTTTCACCTGCATGGAGAGCTCCTTTGACGGCATATTGTCTGTTCACAGCAAAATCTTCCATATACAAGCCCCCCCCCCTCAAATCAACTCCAGGGCTTTTATCTGCTTCATTGATAATGACATAACAAAGGAATTGCCCACACCTGCCAATGAAATAGCCTTTGAGTCTATTGTTCAATTACTTTGAGCCCCTGAATTTAAGCGATTTGTATTAAAAAAAGCTTTTGTTCAACCCACTGAATTAAAGCTGAAAGTCTGCAGTTCCAGATTTATGGTCCTAACTTTAATTGCTTGTAATTTGGCTCCTTTTAGCCCATCTCATCCCAACCAGTTTCGGTTTTCTATTTCCATACAAACAGTTAGGTCAGGCCACACTGGGCGTTTTGGGGAGATTTGGTCGCCTGGCAACTAATCGCCGGCTAAAATTGAAAAAAACTCCAGCACTAATCACACGCGGTGATTCGTTTTCCGAAGTTGCAAAACAAATCGCCGCGTGTGATTAGTGCCGGCGTTTTTTTCATTTTAGCCGGCGCAGAGTGAGGGAAGGCATTTGGGGAGTTTGGTCGCCGCAAAAACGAGGGGATTAGACGCCAGGCGACCAAATCTCCCCAAAACGCCCAGTGTAGCCTGACCTTTAATTTAAACATGGACACTGCCTTTAATATTGGTGGCAGTGATATGAATAGCTTGTGCCTCTATTAGTAAAGCTTGGTTGGCATGATTGATGGCCGGATGGCATCTGGTGTGAGGATTCTAGTCCGTCACTACTAATCTCTGATTTCATTGGCCACTAAGGCTCTGTATGTGCTGAAATAGTGATTAGTATGTCAGACATGCTCATTTTTAACATTAACATTTAGTACACAATTTATTTATTCTTCATACCTGCCAGAAAGGTATAAAGCACACGTGAGAATCTGTTTACATCATCAATAATAGAAATCCTGATTAAGAAGACATTCTATTTACTGTATCTGGGGCTTGTTGATGTTTCCATTAGAGCTTCTTTATTAACATTGTCTCCCAGATACCTTCCTTGTTATGTAGTTACCAACCTCTTCTATAAGTGTAATATGTTTATGGGCCTCATGGAGGCAGCATGTCCTTCGGTTACGCAAAGAACTGATTCTTCATGTACACTCCAGTATTCTATTTATATCAGTATTACAGGTATGGGACCTGTTACCTGGAATACTTGGGACCTGGGTTTTTCCAGATAACCGATCCTTCTGTAATTTGGATCTCCATACCTTAAACGGGTGGTTCAACTTTAAGTAAACTTTTATTATGTTATAGAATGGCTAATTCTAAGCAACTTTTCAATTGGTCTTCATTATTTATTTATTTTTATGTTTAAAAAAATAAATAAATAAAATAAATATATATATATATATATATATATATATATATATATATATATATATATATATATATATATATATATATATATATATATATATATATATATATATATATATTTGCCTTCTTCTCCTGACTCTTTCCAGTTTTCAGTCACTGGCCTCTTCTAAAAACAAATGCCCTGTACACATTTTTTGTCATTGCTACTTTTTATTACTAATCTCTCTATTCGGCCTCTCCTATTCATATTCCAGTCTCTTATTCAAATCAATGCATGGTTGCTAGGGTAATTTGGACCTTAGCAACCAGACTGCTGAAACTGCAAACTGGAGAGCTGCTGAATAAAAAGCTAAATAACTCAAAAACTGTAAATAATAAAAAAATGAGGACCCATTAGAAATTCTCAGAATATCACTCTCTACATCATAATAAAAGTGAACCTAAAGGTGAACCCCTTTAAGTCTACTAAAAAATCTTTTAAACATCAATTAACCCTTTGCCTGCCAAGCACGTACACCGTACGTTCTGGCAGGCAAGGGCTTTAACTGCCAAGCACGTACATTGTACGTGCTTGCAGTTTAACATGCTGTACTCTGCATCATCGGCTTTAGCTTATATGCACTTATATGCATTTATATACACTTATATGGACTTATATACACACTTATACACACTTATACACTGTCACACAATTCTTGGAAGTGTACACACATGTATACACATTTTATTTTTTTTACTTTTTCATTTCACCAATTTGTGTTTTTTTTACCCCTAAAAACTGTTTATTTCAGCAGCGTGACTATTGGATAATCGATTTCAGCCACTAATTACGCTGTCGGTGCAGTTATTTTGTTATTTCATTGATTTGCACAATTTTTGTGGTTTTATTGCAATTCTATCCCTGCATTATTGTTCCTTATGTATCTTTAGTATAGTTTTGCTGTTTGGTGCTTTGGTATATTATTTTACTTAGATTGATCCGTCAGAATATATGCTTTCCAAAAATATTTGGTTTTCTGGGGTCTTTTTACAGTTTGGGGGTCTTACGGCACATAACACACAGTTGGGGTTCTCTTTTCAGCAGCTTAGTTGGCCAGCATGAAAATTCATATGCACATTTTTCATTTGGGGCCGTACACACCACATACTTTGGTAAATCTATGCATATTGGGCATCAAACTATTCAGTAGACCTCTGATGTCCATATTTGGGGTGATTTTTCTTTGTACGTAAAACATTGTGTGCGATAAATGTGCCAAACTGCAACATTTTTAGGCGATTTTCAGAAATGTAAAAATCTATGTTTAGAAAAGTTTTGCAGTTTGGTACTTTGCTGTAGAAAGACGTCTTTATCTTGGTTGTTTTCGTCAGAATGTGTACTTTTCAAAAACATATGGTTTTGGGGGGTCTTTGCTGTTAGGAGGATCTTGAGGCACATAATATAAAGTCAAGGGTCTATGTTTACAGAAGGCGAATCGGCAGTAGAGAAAACTCATATTCACTTTTTACATTTGGGGTCCGCACATGCCAGCTGCCTTGGGATATCAATGCATATTGGGCATAAAACTGTTCAGTAGACCCTTGGCATCAGTATTTATGGTGTTTTACAATTGTATGTAAGAAGTTGGGTGAGATAAATGCAGCCAATTGCAATATTTTTAGGCGATTTTCAGAAATGTAAAAACCGTTGCTTTTATTGCCAAATTTAGGAAAGGCTTGCGACTTGGTACTTTGGAGTACAAAGACATGCATACCCAATTTGGATTTGCGGTAATGTGTAATTTCCAAAAATATATGGTTTTCTGGGGCGAACATACTTTTTTCTACCTTTGCCCCCCCCCCCCAAAACTATGTAAATGTGTTGATTTTGCAGTACCTGAAATGACAGGCTATTTGGGGGTCTTCCTTTTGTGGCCCCTATATGCCACGTGCTTGGGTACACCTATACATATTGGGCATCAAACTGTTCAGAGGACCCTAGGCTTTCATATTTGGGGTGATTTCTCTTGATACCTAAAAGTATGTGGGTAATACGATGCTGCAGGGTAGAAATTTTGAGGTGATTTTTGGAAATGTCACCAAAATCACCAAATTTAGGAATGGTTTGCGGCTTGGTACTTTGTAGTACAAAGACATGCAAACCCAATTTAGATTCGTGGGAATGTGTACTTTCCGAAAACATATAGTTTTCTGGGGTGAACTTATTTTTTTTACTTTTACCCCACCCTAAAACGATGCAAATGAGTTGATTTTGCAGTATCTGGAATTACAGAACTGATAGCTCAAATGAGGTGTCTACATTTTAGGGCCCCTATATGCCACATGTTTGGGTACACCTATATATATTGGGCATCATATTTGGGGTGTTTTACATTGATACCTAATGATGTGTGGGAGATATGATTCTGTAGATTGGAAGCTTTGAGGTCATTTTTCAAAAAATTCACCAATTTCTATAAAACATTATGGGGCATGTTTACTAACATTGGAGATAAATATCTGGAGAGATTTCTGGAGATGTTGCCCATAGCAACCAATCAGATCTTTGCTTTTGTTTTCTAACTTGGCTGTGGCTGTTTAAATCTAATTGCTGATTGGTTGCCATGGGCAACATCTCCAGAAATCTCTCCAGATATTTATCTCCAATCTTAGTAAACATGCCCCTATAACTTTAGGAAACAATTGCAACTTGGTAGGTTGGAGTACAACGATATGTTGAACCATTTTTGATTCACCAGAATCTGTTCTTTCTAATAATGGGTAGTTTTCTAGGGTAAACCTACTGTTAGTGGAATGTTTGGCCTTGAAATCAGAAGTATGCCGTTTGGGGAGCGGTGCTTTGGAAATTTGGTTGTGTACTGCTTGTAGATTTTGATCTGTACAAGTGAGAAATCTCCATAAAACTATATATATTTGGTATTGCCGCGTTCAGGAGACATAGACCATTCCAAAGCAGCTGTGCTCTCATACATAAAGTAAATAATGTTTCTGATATATGTGATTGTTCTTTGTGAAACAAAGAAAAAATTCATTTTATTGGACACTTAGAAGCCTATATTTTTTTACAGAAGTAGAATTACACCAAAAATCTTGCATATTTTGAAAGTTCAGGTTGTCCTGAAAAAAACAATATATTGTTTTCCTGGGTAAACTAAAAGACCGCCCCAGGAAAGGCCCTTAAAGTGAAAGCGTGCAAAATATCTAAAAACTGCTTGGCAGTAGATGTTCGCATCTAGGACAAAATGGCTGGCAGGGAAAGGGTTAAACCCAATAGGATTGGTTTGCCTCAAAAAAAAAAAAAAAAAAAGGATTTATTATATCTTTATTGGGAGTACTGTTTCATTATTACAGAGAACAAGGAAATTTAAAAAAAAAATCGTAATAATTTCATTATAATGTAGTCTGTGGGAGACGGCCTTCCCGTAATTCGGATTTATGGATATTGGGTTTCTGGATAATGGATCCTATACCTGTGCTTTGATGTTTATTGACCTCAGGGATGATTTTCTAATACTGGGCAACCGTGTACCACTGCAGTAAAGCCATCGCCTCCAATCAGAGATGTGACTGATCAAAGCTGACAGCTGATTGGTTGGTAAAAATTGACCCATATGTCTGTTTTTCAGCAGAAGAAGCCGCGAGTATTTTATCTGGGAACACAGAAGATACAGAAGCGACGTGATTTGGAGAGAAGCTGCAGCTGCACCCAGGAGCTGGCCAATGGTGTGGGCAATATGTGAAAGTATGGAGCTTCTGTTTTAGCAATATCTATACCAAAAAGAAAAAGTCTATTTTTTTTTTTTTTTGTGGAATTTTTCAAAAGAGAAAATCTTCTGGTGAATTTTTAATGTGTGTATTTGTAGACTGGCAGTGTATGACGGATAATTATATATTTGTATCTCTGCATTTCCCTTCCCAGCAGGTCTCCTGGCTGTGCCTGTTGTGTGAGGACTAGTGTTTTATGTGCCGGGGATCCCCTGGTTTAGAATATGTGCAGGGCTGCAGTAAATAAAGCCACATTGTATAACTCTTCACTTTGTCAGGTGACCGTATCCGTGATTCTCAGAGGGACCAACAAATCTAATTCCATGGGCACTAGGTCAGAAACCATATTGTTTTCATCTATAGATTAGACCTGTATATTAGTTACTCCCAGGCTGGACGTGACTAACACTTCTCTACGGCTCAGAAGTTTATAATCATGTGACCTTTGGCATCTTTACACCATTTGCTTTGCTGTGGTCTTTTGGCCTTTCCTTCTGCCCCTCTGCCCCCAAACCATTGTCTTCATAATGGATTATTTGCCTCTCTACTCCATAGCAGCTGAAGTGTGTTTGTTTACTTCCAGGTCAGACCCCATCACTTCCACACGGTGACCACCCACTTCCACACTGCATCACACGGCATCCACGCGGTGCCCACACGGTGACTGCACACTTCCACACTGCATCACACGGCAACCACACAGTGACCACATGGTGACCACACACTTCCACACTGCATCACACGGTGACCACACACTTCCACATGGTGACCACACACTTCCACACTGCTTCACATAGTGACCACACGGTGACCACAGAGTAGGGTTAAAGGGGTTGTTCACATTCAAATTCACTTAATTGTTTTTGAACTCCATGATTGGTTGCACAGATCTCCTGCTTGGAATTTAAGCTACAGTAGAACCCCCATTTTATGTTTTTCAGGGGACCAGAAAAAATGGTGTAAAATCAGGGAAATGTATTTATCCATAATATATAGGTGGGACCACAAAACAATAATGTAAAACTAGAGAGGTACATTTCCTGAAGAAAATGTGAGTGGTGCTTGCCGTGGCAAAACTCAGGCCCCCCATATATGTTGGGTGTCTTGCCCAGTCGCCCCTGGTGCCTAGAGAGTACACAAAGTCGGTACACAAAGTCGGTAGAATCCGGATTAAACCGGTGAAATTTAAAGCCAACCAAATTTTACCATTGAAATCAATCCAAACAAACTGGCTATTTTTGGCTCCGCCCACTTTTAAAAATTTGCAACCCAGTCACCAAATGGACCAAGTTTGAGCACTCTTACATTAACAGTGTAAGAATGACAGGAATTTAAATATTCCCATTGAATAGCGTTAGGTAAAATTTGATTGGCTGTCTTAAGCTCCGCCCATTTTTCTGAATTTTAACCCCAGTTACCTAGTCATGGTCAGTGCCAAGTTTGGGGCCTCTGGTTTTAAAACGGTGAGAACGGCGGTATTCCAAAATTTTATATTGAAGTCAATAGGTGAAAACTGATTGGCTGTTTTTGGCTCCACCCACTTGTCCTAAATTTTGACCACGGTCACCCAGTGAGTAATTGAGCCAAGTTTGGTACACCTAGCATTTAAACTGTGATAATAGCAGCAGTTTGTCATTTTTCATTAAGGTCAATGGCTGAAATCTGATTGGCTGTTTGCGGCTCCGCCCACTTTTCCTAAATTTTGACCGCAGTCACCCAGTGACGCACGGTGCCAAGTTTGGGAGTTCTGGCTTTGATACTGTGAGAATTACAGCTGTTTACGTTTTCTCATTGAAGTCAATAGGGAACATCTGATTGGCTGTTCTTGGCTCCACCCACTTTTCCTAAATTTTGACCGCAGTTACCCAGTGAGTAATTGAGCCGAGTTTGGTACACCTAGCATTTAAACTGTGATAATAGCAGCAGTTTATCATTTTTCATTAAGGTCAATGGCTGAAATCTCATTGGCTGTTGTTGCCCCGCCCCTTTGTTTCCTAATTGTGAACCACAGTCACTCAGTGACTAACATACCAAAGTTTGGGAATGCTGTCATTTAATGTGTAAAAATGGCAGCATTTCTATTTTTTTCTATTGAAAATCAATGAATGAAATTTGATTGGTTGTTGGTGGCTCCGCCCACTTTTTCTAAACTTGAAGTGGAAACCCCCAGCGACCACATTTGTGATATTCAAGGTCCCTGACATCAATACTGAGAGAATGGCAGCCTTCTTAATTTTTCCCATTAAAACCAATCAAAGAAATCTGATTGGTTGGTTTTGGCTCCACCCACTTTTCTTAATTTTAATCCCAGTCCCCCAGTGACCAACTGTGCCAACTTTGAGGACCCTGCCATTAACCGTCTAAGAGCGGCAGCAGTTAAAAAAATTCCTATTTAATTGAATGGCTGAAATTTGATTGGCTGTTGTAGACTCCGCCCACTTTTTGTAAATTTTGGCTGCAGTCACCCAGTGACCCACGGTGCCAAGTTTGGGAGCTCTGGCTTTATTACTGTGAGAATTACAGCTGTTTACATTTTCTCATTGAAGTCAATAGGGAAAATCTGATTGGTTGTTTGCGGCTCCGCTCACTTTTTTGGGTCCCCAAAATAGGACAGAAAAGTCACAACACCCCATTCCCGAATAAGCTGAACGGTTTGACACCTCATTCATGGGTCTGCGACAAACTAATTATTCGATAAATTCCCCATTATAAGTCAATGGGGCAAATTTGGGGACCTCTCCTGCCCCGGGGGTAAAACTTATACCCTCGTGTGGGGTATCATCTGACACAGGTCGCAAACCTCTTCAAATTTGGTAAATTTAACGTTTCTACAAGATTCCCTCTCTGCGCTAGAATCCGTCAAAAGTTGGCCTCAATGTTAATCTATGGGACTTTTTCGGTTTGTTAATTGCCCCCGCAAGGGGCAATTAACCACCCACCCCTTAGAAAAGTCATACCACCCCATTCCCGATTAAGCCGCACGATTTGACACCTCATTCATGGGTCTAGGACAAACGGTGCGGGACTAGTTACGCGCCAAACTTTCATACGGAAGAAGAATAAAAATACGTTTGCAAGATAACAGTAGTGATGCTTTGCTTCGCAAGCACCACTAATGAGTGAAAACGTAAAATCAGGGGATGTAAACTTGAGGTTCCACTGTACCTGGTTGTTAGGGTTGCCATCTTTTCTGAAAAGATACCAGCTGGTGGGGGGACAAAAGGGGCCCCGTCTGTGACGCAAAAGGGGCGGAGCTAAAAAGTGTTGCAAAAGGGGAGGAGCAACATTGTACGATGGCTAGAAGCCTGAAAAGAACAGTACGTTCTGAGCACATTGGGGGCAGGCCAAGGGTTTTTTTAAGGGTATTACAAATTACCAGCAACTATATTGCCGCTAAATTTGCAATACCGGCCCCGGCCTTGGCAGGTGTTTCAGCAGGTGGCAACAATGAGTGGCGACAATACTGAAGCCTTGCAGTACATTTTTTCCTGCTGCTTGTTGGGTTCTGTAGCCCCCCCCAACAACCAGACAGGATTTTCAGTAAAAAAATAACAATAATGGAGACCAGTTGAAAAGCTGATTAGAATAGTCCCATGTGTAACATTCTAAGAGTTAATGTCACTATAATCATTGGAAAATTTCACCCCACCCATCAGGCGTGGGCTAATCATGCGCTCACTCTAGTTGGGGGAAACAATTATTTAGCTCACAAAGTGCTTGTAGCAAGTGCTGCTTCACCCACAACGGGAGGGGGTTCTGGTGCAAGTGTTCATGTTTGGTGACAAAATCCGGATGGATGTGAAAATCAAGCTCAGAAACCGCGGATAATGTGCTGCAAGGTTTATTTGAACACAACATGTTTTGAGCCATCAAGTGTTATATGATAAAGAACCACCTTAGCTCGAAACATGTTGATTTCCACATACATCCGGATTTTGTTTGATTGACATACACTTCGATTTGGGACAGACGCAGTGGAACAGGCGCCCTACGTGCTACTGGTGCAAACTGATTTGCTTTCATGTTTGGGGACACTCGAGTCTGTAATGATTGGGTAACACACATGCAAATAAGAACTTTGACTAAATAGTATTGTTTCCCCTAGTTGGAGTACAGATCAGCCCGCGCCTCCTGTGGGGGGATAAAATATCCGCATAGGCTCCCAAAAAGTTTAAATATGGGGCATAGCTTGGTATAACTGTTATTAATGTGAGTGTGGCCTAGTGGGGATATTGGAATTAATGCAACAACTTGTACTAATCACTCATTACAGTGTATTTTGTCCTGCGCTGCTCACTATTTCCAAGTCCACTAAAGTAAGGTCACCAGATCAGGCAAAAACTCAGGGACACGTCTAGTAAATCCAGCGAGAAGCTGCAGCTGTTCGACAGGCAGCCCTGCAACTGAATTTGTAAGTGATGGAATAATCCTGCACAAAACACGGATATGTGCGAGAATCTGACTTTGTCCCTTTCCTATATTCTAAGTCAGGGGTGCCTAAGACGTCGATCGCAGAGGGCACCGGCTGTATCCTGCTGCTCCCTGGTGCTGGCAAAGCAACTGCCGCTAAGTTATGACACTTGTGTTTTTGCAGCCCATTCTGGCTGGCTGAGAGTAAGACAAAGGGATGGACTCTGGCGGGCAGTTAGTGTCTTCTCCCTGGTTCAGTTGGCAGTTGCTGGCTTGTCTGTGCGCAAATGAGTAATTAAACGAGAGATTCCTCATGCACATTGGTGCAATTATTCCCATCTCATCCCAATTGGAGGGGGGGCTGAAATCTATCAGCAAGTGGAGCAGGAATTGAGGTAGAGTTTGGGCTTTGCTCCGAATTCCTATCCGTAAAAGTAGAAAAAAAAAAAGGAGTAAAAGCCAAGGGAATATCTACTCAAACTTGAAGCTATAGGTTTGAATTAAAGGACCGTCCATCTTGTCGTGCAGCCTAACTAGCCATGATTATTTTCTGTTCTGACTCCTTACTTAAAAATTGCAGCAACATATTTCTTAAACATTCTTTAACGGATTACTTTCTATGTTTAATATGTCTAGTTCTGGGGGTATTATATACGGTATTGCCTTTCTACCATCCTGATCTGAGTTCTGGGGTATTTATACATAGAATTGCCTCTGTGCCGTTCTGATCTGAGTTCTTAAGGCAGATCTCAAGGTGGCGTCACGTGGCAAGAGTAGATTGTGAGGTGACAAAGTCTGGGCACCCCTGTTCTAAGTGACATACAAAACATCTCATTGGGAAGGAAGTGCTGTTGCTTGCTATTAGGTTCCATAGAAATCCAGTGAGTCTGTGACCTCTGTCTTAGGCGCAAATTCACGAAGCGCCGAACGCTAGCATCAATTCGCTAGCGTTTGGCATTTTTGGTACTTCGTAAATTCACTAACGAACGCTGGCGTAAATTCGCTAGTGTTACTTCGCACCCTTACGCCAGGCAAATTTTCGCTAGCGACGTAACCACGCAAATTCATTAACTTGCGCAGTGTACTGAACGCTACCTTTTACGCTAGACTTCCTTCGCCACCTCAGACCTGGCGAAGCGCAATAGTAGAGTAGATCGGGATTGCTTCAAAAAAAGTCACATTTTTTTCTAAGTCCCAAAAAACGCTGGCGTGTTTTCTACATTATGGGTGATAGGCTGAAAAAGATCGAAAATATTTTTGGGGCTCCCCTCCTTCCCCCCTACATTTCCTGACTAATGGCAACTTACCTAGACAGTGGGCACATGTGTAGGGCAAAATAACATTTTTATTTGCTGATTTGAAGGTTTTCTTGGCATTTGAAGTGGTGATACGTGTTCCTCCATTGAAATTTGAATTTGGCGCCGTATGCAAATGAACCATCGCTAGTGAAACTTCGCTTCGCTTGGCGAATTAACGCTAGCGCAACTTCGAAAGCTTCCGCTACCCCTGTGCGCAACTTCGGATTCTAGTGAATTTGCGGAGCGCTGGCGAATATACGCCTGGCGAAGTGCGGCGAAGCTGTGCCTGGCGCAACTTCGCATCTTAGTGAATTTGCCCCTTAGTCTCTACACCAGGTAGGGAATGTTCTGTTTCAGTTTGGTGCATCTCATCCAATGAGTTAATTGTAAAGTAGAGTTTTACCCTGTTTGACCCATCTGCAGGTTTAGTGAAGCCAGTGGGGCCCACTAGTTCCCCAGACATTACACATTAGTCACAGCAGATGAGTTACACCAAGGAGAGAGATTGTACATGAGCTCTGGTGTCTGCCATCATTGCAGCAAGTGGACCTCGGGGGACAGAAGATGTTGGTGGCCTCATTTTCTAAACGCTCCAGCTCTTGGGCTCTGCACAATAAATCCACTTCTGTCTCCACATCTCACTTGCACATTTTGTACAGACTTGGCAGAAGTAGGTGAATGATTTTGGAGAGAATATGAATATTTATGTACAAACGGGTTTTGGAGGGCTCGGGGGATTCTGTAATTGCTCATTTGTGGGACAGACTGTCACAATCACAGATTTGAGTCCCCGCTTACTAAAACCATCAAGGAATAATTAGACAAAAGAACATGGAAAGTCTGACAGTTTTGTCTTTGTTGCAGCGAGTACTTGTTGTGTCCTTGTTCCTTCTCAGTGTGACGTGTAGTGTCCCCTGGTCACTATTAATGGGACCAAACCAGCTGGGGAAATACATGTCTCTTTCCTTTTCCCTTCTGCTTACTGTCTGTTTCATGGAATAGAAATACAAACATTTAGTTTTATCTGTTGATGGCTACAGACTGAGCTGGGGGTAAATGCTGCCCCTAAATATAATTGTCATTGGAATCCAGACTTGAAACTTCGTGAATACTGGCAGTTGTAATTCTGTGTAATCACTGCTAGGCCACACCCATAAATAGACCAATTGCACAGCTTGTTTTTTTATCTATTGGGTCAGACCAACGCTCCCTCCAAGGTTACCTGCACTAAATCAGCCTCCAACATGGGCAACATGGCACCCAAAACTTTGCATTGAAGTTCATCTGAATCGCCAACGGTGAAATACAATCCCCCATATGTAATCAAAGGCACTAAGTTTGCCCAGGAGCAGTAACCCATAGCAACCACATAGATGTTTGTATTTAAACTAGGGATGCACCGAATCCTTCTGCCCTGCCAAACTGAATCTGAATCCTAATTTGCATATGCAAATTAGGGTCTGGTAGGGAAATCACATGACTTTTGGTCACAAAACAAGGAAGTAAAAAATGTTTTCCCCTTCTCACCGCTAATTTTCATATGCAAATTAGGATTCAGTTCAGTATTCGGCCGAATCTTTCACGAAGGATTCAGGGGTTCGGCCGAATCCAAAATAGTGGATTCGGTGCATCCCTAATTTAAACAAGTGACCAGTAAATTCTACCTGCTGATTGGTTGCTATGGGTTACTGCCCCAGGCAAACTTAGTGCCTTTTATTACATAACCCCATCTGTGCGTAATCCACAAATTGCCTACAGTGATGTTACCACTGCCGATTTAGATTAAGTTCAACGCAAGGCTATATTCAGACATTATCAGATATGTGCTTATGTGTATTTCCCCTCATTTCTATTTGGCTGTGTGCAGCATAGAATTCTTTGTGCGCACTATTGTAACAATTTGTGTACACACAGAGGGAACATTGTGCTAAACAACCATACAATAAAAGGGCTCCTACTAGTAGGGTTGCCACCTTGCCGGTATTTTACTGATGGCTGATCCCAATGTTATTAATAGGGTAAAAAGTTAAATATATAGGAAGGCCGGTTTTTTTTTTCCAGAAAAGGTGGCAACCCTACCTACTAGTGATGTACAGGCTGGCCCAGGACCTGTGGGTTGATTTCCGCAGAAGATTGCCGGGGCGTGAGCAGGCTGTGGGTTGAGCTCTTCCTTCAATGTGGCCTCCAAACGCACCAGCCTCTATTTCTATGCATGTGCCTGCCCTGTCCTGCCCCCTTTTGTGATGTCAGAGATGGGGGGGTGGTCAGACATGGGTCTCTAAATCTAATTAGAGCTGCTGGGTCAGGTTCGGAGTGATTGGGTCAGGGACGGGTCATTTTTGTTAACCCACCTATCACTACCTCTTGTAGATCATCAAGTCATTGGCCAACTTGAATTGCCACTCTGAATTGGTCAGACTAATGTTGATTTTGGATCTTTTGTCATTCAACACAACCAGAGCCTACTGAGCAGAACATTAGAAGATCTAAAGGTCAGACATGATCCCACGAAATGCCTCTTATTTGCACTCAACAATGTAGCGTCTGCTCTAAACAAGTCATAACCCTTATAGCATCCAGGTGCCAACTTGGATTTTGTAGAATGACCTTGCGTGTGCCACTTGCCCCACTCAAAATCCAAGATGGCAGCCACAAGAAAAGTGTCCGTGCTGCTCTTATGTGAAAGGAGGGAGGGGATAGGGGCAAATACATGGACAAAGGCTTGAATAGAGGTTGAGTTTTGTTTTTTATTACCTACTGTGATTGTAGTGAGCAGAACAGGGGTCTGTGGAACTAAACGAGTCACAATACTAGAACTGTGATGTGCAGACTTGTACAGTATCCTTAAAGGGGAATGTACTGTAAGAGAATGTGGTCTTATCTGTGCAATAAAACTGCTTCGTACACAAGTTAAACAAATATTTGAAAGGAATGTGATGTTTTCTCTTTATGTTGCTCTGAATGCACCGGTAGAGCACAAGTGTCACATTTTTATAATGTTCTCATTCTTGATGCTCAGTGAATTGGTTCTGTACATATTCCCGTCAATATTCTATTTCACATTATCACATTTTAAGATGATTTACAGTTTTGCTTTGCTTATACTGGACACACACGAAATGAGTTTGTATAGTATTGGTTATGTGTATGGTGACCCCTCAATCCTGAGCCACATCCATCTACTACAGCAGATGAGTTTGTTGGTCAGACAGGATTGAACTTGTATCACACACTGTAGGGTCAGTCTTATCAGGAGCCAATTCATCTGCCTTACACACAGTAAGTTATGTTGAAAAAACCACGTATATCAAGTTCAACCATTTAAGTCTATATAAAACCTGCCTAACTGCCGGTTGATCCAGAGGAAGGCAAA
Source organism: Xenopus petersii (assembly GCA_038501925.1). Classification (NCBI taxonomy): domain Eukaryota; kingdom Metazoa; phylum Chordata; class Amphibia; order Anura; family Pipidae; genus Xenopus; species Xenopus petersii. Next base: position 37,400,587 of record CM076672.1, on the reverse strand, counting down.
AAACCCCGTTTGAAGCCTCTCCAATTTGCCTCAGAGAGGGGAAACATTCCTTCCTGACACTAAAATGGCACTCGGCCATCCAACCCCTTCTTAAAGGAATAGTATTGACAAAAAAAATGAATGTTTTAAAGGAGAAACAAACCCTTTGCCAAAAAAACCCTACCCCCCACCCCACGTAAACCCCTCCCTCCTCCCCCCTGGGGAAATGCCCCTAACTTTTTACTTAACACTCGGTGCAGAGTCACAGCATTGGAGTTCACCACAGCCATCTTCCGGGTCTTCGGTAAGCTGAGACGGAGACTGGCGAATTGGCGCATACGGTTTTGCCACAACTGCGCATGCACCGAAATTAACAGAAATTGCCGAAGCACCGGAAGGTGACACGAAGATGGCTGCGAACTCCGACTCTGCACCGAGGGGTAAGCAAAAAGTTTGGGGCATTTCCCCAGGAGGGAGGGGGGGGGGTCTACGTGGGGTTGGGGTTTTTTTGGTAAAGGGTTTCCTTTAAAAAAAACAATCTCCTTTCTTGTAATCAGAATGGATTGAGGTGCAGCTCATCCCTGGAAAAGGGCCTGTAGCCGACTGAGAAATCAGCCCGGTTCTCCAAAGCCCTCCTCCCTACACCAATGTCTCAGTCACACATTAATCTCCCGCTTTTGGAGTGTGAAAGGAAACCTATGGGGAAACCACACAAGCCCCTTCCATGTAGTGCCCTGTCTGGAACTGAACTCAGAAATAAATGCTTTTTAAGAAGACTCATTTGACCAACTTAAGAAGACAGAAGATGCCTAGGCAGCTCCCAGTTGGAAGTGAAAACATGATTGGCACAGATCCTTCCACCAGACACCCTGTAATGAATCTCTAGCAACATTGTTTTGCCCAAAATCACATCCCGGGGGCCCAAACGCATTAGTGAAATATCAGCTGAAGCGGAGACTTACAAGGTTTCCTAATGTAATTCTGGTCTCCTAATGTTGTGATGTTCAACCAGAATTACAGAAATATCACAGATGTCTTCCAGCAATATGCGGCCATTGCACTGGGCCGACGTTTGTCATTTTCACTGAGGGGCCCCCGGGTGTCCCTGCCGGATAGGCTGTTCTGCTTTTCCCCCCACTAATTATACAAGGCTGATATTTAGAAACAGTTCATGCTTATTGTGATGATAAAAAAGTCTCCATGTATATAGGTCAGCCACTAATGAAGCATACGCCAGTGTTATAATAGGGAAATGGAATGAAGAAATAAAAAAAGTTCAAACGCACCCGCCGGATATAAATAACATATTTTAATAAGCAGCTCTCAAATATTTGCAAATAACATTCTCATTCATTTCCTGAAACTGCCCTATTTGCTGAAATAGAAAACCGTCTGATTATGAAAAACTGCCCTCCTGCTGCCGCGTTAATAAATCACTAACTGCCAGAGAAGTTTGCGAGTTTCCATGTTCCTGAGCAACAATCGTCGTGCAGCATTTACCTGCCCCCTTAACTCTGGCCACAAAAGTGTCAGTTAATAGGGGTCTTGTAGCTCACGGCCAAGCTAAATGGTTTCCCTTTTATTTGCTCCACTAGTATTATAGTTGTTAGTGAGATATTCTTAGTACAGCTGCACTTTGCATTGGTATCATTCTGTGAGTATATTTATAAGGCACATACAGGGAATGTAATAAAAGTCGGTAAAGGAAAAACTATTCGCAATGCCAAAAAAAGTTATGCCGTTGCGCAAACAAATTTTGCCTTGTGCGAATTTAATATAGCTTTTGCGAACCCAGAAACGCTTTAGCGACCACTTCCGACAGTGGAAGACCGTTTGCGAATTTTATAGTTTTCGCCAATGCACAGTCAAGGTAATAAAACTTTGTACTGAAAAATTCGTTATGTTTGCTCCAATAGATTACGACACCTTCGAGCACTTCTTAAGAGTTCGCAAATTAAAATTTGCAATACAATAACAGTTTAAGGAACAATATTACATTGCGAGATGTGGATTTTTATTCTTATTGGTGCAAATTGTTTTGCGCAACGAGTGGGGATTGAGTATCTGCATTAAAGAAAATGTGGGAGTGGGGGGGGAGATCTGTTGTATTTCAATTCTGTAGTTTATCTTCCTTTATAAATAAGAAAAAGAAGGTTATTAAAGTCCAAATGCCAAAAACTTGAAAAATTCTAGTTTTTTTTTACTATAAATGAAATTTTAGTGGGGGAAAAAAAACTTGAATTTTTCAGGATTTATTCTACACTTAAGCCCCCCATACCCGAGTCGATATAAGGTGCTGACAGACCAAATTGGCAGCTTATTGGCCTGTGTGTAGAGACCCCTGACGTTACGTTAGAAAAGCCCGTCGGATCGCGGCTGCTTCTTTTCATTGATTCTTGATTCTGATCCGATAGTTGGGCCCTGGGGCCCATGATCAGATCAGCCTGATCTCACCCACTTCAATGTGGGCATATCAGGGAGAGTCGCCAAACAAGCGGATCTCTACGTCTATGGCCACCTTAAGGGTAGGACTACACAGACGTTTTCGTATTTCGAAAACGTCCGTGTAGTCCTACCCCAAGGATGGAAAAAGTCTGAATCTGAAAATCCAGCAACTCAGACCTGCGGAGGTTTTATATAAGTCAACGGGAGAAGCCCAGAAGATATCCTGATCTGCGCTGGGGTTTGTGCAATAATCGAAAGATTTAGTAGTTTTCAGGCAAAAATCTGAAAAAAAAAAAAACGTACGATCCGCTTTTTCTTAAATTTTTACGTTTTTTCCACTCACACAGTTTTCCAAAAAAGTTGTATCAATAAATAAGGAGAAAAAAAAACTGTACAGGTTTGGTCAGAGTACTTTTCAAAACAGATTTTAATAAATAATCCCCTTAAAGGGATACTGTCATGGGAAAAAAATCTTTTTTTCAAAATGAATCAGTTAATAGTGCTGCTCCAGCAGAATTCTGCACTGAAATCCATTTCTCAAAAGAGCAAACAGATTTTTTTTATATTCAATTTTGAAATCTGACATGGGGCTAGACATTTTGTCAATTTCCCTGCTGCCCCAAGTCATGTGACTTGTGCTCTGATAAACTTCAATCACTCTTTACTGCTGTACTGCAAGTTGGAGTGATATCACCCCCTCCCCTTTCCCCCCCCCCAGCAGCCAAACAAAAGAACAATGGGAAGGTAACCAGATAACAGCTCCCTAAAGCTCCCCATAGACGCGACGATTCTTCTTGCCAAACGACCGATTTTAGGGAAGCCTGACCAATCCTTCAAAATTATCGCGCGGTTAGTGGTATTCGAACGATCGTACATCTTACAATTTTTTACGCGACATCTGTCAGGAAACTGATCGGCCAGGTCAAAAAAAATCTTTATCGGTCCCAGTGAAATCTATCTATGTTTGCAGGGCCAAGCAGGAAGCTCCCCTTTGTTTTCCTGGTAAATAGTTCTTTTTAGTTGATGGTAAATTCTTATGATCGTACGATCGTTCCGAGAAAATCGTGGTCTCACGACGAGGATCTGATCTTTTCAAAATCTCAACATCTATGGCCAGCTTAACACAAGATAACAGCTGCCTTGTAGATCTAAGAACAACACTCAATTGTAAAAACCCATGTCCCACTGAGACACATTCAGTTACATTGAGAAGGAAAAACAGCAGCCTGCCAGAAAGCATTTCTCTCCTAAAGTGCAGGCACAAGTCACATGACCAGGGGCAGCTGGGAAATTAACAAAATGTCTAGCCCCATGTCAGATTTCAAAATTGAATATAAAAAAATCTGTTTGTTCTTTTGAGAAATGGATTTCAGTGCAGAATTCTGCTGGAGTAGCACTATTAACTGATTCATTTTCTATTTTCCTTCAGCCCTTAAAGAGATACTGACACCAGAAAATGTTTTTTTAAATATCTATTATAACATTGTCTTTGAATGCTATTTATAATTTTGCATAAAAGTATTTGCCTGATGCTTTTACATTCCCTTTCTTACTCCCATTTGTCTCTATGAGGGGGCTGCCATATTTGTGCAGTAGTAGGCCGGTAGCATTAGAAACTCTAACTGACAAGTTGAGAAGGGACAGTCGGGTTGGCAAAACAGTCAGGTTTAGAAACATCAACTAACAATTACTTACAAAAGCAGAACTATCAGCGAAAAACAATCAACATGACCTATAGGTAACTTTTAATGTAGATTAATACTTTGAAAAGAAAATTGTTAGTGTCAGTATCACTTTAAAGAGAAAGAAAATACCACAGCAGAAGGATCACTTTCAAGAGGTCACTAGGAGACACCATGAGCTTGGTGTAGTGACGTACAGTTTATACACCAACAACAATAAGCTTTTGTGTAGCTTTTATCACTTCCAGTAACAAGACTTACACAGTGCGACCAGATCTGATTTCACGGTGAATAAAAAGGGCACTTATTGCTGTGAATGGCTGCACTAAACCATTACTTACCTTGACTACCCGGTTATTCAGAGAGGAACACACACAACTCAATACTCTCTACTGGGTTTAATTGAAACGTACCTTTGATCTTATGGGCATGTGAAAACTTGATCTGAGCCGCTATCAACACATGGACTGTAGGAAGTGTCAGTATAATCTCAGCCCATGGATATAATCCCAATGTCCGCTCCTTAAAGGAACAGTAACGTCAAAAAATGAATGTTTTAAAGTAATACAAATATCATGCAGTGTTGTCCTGCACTGGTAAAACTGCTGTGTTTGCTTAAGAAACACTACTATTGTTTATATAAATAAGCTGCTGTGTAGCAATGGGGGCAGCCATTCAAAGGAGAAAAGGCTCAGGTTACACAGCAGATAAGCTCTGTAGAACATAATGGTGTTATCTGTTATCCACTATTTAACCTGTGCTATATAGACTTTTTTCAATTTCCGTCATTGCTACACAGCAGCTTGTTTATATGAACTATAGTAGTGTTTCTGAAGCAAATACTGCAGGGTAACATTAGATTATATTTTCATTACTTTAAAGAAACAGTAACACCCAAAAAATGAGTGTTTTAAAGCCGTGGTGCCCCAGGAGTGGAGAGCTGTAGGCAAGACTCCCTCAATCCCTAGAGTAAGACAGGTAGTACTTAAGGTGGCCATACGTGTAACAATTACAATCTTTCCTGTGACCTCTATCTGATGATACGATATTCGTGTATGGTGGGAAATGAGCCGACACATGTCGGCAGAAGACTTGGAAATCGGTCGGCTCATTGATCAGAAAGGACGGAAAGTTTTGATTGGGCGCCTTTGAAGGCACCAGAACATGGGCCATTGTTAGTGCTGAATCATCAGATACAGGTGCAATTCTATTGTTTCTTCCTGTATATCTGACGATTCAACTCCTAGCACGTGTGTATTCTTGGAAAGATCTTTTCCAGGAGAAGATCGTAATTGTAACATCTATGGTCATCTTTTCCATGACTATTTAACGTTGCAACTTTCTACTTAACACAAACATTGGCTCATGGAATGGTGCCGATTTGCACAGTTTGAATTGTCAGCAGTTTTATATGCAAGCAATCCACATTACTGATGATGCATAGAATAACATGGCTCAAACTAAACAAGGAGATATTTAGAACTTGATTTTAAGGGCATGATTCTTATAAAATATAGAACCTCTGCCTGCCAAGCATCAGCGGATAGGAAAGAAACCTTCCACAATGTAATGCTGGCTCCTTGGACCTCATTCATGTGCTTCCTAATGGTGGCCATACACGGGCAGATTAAAGCTGCAGATATCTCAGATAGTTGATGTGGCCTTTTCTCAGAATTGTAATCCGATCTAGGGGCGAATGATTGGATTAATCCGATATCACCCTGCCTTTGGTGGGCATATCAGGTTAAGATCCACTCGTTTGGTGACCTAGCCATGTGAGTGGATCTTATAGTGTTTGGCCACCTAAGCCATTGAAGCAATTAAAGGAGAAGAAAAGGCTAAAATTTAGTAAGCTTTATCAGAAAGGTCTATATTAATACACCAGTAAACCCTCAAGTAATGTTGCTCTGAGTCCTCTGTTTTATGTTGACTACATACTGTATCTGTTGCATACTTATTAACATGCCTATATCTTGCCCCCCCCAGATGCCTAATTAATCATTACCGTATGTAAACAAACACTTGAAGAAGGAAAGCTACGGAGGCAGATTACTGCCAATAGATTAGCCACAATAGTGCAAGCTATAACACTATATTTATTCTGCAGAATGCTTTACCGTACCCGAGTAAACAGCTCTAGAAGCTCTCTTCCTGCCTGAGTCTCTCCCTGCTCACTCTGAACTCCACAGAGAGGGGAAAAGGGAGGGAGGAACAAACTGAGCATGCTCAAGCCCAAGCCCTGGAAGTTTAAGCTGACAACAGGAAGTCTCATACAGAAGCCCATGTGTACACAATAGAAGGAAAGAAATGCTGTGTTTCTTTTGACAGAGGACTCAGAGCAGCATTACTTTAGGGCATTTACTGGTGTATTTATATAGACCTTCTGATAAGGCTTACTTAGTTTTAGCCTACCTTCTCCTTTAACTGTTTCAATGGCACTTAAGATCTGGTATTTAATATAAATTGGCGTTGGGACATATAAACCATATAGATGTTGCCTCTATTTTCAGAGCAGATATAGAAACACATTTGTCATCTCATGGGGTTTTATTAAGAAAATGAGCAAAAATGTAAAAATTTAGCAAAAACAGAACTCTCTATAGAAAAAAGTTCAGTTTACAGTTTGCCTTGTGTGCAACATGAGAAATAAGTGGCTTTATGACCTTTTGAAGGTGTTGTTTATTTAAAAAAAAAAAATAATCAACCTAGAAATAATCTGGTAAATAAGGTTAAATAGAATATTAACCATATATAAATATACATAAAATAAAGTGGAGGCAGTGAGGGTTCAGTTCCACTCTCAGTACCTTGTGATTGTTCCATAGTAGAGCTGGAACGTTTTAGGTCGGTATTCATAAAGTGATCGATTTGCCCTTGAATTTACTACAGTTTTGTAATAAAACATATGGCCGACCATTTCTCTTTGGCCTCTATAAATGAATCCTGACCCATGTATTCATAACAGGGCAGCCAGGAGTCCGAAATTTGTGCCTTCATTAATAGGATTATATGGTTTAATAGGTTCTCTAAACAATCATTTGAAATCAGGGTGCTATATTTATAATATAAGACCTGTATAATTTAAGCAAGAAGTAGTGTTGAAATGACTGATCCAGCGTTGGTATAATGGCAGTTGGGAGGATAATGGACCTCACATGGGTGAAGTGATGAATAGAAGTAGAGATGTAGTGTGGTTGGTCTATAGCAAGCTCTTGAATTCTGCTTTACAATTTAGTTTCTGGCACTCATGCACCATGATCTTAATGTCGACCAAAGGTGATCACCAATATCATGGTATAAATATAACATTTTTGCCTACAAATCCAGATAATAAAACCATTCACATTCGTAGCATTCATGATAGTGCTTTCTCTCTCTCTCTCTATTTATATACACACACACATATATATATATATATATATATATATGCAGTTTCCTGGGTTTGGCCACAGTTGACCCCAAGTTAACCTTGTACAAAATGTCTGCAAATTTTTAGTCTCGTCCCTTGAGATTAAAATGATATCAAAAGCTTCAAATCTCGAAAGATGAACACAAATGTAACAAATGAATTCCACAATTAACTGTCTTCTCCAGCCAGAGCAGCTGCTAAGGCAGCCAAAGCCTCTGCAACATCTGGATCCACGTCGTCATTTTGTGGTCCCACACTAGGCCCGCTGATTGGTCCTCTGAGTGAATTTCTAGCAAGCATGAGGGCCACCAAAGAACTTTTATCATTCACAATTTGTTCCTCACCTTTCAACAAAGTGCTTGATTTGTGCTCACTCTGAGGCTCATCAGATTTCGGTGCATGTTTTTGATCATTGCCCAGAGAATCCGAATTATGATCGCCGTGCTTCAACAATAAGTCATCGTTTAGCACATCTAAGATAGCACTTTCTGTTAGGGAACTGGTCTTTTGCGTGGAATTGATGAGTTCATGTTGAATACATTCAGGCTCTTCTGAGACCCGTTTTATACCATTGTCCTTTTGTCGAGGAGAGTCTGTTGTTGGGGAATGGTAGTTATTCTCTGGGATTTCACCATTGGAGTTCAAGTCCAAGATATATGTGGGAGGGTCAATCTCATAGTTTTTCTCATTGTTCTTTTCCTCTCCAGCATGTGGATCCTGCGAACCACGGAGTTTGTCACGTTCTAGTTTTTTCTGCTCTTCATTGAGAAGATCAGTAATGGTTATGGTCTCGGTCTTGGACCAGTCGCTCTCACTGGGAGGGCAGCTGAGTGCTTCATTCACATATCCATTTCCTTGTACTGTATCTGTCTCAACTGTATAACTGAGCAAAAACAATGTTCCAGTTATTCATTTGATTTAGTATTTTAATAAATAGCTTTCAAAATTAAAGGAGAACAAATCCTTCAGTAAAATCTGGGTCCCCTTTCAGAGCACTACCAAACTGTACCACTTAGGGCTCCCTAAACGCAGCAGTCTTGTTCTAGGGTGCACGATATTGCATGAGGGTTCGGGGCACCATCTTGTGCTGCTCCAGGTTGGTGACCAAAACTATTCCTAGTTGAAGTCGGGGTACCCATCTGCTTCAGAAACATTGCCGAGAAGAAGACCTAAAGAGGCACCCGCCAACCCCATGGCTAAATAGCTGTGTTTAGTGGGTCTTAAGTGTTGGGTGGGCTCCTTGCAATGTGATTATAAGCTCTCCGGGAGAATTTGAGGTTGACCTCACTAAGTGTGTGGCATTCTCTGCACTTGTGCCGACTGTCCTACTTACTGGTAGTTGCAGTAATGTTTTTGTTACCTTAAGATAAGTTGGAGCTATTAGGAGCCATTATTAGCATTATGATTAATGTGGTTTACCTTTAATTTATACAGACTAAAGCAGAAAGAAACATCAGGCTTATTGGGGAATAACTAGACAGATATGGGGAATAAAAGGAAAATAAAGCTTATGATTAAGTGCTGGATGGCACAAAACGCATATGGCTATGTATTAATTTACTTTGAGGCCTAAATAAAGTTCTCAGTTCTTTTACAAGCCGGTTTGTGGGATCTGTGAATGCCTGATGTTTTCTCCACCTCGAGCTGTAGGCCTGGGGCACGAGCAGCCAGACCCAACGTATCACTGGTGAGATAAACTTTTAGGTTTTACATTGGGATTTTTTTTTAAAAGCAAGAGAAAGTCTATACCCAATTTGGTGTAACTTGAATGAAATAACTCGGCAGCCCCGTCCCTATGCATGTATGACTAGCTGGTCCCAAAACATGTTGAAGCATTTTGGCATAACCTACCTGTGACACAGCCTACAGCAATTGCACCCCATCTGGATTGTGGCGCTTAATACCTGTGGGCAAACATAGGTAAATAGAAGATATTAGTGATTGCTTTGTTAAATAGAAATGGAAACAGGTTTTATGTGGCTACTCTAAATATGTCACCAATGTCCATCTTAGACCATGACTAGCCCACCAGTTAGTGTTGCCACCCGGCCGGTATTTTACCGGCCTAGCCGGTAAGACACCAGCCAAGGCCAGGGCCAGTATTACAAGTTTACCGGTCTGTAAATTTATAATACACCTATAAAAAGCCCATAGCCTGCCCCCAGCCTGCTCAAAACTAACTGTTTTCCCTGGGCTTCTTGCCAAACACGCGTGTTGGCTCCGCCCCTTTCACGTCACGACCCGCCTAGCCAATAGCGCATCACGGCCCCCTTTAGCAGCACAATCCACCCTTTTAACCCCGCCCCCTCCACCTGCTGGTGAAGATATTTTTAAAAGGTGGCAACCCTACCACCAGTTAACGACAAACCACCGCTAGCTCATCAGTTAACTGCTAGACCGCTGCTATCTCACTAGTTACTGCAAGACCTCCACTAGCTCATCGGGATTGTGATAAAAAAAGGACCATTATCTGAGCGACAACCAGGATATCTCAGAAAGACTTTCCCTCAAGGGCAGAGACACATGCTGTGATTTGGGGACATTAGTCGCCCGGCAACAAATCTCCTCTTCTTCGGGGCAACAAATCTCCCTCCCTGCCAGCTAGAATGTAAATCGCCGGTGGGATGGCACTCTGAGCTCTTAGTTTTTGAAAGTCGCCCGAAGTTTCCTCGTGAGGCAACTTCAGGCGTCCCAAAGAAGAGGAGATTTGTCGCTGAACGACTAATCTCCCCGAATCGCAACATGTGTCTCTGCCTAAGAGTTTGGGGGAACTGGGTTCATGTGCTCATAAGTAAGTTAAATGATGGGTAATCTGAACAGTCCAATTTAGTTTATTTAGATAACCATGAACAAAGCGCATCGCACCAGTTCAAACAAATTGCTTATTTAAAAGGACCAGTAACAAAAAAATTTTTTGAAAAATCTGTTTGTACATAAAAACAAAACAAAACACCAAGACACATTTAACTTTAAATTCAGTTAAATTTATTAAAGGAAAACTATACCCCCAAAATGAATACTTAAGCAACAGATAGTTTATATCAAATTGAATGACATATTAAAGAATCTTACCAAACTGGAATATATATTTACATAAATATTGCCCTTTTACATCTCTTGCCTTGAGCCACCATTTCGTGACTCTATCTGTGCTGCCTCAGAGATCACCTGACCAGAAATACTACAACACTAACTGTAACAGGAAGAAGTGAGGAAGCAAAAGGCAGAACTCTGTCTGTTAATTGGCTCATGTGACCTTACATGTGGTTTGTATGTGTACACAGTGAATCTTACGATCTCAGGGGGCGGCCCTTATTTTTTAAAATGGCAATTTTCTATTTATGATTACCCAATGGCACATACTACTAAAAAAGTATATTATTATGATAATGGTTCATTTACATGAAGCAGGGTTTTACACATGAGCTGTTTTACTCAGTATCTTTTATAGAGACCTACATTGTTTGGGGGGTATAGTTTTCCTTTAAGAAATAACTAACCGATACTCTGCTTGCGTTCCTCTTCAGAAAAGGCGACAGGACGGCACTCGATTTCTCCTCCCTGCCTTCTATAGAAGATAGCCAGGGAGGAGAAATCGAGCGCTGCACGATGAATCATCGCCCTGTCGCCTTTTCTGAAGAGGAGTGCAAACGGAGTATCAGTAAATTATTTCTAAATAAATGTTCGCAACTAATCTCCTCAAAATGCCTTCCCACTGGTAAGAATGTGACCAGTCTGAAGTCGCTCGAAGTGACGCTTATACCCACTCACGGGTCACATTCTTGCTGGTGGGAAGGCATTTCGAGGAGATTAGTTGCGATCATTTATTGCAGGCGACTAAAGTGCAGGCAGATGAAAGCAACATTATATAGAACATGATATTATACAGATATGTTTTCATTTAACTGTCACACCTCAGGCAGAACAGACACTTACCTGGAAGCTATTCCATTAAATATCAGCACGGGGGGGGGGGGGGGACATGCTTTATACATTCCAATCCCTGAAAAACAAAAATTAATTTTTATCAGAAAACCTGGGGAGAAAAAACTGCACATTTAATAGAACTGACTGCAGGTACAACAACTGGATTGGTTATGGGGATGTATTATGAGGGGTTGAAGAGCCGATTCTAATCTCAGGAGATTGTGGTTTGCCTCAGAGTATACTGTGTATTTTATGATTCTCTCATTATTTTATTGTTCAGCCTAATATACATATAGAGAGGGAATGTGAAAAACATACATTATTGGTAGTTTGCTCAGTGTTGCCTGCCAGCCTCCCCTTTCCAGGCCTGAGAGTTTATTAATTCCCTTCTCAATATGTTTTTTTTTGTATCCAACTATAGGAAAGTGTCATTTTTATTATAGTGCCACTTGAATGTGCCATTTATCCAAGCAGGGCACCCATGTATAAAACAAACGCTGACACATCCCAGGGTGCTCGTGTCCTATAAGAATTATTTCATGTAACTGAACTGTCATTTATTGCTTTGCCCCTTGTGCCACAAGTGTATTGCTTCAACTACACAAAGTAATTACTTTTAGCCTCTCTTTTCCTCTACACTCGGCTTCAGAACAAGCCACTTACTGTGTGTGTTTTTATTCCATTTATAGGAAAAGTCCTAACAATATTCTGTACAACAGAGATCAGTTCTCAGGAGGGAATTATAAGCGTGTGGCATTTAATTGCCATTTCATTTATTTTGTTCAATGTCTAGCAATATATCCTGGTACAGTTTCCTCTGCCCAGTAAGGAGACACTACACTCCATGGGCCCCGAAAAGATTTCTTTGTAAGGATGGGGGGCAGGACCTTTCAGGTTACACCCTGGTTACCTGTGCAGTCTTAAAGGAAAACTATACCCCTGAACAATGTACATCTCTACAAAAGGATATTAAATGAAACAGCTCATATGTAAAACCCTGCTACGTGTAAATAAACAATTTTTATAACAATATACTTTTTTAGTAGTATGTGCCATTAGGTAATCATACATAGAAAATTGCCATTTCTAAGCCGGCCATAGACAGATTTACCTTCGATGGCGGTCGAACGATTGTGCAGTGTAATCTCCCGACCTGCCACTAACCAGTCAGATCAAATAAAGTAGTAAAAGAAACAGATCAGTCGATGTTCTGCCCCTACAGCAATCGTACAAAAGTTATGTCCGACAAAAGCAACACATACAGAGATATTATCGGTAGCCAACAGAAATTTTATAACCTGTCCGATCAACTGAAAGACCGATCGCCATTGAACGAAAAATGTCCGGACTCTCCACACACGGCCTGCAACTTACTAGCTGCTTTCAAAGTAAAACTCCCAAACTTGGCTGCCCTTTTATTAGACACCAGCTCCATGTTGTAGCTCCCACCCTTCCCAGCTATAGTCAGGTGATCCCACTGGTGTCTAATAAAAGGGCAGCCAAGTTTGGGAGTTTTACTTTGAAAGCAGCAAGTAAGTTGCAGGTAAAACTTAGTCCCTTTGTAAAATGTATAATGACACAAGAGAATTCTTAATGAATCAGATGAAAATTAAGCATAGGACTGGCCAGATATGGGATGACTTTGACGTAGTTGGCCAGCTTAAATATATTGCAATATATGGACAAACAATCCCTGTTTTGTTTAAAGGGTAAGGCATTTTTTAGTAGCAGTATGCACAAAATGTCTCTGTCTTAAATATATTGATAATGGGTTGAGTGCAGAGGACTCTTGTATTTATCTATATGTATTTTGTGGTCGCAGCCTCATTGCACCCCCATCTAATGGTGTCATATATAAGACTTAAGAAGAAATGAACAACAAACCATTAGCCTTTAATTGGCCCGGCATGTGAGGTCTCCGAATAAACCTGCTGATGAACCAACTGCCTCTCTGTAACCAGATAGTAAACATTCCGCCCTAAGCACATATTGCATCACAAAAGGCAAACTACACAATATGCACACTGTGTCACAAGTCGGTGCATTGTAAAACTACAACAACAAGCCGTGTGGCTTTTATTTACATGCAGTTTGGCTAAATCCAGGGCAGAGTTTAGTACACACATGCACACTGCTCTCTGTTACACACACTAGTAATACCTATTTATATGCTGTAAGGCCTACAAACAGTTAATAAGGCCCATTCAGCACAAGTATACACATGTGTGTTTTCTGGACAAAAACTGCATACAGCTAGAATACATAGAACATTTAAATTATATTCTTAGGTCACTTGAGTCATCTGACTCCCTGAAAGGGATTCTGTCATGATTTTTATGATTTTCTTTTTATTTCTAAATTACTCTGGTTACATTGCAAATCATTCACTCTATTTAAAATGTTATTCTTGAACCAACAAATGTTGGTGTAATATTGGTGTGGAGGCAGCCATCTCAATGCATTGTGCCTGATTCGGAGCTTTGAGAAAGAGTCAGGATAGAACTGCTTTGAGACAGTTATTAATTCTCTGCTTCCCATTGTATTAGAACACAACCCTAGGTCGTTTGCATTACTAAAAGTGCTCCCTAGCCCCACCAGGCAGGGGTTTTCCTGCTTTGGTGCTATTCTCATGTCTATACCACTAGGTGGGGCTAGGGAGCTAACAATGTAAAAAATAATTCAGCAGAGGTGTCAGGTAGCTTCTATCTGGTTAGCTGCCCATTGTGCTGTTGATAGGCTGCTGATGGGCTGCTTGCAGTGTAGCACTAAAGAGAGACTGAAGTTTCTCAGAGCACCAGTCACATGACCGGAGGCTCCAGGTAAATGGACAATATGTCTAGCTAACCCCATGCCAGATTTCAAAATTAAACATAAAAAAAATCTGTTTGCTTTGTTAAAAAACAGATTTCAGTGCAGAATTCTGCTAGAGCAGCACTATTAACAGATGTGTTTTGTTAACAACAAAAAAAACATTTTCCCATTTGAGGCCTTACCTCGGACCTATAAAGAGACAAAATTATGTTTTCATTAGTGATATATGTGCGGGTAGGACTTTTCCCAACTTGCACACTGTGTGTGATGTTATATCCCACCTCCCACGCTGCTAAGACACATGTCCCCATATGTAATATAAATGCCCAGGAGCAGTTACCCATAGCAACCAATAATATGTTTGCATTTAAACAGGTGACCTGTAAATGCTACCTGCTGATTGATTGCCATGAGTTACTGCTCCTGGGCAAACTTAGTGCCTTTTATTACATAACCCCCATGGTGCCTTCAAAGTGACATCACTAGTGATGGGTGAATCTGTCCTGTTTCGCCGGAAAATTAGCAAAACTCCTAAAAAATTTGCAAAACAACAAAATATTCACGAAACGCACTGAAGTCAATCGGCGTCAACATTTTTACATGCTCAACTTTTTTGTCCAAATGCATTAAAGTCAATGGGCGTCTATTTTGATGCGCGACAATTTTTCACGTGCAACTTTTTTCGCCACCGACTTTTCCCACCAGTTTAGTGAAACAATTTGCAAGTGGCGAAATGCGAAAATTCGCCACAAATCCATGCCATACCACATTCATCACAGAGAAGTATGGGCCAGTCCTATTCATAAGTATTATTGTGGGGAACTGCACTAAATTATACATTTGCACTGCAATTTATCTGGGGAGGCTGAACAGGCTCATGATGACTAACACCAAACACTTGGCATAACTTTACCTATGAGTGAGCGCCACTAACTGACATCAAGTCAACATTTTCCAAGGCCAAGCACTATTGGCTAACTGTAAAATACTAGACTTACTACATAAAACCCTCATAAAATATCAGTAATTTTAACATTTGCCCTAAGCATCAGTCAGAAACGCCTGCATGAAAACATAGGCCCTACTGGTTACACAACTTACAGGAAAGAGAACATGCAAAGTATTTTCTTTTCTTTGAGCAGCCAGATTTCCTTGATTAAGAGAAAAACCTTGTCCAATGACAAAGAAATGTCAATAATGCTTCAGGGCCAGATGGAATACACCCAAGTGTCCTTAGAAAGTTATGATGCTCTTTAAAGAAACAGTAACATCAAAAAATGAAAGTGTTTTAAAGTAGCCCTGCACGGGTAAAACTGCTGTGTTTGCTTCAGAAACACTACTATTGTTTATATAAATGAGCTGTTGTGTAGCAAAGGGGGCAGCCATTTCCAAAGACATGTTTTATTGAATAGTTGGCCCAAATTAATGGAAAATTAAATGAACAACAGGTCCTAGGTATAGTCACATTGATGATATTTTGAGGGGCAGTGAAAAAAGTAACTTCCAGGCTGCTCAGTGGAACTAGTGAGGTGCGGGTCGGGATTTCCCTGACCCGCACTCGACCTTAACCTGCCCTACCTTAGCCTGCCCGCTTCTGACTTCCGGGTTGCCTTTATAGATCCGTGCCGACCCGCCGATGACATCGCAAAAGGGGCGGAGCGAGCAGGTGCAGCGTCTATAAAAAAACTAACCCCGAAGTCAGCATTTGACAGTGGCGGTCGGGGAGAGCAGGAGAAGAGCTCAACCTTCACAGAAGAGTGCGAGGTTGGCCCGAACGTGCTCGACCCGCGGGTACCGTGGGTATTGGGCCCGCCCATCACTAATTGGAACAGACGTTTCCTCTCTATATATTCTGTGTATCACAAAGCATGAAGTTATTGATACGAGTCAGTCCATGTGATTTCACCATATAATAATAACTAATCTCCCCTGATCCATAAAAGGCCTAATAGTATTTACAAAGGTAAACACGCGGAGGTGTCTGTAATTGCTCAGGTGCAATTTGGAGCTCAGAGATAAACCAACTGATAGCCTATCAATAAAAGCCGGGCTAATTATCAGAGTAAGCCAAAGGCTTGCAGATAGACAGGGAAGTGTCACTAACTATTGGGCAAGCAGGTGAGACTCTGTCCACTGACTTCCTAGGTTCAGTCTTCTCCATGGTTATAAAGATATTAATAACAAAAATGAAAGTAACAACTATTTTTTATGATAGTGGTTGATAAGGTTTATGAAAAGGTTTACTTACATAATGGTTTTCTTATCTGTCTGTCAGACTCCCTCCTTTCTTTCGTAATGGCAAAATACACTTTGCATAAACTTTTATTTCCTTATAAATATAAGGAGTTCCCAACTTTTTCTTCATACGTATCGGTTGCCTGAGGGCAAGGCTGAAAGCCCTCATCATAGTTATGGACTTTTTTGTGTAAAGACTACATGTCTGTGGTCAGGGCCAGATAATGACTTTGCCAGCTTTATATATTTTCTTGCCTACTTCTGGTTGGGCAACTTCATCAAATTCAGTGCCATGTCATTATATTTTGAAAACAATTGCAGGGGGAACCACATTGACCAATTATCTCTGTACCTGCTTAAAAGCAAGTCACTTGTATGACCAGGCCACCTATTCATTATATTACTGTAGTAACCTGCATGTGTGGACATTTTGGTTAAGGGCATTCCTGCTGTTTTGCCATTACCTTATGATTCATATTCCTGTTCCTGTTTCCCTCTTCCTGTGTAAGATGAGAGCAAGTGTGGTGCAGACCAGTCTGACCTGCCATGTAGTAATAAATGTACCAGAAGTTCCTGTGCTTGTCTCACTGCTTCACTTGCCCTAACAGCAGAATCATTTCACCCACTGCTATCTGAGGAGATTAACACAATTATATATTATACAGTAAAATTGACAACTGCTGGGAGGCTATTCATGTGTGGGACTTATATAAAGTGTTCAGAACCTGAGATGTTTCATATACAGGTCCATGTCGTAAGACTATTAATAGTCTTAAAAACGTTTTGCCATCAACACAGATATATATATATATATAGAGCGAGCATTGCAGGGTGTTCATTGGCCATTACCATGATCCATGAAGCCAATATGGCACACGTGGAAAAGGAAAACAAGGAGGAGCTGTAGTATTAAAAGAATGTGCAAGTTATAATAGACATACCAGGGCTGACTACTCAAGAATACCCATTTTTACTGAACATATAAAAATTTCTCTAGAAATGTTTGTGGTTTTGATCCTACTCTCCTATGACTCCATTTCATTAAGCAGCTCCGATCCTATCTACTGTATTATCCCAGCTGCCCTTTGCTTTCTTTTGCATAATATTGTGTTGCACAGTGCTCTCATATATCCACATTAGCTAGAGTCAAATCCTTGTAACTAAATATATTTTTGACTGCCTTTCTATAATGAAGGGGGGTGCCTTGTAAATATGTATCCGCTGCTGTAGCAATAACCAAATGACATATGCTGCGGCCTTGGAACATGATTGTTATTGCTACGGATGCAGAGTCCATGGTAATTATGTTATCCACCTGCATATGGAATGCTGTAGCCATTATCATCAGAGCTACTGATGGAACACCACAGTCATCTCATGGCTTTGTGGTAAACTCCAGTAGCCCCAACATTCTAATAGAACATCACCAGGATGGTATTTCCAAGTTGTCGATCCACACCATGTGGTTTTCTGATGCAAATGATATGATAAAACACTATTGTCAGAGAATAACTTCACTTGTGAGTTTCGGTTCAGACTTAAAGGAGAACTACCCCCCCACAGTCAAAAGTGCCTACTAGCCCCCCTCCCCCTGCACATTGTTACAGTAGAATTGTGCCCCCTTGAAAAATATTGACCACACATGCAGAACAGCACAGCGGAGCACAGGGGCGACATGTTCGCCAGCCTCGGCTTCTTCCGGATCCTCTTCTTGCCATTCGGTAATTTATGGAGCTTTCCGGCTCCAATTGCGCATGCGCCATATATGGACATGTCGGCACTCCCTTAACGAAGAAGCCGAGACTGAGGAACGTCGTCCCTGTGCGCCTTCTCGCTGTTCTGCATGTGTGGTCTAAAGGGGGCACAATTCTGCTGTAACAATGTGCAGGGGGGCCAGTAAGCACTTTTGACTGTGGGGGGTTAAGTTCTCCTTTAAAGAGATACTGACACCATACATTAAACATTTTTTACATCTATCATAATATTGGCTTTGCATGCTACTTATAATTTTGCAATAAAGTATTTTCCCAGTGCTTTTACATTACCTATCTGACTCCCTGTGTTCGTCTATGAGGGGGCTGCCATATTTGTGCAGCAGGAGTCCGATAGCATTAGAAACTTTAACTGACAGGCTGAGATGGGACAGTCAGGTTGGCAAAACAGTCAGGTGTAGGAACTTCAAGTAACAATTACTTATAAAAACAAACCACTCAGCAAAAAACAATCAACACGACCTATAGGAAACTTTTAATGTACATTCATATTTTAAAAAGTAGTTTTTTAGTGTCAGTATCACTTTAAGTCTGAACAGACCAACGAACAATGAAGCAGGCACTCAAGAAGGCAAGACTTCTACCAGGCAAATGTTCAAGTGAAGAATTTATTGTGTCAAACAGCCTGACGCATTTCGTGTTCTAAACACTTAATATAGCCTATGATTAAGTGTTTGGAACACGAAACGAGTCAGGCTGTTTGACAATAAATTATTCACTTGAACATTTGCCTGGTGGAAGTCTTGCCTTCTTGAGTGCCTGCTTCATTGTTCGTCGGTTTGTCCGCCCCCGTGTGCTGAGGGCTCGGGGCGGTGCACCTGGGCTACTTCCTTGATGTGGTGAGTGATTAATACATATGTATATACACACACACGAGACCCAAATATCGCAGGAAGCTTCTTTAAGTCTGAACAGAAACTCACAAGTGAAGTTATTCTCTGACAATAGTGTTTTATCATATAATTTGCATCAGAAAACCACATGGTGTGGATCGACAACTTGGAAATACCAAGTTGGGGCTACTGGAGTTTACCACAAAGCCATGAGATGACTGTGGCGTTGATAATATGATAATATGCAGGTGTATAAGATAATTACCATGGACTGTGCATCCGTAGCAATAACAACCATGTTCCTTTAACTGCATCTATTATGGAACCCAATAGCTTCATCCTCTTGAACCTTTTTGTTTTGCAGATGGAATTCTCCAGCCATTACACGGAGATTGTCCAAACAACAAGGCTATTTTAGGGGGCTCTGCCTGGATGGAGTTCTTCAGTTACATAAAAGCAGAGCTTACTTGACTATTTACCAGATGGAGCACCACACCTCTCAACTTCTGAGCTTTTAAATGGAACACTGCACCTACATAAAGAAATTGATTTAGAACGGCTTTCTGTACAAATCGAAGTCTTTTCAAGATTCAGGAAGTTGCTTTTCTTCTAGTTAGTATAGTTAGTATGTAGCTACTGTATCTGAATTTTTGACATTTTTCCCCATGAGCTATTATCTGTTGTGTCTGCTGGAAACACAAAAAATGCATACATCACCTGTAACGGGCAGGTGTTCGGCCACATATTTCTATACACAAAACAAACCTAACACTAAAAACACAAATGTGTAAGTTATATACTAACTTTCGGTGGCGCGCTTGGGGTTTCTGGAAGAACCGCAGGAGCTGCATGTAAACATCTAACAACAAAAGTGCAGCAAAAGTCTATAGGAGAAAGCAAACACCGAAGTGCCCTCTAAGTAAATAATGTTTATTCAACCTTATTTTCAAGGATACACATCACGCGGCCTTCATAGTCTAAAATGCAAAGTCTCAGATTCCCTTTCATCCCTTCCAGGGTTTTATGCTAGTTCATAGCTACCTTTCCTCTGTGTCCAAACCTCGCTTGCTCTTTCATGTGTTTGTCTTCCTTTCTTGCCCCAAATTGTGTCTGTACCAGTGTGTTACAGGGCAGTTGCACTTGGAGGGTGGGTGCAACAAAAAATAATTCAGAGAGTTTCATATCTTGAGTCTCTACTTTTGCGTTTACCCTCTTGCAAGGCAATGTTAGATTATGGCACACACAACTGAACATATTAACACAAAGAGGACTATTTATTAAAAGAAGAATTTAAATGGTTTTATAGGTTTTTGAAACAACGACTAAACTCGCTTTCTCTAAAACCACGAATGTCATAATTTAAAAAAAAATATATAAAAACTTAAAAAGCACTAACAGGAAAAGTCGCAAAAACTGTCTTTTTTGTATACAGTAGTTGCATTGAAAAGCCCAATCCAAAAAGTCGTGGCTTAATAAATCGGCCCAGAGAGCATCACAAAAATCTAGGATAGTTTTTTTTTTTTTTTAAAGGATTTCTTTTTTATTAAACATTTTCCATTAATACAGAACACAGTTCTGCTCTGGATTTACTATGCCCCTGGACTAATCGACTAGTATAATACAACGTTTACATGGACAGTTTGTATGGAGTGTGGTTCATCAGGCATAAACCACGGCAGCAGTATTTTGTCATAACGTTATAAAGAAAAAAAAAAATCTAAAAAGAACAGGAATAGAGGTATAGGTATAGGATCCGTTATCCGGAAACCCATTATTGTCCGATTTAAGGAAAGGCATTCTCTCAGACTCCATTTTATCCAAATAATCCAAATGCTTGAAAATTATTTTCTTTTTCTATGTAATAATAAAAGAGTACCTTGTACCAATCATTATAGAGACCAGCAGAGCAGGTTTCTTGAGATTATTTCACTTTTCCAAGGGGGGCTCTCAAAGAACATAGGCAATCAATGGTCGGCTTGTGCATTAGTCCTGTCATTTGCTGGGGATTATGTAGTTCCTTTGTTTACATTTCTGCTATGAAGTGGACTGTTCTTTGGGCAAGTTCGTATCCAGAAATATACCCTATAATTGTCCTCTAAAGGTAAGGAACAGGAAGAGAATTTTAGCTCATCTAGGTGCCAGATTTTTCATGGGGTAGATACAAATATCTGCCCCCCTTTATGAACTATACACCTTCTCCTACAGTGAGAGCATCAATACACATGGATTAGGATAGCCACAATGGGTTTATGCATATGACGGACAAAGCTAAACCATTTGATCAGCACAGAAACTGCTCAATCTATGCCTGGACGGTCAACAAAGTGACAAATGAGAGAGCAAAAGAGATATTTAGAGACTAGTTTAGCATGATGGTTTGAAACAGACAAGGCCCATCAAGTAAAGAATGGCAATCACTGTTATATGTTATGGATTCTCTAGAGCTCTGTACTTTGCTTCAGGTCTAGCAACACAATAGAGGTTTGCTTTTTCAACGGGTGACCAGTAAAGGCAACCTACCCATAAAAAGGAAGAAGTTGTGTTTGTCTTCTCTCCTGGAGCTCAAACTTATCATTGGTATTGATGACAGTGGCTGAAATGTGCCCATACTATGCATTTAAATAGATGGCTAGTGGCACTCGATAGTACAGGACAGCCTCAGTCAGAATACCATGTACAACACAAACAATATTCCCCATTATATTTAGCATTTATATTCTAGTTCCTTTAGAGTGGCAATTCAACTGAGTTTGTAAAACCGCTTTCTGTGTATTTGCCGCTATATTGCATTCCACAGCCAAGACTATGTCCCTTTTATAGTAGCCATTTTCATTGCACGGAAGTTATTTAGAGAGATTATTACATACAGGAAGCAATGACTTCATGCTTTATTTTTTTGAATCAGGAATAGCCCGACAAAGCAATAATAGAGAATAAAAAGCAGTCACAATATTGATTCATGGTTATTTTATTTGATATAATTGTTTATTACGAAGGTTACAAAATAGTTTTTTAATGGTGCAGCATTTTACTAGCATTCCCCTAGCAAGTGTCTCTGGCAAAAGCAACATCAATACGGATTATTTGGATTATAGTTTTCCCATTATAGCTCAACCTTTTGTACATCTGCAGGGTCAGAAGACTTTTCTCATCTTGCAGAAATGAACAAAGGCAAAATTTGTCTGACACAGGTGACAAAGCCCAAGAAGAAACCAAATAGGGATATGTATTTTTAGACTGATGCAGTCAAGAGGGAATTCATATAAAAACGCCTGTCTCACATTTATGAATTGAATGCTTCACACAGACATAACTTTAGCAGCTTGGCACAGATACAATTTTGGGATTTAGTTCAATATTAGCACAAACTAAAATCGTCATATGCATTGATGGATTGGGATCTCTTATAAGACGATGCATTGGGATCTCTTATAAGACGATGCATTGGGATCTCTTATAAGACGATGCATTGGGATCTCTTATAGACGATGCATTGGGATCTCTTATAGACGATGCATTGGGATCTCTTATAGACGATGCATTGGGATCTCTTATAGACGATGCATTGGGATCTCTTATAGACGGTGCATTGGGATCTCTTATAGACGATGCATTGGGATCTCTTATAGACGATGCATTGGGATCTCTTATAGAAGATGCATTGGGATCTCTTATAGACGATGCATTGGGATCTCTTATAGACGATGCATTGGGATCTCTTATAGACGATGCATTGGGATCTCTTATAGACGATGCATTGGGATCTCTTATAGACGATGCATTGGGATCTCTTATAGACGATGCATTGGGATCTCTTATAGACGATGCATTGGGATCTCTTATAGACGATGCATTGGGATCTCTTATAGACGATGCATTGGGATCTCTTATAGACGGTGCATTGGGATCTCTTATAGACGGTGCATTGGGATCTCTTATAGACGGTGCATTGGGATCTCTTATAGACGGTGCATTGGGATCTCTTATAGACGGTGCATTGGGATCTCTTATAGACGGTGCATTGGGATCTCTTATAGAAGATGCATTGGGATCTCTTATAGAAGATGCATTGGGATCTCTTATAGAAGATGCATTGGGATCTCTTATAGAAGATGCATTGGGATCTCTCTGGCTTAAAATGCCACTAAAGGGTAGAGTGGGTAACCGAGTAACACAATGGCCACCTGCCACTAATGGTATAGAAAATGACACTTTGGGGTCAGCGGATGCACCAGAACACTACTAGTAATATTTAAGAAGGTGCCATAAGTTGTCCTTGTTGGATAATAAATGTGACAAGAAAGCGGCGCAGAGACATGTAAAGTTCAGGACTAATGTGTGCTATTCTCTACTAAGAGCAACAAATATGTACTTCTATATTTACTTCATTCTTGGAAGTCTACCAGTAAGACTTGAGCCAAAATGAAAGAATTAGCTGAAATTCTCCAATATGGACATGGCATAGAAACCGGATTGAGCGGTTTGGTGACTTTACCAGAGGGCTTCATTAGGTAACACTGTGGTGTAAATGATCATGCTGCCTTTCTATTCAGTTCCCCACTTGTATTAGTCAGCTGTATAAAAGCCTCTGAAATAACTCCAGGAATCCAGGCCATTCAGACAAGTGGAGATTACAATAATAACAATTCATAACAAGGGTTATAGAACACGGTTTATTAAAAGTGGTGATCTAAACATCAGAGATCACATTTCATCATTTCCCAGTGACCGCAATAGGAATATCTGCCATTGGACCAACCAAATGTGGAACTCCAATAATACTCTTGGTCATTGGGTGTGTCCTATCTAAAACACTTGTATGCCACAGCCAGAAGCAACACTCACTAACATTTCAAAGCAAAGTTTTAGACTCACATGGTATTATTTTTCTGCCCTGCTATTTGGATGATCATTCTATCCAGACCTTTGGTTTTTAATATACATAGCCCCATTAGGAACTGGAGCTCCACGGTGGGGGGAAAAAAACCCTCTTTGTTGCAAAATAATATACTCTCGCCTTGAATGCCTTTTAGCTATAGAAAATGTGGCAACATGCAAAGAACGTGACCCAGTATTCATGAGCTTGGGTATTTATAGTAAGATCCATGTACTGTTGGCTTAATTTGCACTTACAGCACCCAACACAATACAGCGGCACCACAAACCAGCCCTTATCTGGGCAAATGTTTGTCTAACTCTACTGACCAAAGAGTAAGAGCAAATATAAGTGCCATACAAAAATCATAAAAGCTGGGAGCGGCCACTGAGACAAAAAAAATATAAAAGGTTGTTGGTACAATTTACATAGCAAAGCCACATGCTCAGTTCTGTACAATGAAAGGGTGGAAGCAGAAAGAGAACCAAATGTAAACAAGCGATGTTTCACACATTCTTTGGTCAAAAGGTTCTAAAAGAACAAGGGCAAAACAGAAACTAAAAATAGTGATCTCTGAAATGGAATGCATTCATTTTACACCAACCCTAGTATGTTCTAAAAGGCATTCAATTTTGCCCAGGTGCAGTAGCCCATAGCAACCAATACGATTTTGGTATTTAAACAGGTGACCAGTTAATGCTTCCTGCTGATGAAAACTAGAATTGTCTATCTACTGTACTGGAGCAAGATGGTTGCCAATGATTGAATGAAGGTTGTACTATAGGTTTACATTGATGGCAAGTGGGCACTTGAGGGTACGGGAGAGTCTAGGATCAGGAGACCCCAACATTTTATATATAAATATATTCAAATGTAATAAGAGTTGGGGAGCAACACAAGCATTAAAAAAAAGTTAATGGGGGTGCCAAATAAGAGCTGTGATTGACTATTAGGTAGTCCCTAAGTGGACTGGCAGCCTACAGGAGGCTCTGTTAGGCACTACAACTGGTTTTAATGCAATTAAATCATGCCTCTAAGCCTGGAATTCAAAAAATAAAGCACCTGCTCTGAGGCCACTGGGTGCAACATCCAAGGGGTTGATGAGAACCATGTTGCTTGTGAGCCACTGGGGATCACCGAATCTAGGTCTTTGAACAGAGAGAGGTAACTGTTGCTGCATGTTGACTAGGTGAGTAGAATTGTAGATAACTTTACACCTTTTCCTTCATAACCCCCCTAGATTCTCCTAAATGCTGGTGGACCGTTAGCCCTCGTTTTTACCTGCGTTTAGTCTAGGTCACCAATAAGAAGAGCCTGTCAATCACCAAGACTCAAGTGACAAATATGGCATTCAAGGTTTGGCCATCCCCATGACATCATGCAAGGGGAATGGACTTGTTAGCAGTGGTCAGATTTGTCATACATAGGCACTCCTCTTGTTGGCTTCCCACCCTTACACAAACAAGGGTATAAAAATGGTCATGAGTATCAACCAATTTTTTTGCCCATGTCTATTTAATGACACTGCTGACAAGCTCACTGCCCTTACATGTCTAGAGTTGTAATGAAAGTTCTCCATGACATAAAAAATGGCTGCTAATACATGGTGCACCTTAGACATTATGAAAGTTCACAGCTGGGTATATAAAGGCCAACAGCACTGCATCCAAGTATTAATGTGCAACTCTCCAGGAATGTAACATGTATCTCGCAGACAGGGCTTCCCTTTTACTGGAGTATTCAAATATGCACTGGGGGACTTGACAAGTGTATGTTATCTCGTTCCTGCAGAGCACAGACCATTTATGGCACAATTTGACCTTTATATTGCAATTGTGTTTTGTACTGCCTGTTGAAAAATGGCATTCTATACGTAAACTATATAAACAATTAAGCACGTAGTCTGTTTTACTTGTATTTAGCCAAAAGCCATTGTGTGAAGCAATTTGTATTAATAATTAGACGTATTTACAGGCTTATAATGGAACTAGTGCACTTGGGAGCAGTGTGAAACGCTCCCAAAAGGTAAACAGAGTTCAGCCTCGTACGTAGAAGGTTATTTTTAGAGCATGTATGGGATATTTGCATGAACACTAAATGGGCTCCACTGTTTTATGGTTTTATTTTAAAAAATTCCAAGACTTTAGCTGGAATTTATGTGTTCCACCATATTCATATAAAGATGCAAGAAAAGATGATGTGTTGATCACAAAGTCAAGTTGGCTTCATAAAAATTATATATTAAGGGGGTTATTCATTAAATCTTGATTTTTTGTTTCTGGTCCAGCTTTTAAACGGAAAACTTTTTTCAAGGAAAAACAAACTCTACTTTTTCGAGTATTTATTATACCCCCGGAACTGCTTAAAGTCCAAATCCGAAAATACTCAATCTCAAACCTGTCGAGGTCCTGTAGAAGTCAATGGCAGATTTCCCTTTTCCAATTTGAAGATATTGTGGTCTGCTCTGCGTTTCATATGATAATCCAAAAAATTTGTGGGTTTTGGGAGGAAAATTTGTATGATTCAAGTTTTTTTCATGATTTTATCAAGGCTTTTTCCGAACCAAATTTTTTAAGTTATTAATAAATAAGATAACATTGTGGATGGGAGTTTGGTCGAGTTTGTTTTATTGAAATTATAAGGGAAAATTTGAGTTTTAGTAAATAAACCTCCTAAATGTTTGCCATCAATAAGATTTACATAGCAATCGCATGTTTGTCTACAACACAATCATATACATCAAATAGGTAAATTAGCAAATAGTCTGAATGTGGAAATTTGGATAAGTGTATGTACAAAACAGAGGGTTGCACACAGTTCATGATGCTTATGGGAGCTTATCACATTTATTGTGTAAGTGTCAATCACAATCATTTTGGGGGAATGTCAGAATCCCGATAATGAGAGAGTTGTCCTTCTGGAACGATTATGTTCTGGTTTCTATTGGTCTTGTGGCTTACACTAGAGTAATAAATGCAGTAAGCTCCTGTAAGCATCATTTACTGCTGGGAATCTGATTTGTATGTACACTGGGAAGTGGGATGATGCCATACGTCTATGGGAATCAGCCCACTAGCAGTTTTGTAACTGTGAAAACATTTTGGGCTATTGACATTTTTATTGGATCAATGACTGGGGAGACTACTCAAGAGACAGCTGAAGTCTTTCCATGTGAAAGTGGCATTGAAGGATAGCAGACATCGGTCATCAATAATATTAATGTTCCAAAAGTGTAACTACACTTTATTGTCTGCTTTATTATTTGTGAAGGCTCTGTGTGGGTTCCACTGTGAACAGAGTGCTATTATGATGAAAATGTAACCAACATGCAACAATTTTGGCCTTGTTTCCAACTGTTATGAAGAAAGTAAACTAGCTCTTATTTGTAATGAGCTTCATTCAGCGCCATCATTATTTTCAATACAACAGGATACTTGTGCTTATCTTTGCAACAACATCCATATATTTTGCTTTTCTTTCTCCGCCACTCCACAAATATTCACAAATGACTCATTCTGGGAATTGATTCAAGGCCTCCGCACCCTCTTGTGGCACATTCCCTTTGTTCTAATACACAAGGAAGCAATGTGCCTATCAAACACCTATCAAACTATATTACTTGGTTTGACGTCATTGGGTAAAGGTAGGACCACAAAGTACATGATAATATTCCTGAATGCTAAAAGTATGCTAACTGACTTATCATAGGCACGAAAGACCCATTATAGCTCGATTCTGTCTGGCTTACACCGTTTCATTGTTAGATAGTGAGTAAAGTAACCCCTATTGTAAAATATAAGGATATTATAATCACTGAGGAGTTTCATGACCATATAAAAGCTTTTTTTACAGGTCATAGCCAGAACCAAGTATAGGGAGTAGCGGCATATGCTTAGGCATGCGATGGCAGACAGCTTGGCTTTTTACAATAGGGGGTACTTTATTTACTATATAATGCCAAACTTTTTGGCAGAGCTTTACAGAGATTATTCATCAGTTACACCAGACTCTGCCCCAGTGAGACTTAGAGTGTACAGCGCCCATCACATTCACACACATACACGATAGGCAATGTTATTGGGAGCGATTCTCTAGCAGACCCGGGTGTCCCTTGTCTCCATGTTTGGTCCTTGCAAGGCGATAATTAGATTACCAGTATGCAACACATCCTTTCCCCTTTTGTTGTGACTGTTTACTTTTATCACAAGTCCATTATGTAAAGTGTTTATTTATATACTGGCAAACAAATTATCTACCCTGCAATGACCAAACATGGAGTAACTTCAGTTTCCCCATTTCTCTCAAGAAATAATACAACGACTGGCAAAATGTGTGTTCGGCACAAGCCTTATTGATTGCACCCACGTTGAACAAGGCGGTATACGATCCCTTTAAGATCAATTCTCTCTTATATATACACACTTGCTAAGGACACTCTCCAGTTTTCTCCCGCATTGAAATGATACCGATTATTTTGCCAAGAAGCCGAGGTTATGTGTATGCTGTATCTCCAATTCCATTATCTCAGTGCCTCAAGCATAACATTTGCAGATCTATAATACTGTATTTAATGTGAGCAATTCATAGTGGTTTTCAAGATAATATGTGAATTATAAACATACAATAGCGACTTTAATCTCCAACGGAGATCAACTTACATTCCTTTCCTTACAGAGTTCTGCTAATCACCAGCCTGATGACTCCATGTGACATTTAACAATGACTAATTGCAGCCTTGATTAGTTATACGTGTGTTCACTAAGCTCCCAATGTGCCACTTGCCTGAAATATTGATTTATTAGGGAAATGAAGAATATTCTCCAAACAGGAAAAAAAACAGGATGGACATTGGACATAATGACTTGTAGGGAAGGAAAAACATGTTTATGTATTTGGAAATTAAAAGTGATGTATTCATGGAAAGTTTCTTACAATTATAATTTATTTCTTATACAAACAATTTTTAGGTAGAGATCCCCTTTAAAGACTTGAGTACAAAATAATGACATTATCTTTGGTTGTTTGTGGGCATAGATTTCATGTTTTCAGTCAAAGACAGGGGAAGAGTTGGGAAAGTCGTGGGGATGGAGAGGGAGCACAGGGCCTATGCTCTGAGGCTAAAAATGTAAATTTGTTGGCGTAAAACTTGCAAAAAATCGAAAGCGCTCAATGTGGGGCGGAAGTAGGAATATCAAGTTTACTTTCAGGCAGAATAGCAAATAAGGGGCAATGGCAAGAGCTCAAACAGCTGGGATTTGAACCAGGGTCTTGTTGATATCACCTGAAAAAAAGTCCTATTTCAGCAAAAACAAGGTTTCATATTTGACACAACTATATTTTAGCAACATTTCACTCTTTCTAAATAATCCGACAATAATTTCTTAAAGGGATACTGTCATGGGAAAACAGGTTTTCTTCAAAATGAATCAGTTAATAGTGCTGCTCCAGAAGAATTCTGCACTGAAATCCATTTCTCAAAAGAGCAAACTGTTTTTATTTATATTTAATTTTGAAATCTGACATGGGGCTTTAGGGGAAAAGCAATTCCAAGAAAAAGAAAAAAAATGCAACAAACTGAAATATAGTTACTTTGGCAATGACTAGAGACAAACTGGCTCCACTGGATGTAGGTAAATACCAAGTGGGAATAGAATGGGTTGTCTCCTACAGAATCGTTGTGTGCGTCAGTTTCCTTATTATCCTTATTCGTATTGGCCAATTTCCATGCAGAACACATATGGCGCCATCTAGTAAATGGTTCTCTGGAACTTCTAGATGATTAGATAAGTTTCCAGTGCCAGAATCTTTTATCCCCATTAAAAGAGCTTTACTCCAATTAGTGTATTAAATCAATTCACTGTGCACCCAGTTAATCCTAAGAGAGGCACAGATCCAGCACCAATTCAGACACGGCATGAGACTAGGTGAAGCCATTCATCTAATGAATACTCGCTGCATCATTTTCAACAACACTATTCTGCACAAAAAACATTGTATGCATTAATATTACACATTGATCAGTTGACTCTAACATCTTGTTTCTTTTTATGCCCATCATTTACAGATGGTTCAATCTCTATTCAAGCGCTGGTGTAGACCAAGCCTATTCATAAATTGTCCAGATAAGGGGGTCCCCAAATTTTCATACAGGTGAGCCACATTCATATGTAAAATGAGCTGGGGAGCAACACAAGCATGAAAAAGTTGGGGATACCAAATAAGGGCTGTGATTGGCTATTGGGTAGCCCCTATGAGGACTGGCCGTCTACAGGAGGCTCTATTTGCCCGGACACTTATTTTTTTTGCAATTAAAACTTCTCCAACGTCTCCAATCCAGCGATTCAAAAATAAGCACCTGCTTTGAGGCCATTGAGAGCAACATCCAAGGGTTTGGTGAGCAACATGCTGCACGAGAGCTACTGGTTGGGGATCAATGGTCCATATACACAGTCATGTCCCCCAGTTACAAAATGGGGGATGGAGTGATCTGGGCAGAAACAGCAAGAGCACAGGAGGCAAACATTGGTGAGGTTCCTGAAAGCAAACAATACCAAGCAATGACCATTGTGTTGTACCCAGACTCACTCCTGTTCCCTTCAAGTAATAATATGAACAACCCAACAATGGTGCCCGTTTGCATCCCTATGAGCCCATGACTAAGTGCCCTGAATCGGCGCGAAACTTGTAGGGCGGATGGAGATGCAAAAATATTTTTAATTTTGTATAAATAAAAATATTTTTTAACTAACTTTCTTTGGTCCTGTGGATCCATTTGAGTGCCAGTCGGCCCTGCTTTTTCTAAATATTAGTTTGCTTCCCTAACCAGCATGGCCTGCTCCATCTCCACAAAGAACTATGGACAGATTTTAAAAATTAAACCATCAATTAGATCTTTAGTGTCAGTATTTTAGATTGAAGAGGTAAAACTTCAAAATTCCTTGGTGGTGTATTAGACATATTAAAGTTCAGGGGTCCTGCCCAGAATTCACTTGAAAACCCAAGTATTGCCATCCATGAGCATTGATACATTACTGAATCTGTCCACAACCTCTTTGTTGCGTTCAAGTACATTATAGTTAATATTTGTATGTAAACATCAAGCACTGACCTCGTGCCAATGAATTTCTTTTGATGTAAACAACATCGAGTTTGGATAATTCTGTAGTCGAATGACAGTTTTGACCATTATAAAAGTGAAAATTGGAATTCAAAATTTCAATTTGATCATTAATAAAGCTGAATCTTAAAGGGGTTGCTCATCTTCCAAACACTTTTTTTCAGAAATAAAGACTTTTTTTCAATTACTTTCCATTATTTACTTTTTACCAAAATGTAATTTTAAAGTTGAATGTTCTTGTCTCTGGTGTTTGAGTCTGGCAGCTCAGTAATTCAGGTGCAGACTCTAAACGGTTACAATTTTGCAACATTGAGTTGCTACATTTCTCGGCAACATCTCTGGAGTATTAGCAACTATTGTATCAAGTCTAACAGCTGCCTGTAATGAAACCCAGAGATTCTGCTCAGCAGGGACAAAGATAAGAAATGTATCAACTAAATGTATCAATTTAGAACAGTCTACAGGGTCGGCGACCCCCCTTCCCAGAGCTGCTTTAGAAGGTGAAAAACTCTACACTTCAATATTGGAAAAACGGTGACACATAGAAAATAGAAAGTCATTGGAAAAAGTTGTTATTTCTGGTGATCTATCTGAAAACAACTAGTTGTCTGAAGGTGAACAACCACTTTTAAGCTTTCATTTTTAATCTTCTTGTTTCTTTCTAAAGCTGCACTGGGAAGGGGGTCACCAACCCTGTAACTCTTCTAAATGATACAATAGTTGATACATTTCATATCTTAGGCCCTGCCGAGCCGAATCCCTGTGTTTCGTTAAGGCAGAGGATACAATAGTTGCTTATATTCCCACAAATTCTGCTGAGAAATGTATCCTGGCCCGGGAGTAGGTAGCGACCCCAGCCCAACCACATTCTTGCAGAACGTAGCCCAAACCAGTGGTTGTTAGCAAAGGAGAAGTGGTTGTTAGCAAAGGGATAGTACAATGGCACACAGGTGTTGGGTTACAGTTCAGTGTTGACATGGCTACTGTTCAAGCAAGTTTTTCCACATCACTGGGCCAATTTGTTAAAGGGACGTGATTACTTTTGTAATGTTATTGTCATCATAAAAATAATGCAAAATTTGTTTTTTTTATCTGTACCATTTTCCTTAAAGGGGAACTACACACACAAAAAGTTTGTGTGCCACCCCCCCCCAGTTATAATTATACTAAACATAACTGTGACGTGTAATATCCAACTTGCCCTATAGAAGAGCAGCCAAGTGTTAATGTAATTGCATGACACATACACACCACAATGCATGAGGATTAAGTAACAATCAGTCTGGCGTCATGTTTGGACCCACAAATTGAGGTGTGTGGGAACCTCCTCATATAGGGACAATGGCAGGGTGTGGGACAAGATACCATGCAAAATCACTAATATTTTATTATCTGAAGCATTGCATTAATCGTGGCGAAAATTCTTACAAAAGGGGCGCAGCAGCTGATTAAATACTTTAATCTCAGATAATAAAGGTAAATACAAATCCAATAAAGCGTACGCTGACGTAAGTCAACACTAAAGTGCCATTCAAGTCAAGTGCATGAGCCCTGCTCTCAGCAGAACTGGTTTCGTTATGTAAACATGAACATCCATTGCTTTTCTGTCTGCTCCTCTGGCCAATTCGATCAGGCTTTACTGCTTTCCAGGCTATGAGGAATATTCTGAAATTTGTATGTAAAGGAGTACAGCCTGGGAGTGACCTTTCCACATCTATCAGCTTGTATAATCACTTGCAAGTGCTCAGAGACGAGTTGCCATTAACAGAGATACGTCCAGATCCTGCTCGGGTGCAACACCGCTCTTCATTTATTTATGCAGTGCAGGTATGGGACCTGTTATCCAGAATGCTTGGGACCTGGTGTTCTGTGGATAATGGATCTTTCTGTAATTTGGATCTTCATACCTTAAGGGCAAGGTCACGTGTGGCGTTTTTAAAATAAATACGCCAATGAAACCATACACGCATGATATGCGTTTTTCAGCCTGTAACTTTCTTTTCCCAACATGCATTTCTGTTTTTTCTCTTTCCCCACAATTTAGTAAACTTTTGCGAAAAAAAGCCTAGTGAAAAACAATTTGCATGCAGAATGTAGCTGTACTGCTCGTCAATACACAATGTAATTACGTCACAGCATACAATGCCGTAAATACGTATATGCGCAATCCATCTTGTGAGTGTTTGGCCGCCATGTTAAAAATACGCAGCTTATTTTAAAAAAGTGTATTTCCAAACCTGCGTATCCCGTTCAATAATATGGCGTTTCCTTGGCGTATTTGAAAAAAAAAACAAAACAAATACTGGCATTGCGTGGCGGATGTTGGCTTGCAAGCGCCCTGAGGGAATTGCTATAGTGCGTATTTCGTTATTCTCAACACGGCTTCACTTTATGCATGTTTACACTCTGCTGTACGTTTTTAAAAAACGCATCGTAAAAATGCCACGTGTGACCTTGCCCTTAGTCTACTAGAAAATCATGTAAACATTAAATAAACCCAATAGGCTGGTTTTGCTTCAAATAAGGAAGTTTGTTACAAGGTACTGTTTTATTATTACAGAGTAAAAGGAAATGATTTATAAACATTTGGATTATTGGATAAAACAAAGTCTACAGGAGACAGCTTTTCCTTAATTCAGAGCATTCTGGATAATGGGTTTCCAGATAACAGATCCCACAATTGTACTTGGATCCTAAGGTGTTATATAGCATTTTAAAACTAAGTTTGTTTTTTTAGCCTTTAGTCTTGGGTGAAACAGAAAATGTAAAATATTTTTTGAATAGGTTGTACTAAGAAGGCATACAGAAGGTTTTTGATATACAGAATAGGCATACAGGCTGAAGGCTATACCAAGTAGGCATACATAATAATAATAATAATAATAGTAACATATAGGGCAAGAAGGACTACAATGTATTAATCATTCATGCTGAAATATTACCTGTATGTTACACACTCATTGCTTACTAGCTGCTGCCACCTCAGCTCCCTAGCTTGGCCATGCTCCTATCACAGGGAGTGCTCCAGTCTACTAGACATGATAGGGAGACTGGCTGATGAAACCAGGAGCTCACTTAACACTGTGAGAGAGGGCAAAGATGGGGTTCAGACACAAGCTGGAGTCAAAGGTACATTTAGGGGAGGAATTCACAAAAGTGGTGATATTGAGAAAAATTAAATATGGAGATAAAAATGTTGGATTTCCCACCAAATTCACAAACCTCTATCTCCACTTTTGTGAATTTGTCTTTTAAACAGAAAGTTCTCAGATTTTGTCTTTCACGTGACATTTTAGGGCAGA
The DNA here is from genome assembly GCA_038501925.1 of Xenopus petersii. Taxonomy (NCBI): domain Eukaryota; kingdom Metazoa; phylum Chordata; class Amphibia; order Anura; family Pipidae; genus Xenopus; species Xenopus petersii. The sequence goes on along the minus strand of CM076672.1, from coordinate 37,366,199 downwards.
GACACACTCAAATTCGGGGAGATTAGTCGCCCGGCAACAAACACCTCTTCTTCGGGGCGACTAATCTCCCCTAACTGCCTCCCGCCGGCTAGAAAATAAATTGCTGATGGGATGGCACTCGGTACGCTTCGTTTTCCGAGGTCGTCCAAAGTTGCCTTACGAGGAAACTTCGGAAAATGGAACGCTCCGAGTGTGATTCCGCTGGCGATTTACATTCTAGTCGGCAGGAAGGAAGTTTGGGGAGATTAGTCTCCCTGAAGAAGAGGAGATTTGTCACGTTTGTCGTGACTAATCTCCCGAATCTGGGCTTGTGTCTCTGCCCTTAAAGACATTTTTTTCTGAATTCGTCTTTAGCTCTTACTAGTCAGCATCAAGTTGGAATTTATGGGGGAGGGTTCCTTTTTTTACCTAGGAAAATTATACATCATTTCCTACACGTTTGTGTAATTCCAATTCTGTAAAAAGATACAAGGGTCTAAATACAAGAAATGCTATTTTGCATAATATAGGGATTTGTATCAGAAATTGGTTTTATCTTAGGTCAAGTGTCTAATTGCTGCTAGAACTAAAAAAAAAAAGTCTGTGAGGCTTTACTTTTCCTTTAGATAATATTTTCACTCAAATTGCTAATATTGCCTCATTCATTAAGCTAAAACTAGTAAAATAGTGCTAGTTAAAAACTTTTTACATATCAAATTGTATAAAATACACTTTGTTTTTGTTTAATCAGTGTTTTACTTGTTTTATTAGAGGCTTTTAAACCTATAGGGTTAAACAGAAACTTGTGCACTGACTATAAAACGCTAATCCCTATTAATATGTTAATACTTCCCCAATGGGGAACCTACAAGAGTTGTAAAAGGAAGATTAGATGAACCAAAGCAGAGCAAGTTATCTTAGAATTGATCTGAAACATGGGGATGAGTTATACTGAGCTTTAGTCCATGTTTAAAATGCTGTTTTTGCACCATTGGTATGTCGTTTGAAAGAAAAACGTATAAAAGTCTGTAAACTGTCTTTCTTTCACTAAAATATGAAAAGTGGCGGCTGAGCCAGAATTTAGGTGTAGTTCTGTTTATGAATATGGAAAAAATAAAATTAATTTTGTGAATTAATGAATTTGGGCTGCAGCTCCAAAACCATAGTGAAGGTTGCAATGGGCTACGACTTCACTGGAGCAAAATAGAAGTCCTTCAGGAAAAGGCTACACGAATGACTAGACAGCCAACATGGCTTGAGTTGAACACCACTGGGCACAGACAGCTTTCCTAGATGCAGGTTTATCTGCCTGAGCGATATTAGAAGTAATGAAGGAAGAAGAAAGGGAATGGAAAGGAAGGGATGGGACATGTGAAGGAACATTTCAGAGTGTCCTGTACAAGAGCCACTGCCCCAAAGGCTGTAGCTGAAGGCCGCTGGTTACGTTTGTTCTACAGAAGCAATGCAAGGATTTATTTTAGCAACATCATAATAAAAGCTGAAGAGGGTGGTTAGCTCATTATGTTCCTGCAGATTCCCAATCAACCTACTGCTGATCTGGTAGAATAAAACAGAGAGGGGGTAAAAAAGAATATTTCCTCTTCAATAAACATTTTGTGATTTAGCTATCAATAGTCCAACATTATTCATCCAAAACACAATGTCCATTAAGGTTGCAGCCCTTGGCAGCAAATTTCACATTGTTACTTCCAGAAACATATATTTACCATGTGCGGTTGGTGCAATTCGTATATCCTTTTTCATAAAGAGATGGTCGTGTAACCTACAGGTCGTTTATACTAGTCAGCAATTGAGGCTATACTATAGCTGAAAATAAACAGTAATAAAATAGTGTATGCCTTTGTGATTGGGGGAAACAAAGCATCCTCCAATAAAGTTTTGTAGGCTGTAAAAAAGGACAACGAATCCATCATGTTCAACCTTTCACCTATACAATTCCTGTGCTAGCCGGAGAAGAAAAACATACACGACTACTTTGCTTCAAAAGGGGGAACATTCCTTCTATGATTCAACATGGCAAGTGCACAGTCCCCCGGATAAACAATGCACTGCATTTATTCATACAAATAACCTTGAGCAGCCTCATTAGTTAACATAGACACACAAAACTTTTTAAATTAATCTAGTGTCTGCCACTATGAGTAAGGTTTTGATATTTTATGAGTTCTTTTCAGCAGGCTGGTACAGAAAAAAAACAACATTTACCCATATCTTTTAACCTGTGGGCTAGGACCTCAATTTTTTTGTGGTCTTGAGGCAGACAGACAATTTCATTTGATTTGCTTGAGAAAAAAGGTATAGAAACCCATCCTACCAGCTGCCAGGAGACATATTCCATCAGTCAATTTGCCACAAGTCCACAGAGCATCGAAAACCCTAGGTTCCATCAACTTTCACAATTTCCCAATCTACTTTTTTCCTGTTTTTGCAACCTCACATAGAAACATAGACTTCTTGGGTGTGTGCCACAAGCTCTCAGACTTAAATGGGAGAGCTTGAATGGTGAGAATCAGATCTCTTGTTCATGAGTTTCCTTCTCAAGCTACAGAGCTGTTTATGGACACATGAATTCAAGGTGTAGTTGGTATTTACCCCTTGTCCTGCTTTGGCTTCCTGGAGGATGGGCCACTATAGGAGGCAGCTGGTGGATGTTCTTTATAAAGCTAATATGGCAAGAGTCAATTATACAGCAGAAGGTGTAGAGTAAAATTTGTATTGTGCTCTTGATGTGTACTATACAGCTGAAAGAGGAACTATGAACTAGACCCTTTTTACCCAAGTTCAGGGCGTTTCAGGAGGAGCATAGAAGCATAGCTAGAATTTACCGGTACCGTATATACTCGCGTATAAGCCGAGTTTTTCAGCACCCAAAAAGTGCTGAAAAAATTGACCTCGGCTTATACGCGGGTACCTCTTGTAGATGAAATACGGTAGGCTGCCTCACCGGTAAATTTCAGGAGGCGCCACCCCCGAGTCCTCAGCCCGAGTCCCTGGAAGCCCCACAGCTCGAGCAGCAGTCGGACGCGCGTTTCCGCCCCAATTTACACCAGATCCCCGGCCGCCTCTGCCTTGTGCTCCCGGCCGCCTCACCTCTCTCTCTTCACAGAGAGATGTAACATTTACCCGCAACTCCCCATCTCCTCCCAAAGCGCCGTTTTCTTCTCTCTCCATAGAGAAAAGCTTTCCAGGATGCCGGGTCAGTGACATGAAAGGATTGGGGCTACACCCTAAGCTCGGAGGAGCAGCCCATGTGCTGCCAGTGTAAGGGAACGGCAGGTACTGAGTGGAACAGGTGTGCGACCCTTACTGCAGCCTGTGCGACCCCACCCCCGGTTGCTAAGGTAGAGTCATTGAGGCAACTGCTACTCACCTGCCTGTCAGTCACCCCCTCTCCCAGCTCCTCCACGATGCCCGCACACTCCATGCCCAGGGAGACGGGCAGAGAGGGCAGCCGATCGTACACTCCCTGTCTGGCCATCAAGTCGGCAAAGTTGAGCCCGCAGGCTTTCACTCGCACCAGCACCTCCCTGGCTTTAGGGACGGGCGATCCCTTCTTTACTTGCAGCTTCACTTTATCGTATCCCCCGTGGGCAGAGAGGAGCAGAGATTTGTACGTTGTCTCGGGCTGAGCCGCTGCCGCCTCCTCCTCAGCTGCTGTTGCCTCCGCCGCTGTCTCCGGCTGCTCCTCAGCCTTATTACTCTCCTCAGCCTTCATCTCCTCGGGTTTATTAGTCTCCTCGGGCTTATTAGTCTCCTCGGGCTTAATAGTCTCGTCACAAGGCGGCGGCTGCTGCTCGGGCTGGGCAGGGGCAGTTTGTTGCGCAGACATGTCTGGTCGCTGGGCGGCTGCAGGACAGTGAGAGAGAGAGTGTGAGTCGGTGATTGAGGAGCGATACAATGGGAGAGTGGGAGGAAGAGCGGCTGCCTGTCAGCTGAGCCATTTTTGCGCAGCTCTCTCCACTTCCGCCGGGAGCGTCTGTGTCTCTCCGCGGCTCTTCCCTCGTCTCCAGCTGCTGCCGCCGGGTCTCACCTTCCGGCCAATGGGGGAGGAGGAGCCGGAGAGTCGGGGAGAGCGACCTCAGCAGCCCCTGGCAGTCTGTGTCCTACACAAACAACTACCGGTATTAGAAACTTTCTCAGCTCTGCAGTAACATACCGGTATGTTATCAGCCTTGTCATTATTGTGTGGGGAGTGTGATTTCGTTTGTGCTGTAGTGATTGTAGCATAAAGGGTCTTAGTTGTGTCTAGGCTTATACGCGAGTCAATACGTTTTCCCAGTTTTTGTAGGTAAAATGAGGTACCTCGGCTTATACACGGGTCGGCTTATACACGAGTATATACGGTATGTTGTTTTTGGAACATACGTTTAAACAGCACAACACACAGGCTGCCCATCCTTACATTCTTCTGTGAACCCCAGCAGATGCTTGGGCTTTTTCTGTACAGTAAGGGTTTGGAGATATGCAGAGGTGGGAAGAAGGCATGAGATTAAGAAATCAGAAGTGATTAAGGGTCGGGTGGAAGGAAGAAGTTCCAGCCACTGGCGAGACGGTTTGAGTATGATTAACATTGTAATGCTGGACTTAACCCCATAAGAGGACTACTTGCTTAGGCTAATAACAGTGTCCATCATTTCCTACATGGGCATGGAGTTATTGCTACTGGGCCTGGTTCACTTATACACTTACATATGTCCTCTGCAAGGGATAAATTATATTGGGTTGAATATAGACCAAAGTCGATCAAGTTCAACCCCTTCAAATGAAACCAAACACACACACACACACAAATAAACTGTAAACCAATATATATCCTGTATCACAAGCCTATGATATTATGCTTGTTCAAGAAATCATCCAAGCCCCTCTAAAAAGGATTAACAGAATCAGCCTTCACAACATCACCCGGCAGTGCACTCCACAACCTCACTGTCCTCCACAAAAGTCCGCTGCTATGTCTATAATGTCCTCTAATATACTTGTAAAGTGTAATCATATCCCCTCGCAAGAACCTTTTTTCCAGAGAAAACAACCCCAACCTTGACAGTCTACCCTCATAATTTAAGTCTTCCATCCCTCTAACCAATTTAGTTGCACTTAGTCTCTGCACTCTCTCCAGCTCATTTATATCCCTCTTAAGGACTGGAGTCTAAAAACCGCAATGCATAATCCAGGTAAGTCCTTACCAGGGACCTATAAATAGGCAAAATTATATTTTCATCCTTAGAGTTTATACCCTTTTTTATGGAAGAGAGAACTTTATTTGCTTTAGTGGCCACAGAATGACACTGCCTGGAACTAGACATTGCTGTGCTGTATCAGACAGACCAGGCTGCTTTCTATGCAGACACAGATCCGAGCAGTTTAGTAATCAGCCCTCCAGCGTGTGACTCTACAGGTGCTTGCCTTTAAATGGATGAGGTGGCAGCCCTGCCTGAAACAACACAGATCCCTAGCATTGCTCAGACACCTGCAGCTTCTGCCTGCTCACAATACCTTTGTATCACTGAACTTGCTCATGCTAGAGCTCCAGAAACTGCTGAAAATGACCACATTTTACCTGAACTGAAAATATAATGCCATACATATTTTATGAGAACAACCTTGCTTGTACACTATAGAAATAACAGTTCACTGTAACCAAATGGCACATTGTGTATTGCGTCAGTGGCAGTGTTTTTCTTCAAATAAATATAAATAAAAGGTGCTACGCGCTCGTGACTCGCATGATCATAAAAATTTAATATATATTATAATTTTGTAAAAAGTACAACTGAAAACACAAATTCCCACTTAACACACTGTAGCGCTGTGTGGCAGAGTGTGGTAAATCTGTGCAATACCAGTAAGGATTTGAACAATTTCCAGTGTTCTTTTAGTTACTAAGTATTTCCAACAGATACAAGCAGATTTTAGGGAGTGAAAGCACTGGAAAGGCTTGGGTACAAAATATAAAAATAAACGGAGAGCACAAAATTAAGGAAATGTTTAACAGGATAAAAGTTTAATGTGCAAGGACCAAAAGTTACCCCCACATTGAGTAACAAAATACTTGAATTGGGTTCATATCCCCTTGCCAAAAGCCAATGTGCCGAAACATTGGGGCTATTCTCATTTTTTGGTAGGTGTATCTGTTTCTTGTTGTCTTTTTTTGCTCTGTATGTTCGATTGGTGGTATGTATACATGTTCCACTATACTATGTGCATATATGGCCTTTTTTTGATTAAACATTGGAGTGTATTTTATATTGATTCTACATATAGAAACTTTTTTGTATACCACCTGTGTATTTGAACACAAATTTCATAGATTTGGGTACAAAATATCCCTGGCGTGGCCCAGGAACATGTTATCTGCTGCTTAAGCGCAGGCGTCACTAATCAGGCGCTGGGTGAATGTTGGGTAGATCGGTGCCCCTTTATAGGTCCCTGGTGAGGCCTCATCTGGAGTATGCAGTTCAGTTTTGGACTCCAGTCCTTAAGAGGGATATAAATGAGCTGGAGAGAGTGCAGAGACTAAGTGCAACTAAATTGGTTAGAGGGAGGGAAGAGTTAAATTATGAGGGGAGACTGTCAAGGTTGGGGTTGTTTTCTCTGGAAAAAAAGACACTTGCGAGGGGACATGATTAGACCTTACAAGTACATTAGAGGACATTATAGACAAATAGCAGGGGACCTTGAAGTAAAAGCTATAACAGAAGGCATGTCAAGTAAAGCTGGAGCCCTGTCCATAACATTGGAAAGACGAGGGGCAAATCCCAACAGTACAACTAGTACACTCTGTAGAATTATTTTGAATTGGGGTAAATCACCCCAGTGATACAGCCAAGCGGTGCCCATAGAAAACAAGAGATGGATCATTAGCTGGTCGTATAAAGCACAGCTGGGATGTAGCCACTTACACAAAGCCCTTATACACTATATATATTATATTATATTATATATAAAATACACCCTGTATATTACTTCTCACCCTGCAGTCCCCTCAAACACAAACCCAAGAGGCCTTTTTGGAGGGCCAATCATAACAGAGCAGTCCATGTGAAGCTACAGACTAAACGATGAATTCTATAGGTTGAGTGAATTAATTGAAATTCATGGAAGTGCTGGAAAGATTTGCCGTGCTAGAGGCACCTGTAGGGAGAGGGAGTGTCCCGCCCCGGCCTCTGTAGCTTACCTGCTCAGCTCCATGCTCCTCACAAGCCCTTTCACGAGAATGTCCCGTCCCGGCGTCCGTCGCAATCCTCGCGCAACCCGCAGCAGCACCTGTGACTGAGAGGCGGGAGGTGCGGAGTCAGACACTTGAGCGGTCACGTGACCTCACCTGGATGGGAAACTCACGGAAAGTTCCGTGTGCGTGTAACCCTTTCCCTGCCGCCTCGCCGCGACCGGGTCCAACCAGAATGGAGCTGCCTGTGTGCGTGGGGAATGCTGAATAAACACCGTCACGCTCCGCTGGGATGGGGCACGTTGCACATAGTTATTCTCCTGCTGCTGCCGCTTATTACTCTTCATTATTGGCAACTTGTACTGGAACTTGTCCCCCTCCCCCAATATACTGAGAGTTGTAGTTGTACCACAGTTTTCTTTCGTCCAACTTTGCCTACAGACAGATTATAATATTACTGTTATTCAAGAATTTAGCTTTCAAGGGGAATTGTGCCCAATTGTTGATAGAAAAAGGAATATTTAATTCAGAATAAAAGACAACATATTTCTAAGCAAGTTTCCAGTATAAAGTAAACATCCCCATTGATTTATTGGTGAATATTCTGCTCTAAGCCGTATATCCAGGCCATTCGCTTCTGTTCCCTGCTGCGATTGTTCCGCTAGAATCCATTTTGTATTCGCAGGTCTCTAAATTCACAGGACAAACAAGGCCAACGGGGGTAACGGGTGTCTCTGTACCAAGGCCTGTCCCTGATTGGCTATTATTAATGCCTAGGATTAAGTAGCAGAGGGTACGAAACGCGTAAGGCTGAATACCACATGTATGTCTGTCTTTTTAACTAGATTTTTGAATAAAAACATACTTTTTAAGATATGATAGAGTTAAGGGATCATGTTTTGGGTTAGGATACATGTACCCTTGGAACCAGGGGGGTTTATCCCAGCCCCTTTTGCACAGGCCCCTTAGACTTTAGCCCCCTAATAGTATTTTTCTGTGGGAGACACGTCTGGAGTGGGAGTTAAAATCGGCACTGGAATTACAAGTAGACAGGGACCCAAATATCCCCCCACCAGCCCAATAAATGGTGATTTCTGCATTTTACACCAGCCACTCTGGCATTTGCCAGAAGCCACTGATTGCCAGTCACGGCCTGGTGTGAGATATCCTTGGACAGTGGTGCAATGCAGAGGGGGGTACAGTGGGAACTGGGGTCTTGGCTGGAATAGAGGTAACTTGACTTCTGCTTAATAGTTTCAACAGTAAGCAGAGGTAGTGCAGAAATCGGGGCCAAAAACAAGGTAGGTGCCTTGGACACATTTAGGATGGGTAAAGATGGCCATGGCTGATACAAGCTGCTGATAGCAAGCCGGCAGCTTATTGGTCTGTGTATGGGGCCCTCCAATGGGCTTCCCTGACTGATATCTGGTTGAAAATCATCCTGATATCCATGTCCAAGTTTAAAAATCCCATTGGGCAAGGGCCACATCAGTTTTTTTAACTCTCAGACTGCTCCCCGTTGTAAGGAACAAGAGGACAGGAAAGTTTCAGAGTGCTCCGCCTAGAAGTATTGCCTTGGGCAGCAAAACTACGTGACCCAGTTCTGAGGAATCCGAAAGGGACGGGGGGAAATATAAGGCACCTTACCTCTGAAACCTTACCTCTGCCAAACCATTCCCGGTGTAACCTTCCAACCCAAACACACAGGTCAATTGAAATAGTGTTCAAAACCCTCACCCTCTAAATTAGGCTGTAAGCGGGTTGAATATTTCAAATAAAGGAATGGGTGCGGCTCACCAAAAGTCTTTGTTGGTTTAATTCCACGGGTTATCCTGTGTTCGATATCCCAAATCAATGTATCAATAATGTAGTTGGTTGTGGAACAAACCCAAGGCAGCAAGTTGACTGCAATACTCTTTATTGGGAGGTAGAGTTACACAACTCTCCGCCCGAAACATGTTGTATAACTCTACCTCCCAATAAAGAAGTATTGCAGTCAACTTGCTGCCTTGGGTTTGTTCCACAACCAACTACATTATTGTAAGCAGGTTGCCCACTACTGACACCAAATGAGCATTGGGATGGGGCTAATAACAACTGCTTTGGGGGCTTCTTACACCAACCCTGTTGTCGGGAGCACTGGCTCTATCCTGGGCATAGTGGTGTCGTCCTTTTGCAGGAAGACCTTGATGTTCCATGTTATTTTGGAAGAAATAAATGTGCCTTATTTTCCTCTGCACCCAAGCAGTGTCTGTTTAGTTGTAGCACCTGCTCAAGTCTAACTGGTTTTGACCCATGTCCATTATCTGGATTCTGCTGTTTGCCACCTGCCTTGACCTCTTACCCACATGTTAGACCTGAATCATAACTGCCTGCCTTCAACCATGGTTAGTCTTATGGCTTCTGAGGATTGCTCTGTGCCCTGACCTGTGACCTCTGGCTTGAAATTAGGGATGCCCCGAATCCACTATTTTGGATTTGGCCGAATCCCCAAATCCATCTTGGAAGATTCTACCGAATACTGAACCGAATCCTAATTTGCATATGCAAATTAGGGCAGGAAAGGAAAAAGTGGAAAAAAATTGGTTTACTTCATTGTTTTGTAACAAAAAGTCACGTGAAATCCCCACAATTTACAAATGCAAATTAGCATTCGGATCAGCCAGGCACAAGGATTCGGCCGAATCAAAACCCTGCTGAATCCAGGATTCGGTGCATCCCTACTTTAAATTTGATTTCAGTTCTTGGCTACTCTGTCTGCTGTTACTCTTCCCCAGAGGAAATCTCTATAGGTGCTGCTGCAGAAATCCAGGGGCCCCTAAAGAGCACCAAGAAAGACCTGTATCTTCAGAGCTCTCCAGCTTTAGCGAAGGAGTCGAACTGAAGGCATGCCCTAGTTATTCACTATATGTGTTCACATCTTCTACACTAGAAAGCCTGCTACACAATAGCAAGCAGCCTTCACTCTAACCGCAGCCATAACCTCTCCTGGGACTTTGTGAAATAGCGTTTCCCTGCGTTCTGTCACTCTGATGCATCCCTATTCCTTTTTATTTCAATTCAATTACTTTTTCCTGCTGTGCTGAGATCTCTGAGGCCATGGCGTCCTTGTATAATGAATAAGTAAGGGTTGTACATCAGCAGCATTGGAATGGCACATTGGGAAAAAGTGCCGGAAATCAGCGTTTAGCAGGATCAGCCACAAGGCACAGACAGTGTCTTATCCTAGGGAGTGACAGCAATACATTTGAACAGTATAAAAGGAGAACTAAACCCTAAAAATGCATATAGGTAAACATGCCGTATTTTATATAATGAACTTATTGCACCAGCCTAAAGTTTCAGCTTCTCAATGGCACCAATGATCCAGGACTTCAAACTTGTCACAGGGGGTCACCATCTTGGAAATTGTCTGTGACACTCACATGCTCAGTGGGCTCTGAGCAGCTGTTGAGAAGCTAAACTTAGGGGTCGTCACAAATTATCAAGCAGAAAATGAAGTTGGCCTGTAATATAAGCTGATGCAAAACAGTAGCACGGGAGTGCCCATACTTTACTTTAGTCAGGCTTTAGTTCTCCTTTGAATATCACACAATGTCACACAATGCTAACAGAACCCAATTCTAGTGCTAAGTGTGAATTTTTGGGCCAAAACTCCTGCGTGTGCTGAGCACATACCATTGATATCACTATTTACATATGTATATAGCATGGGATTGGTTCTTTCTCAGGAAGCATGGAGGGCTGCCACGTTTCCAAGAGACGGTGATCTAAGAAGCAACTGTACCATGCTTGCAGGTGATTGCCATCAAGAACCGTGTGCTGAAGCCTTAATTATTGGCCAGTATCTGCTTGATGCTTTATGGATAATGTTTATGACTCTAATTTTCCATCTTTGGACTGCACCATGCCCAACCCCAACCAACCCCAAAGTCATTCAGACAATCTCAATCCGTAGCCAAGATGCCCATTTTATAAAGAGTCGGCTCACATCCGTGGTCAATATAAGTTGGTTGCTTTATTCATACAAACAATGCATACACAGGACTATATTGGTTCAAGACTGCATTTGTTTTAACTCGGTAACAAAAAGTAACTAAGTTAAACAATTATGAAAATATAAATCTCTTCTTGGGCAAATGTTCCCAATAATACAAAGTTTACATAAAAACATTCATTCTCCTCTATCCATATGCAAACAAGATAGGAAAAAAATAATTCAAGTTACTTGTTGTTGTTATATATATATACACACACATAGAGAGAGAGAGACTATTTTGGCTTTTACATGGACCACAAAGTTGTTAACTTGAATTGTAGCTGGGCATTCTCAACGGGGAAAACTCGTTCAGCACAGATGTGATATTCTAACAAACAGAATTTATTACTCAACCTTTACGTGTGTATGGAACTACAGATCCCCATCTCTAATATAAATGCAGAGAGTTTCAGTTCAGATGCATGAGTGGCAAAAGACACTCCTGCTTCATTAACAGGAAGTTCTTCTAAATGGTGAAAAAGAACAAGACATGTAATAAAGATATTGAGGCATAGTTATGAAAGAGTGGAAATGAAGTTCACCAGAGGGAAATAACCAAATGTTCTATTCACTTGTATAAGATCTTTCAGGGCATAGTTATCAAAGGGTGACATCAGAGTTCACCCTTCAGTAGACATGCTGGTGAAGTCTTTCCACCCTTCACATATAGGGGCATTGTTATGAATGAGGGAAAACAAAGTTCAGCAGGAGGAGGACACTCAAGCATTCTAGTTATTTGTATATGTCTAGTATAGGTAAATCTAAAAACAACTGGACTTGCTGAGTAATCAATGAAGACGTTTCACTACTCATCCGAGCAGCTTCTTCAGTTCAACTGACTGGTGTGGGAAGTTCTCAGCATATAAACTCTTCCACTAATCCAATCACAATGGCACATTGTAACTCTTCAAAGAGGTGACATCTGAAGAAATTCACAGAGGTGTAGAGGTAGGCAGAAGAGACACCTGCCTATGCCATAAAAATGGGGGGGGGATGCTGGGCAGATACCATACCCCTAGACCGGGTTCTTTTGCCCCCCACTGCCACTCATCCCTGCCTCTCACTGGGAGTGAGGTGGCTGGCCATGTTGCATCCGGTTGGTATGGCCCTCCTCTGTACATATAAATATATATACATATCAAAGAGTGTAAGCAGAGTCCAGCCTTTGGTAAACATTCCACTATATACTGTATCGTAGATGTTGAAACGGTGAGTTCTTTTTCACCCACCACATACTGGGTCATAGTTATCAAATAATGAAAATAAAATTCACCAGAGGGGAATACCCAAACCTTATATTCACTTCTATAGGGTATTTCAGGGCATAGTTATCAAAGGGTGAAAAATATCCTACACGGTGAAGTGTTTAGCTATTTTTTACCCTTACGTTTTCATGTAGAGCTGAGCAATTATTCTCTGGTGAAATAGTGAGCTTTATTTTCACCCTTTCATAAGTACACCCTTATGTTTCAGATTCAAACCTTATTATAAATGCAGAACTTCAATGAACCGCATGAGTGACAAAAGATGCTCCTGGAAGTGCTTTTAAATGGTGAAAAAGAACATGGCGTGTAATAAACCTAATTATCACAGAGTGAATATGGAGTTCACCAGAGGGATTCACCCCAGCTTTCTATTCACTTGTATATAGTTTTTAAGGGAATCAAAGTTATCATTTAAGTTATCAAAGAGTGAAAACAAAGTTCATCTGCTGATAAAAAAGCTACTAAATATCTTATACAGGTGAAGTGCTGAGCTTTTTTTTTTCATCTTTTCATAAATATGCCCTTATGTCTCAAATCCAAACCTTGCCCATTTAGCGAAATATTACATGACCTTTAGGGTTTATCAACATTTAGTAACATATTCAAACAAGTTGTAAAAAATTTTTTTAGAACAGTCCCTTGGCAGAATGGTCAGTGTAACATCAAGAGAATTACGAAATTTACTATAAATTCAAAATAGTGTAGAACCTTTTCATATATATTTATAATACTTTATTGAATCGCTTCAGACAATATGCAGGCATTATGTTAATCCCAGAGTGTTCTGTTGGTCAAATAATCTGCATCACAGAAAATAACTGATATGGTAAGGCAGGTGTCAATCCCAAAACAATGCATGCCTTAAACTAGGCTATTTAGGGCCTTGCTTGGGACATATAATACAGGTTCTAGCAACGGATGGATACAAGAGAAGACTTATATCATGCTAGTGCAAGGCTGATATTCTCATTATTCCAAGCACAGAATAAAAACCAAGACATTTTGGGATTCCGATGCTGGTGGATGTTTTGTTTGTGTTTTTTCACTGCTGGATTTGCCCCTGTGCTGGGGGCAATATGTCATAAAGAAATAATCTCATACTTTATTATAATGGAAAAAATCAAGCTTACTTCCCACCTCCCCTAGGTTATTCGCATGTCCTGATGTACTGGGGCAAATTCCTATATTTAAGAACCCTTTGGAGGACTTGCAGGAATATGTCTACTTTACTGGGCAACAAATGTATCTCCTTTATATGCCACCATATAATTACTGTCACATGGGCTTGAGCTCTTCCTTCTCTCTTTCATTGATGAACTACAGCACTAATTTAAACACAGGAAGGCTACTGATGTTCTGTAATTGTGAAAATACAACTTCAAGGCTTTAAAGGGGATATGCCCTGTAGGGTCTTCTGTTGAGGACTTAGTTCCAGCTGTTTTTCAGGGCAGTTGATTTAATTTTTAATGCAGAGGGTTTGCATTAGGGTGTCCCCTGGTTTGGCTGGTGTGCAAAGTTGTAAAGGGAAGGAACAGCTTCTCCCAGCCCAGTACAGCTTTCTATGATCACTATTGATAGACCAAGCAGTGCCGCAACCTGCAGGGAATGTCCATGGTGCAGGGAAGCACATGGGTACATTTGTAAGCAACACGCCAGGGGACAGTTGCCTCTATCGTGTGGATGTGGTGGGACAAGGGAGTAGGGGTAAGAAGATTGAAGAAGTATGTGCCCTAGGCAAGTGCCTCTTCTACCTACCCCTAGTTCTAAGACTAAAGGTGGCCATACATGGGCCGATAAAAGCTGGCCATAGACCGAGTCAGCAGCTTATTGGCCCGTGTATGGGGGCCCCCCGACGGGCTTCCCCGATTCAGCCAGATCTCGATTGGATGGGACTGTTCGTTGATGCGGTCCCGCGATCTGACCGCCCGTAAAGCCACCGTTAGGATCCGATCGTTGGGCCCTAGGGCCTACGATTGGATCAGCCCGATATTGCCCACCTCAAGGTGGGCATATCGGGGAGAGATCCGCTCATTTGGCGACATTACCAAACGAGCGGCTCTCTCCATGTATGGCCACCTTAAGTCATGCCTGGTCAGTCTGACCAATTGTGACCTCATTATGATGCATGAGAAAAGCACTGGTTGGTTCCCAATTCCAAAATGATTTATTCTATCACTATAGGGGTTCTTGTGTTTGAACTGAGCAGGGAGCAGTGTATGTAGGCAGGCTTCTTTTTCGAATAGCTTCCTACACAGAAAATTAAGTTCTGTTGGCCCTAAAGCATTGCTAAAGGAACCAAGTTTAAAGCTTTCCCCAACCTCACTCTAAAACTGTTCAGGGAAACCACCAGTGCATATTTACTCTACCTTTATTTCAGTGGGAGAACTTCCTCTTCAACAGAAATTTGTCCCAAATGCTCCAGAGAACATGTAACAATCTCTGCAAAGGCCCCACCACATGTCTAAGTGCTTGTTGATGTTATCATAGGGCCACTTTCAATTCTGCTGGAGTCTGAGCTAGATGGTATGGGGAGCCTTAGAACCTTTCTACAACTCACAGGCACCCAAAGACTGTAGGTAAAAAAAATGGCAGAAGCATTCCCTAGTTTTACTGAGCAATAACCTTTAAATGAAGCAGACAAGTGGGTGATTATGCTTTCTTTAGCAAAAAAAGTGATACCCGTCATTTAATATTTTTTGACTATTTCTTGTCTTTTTAAGGCTATGGCATATGTGGTGTTTTACCATCACTATCATGTCTGGCAGCATTCATTTAAATGAAAAATCAAGTCACCCTACATGGGCCAAGAACCACCCCAAGCAAGTGCAGTGTTTTACTGGGGAGAACCATGGCATTTCCAAGTCAAGTGTAAGGAAAGGAATCCACAGCAGGTAGAAGTGTTTTGATGACCAACACAACATTTACTAAAACTCTTTTTTCTCTCTCATATTTTACCACAATCTATCTCGACCTAACTCCCAGCCACGAATTTGGCAAATTTACTAATAATTAAAATTGAAAAAATTGGATTCAAAAACAAAAAACTGGAAAAATTCAAGGTTTTATGAATACCTTGAATTTTTTGAGTTTATAGGTTTCAAACACCCGAAAATCATGAAGGCAATAAACATCTTCAAATGGTTAAAGGGACCTCTACCATTGACTTTTACATGAATTCGACAGGTCTTAGCTGGAGTATTTTCGGATGTTGATTTTTTTCTGCTTTGGGGAATAATACATCTCGAAAAATCTAAGTTTTATTTTTTTCTTAAAAAATGCAGGGTTTTTTTTTGTGAAAAAAAAACCTAACATTTTCACAGAAAACAAGTCAGTCTTTAATAAATAGGCCCCTAAGTGTGTCATCGCTCTTAACAGACTTGTAGTTGACCAGATGTTGAGAGCTAAATGATCATGAAAGAGTATGAATCTATCGAATCATTAGGATAAGCTTACCGCTTTCCAAGTTGGGCCCGGGTTCTTCAGCATAGGGGAGTAATTCACGACAAATATAGCAGTTAGGCAGGCACCAATCCAGAACATCCAACAGAAATAGAATCCTAGAGCGAAAAATTGAATATAAAAATATGATACTTTATTTTACACTACATCTAAAAGAATAATGCCTGCCGCGTTTCGTGTCACGCAGGGACACTTAATCATTTAGCCTATGATTAAGTGTCCCTGCATGACACGAAACGCGGCATTATTCTTTTAGATGTACTGTAAAATAAAGTATCATATTTTTATATTCAATTTTTGGCTCTTGGATTCTATTTCTGTTGGATGTTCCAGATTGGTGCCTGCCTAACTGCTATTTTTGTCGCAGATGTTGAGAGCTATTGGATATTTTCCCTCTGTATATTAGACAGTTGCTTATAACAGGAACAGGAGTCCTGCAGCAGTCCAGCAACTACTACACCCAACTTCTTTAGCAAGCCAACATAACGTAAATAGCAGACGTTTCTGGGAGGAACACATCTACAACAGTTGGGAAGCTACACTTGGGGTTAGATATTGAGAAGTTAAACTCGATTGCAATCATCACATGTAAAAAAAAATAACCCAAGAAAAATAACCCAAGGAAACAGTGGATGGACTGAAATTGATTTTGGTACAGTGCACGTAGTTTAAGTAGCGGAGTGTTTATACATATGCCCCTATGCTGGAGACTAGCGAGACCATACACAGATAAGGTATCATACAGTCAACACACATAATCCTGTTACTGCTAAGTAGACATTTCTCAGAAATGTTCAGCTTGGCATAGCTACCGAAATATTGCTCATTGTGTTACCTATAGCCCTCCTGTTTTGATCCGTGGACTAGCATTGACAAAAATCTTTTGCCTAGTATTAAAATGCTGTTGCTGATGTTTCCATAGGTATTAAAATCCAACTGATTCGAACCCAACAGAAGCCTTATTTACTTACAGCCCAATGATATGTAAACATTCTTTCATAATTAGCCCGCCAGTGTGTTATCAGTTGTTAGCAGCAAAGCTCTGTCCTCTACAGTCAATGGCAGCACACATTTTCTCATAACAAAAGTTATGTTTTTTGGTTGGAGTTGTATCTGTCCCTTCTCCAGAGTCGGAAACCGTGATTGGACTGTCTCTGGCAAACACTTCAGTAGATTCTCTCCATAGGCAGTCAGGTGTGATTTTAAAAGTATAGTTATTGCACTTGGGTCTGTGTATCTGCGTTTTGTTGTTAAAGATTTGCCTGCTGTTTGAAGTGGCGATTTTGATTTTCATTGTGGCATCAACACGATCCACAACGGTGTACGTGCCAAGGCTCCCATCTTCAAATCCAACAATAATATTGAGGTGCCTCTGTGACAAAGCCAAAAAAGTTGGAGCCTTATACAACGAACAAGCACCAATATTTTTCCCGTCTGCAAGCCTCATCACTATTAAGCTGGAGACAGAGTTATCCTCATCATCTTCACCGCGGAAACCAATGTAGACAAGGTAGCGACCATCGCAGGACAAGCTCTGCTTCCATATCATCCCCGATGCATGCACAATCCGAAGTTTGCCACTGTGTAAATCAAGGACATTAAATTTCTCATCGCCGTGCGTTATGATGCCAAGTTTTCCATTTGGGGAAATCTCAAAGTCTTCAAGATGTTTCAGAAAATTACACGGAAGCTGAACTCTCTTACAAATTGCTTCCTCTGCAAGGCTCCAGATGTTCACAGTTTCGGCAGATGTCAGGAAAACGACAAAATCTGGACAATCAGGGATCAATCGAAAACTCACAATTGTTGCTCCATCGTCACAACAGAATTTTTTTGTTATGCTTCCGGTCCATAAACTCACAGCTAAGAGTTTGTTCTGGGTCATGCCAACCAAAAACGTATTTGCAGTTGTTATAAGCGCATTCTTTAAGGCAGCTAGGATATTACAAACTTTATGTCCTGTTGCTAACCTCCACACCCTGGATGCATTTTGTTCACAGAGAGAGACTATAAACTGGTCATTATGGGTAATCAGTAGCTGGGATATTCTTTGCCCGCAGATTCGGAAGAGATTTTCCCCTGTGCCAGTGTGCCATACATATTGGCTGCATTTCTCGTCCGATGTGACTATTAAGTCGCCCGTAGTTGTAAGCACACAATTTTCAACAATGCTTTCATGCTTAAAGGAGGATTCAATAAAACCAGTGTTAAAATTCCACTTGTGAACGGATTCCGATCCATCCAGAGAATATACACAGTCCCCTCGGTTTGACAATATAACCTTGTGAATGGCTCTTCCGGTTTTGTCAATATTAGACATTGCTGTTAAAATATCAATATCCCACATGGAAAGAACACCACTGACGGTCAGCGACAGGAGAAAGTTATGATGGCTCGATTTCACTAACTTTACTATGTTTCCTGAGATTTCTTGTAAACTTGCCATACACTGACCGGTGTCTCGACGCCAAACAAAAACAGATGAGGTATTTTCCATGGAAGCAATTATACAGTCGCAATTTTTGGAGAGCACGGCAGATATGAATCGTTCATTATGCTTAGCTCGAAACTTCTCGGAGACCTTCCACATACGCGTGTCAAGAAGTTCAATGCTTGATGCTTTGCAGATAAGGATTTCACTTTGGTCTTCAGAAAGCTCAGTGCTGACCACTTCACTGTCCTCCTTTGTACAATCAAACTCTTCAGTTAGCTGGGGGTTTGTAACGTCCTCAATGCTCCAAACAGAAAGGCAACCTTCATTGTCAATCATAACCATTTCTTGACTTGTTTCAAGGACAAGGATAGATTTCACAAAACCACCAGAAAACTCGGATGTTACTGTACATAGCTTTTCTCCAGTTCCTAAATGAAAAATAGTAGTAGTATTGAGGTACTGCCCACAAAAGGCATATATTCCATCAGAAGAACACTGTATACAAGTGACTTCATACCAGCAGTGGAAGTTATATAGAGGCCACCCGTAAAGCAAATCAATGACATTAACATTTTTGCTTGATTCCAGCCAACCAAGAGCATGTGTGTTTGACAAGGTAAAGCCATGGATAACACTAGATCCTCCATTGAGCCCACTGTGCTTTGAACCTTTAATTTCTACTTCGGCCAAAAGGCATGAATTTAGGTTGTCATAGATTAATAGGGTGTTGTTGGTTGTAGATACAACAAGATATTTTTCATCTGCTGTAAGTTTCATACCTATAATTACAAACTGGGCTGTCGTGATTTGTCGGAGAAGCTGCCTCGATTCCACGTCCCACGTGCTAATGGAACCATTTTCAAGTGCAGTGATAATTATATTTGGGCTATATGTCGGAAGAATCTCCATGACGTGCAATGAACTAGTGGACAGGGAGAGTCTCTCAGGACTGTACGTCACATCCATGGAAGAATGTAGGGGCACAATAGAACAGTATTTAGGGCCATCTTTGTCACATTGTACAAGAAGGCTGTGGAATTTAGGCAAGGAGCTTACAACTGGCAGAAGGATTTGTTGCAATTCAGCAGAAAGTGACCCTGGATTCTTTAATATTTTATGTTTTATGCTCTGAAGGGTGCTTGCAAGAAACTTCAATTCCTTTTGTTGCGAGCAGTTATAACCTACTTCAATGTCATTCAGAGCCCTTTCAAACTGGCCTATTTTGATCATTGTGTAAAGCCAACTAAAGTTCATAGTAATGCCAGTCATCAGCTCCTCCATCATTCCACTTCTGGTCAGGTGATGCAACAATTCTGTCATTTTTCTGTGGTTGACGAAAAAGATATCCGGCTCTAAGGGGTTGCACTGGAATGCCCAAGGTTGTTCTGGTGGTTGCCTATCAAATGAAGTTTGTTCATTGTAAAGCTTGTTCTCATCTATAATGCTTCTACTCTCTTTGCGAATGCAGTTTTCAAAATATCGAGGCTCACTGTAAAAAGGTTTCTTTATTCCACCTGACCAAACACCCAAGAAATATTCTGCCATGTTGCTATGCATCTCTTGTAAGTCATCGGCATTCTGTAGATAGAACTTCTGAGCGACGAGCTGCAGGTGTCTATTTGCCCAGACTAAAAGGGTAACATTTCTGACCTGTCTTTCTACAAGATATCCAGTAAGGTCTTCCTTAAGGTGGGCAATCATTATATATGGTATTCTTAATGGACTACATGGTTTCATGTTAGACAAGACCTCGCTCATTACAGTGTTATCAAGTGCTAAGATGTCCTCCAGTTCTACCTCACTAAGCCCTGCTGTTGCCATTGTAATGTAACCAAGAGCCCTTGAAACAAACCTTGGTCCACATTTGTTTTCAAGAGACCAGAATAGCTGCTCTATGTTCCTATGAACAGTAACACAAAGAGTTGAACCGTCAACATCTTTGTGAGATCTCCAGTTCCTGACTTCTCTAAAGGTTAGATTTACAAACATTGGCAGGGTACACTTTGAAAAGGCTTCATTGACATAAATTTGTTGCCCTGACGTTACTTTTCGTTTGACTCTGAGTAGCTGATGCTTGAGTATTTGGCTGCACATTTTTTTGTCCCTAGGAATGAGTTCAATGTAACTATCCTCGTTGTGTATAAGGCACCGTAATTTTTGGAGGATTCCGTGTTTGTTTGGCAGTGTTGATACGATAATGCGAACTGTGCGAGGGAGATGAACTGGCAGCCACCAAAGTTTTCTTGCATCGTCGCTGTCTGAAAGCTGCTCCACGCCATCTAATATGACAACTAGGGGTCTGTGAAATGAAGACTCATTCAACAAATTCAGAAAGAGCTCTTGGAGGTTCAGAATCTTCTTTGGACGACTCTGTAGTAAACATCGGTAGTTCACTGCCAGTTGTTCACATATGCTTTGTAGCAGGCAGTTTAATGCAGAACTTATTTCTGTTGACCCTAAAAATCTTACAATCACTACAGGGTCTGAATCTGGTCCCATTTCTTCCTGAAGCCATGAACAGGCCTGTAACACAGAAATATGGCGGGTTCAAACTTTATATTTGCTTAGCAATCTGGTAAAACATGGCTTGGCTTAATGCAATAATACAAAATGTGAAATACTGAACATTTAATATGCAAAGTTGGCTAGTAGCTTTCCTTTGACAGCACTCACCAAACATTCAGCTGGTGCTTACTGTATCTGATGGAGCACATTCTACCTTAATTCTATTATTTACATAGATGCAGGGACTGTGATTCTGAAAGGCAGTCAGCATGAGTTCTTCCATAGGAAGTAGGGTTTGTAGATGTGTATGTGTGAGCATAGGCTGAAATGGGCCATATAAAGACTACTACATTAGAGGGTATTACGGTATAGACAATTAGCAGGGGATCTTTTTTTCCCATAAAAAGGATCACCACATCCCTTTAGACTAGAGGAAAAAAAACTTTCATTAGAAGCAGCGCAGATAGTTCTTCACAGTGAGGGTGGTGAGGTTCTAGATTGCCCTGACAGGTGATGTTATAATGGCTGATTCTGTGAATGCTTTTAAAGGAGAACCAAACCCTTAATTATAAAAACCCCTACCCCCTATCCTACAAAGACCCCCCTCCCTGCTCCCCCCAGCCTAGGTGTTACCCCCGGTAAATGCCCCTACCTCTTTACTTACACCTCGGTGCAGATTCTGTGCAGCAGAGTTCATGGGCGCCATCTTCTTCTCTTCGGTAATCTTTATGAAGAGAGTGGCATATCTACGCATGTGCAGTTGGATCAATCTTCTGGTTCGTGACAACTGAGCATGCGCCGAAAGTGACGGAAATCGCCAAAGTGCCGGAAGAAGACCCGAAGATTACTGAAGAGAAGAAAATGTCGCCCGTGAACTCTGCTGCAC
This sequence comes from Xenopus petersii, assembly GCA_038501925.1. Classification (NCBI taxonomy): domain Eukaryota; kingdom Metazoa; phylum Chordata; class Amphibia; order Anura; family Pipidae; genus Xenopus; species Xenopus petersii. The sequence goes on along the minus strand of CM076672.1, from coordinate 37,344,443 downwards.
AGAATCTGAACCGAGGGGGTAAATAAAGAGGTAGGAGCATTTACCGGGGGGTAACACCTAGGCTGGGGGGGGAGTAGGGGGGGGTCTATGTAGGGAGGGAGTAGGAGTTTTATTGGTTCTCCTTTAAGAGGGGCTTGGATAATATTGGTATATATAGTTTATGTGAGTGTATGGAGGGGTCAGTGTATGTTTGTGAATGTATGTGAGCTTGGTTTTTTTTTGGAGGCATTAAACTTGATGGACTTTGGAATGGACTTAACCCAACTTAACTGTATCTCATCATCATGTCCAGTGGCTGCATCTCATTACCGAATCCCAGGGCAACATAATTCTATTAACCCAAACCAACCAATCAGCAGGGACCATTTACCATTCCCTGTTGGTCACTAGAACTGTAGAAAACTTTGATCTGTTATATTACTCTCATAGTGTACCACCATCGTGGTCTAAATGTGAGGACTCCACTGCTGTGTGAATCCTTTAGCAGCCCCATCAGTGTACAGTAAACACTAAAGTAACCCCAGCATTAGAAAGCATTAAAAAACACTTAAAGAATGTTAGGGTCTACAGGGTTAACAAAAACAAGTTTGATACTCTTGGTGAGCATTCTTAAGAAAAAAAGTGCAGGAACTGCTCTTTCTTCTCACATTTTTATGTAAACTACATATTTATATAAATTATACCCTCTCCATATTAGGGCAGATTTATCAAAGGTCATTATTAGCATTCCTATTATATATTCATAAAAGTTTTTCCTGAGATTCTGCAATTATGCTATATAATTTACCGACATTGTGCAAGTTATTTATGACTTTAAATCTGGCTTTCTCCAGAATGTGTTCTACAACTTTTATAGGTCTGGGCCAAAAACTTGCAGACCTGGCAAATTTATGGGTGGATTTATCAAGGGTCGAAGTGAATTCGAGGGAATTTTCGAAGTAAAACAATTTGAGATTTGAAGTAATTTTTTGGATACTTCCACCATCGAATAGGATACTACGACTTCGAATTTACTTCGAATTCGATTCGAAGTAAAAATAGTTGGAATATTCGACCATTCAATAATCAAAGAACTGTCTCTTTAAAAAAACTTCGACTTCAATACTTCGCCAAATAAAACCTGCCGAAGTGCTATGTTAGCCTATGGGGACCTTCTAGAGCATTTTTTTAAGTCTTCACACATCGAAGTAAAATCGTTCGATCGTACGATATAACTTTGATTGTTCGATGGCCAAATTCGGTGAGAAATACTTCGACTTCGATATTCAAAGTCAAAGTATTTCAATTCGAGGGTCGAATTTCGAAGTATTTATCACTTCGAAATTCAACCCTTGATAAATCTGCCCTAAGCCAATCGAGGTGAAACGTTGCAAAAAATAATATCATTCTGTGGGGAAAGTCTGCAACTTAGTATAAAGTGTTAACTCTAAAAAAAATTGATTTTTTTTCCCCCAGTCTTTGATAAATCTTCCCCATTGTGCAAATGAACGTATTTCAAGCAGCTGTGTATATGAATAAGTGTTTTTCCCTTGCCACAAGCAGTAGCATATAGGGATCTTCCATAATAACCCTTAATATATGAACTAACTGTCCTCATTAGGTATAGACACAAAATAAATTACCTTTTTTGCTACTTCTGCTAGTAAAAGAGTTTTTCCAGTGCAGGGACCTCCATATATAATCAGAGGGTAAATATGTCCTGATCTGCAAGGCTGCAGGTATTTCTGCACTAAGTTTAGAGCTTCACATCTGTACTCATAAAAGGATGCGTAGGTTTTACATAGAGATAAGTGCTGCAAGATTTCATCATAAAGCGGATCAGTCTCAGTCTCAAAGTTCTGCTGCACCGTTGCCTGAATGATATCGATCATGTCCTCATAAAACTGCTTTCCGAGTCCATCAACATAGTGATTTTCCACCTCCTGAGAATATCCCAGCTTCATGTCACAATGTGTCACCGACGTATAGACTCGCAAGTTAGAAGAGGCAACGATTGTTGGAATGAATTCATCCCTGAGCTTTGCTAACTTCTCCTGAGCTTCTGGGTCTCGAATGTTCTTGTTGTCCACTTTGATGACATCGGTGTATCTTGTCATCTCTGGAATTTTGACGTGGCGGTCGATGTTGGAGATTTTCCGAATGTAGCACACGCACTTTTTTAGGAATGCTGCTGTTTGTTTCCCCAGAGCGAAGTCAAACTCATCCTCCAAAGCTAAAAGAAAAAACAAATAAGTGAGGCCCACCATAAATCCATAAAGACCATAGGCCAACTCTCCAAACTGTTTTAACACCTATCCTCACTCAAGCTTGTTATTCTTCTAGTCTCATTACATATAATAGAATCTATCTTTCCATCTGTTTCTGCTCTTTAATTCTAATAAATATATATATTAAAATGATATGTTCTTTCAATAGGTGGATTATTCCCTACTTCAGTTCTAGTAAACAGCAATCCTGCCTTGCTTTATGGCAGGAATTCTAATTCTCCAGCCAGAATCAGACACACGGGCAGATTTACTAAAGGGCTAAATGGCTAACGCTAGTGACTTTTCACCAGAAATCACATCCGCCGGGACATCATCAATTCACTAACAGGCACAGTCAACGCTAGCAAAAGAGACCGTCGCTAGTGTTCGTTTACACTGTATCGGCAGGCGGATTTTACTAAACATTTCCTTTGTCGCCAGAGTTGACTTCGCTACCTCAGACCAGGCAAACTAAAATGAAGCTAGATCTTCCTCAATCTTATGTCACTTACATCATTCCTTCTCTGACGAAAATATATTCAAGTTGAAAAAAAATGCTGGCGACTTTTCCTTTTTTTCCGCGGAATTGCCTGCAAAAGTCCTGACTTGAACTTTTTGGGTTAACATTTTTTCCCCAGACATTTGAGAGCCATGGAACATTCATTTTACAGTGGGCTCATGTCTAGGACATTATATGATCTCTTTTGTCTTATGAAGGTTTCTTGGACATTTGTAATAAAAAATGGCCACTTCAATCTTTTGCACCAACATCTCTAATAAAGACGTCCATACAACTTTAATGTACCCGCCCTATTAAAATTGACCTAAGTGTAAGATCACTAGTGACTCTCACTAGTCATAAACAAATGCTTGCGAATCTTCGCTATGAAATGCTCGCACTGAAGAAGTATCGCTAATGAATAGAGGCCAGCTTTTGGCGCCCAGGATGCAACTTCACATGTTATTGAATTAGCATAGTGGTAACGAATTTGCACCTGGCAAAGTGTGGGAATCGGTCGCTGGCGACAATTCGCCCTTTAGGAAATCTGCCCCATGATAAAAAGCTTAGCCAAAGTAATGAAAATAAAACCATGGCACAGAAAACAACATAACTATTAAGGCTTGAGTGGTAATTATTTAACCACAGTCTATTTAATACACCTCTCATGAGTAGTGTAGTTGCTAGACACCTCCTAATAATGCCAAGCTTCTTCTACATGCTGGGCAGATGTCCACTCTAAGGGGAAAATTCACTAAAGCGCAAAGTGGCTAAAGCTAGCGCAAATTCGCCAGCGTGACGTCATTTCGTTACTTCGCCGATTTACTGCTGGCGTAAATTCGCTAGCGAAGTGGACCTACTCTAGCGCTACTTCGCACCCTTATGCCAGACGAAGTTGCGCTATGGCAAAGGGATGTAACTACGCTAATTCACTTACTTGCGGATTTTCATGAACGTTACCTCTTGCGCCAGACTTGCCTTCGCCATCTGAGACCAGGCGAAGTGCAACAGAGTAGATAGGACTTGCTTAAAAAAAAGTTTAAATTTTTTCTAAGTCCCAAAAAACACTGGCGTCTTTTCCTTTTTTAAGAGTGATAGGCTGAAAAAGATCGTACATTTTTTTGGGGGTACCCTTCTTCCCCCCTACATTTCCTAACATATGGCACCTAAACTATACAGTGGGCACATGTATATGGCTAAATAACAACTCTATTTTATTTTATGAAGCTTTCGCAGGCTTGTGTAGTGTAATGTAAATGCAAATTAGGCATCGCTAGTGTAACTTCGCATTGCTTGACGAATTAACGCTAGTGCAACTTCGCTACCATACGCCTTGCGAAGTGCGGCGGAGTGTGGCAAAGCTGTCGCCGGCGCAACTTCGGATCTTAGTGAATTTGCCCCCATGTCTTCTTCTGGGGCAAGCAAACGCCTTTAAACGAAACATTCGTAAACGTGGAGTTCCAAATATTTTCTTTTCTGCAATTTAAGCAGGGATACTCGCTCACTAGCCACGGGTGGTGAATTTAAAGACAGTACTTGCTTTTTCTGGCCTGTGAGCAGAGCTGGGCAGGTAGAATTAATTCCCGAGACAATACTTCTTGACATGGCACTCTGCTTGTTCCTTGATTCTTCTGGTTAATAAATGTGCAGCATTTTATAAATGTGTTTTTATGAGATGAGCAGCAGGTTTGCCACCCACACAGCTGGCTGAGATGTACAGTAATTCTCAACAGCTCTAAGGACGTGGGTCTGATATCCCTATGCTTGGGTGATTTATAAGAGAGCATTTGCTTGATGGAATCTCCATTATGATCACCTGGGAGACACACTAAACTGTTTTTTTGGGATATCTGTTTTATTCCCACCGCTGAGCATGGAGCGAGCCGTATGTTAAACAGAAAACAAAGTGCTTACAAGAAATTGCCTTGATGCTGATTATGAATGTTGCCAATCACCAGATTGGTGCTCAGCCATATAATCAAGCGCTAGCAATCACACGCCATGCTTCTTCACCTACATAATCATGTGTGAATTCTGCAGCAGGGATCCTTAGCCATTACAGTACATAACAATGCATGGAAACTACATCTACTACAAAAGTTGGAGAAGTGAATTGCAACATTCAGAGATATTTAACCAGCTATAGCCACTTTAAAGGTCCCCATAGACGCAAAGATTTTTCTTTGATGAACGACCGATTTTAGTGCAATCCAACCAATCCGTCAAATTATCGTGAGGTTAGTGGGAATCGAACGATCGTGCCTCTAACGATTTTTCGCTCGACATTGGTCAGAAAATTGATTGGCCAGGTTAGAAAATTCTCATTGTTCACAGTGAAATCTATCTATTGTCCAATTGTTTGCTGGGCCAAGCAGGCAGCTACCCTCAGTTTTCCTGGCTTCAACTAGATGACATTGCTTAAAATGGTCTTTTTAGTTGATGGACAAATCGTACATTTAAATGATCATTTCAAGATAAGCTTGTTCTAATGATAATGAAAATATCTTTTAAAAAATCTTTCCATCTATGGCCAGCTTTATCCAAACATAAATCCACTTATCTTGGACATTCTTGGTCATACCTGTACCATACCTAGGAATGTAGCTAAGCAAATGACTGCAGATATGTATATGTAGGATATTCTGAGATATCTATCTGGGATGACTCTGCCTACATCTGTACCCTGGCCTAAAGATTCATATATGAAACTGTAAGTGCTCTTTTTCTCACAAAGAGGACACACTTACTGTTGCACATTTACTTAGTTCGAGTGAAGGAATAGAATAAAAAAAAGTCGAATTTCGAATGATTTTTTTGGCTACTTCGACCATCGAATTGGCTACTTCGACCTTCGACTATGACTTCGAATCAAATGATTCGAACTAAAAATCGTTCGACTATTCGACAATTCGATAGTCGAAGTACTCTCTTTAAAAAAAACTTTCGACCCCCTACTTTGGCAAGTAAAACCTACCGAGCACCGATGTTAGCCTATGGGGAAGGTCCCCATAGGCTTTCTAAGCTTTTTTTGGCCGTAGAAAAATCATTTGATCGATGGATTAAAATCCTTCGAATCGTTCGATCAAACTAATTGCGGTACGATTTTTCATTTGATCGAACTAATTGCGGTAAATCCTTTGACTTCGATATTCGAAGTCGAAGGATTTACCTTCGGCAGTCGAATATCGAGGGTTAATTAACCCTCGATATTCGACCCTATGTAAATCTGCCCCTTACTGTTGCACATTTAGGGCCTTGTTTCCTAACTGCAGACAAAAAAGCTAGGTGCAAAAGCTCATGCTCAGTTATGTGTGCTAATATTCCTTAAAAAAAGTGCTTGCATCTATTCTATCTTGCCCTAATGTGAGTGCTACAAAAAATTTTGCAGCACCTACATTAAATGACCAACAAAGGGGTTTAACAAGGGTTTCTTGCTTAAAAACTATCTACTTAGCAGTAGCAGATTTATCAAGAATTCGATTGCTCCGAAAAAAACTTGAATGTCAGGAAGACTGCAAACAACTCCAAATTGATCCCAGGACGTCTTCCATAGGCTACAACAGCAATTTGGCAGGTTTAAGGTGGCGAATAGTTGGATTCGATTTCTTAAAGGGCCACTGTATGAGAAATCATACATAAATCAAACATTTAACCATTCCCTAGTCGAAATTTTATAGTTTTGACCATAAAAAAAACTCAAAATTTTGAATTTGAAAATTACATTTTTCCCTTGACCCTTTATAAATCTGCTCCTAAGAGTAGCTTCACATATATGTAGTAAATGTTTATGAACTGCAACCAGGGTCAGACTGGGCTGGCAGGAAACCAGGGAAAAAATACAGTGGGTCCCGCAGACCCAGAACCGCTCCCTGCTGTAAACAGCGTGAGTTCTACCTGAAAGCCCCAGATTGTGGCCCCCAAAAGAAAAGTTAAAGAAATGCACGGCAGGGAAGAGGTTTTTGGCGACTCCTGAGATGGCAGCCCTAGTGGGCCTGGACACCCCAGTGCGACCATGACTTCTGCTGTCTAAGAGAGGGAACTTTTATACTGGTAATAGGAGCAATTCAATTAACCACCCCAGACCAGCCGGTACATTTTAAAGAGGCAAAAATAAGAAACAAAAAGGGTTGGTGAGATTGCATATTTGCTGTCCTAGATACATCTGGAAGACGCGCTTGATATGGAAATAGGGTGAGATTTGGGGTGTAAACAAATCTGTCCTAGATACTGGAACTATGGCTGAATGACTGATGCAACTCTATTATCAGCTGAGGGGGCCCTGACCAAAGGCTGGATCTCCAAGGGGGCTTCAACTGAAAAAGTCCAGGAACAACTGCTCTGAATGTACACACCATATTTAAAGGAAAAAAAAACCCTTAATAAAAAAAAACCCTACCCTCCATAGACCCCCCCCCCCAGCCTAGCTGCCCCCTGGCAAATGCCCCTAACTCTTTACTTTCTGTCCAGCGGAGTTCACATGCACCATCTTCAGCCACTTCGGTAATCTTCTGAAACAGACCGGTGTTTCTGCGAGTTACGGAACATGTGTAGTTGACGCAAAACAGAAAATTGCTCCAGCTGCTCATGCGCCACTTCGCCGGTCTCATTCCAAAGATTACCGAAGAGAAGAAGATGGCTGCCGTGAACTTCGCTGGACAGAATCTTCTTTTTTAAACCCACTCCTGTTCATGACACTGTGAGTGTCTTGGAAACCCAACTATAAGTAATGTGTAATAGGTTGGTGTATATAAGAGTTACTGCAAGCAATGCAGATGGACTCAAGTGCTATAGTTTGTACATTTAAACAATGGCAGGACAGTTGCACTACATCCTTCCTCTTCCCACAATTACAATTTGATAAGCCCTCCTTATCGCAATAGGATTACCCTCACATGGATAACTGTACTATTATATAAATGAGAGGCAGAAGCAGGGTTTGCAGTAGGGAAACACTATACATTTATAGTTAGAATTTCTTCGGCTGGTACAACTGAAATGCATTTGGCATTTTTTAAATGCCTTACATTGAACTGCATTTAATTATACCTTTTTAGCTGTTAATAATCAGCTATTTATTCCAGAGAAATGTAAACAATGTCAGGTGCCAATAAACCGGCTATAAATTGTAACAAATGTTCCGCATTGATCCAGAAGAAAGGCAAACAAACAGCTCAGGGAAGGCGGCCTCTATCATGAATAAAAAATAAGCTTTCGTGGCATGAAAAATTATATGTCTGTCTCAACTTTTCTGTGGCTGGTATAAACTGCACGGTGACTGCACCAGGTAAAACAATGTGGGGCTTATTTATCAAAATCCAGATTTGTGAAAAAACTCACAATGTAAAAAAACACAAATGTTACCTTATTTATTAAGAAATTGGAATAGAAAAAAGTCAAATGAATGAAAAAAACTGGAATATTTCGAGTTCGTGGTTTACTAATCATTTTTAGTGAGTTTACAAGATCAAAAAAAAAGCTCAAATCCTGACTCTTGCCTGATTATTGACTCCATAGTTTCTGTACCCCTTTCTGATTATCTTCCGGTTTGACCCTTGCCTGCTTGACTCCGTTTGTACTCTGCCTGCCCCGACCCGGTCTGATCTGACTACGCCTCCTGTCTACGCCTTGTACTGTGACTGTTCAGAACCCCTCTCTTATTAAGACCTGGCGGCATCCAATTAGCCGAGGGCTCCTCTCGAGGTGAAAAATGGCTGTTAAAGGTGGAAGCAAGAGCCGAGAACAGGGTGCTTAGCATTGGTTCTGAATTTAGGTCCATCTCTTTACTATAGAAGAAGTACATGCTTACCTTCTCATTAGCCTTACTGTGCACCACTTTTGTCCAAATCTGAGCCTCAACAAAATCAGTCAGTTGCTTTCCTGTGGAACAGGTTGAGCTGTTGACCTACTGTTGTGCCTTACTGTTCACCAGTAGTGACCAGCTCTGAGCCTCAGTACTTTCCTTAGAGGTCCCTCCCTTTTCTCTAGAACAGGGGTCCCCAACCTTTTTTACTCATGAGCCACATTTCAATGTAAAAAAGAGTTGGAGAGCAACACAAGCATGAAAAAGTCCATGGGGATGTCAAATTAGGGCTGCTATTAGCTGTTTGGTAGCCCCTATATGGACTGGTAGCCTACAGGAGGCTCTATTTGGCAGAACACCTGGTTTTTATACAACCAAAACTTGTCTTCAGGCCTGGAATTCAAAAATAAGCACCTGCTTTGAGGCCACTGGAAGTAATATCCAAGGGCTTGGTGAGCGACATGTTACTTGCGAGGTACTGGTTGGGGACCACTACTCTAGAACATGAGTTCCTTACTTCACTGTTGTGAACTGCATTCAGTTGTATAGCATTTCTATTAAAGTTTTCATTTCAGCTTAGCTTTCAAATTAAGACCACATGGTAGGATAGAAATTCTAACTCTAATTCTATGGGAATTTTGTAATTGTATAAAGCAAGGAAATGCCACTGAACGACAGATGGACACCATGCAAGGATTCTACCATGATTCCTAGCCAAATCAACCTATATGTTAGCTCCTGTTTACTGTCTATGCATTGCATATAAATACAGGTCCCCTGGGACACTATAAATAGTGTCCCAAGGGGGGGGGTGGAATTGTTGTTTTCATATTCTGTTTCTCTATTGTACACACAGAATATATGCACAAACATTTTTTTGTTTGTGCATATTTTTATGCACAAACAACTTTTGTGTACACTTTTGTTTCAAACTTTGTATAAAGTGCTCACAGGTTGGTGGGTGCAGCCAAGCAAATATTGCATTATGTATCATACTAGACTTTTGCAATATAGTGATGGTGATTAATATTGTGCCTGGAGAAAAAAGCTCCTAAAAGCTAATTAATATATATATATATAAATATATATATATATATATTTTCTGATGAAATGTTTAGATTAGGATGTTTTTGGTGTAACATATATATGTGTGATGAGGGCAGTGTATGCATTGATGGACTCAATGTGTAATGCCCAGAGAGGAGTGGTCGCTTAGTGGTGACGATGAGGAGTCGTCATCTCCACTCAATCTGTTTTTCCCGCCAATAAGTGTATTTAAGGCATTTTCTTTGTAAACTTGGCACCTTGAGAAAGGCCTCGGAGCAGGCCGAAATGTTGGTCCTCTTTTAATAAATAAACAATCTTAAGATTTTATAAGACCTGAGAGTGCGGATCTTATGTAATGGATTATATATATATATGTGTGTGTGTGTGTGTGTGTGTGTGTGTGTGTGTGTGTGTGTCAGGCAACAGTTACTGATCAGCTATCACACTAGTGCAAATTTGCCTAAGTAAATGAACCAGAGGCACACTAATAAATACGCCACCCAGGGTGTTCAAGCTCATGTTCTTGATACAGAGTTACAGTAACAGCATATAGCACAGGGGTCCCCAACCGTCGGGCTGCGGACACTCCTGCAATGGGCAGACGAGCCCAGTGCGCAAAAACAAGACGTATTGGATGCTGGTGTACCCTGAATTGGACGCTGGCGTTTCCAAATTTACTGTCAACCCCCTCCATGACCCCCGCCGACCCCATACCCGACCCCACCCCTGACCCCCCCTCTCGACTGGTACCTGGTCCAAAAAAGGTTGGGGACCCCTGATGTAGCATTACAAGTTCAGCATGCAACTGCTGTATTAAGGTGGAACCCCACTCACCCCCGAACTATAGCAACACAGTGTAATAGTATAGCAATGCAATGTAAATTTGTTCCGCTCCTCAACGTACCCTTAAAAGATGAACATGCATGGCACATGGAATCCAGTGCCATCCCCAGTGCCATGTAGTCAATGTCTCAGTGGATGCTAGCTCATGGGACTGCACCTCTTTTATGTTAAAATATAACTTTTTGCTCTTTTCCATGCAAAAGTCAGTGTAATTCAATACTACCTGAAGAATGCGGCTCAGTTCTCTTTCTCCACCACACCCCTAGTACAACCTGCCTGACTGGAGAAAATCTTCTAGCTCTCTAACCTTCAACATGTCTGTTATTTGCCTCCTGAAACATCTGGAATACTGAGATTTAATTGCTGTAAATGTTGGTATTAGAAGGCTCATACAGTAATGAAATTGTTTTGCAAAGCTTTGTACACATTGACACTAAGGGGCAGATTTAACATGGGTCGAAGTGAAAATTCGAAGCAAAAAAATTTAATTTTTTAGCTATTTTTGTGTACTTTGACAATTGAATAGGCCAAAATTAGGTCTGAATTAGAAAAAAATTTGAGTATTCGAATATCGAAATTTATCATGTATTGTCTCTTTAAAACTTTAACCATTCACCATTATTGATGGCCGAATTTATTCGACAGGCGCGAAATTTGCCATCAAAATCTGTCAAAATTGGCATTTCTCTAATTTTCGACAGTTTCGCTGGAATTTTGTGAAATTAGCGGCGAAGTGAAACGGGACAAATTCGTCCAACACTGTTCGCCATCTGAAACCTGCCGAATTGCTGTTTTAGCCTATGGGGACCTCATAGAACCTATTTGGTGTAATTTGGTCGACTTTGAAAAATTTATGTTTTTTGGGGCAAATCGCGCGTTTCGAATTCGATCTAATGCGCTAAAACTTTGTTTTGAACGATTCGAATACAGCCCATTCACCCAAAGTTAAAAACTTTGATTTTTTAAAATAAATTTCGATTGGTCTTTTTTTATTCGAATCTCCAAGTTATGGGAGTTCAAAAAAAGTCCCATTACTTCGAAATTCGACCCTTGCTAAATCTATCCCTAAATGTTCCCAGCATTTAGACTTACGAATACTTTTTAACACCTCCGTGTCCCCATTACGACGGACATTCCGATAGCTCTGTACTGTCACCACGCCTGCATGCATTTAAATGGGCTTTTCATCTTTAAATTAATTTTTAGTATGATGTAGAGAGGGATATTCTAAGACAATTTGCAATTTGGTTTTCATTTTTTTTACTATTTGTGGTTTTTGAGTTATTTAGCTTTTTATTCAGTAGCTCTCCAGTTTGCAATTTCAGCAATCTGGTTGCTAGGTTCCAAATTACCCTAGCAACCATGCATTGATTCGAATAAGAGACTGGAACAAGAATAGGAGAGACCTGAATAAAAATATTAGTAATAAAAAGTAGAAATAACAATTTATTTGAAGCCTTACAGAGCATGTGTTTTTTAAATTGGGTCAGTGACCCCCCATTTGAAAACTGGAAAGAGTCAGAAGAAGAAAGCCATTGCGTGTTGTGCCACCATGCGCCACTGTGCATCATGGGACTTCAAAACCAAGTAATGATTTATTTAAGGCATGGTCTGAATTTTAGTTACATAGTTACATAGTTACATAGTTAAATTGGGTTGAAAAAAGACAAAGTCCATCAAGTTCAACCCCTCCAAATGAAAACCCATCATCCATACACACACCCCTCCCTACTTTTAATTAAAATTCTTTATACCCATACCTATACTAACTATAGAGTTTAGTATCACAATAGCCTTGGATATTATGTCTGTCCAAAAAATCATCCAAGCCATTCTTAAAGGCATTAACTGAATCAGCCATCACAACATCACCCGGCAGTGCATTCCACAACCTCACTGCCCTGACTGTGAAGAACCCTCTACGTTGCTTCAAATGAAAGTTCTTTTCTTCTAGTCTAAAGGGGAGGCCTCTGGTACGGTGATCCACTTTATGGGTAAAAAGGTCCCCTGCCATTTGTCTATAATGTCCTCTAATGTACTTGTAAAGTGTAATCATGTCCCCTCGCAAGCGCCTTTTTTCCAGAGAAAACAACCCCAACCTTGACAGTCTACCCTCATAATTTAAGTCTTCCGTCCCTCTAACCAATTTAGTTGCACTTAGTCTCTGCACTCTCTCCAGCTCATTTATATCCCTCTTAAGGACTGGAGTCCAAAACTGAACTGCATACTCCAGATGAGGCCTCACCAAGGACCTATAAAGAGGCATAATTATGTTTTCATCCCTTGAGTTAATGCCCTTTTTTATGCACATTGACATTTTTACTTCTGGACAAAGTGACCTACAAATAACATTACAAATATGTTCTTCTCTTCTCTAAAACAAAATGCAACTTAGACAGAAAACTGCTGGTTTTACCCCACTTCCCTCCTGCCGTGCCAACTCCCCAGTTAGAGAAATATATGAATATCAAAGAGCGGTTACCAGAAGATAAATATCTCTTTACTTGGTTGTTTTTCAGTTTTCCTTTCTCCTGCAGCAGTTTAACAGAAGTACTGAATATATGCTTTATTTCTTCTGCCACGGAGCGCCACGTCTTCTCGTTGGCTGAACCTGTAGTAGAGTCCCCCTAGAACCATAGACAACAAGAACAAAACATGGATCCATCAAAAAGCACTAATAAGAATGCATGAGTTACTTCTGAGTGAAAATGAAGGCTTGTCTCAAAAAGACATATCAGTAACTCTTATGGGCAGACAAGAGGGACCAATTCCTGCCATCTCATTCTAGGCTTTTCTCTACTTAGATATCATTTTAAAGGTGGTTTGTCTGGGTTTTAGCCTTTAAAGGAGAAGGAAAGGCTTCCTGCACTTGGGGGTGCCAAATGTTAGGCACCCCCAAGTGATTGTATTGACTTACCTGAATCCCCGGGCCGGTGCTCCTATCAGCAGAAAATTGCACCTGCCCGGGGTTATACCAGTGAGCACCACGGAGCCATGCACAAAAAGCCGAACTTTAACTATAAAGTCATTCAACTGCGCATGTGTCTGCCCTGAGAAATTTGAAGAATGAAGAAGCCGGAAGAGGGTGCCTCCATGGTGCTCACTGGTATAACCCCAGGCCGGTGCAGTTTTCTGCTGATAGGAGCACCGGCCCAGGGTTTCAGGTAAGTCAATACAATCACTTGGGGGTGCCTAACATTTGGCACCCCCAAGGGCACAAAGCCTTTTCTTCTCCTTTAATGAGAATTTTAAGGGAAAAATGGTTGTATTTCAAAGTGATTCTGTAGGGAGCTTATATTTTGCTTTTAATGGGTGTTATTTTTGTACTTCCGTGTTCATAGTTTTTGCTTTAGGGCATTGACAGCGTGTCCTACTCATCGGCCCGGGAAAGACACCTGTGTCACTCTAATGTGCAATAAATCAGGAACGATGGCTGAGTGATTCGATTAGAGAAAGCAGTTTGCTTACAAAAATAACACAAACAAAGTGATTTGGGTGAATGAGATTTTGGCCACTTTGTTATTTCTAAATAAAGATCAGTTTTTTTTTATTGTGAAAATGATCAAGTCTCACTTCCCGTCATCCCTACACACTCTGGGTATTTTGTTATCATTTCCAGTAACACTGATGTTATACTAATAGCTGTTCTAGAAACACACACAATGAGAATAGGAGGTAGAAAATGCACTATAAAGTCACACATATTTAGGGGGGAAGGAACAATATCACGTTGTAAAGTCAGTAGACTAATATGAGCCGAGTTGAATGGCATTGACACTTAGGGGCAGATTTATCAAAGGTCGAGGTGAATTTTCAAATTGAAAAAATTCTAATTTCTACTTTTTTTGTGTACCTTGACTAGGGAATAGTCCAAATCTGATTAGAAATTTGCATAAAATTCTAAATTTATCCTATACAATCTCTTTGAAAAATCTTTTTTTGGGGAAAAACTTCGAATCGAAGGTCCTTCGACAGGTCCTTTAGATGGTGTATTTTCAGATTCAAGCTATTTCCAGGGTTGAGGTATAATAAACATCGAAAATAAATAAAAAAACTCGAAAATTTTGAGTTTTTTTAACTTGAAAAATGTATTTTTGACTTAAAAATACCCACAAAAACGCATTTTTTTTTTGTGAAAAAACAACAACGTGGCCCTTATTAAATCTACTGTAGAATTTTTAAAGGGGAACTATTGAGAAAATTGTAAATACGCTTCATCACAAGAATTTTTCTAAATATAATCAATGACAAATTTTGAACTGTTTCTGATATAACAAGAACATTTGTTTCTCTTCGTGCAGGAGTTGGAAGTCTGATTTTAAAGGAGAGTTTGAATGCAGCCTTTGGGGGGCTCCTTGTGTCTAGAAGATGTATTAGAGCTCCCTCTTTTAATATTGACAGAAATACTCCCTTTCCACATTAAGGATATGTGCCAAAGTCAGTTATTATGTTAGATTTTACTTGTGCTGGAAATATTTGAGTGAGCTCTATCACATCTGCTAGGAAAGGGAGCCCCCCCTATAAATTATATTGGATCTAACTGTCAATGAAAATCTGATACCCATTCTGAAGACAGAATGAAGAGAAACAGATGCCGAGTGTGAAGATAAACTTGATGATTTCAAAAACAGTACATTATTTTTAATTGATTATATTTAGAAATCTTTTTTTCAGTGTGATAAAGTTTTTTTTTAAATTTGTATTTTTGTGATAGTTCCCCTTTAAGTAAAAAAAACCCCACATTGTAGCCCCCTCCACTGGTACCTCCACCCTGCACAAAGTTAACTATCTATAGTGCTTTATTCAAAAAGTCACACGCCTCTTTAGGATTGTTTTTACAGGAGAGCTAAGAGGTATGTAAATGCATGATTTATTACTAGAACTGTGTACCTTGCAAACACTGGGCACTTACAGGATTGTTGTGGTTCTTCAGCATTTCTGATTTTGGCCTGAGGTAATAGGCAGGGGGCACGGCATTTTCATCCCTACAGTACCATTCCTCTAAGGTCCTTGTGTCCAGCTTGGCTTCGATGGCAGCGTCCAGAATCATTTCAAATTCTGAAGATTCAACCTCCCCAGGGATGCGGATGCTTCCGTATTTCTCTCCGAGCAAACCCTGGGAATTTGCAATAGTAGAATTATTATACAGCAGAGAGAGTTTCCTCTCTATGGGGCAGATTCACTAAAGGACGAAGTGGCTAACGCCAGCGACTTTTCACCAGCGTTGCCACCTGCAGGGACATCACCAATTCACAATCAGTCGCAGGACTGTCACTAGCGTATTTGCACTCTATCAGCAGGGCGACTTTTCTCAAACAATTGTTACTCCGCAAATTCAATAAAGGGCGGATTTTACTGAACGTTACCTCTTTCGCCAGAGTTGACTTCACCACCTCTGACCAAGCGAAGTGCCGAAAATGCATTAAAGTTCCAAAAACCCTGACGACTTTTCCTTTTTAGAAGCGGTATTGGCTGCAAAAGTCCTAACAAACTTTTTTTGGGTAACCGGTTTTCTCTAGACATTTCCTAACATTCATTTTACAGTGGGCTCATGTGTACGGCATTATATTAACTCTCTTGTCTTTATTAAAGTTCCCTGGACATTTGTAATAAAAAGTGGTAACTTCAAGCATTTGCACCAACATTTATAATAAAGACGTCCATACAACTTTAAATTACCCACCATATGCAAATTGATCTAAGCGCAAGATCACTAGCAAATTTTCGCTAGGCATAGACGAACGCTATCGCATCTTCGCTATGAAATGCTTGCACTGCCAAATTAACGCTAGCGAAAAGTCCCCATTGTTTGGTGCCCACGGCGCAACTTCGCATATTAGGGAATTAACGTAGTGGTAGTGAATTTGGCAAAGTGTGCGAAGCAGTTGCTCGAGACAATTTGCCCTTTAGTAGATCTGCCCCTATAGGTTTATCAATACAAAGGACACAGTTCATTGATAAAATCGAAAATTTCTATCATGGGTGTTGGGGGGGGGGGTGCCTAACTGAAATGTACTGGATCTTACAAAACAAAAAGACCCAACAGGCCTGCACGCCTTATATTTAATTCACGAAACCCGTCATCCAGAAAGTTTCAGAATTACGGAAAGACCAGCTCCTCATAGATACCATTATAATCAAATAATCCAAATTTTTGAAAATGATTTCCGTTTTCTCTAATAATAAAACAGTACCTTGTACTTGATCCCAACTAAGATATGATTAATCCTTATTGGAAGCAAAACCAGCTTATTGGCTTCATTTAATGATTACATGATTTTATAGTAGTCTTAAGGTATGAAGATCCAAATTACAGAAAGAGCCGTTATCCGGTCCATAAGCATTCTGAATAATAGGTCCCATAAACCAGTAACCAATAAGCATAAGAATACATAAGAATAATATATTTTTGATACTAAATCCACAGTGCGTCAGTAAAATAATCTTTTGTATGTATAGTGGGCCCTACAGAAAAATCTTTATACCCCATCATCCTGCAAACCTTGGGCAAGCTGATTATTTACTATCTCCCAACGAAAATATGAGCTGCGTGGGCTTTTATAGACCCTGCTCATTCCATATAATATACTTATGTAAATATAAGATGCACTGAACTATGTACTGCCCTCGGGACAAGAAAACGATCATCCTAATAATGTCTTTATTGATTTCCCAGTAGAGCATGATAGTGAATCTGACACTGGTCATCTGCTATCAATTAATGTTTAGGATCAATGTTCCAGTGTATTTATCCAGTTATATTATAATGTTAATTACAGAAAACACCTCATTGCTGCACTGCAGCGCTACCCTAATAAAAGGAATACATATAAATACACCAGTAAACATATAAATACATATAACACGTATAATACATATAAATACACCAGTAAACATATAAATACATATAACACGTATAATACATATAAATACACCAGTAAACCCTCTGCTGCTCTGAGTCCTCTGTCAAAAGAAACACAGCATTTATTTCCTTCTATTGTGCACATATGGACTTTGTTTTCTGTATCAGACTTCCTGTTTTCATCTTAAACCTCCAGGGCTAGAGCTTGAGCATGCTCAGTTTGTTCCTCTCTCCCCCTCCCTCCTCCCCTC
The DNA here is from genome assembly GCA_038501925.1 of Xenopus petersii. NCBI lineage: Eukaryota > Metazoa > Chordata > Amphibia > Anura > Pipidae > Xenopus > Xenopus petersii. Next base: position 37,326,895 of record CM076672.1, on the reverse strand, counting down.
CCTGCTGTAATCTGAGCCCAGAGCTATGACTGAGCAGGGAAACTCAGGCAGGAAGTGATGTCACACCAAGTGAATATGGCAGCTATTATCATCAACAAACAGAGAGCTTCTAGAGCTGTTTACTCAGGTATGGTAAAGCATTCTACAGAATAAATAGTGTTATAGCTTGCACTATTATGGCTTATCTATTGACAACAAACTGCTTCGGTACCTTTCCTTCTCCTTTAAAGTACTACTTATTTATGTAATGAGCTTTTTTTCTTGTAATAATAAAATAGTACCTCATACTTTATGGTGACTAATCTGCATGAATCCCTATTGGTGGCAGAACAATCCTATAATGTTTATTACATGTTTAAATGATTTTTAGCAGACTTAAAGGAACAGTAACACCAACAAAAAAATAATTTTAAAGTAATGAAAATAAAATGTCCTGTTGCTCTGCGTTGGTAAAACTGATGTGTTTATTTCAGCAACAGTACATTAGTTTATATAAGTAAGCTGCTGTGTAGCCATAGGGGCAGCCATTCCCAGCTGAAAAAGGAGAAAAGACACAGGATGCACAGCAGATAACAGATAAGCTCAGTATTATACAATGGGATTCTTCAGAACTGACTGTATCTGTTATCTACTGTGTATCCTGTGGTTAAATGGCTGCCCCCATGGCTTCACAGCAGCTTGTTAATATAAACTATAATAGTGTTTCTGAAGCAAACACACAAGTTGTACCAGTGCAGGGCAACACTACATTATATTTCCATTACTTTAAAACACTTACATTTTTTTGGTGTTACTGTTCCTTTAAGGTCTGGTGATCCAAATCTCCAGGTACCGAGCATTCGGGATAATAGATCCTATACCTGTATCAGTTCAGATACAATGCAAAACAAATCCTCAAGACTGTTTCATGCCAGGAGGGCTTTTAAATGTAAACAAAAATACAAATAGGTTTTACGTTTTTAGGGTCAGGCCACACAGGGCGTTTTGGCGAGATTTGGTCGCATGGCGACTAATCGCCTCGTTTTTGCGGCGTCCAATCTCCCCAAATGCCTTCCCTGACTCTGCGCCGGCTAAAATGAAAAAAACGCTGGCGCTAATCACATGCAGCGATTCGTTTTCCGAAGTTGCCCAAAGTTTCTGAGGTAACTTCAGAAAATGAAGATTGGGGAGATTGGTCGCCGCAAAAACAAGGCGATTAGTCGCCAGGTGACCAAATCTCCCCAAAACACCCCATGTGGACTTACCCTTACAGTTTATATTTAAAGGATCCCATCAATAGCCGTGATCCTTTGTTGTCATACAGGGCAGCAGAGAGACAAAACGACAGTTTTCCACTGTGGGATACAATGGTTTTTGTGGCTGCTGATGCCAAAATTGGTGTGAAAGCAATCACAACTTATCTACAGAGCTGCCTTAAAGGTTATATTACTAGGAGACAATTTATCAGTCTGTCTCGCAGCATTACACTTGCTTCTGTGTGTGTTTCCCAGACTCTGAGCATCGCTAATATGAAGTGTATCCTGTTGAGTGTGTGTGTATATAATATATACCGGATATTCCGGGAATAAACTTCTCTGAGCTTTACCTTCTCACTGATCTGCCTTTGAGGAATTTCAGCTCTTATTTTCATTGTATAGACTTTGAAAGGCTCAAGACATGGATCAAACTCACTTAATGTTCTAAGTTTGTGCAAACACAGTGACCCGGTGTGTTTATTGTTCCGTTTTAAAGTTCAGGCATTTATTCTTTACTTCCTACAACAGCGCTGACTAAATTATTACCTAACGCAAACAGGGTAATCCTCGGGTAAACTGCTTACAATCTATGACATTGCTTACTGTACAGCAACAACTCCCTGTGACGAAGGACTTCATTGTGCCTCCAAATGAATGACACGGCTAACAATGCTACAAAATGCATTCCATGTACAACTGTACCCCAAAAAGGCACAAAATGCACTCTGATCTCCCACCATCTCTACTGCCAGCTTGGCCCAGAGCATGGCTGTGCATTGATCATGATGTCACCCCAATAACAAGTGCCTGCAAGCCTACTAAAGGTTATCAGGGAGTGGCAGGGAGTTGGGGTTAAGCAAAAAAAAAAAGTCAGTCAAAACAGAGGCTCTACCAATTTTTATATTAAAGGCGTGGTTCACCTTTAAAGGAGAACTAAACCCCCAAACTAATGAAAACCCCTACCCTTCATAGTCCCCCCCCACAAGTGTTAATACCTGTAAATGCCCCTAAGACTCCCGAAGCGGTGAAGATGGTGCCCTTGAGCTCCTCTGCGCTGGCGCTGCATCAGTGGGTAATTAAAGACTTAGGGGCATTTACAGGTATTAACAACTGTGTGGGGGAGAACAGGGAGGGAGGACTATGGAGAGTAGGGTTTTTCATTTGTTTGGTGATTTAGTTCTCCTTTAAGTTAACTTTTAGGGACAGATTTATTAGGGGTAAATTCGAATTTTTCGAGTTGGGTTTTTGGTCAAAACTCACAAATTCGAGTTGGGAATAATCCAAACTCGAATTCAAATTCAAGATTCATCATACGTGGACCGTGGGAACAACTCAAATTCGACTATTCGCCACCTACAACCTGCCGAGTTCATGTAGAAGTCAATGGTAGAGTTCCAGAGACCAAATGAAAATGTTAATAGCCTTCCTGACTTTCAAGTTTTTTCGGAGAAAAAACTTGATTTGAATTTAGTCGAATTCGAGTTTTTGGGTCGGCAATATTCGTTTGAGTTTTAGACGTTTGAGTTTTTTCTTAAATAGCCTCCAATTCGAGTTGTGAGAATATTTTCGAAGTTATTAGAGTAAAAAAACAAACTCACATAAACTCGAAATTCGACCTATGATAAATCTTCCCTTTGTGCGTTATAGAAAGCCAATTATAAGCAAAGTTACAATTGGTTTTCATTATTGTTTTATATAGTTTTTTATTTATTTGCCTTCTTCTTCTAACTTTTTACAACTTTGAAATGGGAGTCATTGACCCCATCTAAAAAAAAGCAAATGTATTATGATTTAGTAAGTGAAGAATGTTGTCAATTCATAAAACAAATATTTTTTTAAACCTTTGATGTTGGAAGGGAGGGATATAATGTAGCAGCTTACAGTTCCCACCCACTGCTGTAAAACACTGTGTTCAGGGGCAGAGGCTGCCAATTGGATTCCCATTGGGGAACTTATATTTATATATGTATACACGTATGGGATCCATTATCTAGAAACCCATTATCCAGAAGGCTCTGAATTACGGGAAGGCCTCCTCCCATAAATTCCATTTTCTATTCTATTTTCAAAAAACGATTTCCTTTTTCTCTCTAGTAATAAAACAGTACCCTGTACTTGATCCACACATAGATATAATTAATCCTTATTGATGTCAAAATAATCCCAATGGGTGTATCGTGTTTTAATCATTTATTAGGAGACTCAGAGGCAGATTTATCAAGGTTTGAATTTCGAATTTAAAAAACTTAGAAATTCGACCAACTGAAATTAATGGCGAATAGGTCCGTTTTCGATCTAATTCGAATCATATGAATCGAAGTAATAGCGCATTCGAATCGTACGAATTAAAGTTTTTCCCCCCAAAAAATGTTGAGTGTCCACCAATTGACTCCAAATAGGCTCTAGGAGGTCCCCCATAGGCTAAAACAGCAATTCAGCAGATTTTAGATGGCGAATTGTCGAAGTTGAATTTTTAAAGAGACAGTACATGATAAATTTCAATATTCTAATTTTTTTCAAATTTGAATCAAATTTGGACTATTCCCTAGTCAAAGTACACAAAAATTAGGTTGAAATTAAATTTTTTTTAATTCTTATTTTCACTTCGACCTTTGATAAATCTGCTCCTTAAGGTATGGAGATCCAAATTATAGAAAGATCCCTTATCCAGAAAACCCCAGGTCCCGAGCATTCTGGATAAGTTCCATACCTTTCTATAGCAGCTTGTCTCTCTTTCTGGGAAAGCTAATCCTCTCTAAGGGCAGAGACAGACAAGAAGATTAGGGGAGATTAATCGACCCAGCGACAAATAGTCTCTTCTTCGGGCGACTAATCTCCCCGAACTGCATCCCCGCTGGCTAGAATCTAAATTGCCGGCGTGATGGCACTCGAAGTGCTTCGCTTTCCGAAGTCGCCCGAGCATCGGAAAACGAAGCGCTCCGAGTGCCATCCTGCAGGCGATTTACATTCTAGCCGGCGGGGAGGCAGTTCGGGGAGATAAGTCGCCCGAAGAAGAGCCGATTTGTGGCCAGGTGACTAATCTCCCTGAATCTTCTCGTCTGTCTCTGCCCTTAGTCTTCATTATTCTCCACCTATTCATGAATCATTTTACTGAGCATGTTTATATGGGCTCCCAGGGGTTCCGCTAGGCACCTTTATCAGAAATACATTTCTAAACATTTTGCAATCAAATATTCCTCCACGATTTGCCGTCTGCCTCTTGGGACAATTTATTTTAATAAATACAGATATGTCAGTAAGATTTTATAGCATATGGTGCTAGTTGTATAGACCAGAATAGAATGGCTTTTTACATATGTCCTTGTTTTATTTAGAAGAGCAGCACTGAAACCAGCAACAGCCTTAAGGGAAACGTGTGAATGGTTACAGGGTGCAACAACTATGAACAACATTAATAAAGGTTAATAATCACTTTTTGTCACAAGTTGATATTTAATTATAGCCTGTTTACTATTAAGTATGATTCTCCGCAATGGAAAGCTGCTATAGGAGTGTGTATATATGATGGCACAATTATCAATAAGTAAAAAGATGCATTTACAATCCTGCTCCAGGCTCCTTGTGCAATTAAAGATGCAGCTACAGGTATGGGACCTGTTATCCAGAATGTATGGGACCTGGGGTTTTCCAGATAACAGATGTTTCTGTAAATGGGGTTCACCAGTCCGATATAAAAGTAGTTATCACTGACGATGGTAATTCGGGTCTTCATACTTTGTCTACTAGAAAATCATGTTAACATTAAATAAACCCAATAGGCTGTTTTGGCCTCCAATAAGGATTCATCATATCTTAGGTTGGATCAAGTACAAGCTACTGTTTTATTATTACAGAAAAAAAAGAAATCATTTTTAAAAAATTTAATTATTTGTTCAAATGGAGTCTATGGGAGAGGGACTTTCTGTAATCCAGAACTTTCTGGATAACAGGTTTCTGGATAACGGATCACATGTCTGTACTTCTATTTAGAGGAGAAGTAAAGCTTAACTAGAACAAAAAGTAGACTAGACATATTGTACATTATGTTTTGGGCTTCTGTACCAGCCCAAGTCAACCACAGCCCTTTAGCAGTAAATATCTGTGTCTCCAAAGATGCCCCAATAGCTCCCCATCTTCTTTTCTGCTGATTCACTGCACATGCTCTGTGCTGCTGTCACTTACTGAGCTTTGGGGCACACTAACAATATACAGTACACATAGAATAGAAATATAAATATAAGGCTGATTAATACAGATAATTACTACATGGCAGCAGAGAAACCAGTGCAATTCACATCAGAATTTAATAATCAGCCCTGTAGCATCAGCTTATATTACAGACCAACCTCATTTTCTGCTGGATAATTAGTGACGAGCCCTAAGCTTTGCTTCTCAACAGCTGCTCAGAGCCCACTGAGCATGTGAATGTCACAGACACTTTCCAAGATGGTGACCCCCTGTGACAAGTTTGAAGTCCTGGATCATTGCTGCTATTGACAAGCTGAAACTTTAGGCTGGTGCAATAAGTTCAGTGTATAAAATATGCAATTTTTAGCCATATTCGGAGGCACAGTTACTTAGGATCAAATATCAAGGGTTAATTAACCCTCGATATTTGACCGTCGAAGTAAAATCTTTTGACTTCGAATATTGAACTCGAAGGATTTACTGCATTTCCTGTGATTGAACAATCGAAGGAAAAATCATTCGATAGAACGATTAAATACTTCGAATCGAACGTTTCGAAGGATTTTAATCCATCGATCGAACGATTTTCCTTCGATCCCAAATTGGCTAGAAAGCCTACCCCAAAGACCTTCCCCATAGGCTAACATTGATGCTCGGTAGGTTTTAGGTGGCGAAGTAGGTGGTCGAAGTTTTTTTTAAAGAGACAGTACTTCGACTATCGAATGGTCGAACGATTTTTAGTTCAAATCGTTCGATTCAAAGTCGTAGGTCGAAGTAGCCAATTCGATGGTCGAAGTAGCCAAAAAAATACATTGAAATTCAAAGTATTTTTTATTCTAATCCTTCACTCGAGCTAAGTAAATGTGCCCCTCAGTGTTAGGGTTTAGTTCTCCTTTAAGGTGGTAACCATTGTAGTTAGAGTGTGTTCTATGCAGACAGACCTCAGAAGCGTTCCCTCCTGTGTATATTGCCCCTGTATAACCTGCCTCCGTCTCCTGCTGCTTTTCCAAGGTCCAAGCTCTGATGAGGTTTCCATTATCTCTGGATGACAGTGAGACATTGATCTAAGAAGCCCTTCACGCCTCTTTATAGGGTTCACCTTACATTTTCTCTGCTATTTCCTATGTTATTCATGTAAAGCTTTAATTGCCTTCTGCCAAAAGGTTTGCAGATTTTACATTAAACTTTCTGCAGAGCTTTCTAGTAAATATAAGATGTTGCCAAAATATTAATGAGCAGTGCACTAGAAACAGATCCCTGAGGTCCTCCTCTAGTCATGCTTCAATCTTTTTAAATTAACTCAGTGAGTTACTCCCGGCCATCTGGGATAGGTCTATTCAGGGTTAAGCCTGGCTTAGTGTCGCTTGTAAGTCAGACCTATAACATTATCTGTCATTATGTCACCTGCATTTGCTGCTCACCTGGCACGGCTGTGGGAATAAAGCTTTAGAGAGCTCCTCTCATAGCCCACGGCTATTTTAAGGTAATCTCACTAAGCAGCTTTACGCGGAATAAGCTATATTCAATTTTATCGGCAGTTTTGCTAAGCTTTCAGGCAATTTTATTGGCTGTCCAGGAGGCCTTGAGGAAAAGTTTATTTAACCCACGCTGGGGCCCTTAGCACTCTTACGCTGGCTCATACACTGAGGGCATAATTTATCCCAATTTGGATTTGTGTCGTTTTTTTCAACCTCGTCTAAACAATTTAAAAAAGGTTGAATGTCTCATTTTTTTAAAAAAAATCATTGTCTAAAAAGCACGAATGAATAAAAACGTGGAACGGATACAAACATGACAAGGCAATCTTCACTTTCGTAAGCATTTTCGTGCAATTACAAGCAAGAAAAAACCCGAAAAAACGTTTAAAACCTTGAAGTAAATAAGTAAAAAAAGGACAGCTCGAATTGACTTCTACATGACCTCACCAGCTTTTAGATGGAAAAAGTTTTGTTTTAGAGCTGTTTGTGCTTTTTACACTTAATTAGTATTGAAATGTTTGTGGTTTAGAGTAATTATTCTAATACATGATTTTTAGTGCTAAAAAGTATGATTCGGGGAAACAGCTGCTGCCATACTAGCTGTACTTCGTGTAGGTGCTACACAATATGTTGGCGCTATATAAATACATGTTAATAATAGGTGGTTGTCTCTTGTACTCCATTTTGTATGTGTGCTTGGAAAATACACTATATTAACACCTGTACTATGTACCCCTAAAAACCCCTAGACTTAGCACTCTATTCTGACATCAAGAGACACTATATGGTTTGTGTTGGATATCATTTTTGCCTATTGTTTTAATCACAAAAACATCAGGTTTTTATCGCCTTAACCAACCAATTAGATTACAGTACAGGTATGGGATCCATTATTCGGAAATCTTTTATCCAGAAAGCTCTGAATTACGGGATTGCCATCTCCCATAGACTCCACATGAATCAAATAATTCAAATTTGTAGATGATTTCCTTATTTTCAATACTAATAAAACAGTACCATGTACTTGATCCCAACTAAGATATGATCAATTCTATTGGCTTTATTTAATGTTTCAATTATTCTTTAGTCTAGAGGCCCATTTATCAAAGTCTGAATTTATCTCATTATTTTCTGAAATCTGCGACCATATCCACACTGGGTTTTTTCCCCTTATCTATCAATACATTTTTCTGAGAATTTCCTGTGCGGCAAAAAAATTGAAAAATTCTAATTGTACGAATTTTTCAGATTTTCCACAAGAAACCTTGGGCTTTTTCGTTTTTCCGCTCGAAAACCACGCAGATCAAGATATCTTCAGGACTTATCCCATTGCATTATATGCAACTTCGGCAGGTCTGAGATGCCGGATTTTGACTTTTTCCATGCCCAGGGTATAATAAATCCCCCAAAAATTTAGTTTTTTTTCCCACTATAAAACTCGGATTTAATAGTAAAAAAAAAAAAATTAATTCAGGCGAATGAAAAAGGCATTCAGACTTAAATAAATAACCCCCGTAGACTTAAGGGGGTATATTTATTAAAGAGTGAAGTTAGAGGTCGCCACAGTCTCCATTCATTTCAATGGGAGTATTTATCAATGGGTGAAAGTTCATCCTTTGATAACTAAGCCTTTCAAAATCCCATAGAAATGAATGAAGAGTGGTGACATTTCACTCTAGAGGACTGTGGCGACCACTTACTTCACTCTTTGATAAATATACCCCAAGGTAAGGAGAGCCAAATTACAGAAAGATCCCTTATCCAGAAAACCCCAGGCCCTGAGCATTCTGGATGACAGGTCCCATACCTGTATATAACTCCTTCACTCCACCCTTTGTTGTGACTGTTTTATAAGTTGGAGTCCAGTATGCATAGGAATAACTCACCCCTATTAATCAAATTATCTACCATGCAAGGAGAAGACATAACATAGCTTCAAGTTCCCCGCTTGCTGTGTTTGGCTGATGACATAACAGTGATTTTATGATAAAAATAAGTCATGTTCAATCCTATTCACTGCACTCTTGTTTTAACAAGGGACGGGTATACGGCCCCTTTAAGCTTGAGACCTGTTCATGAATATAGTTTCATACTGGCCTGCAGAGAGGCAAAACATCTTGTTGTTGGCAATGGAAATGCTGTCCGTTTAGAGCACAAGAACATGTACATGTATATTTGAATAACAGCGCAGCAGGAGAACCTGTTCAGCCGGTATATAAATATATATATAAACATCTCACACACTGGCTCCTCTGTTTTTATTAGATGCCTGAGAGAAACAAATAGAGGAACTAATTAACCGTGGAATAGTATTTCAATGACATCACAGAGACAGCAATTGGCTGCCTCTTTGGCTTGCACCTAATTACTAGAGACTGCCATGTGGTGTTAGAGTTGCACAAGGTCCCTTAGGTGCAGTGTTAAGGCTTCCCATTGATAAACAATCAGGAATAATTGCTGGGTTACAGTATACCCTGTAGTTTATACAGTGGGAACGGCTTAATAACTGCAATTATAAACCCAGTGTTTATATAAATAGCCAAACAATGAGGATCATTCAAAATACAGGAGGCTTGACTGGGTTGCTGTATAAAAAGATGAGCCCTTGGCACTGCAGAAGGAACCCTCATTTGAGGAGGGGGAGAATGACATAAATTAGGGTTCATACTACAACTTGAAGTTCAACAACAACAACAACTGGAGGGCTGCATATTATAATTGATACTGATGATTGTGATGGTTTTTATCTACATTCCCTCTCCATGACCAGCTCTCTCTAATGCTCTGGGCTCAGGGCAAATGCACTTGCCCCATAATGGAAAAAAAGATCTTATTACTAGGGGTGCACCTAATCCACTAATTTGGTATTTGCCAGAACTAGGGATGCAACGAATCCAGCATTCGGTCTTTTTCAACAGGATTCGGATTCGGCCAAATCCTTTTGCCCAGCCCAACCGAATCCTAATTTGCATATGCGAATTAGGGGGGGAAATTTTATGACTTTTTGTCACAAAACAAAGAAGTAAAAAAAGTTTTCCCCTTCCCACCCCTAATTTGCATGTGCAAATTAGGGTTCCGATTCGGTTCGGTATTTGGCCGAATCATTCACGAAGCATTCAGGGCTTCGGCCTAATCCAAAATAGTGGATTCGGTGCATCCCTAGCCAGAACCCCCGAATACTTTGTGAAAGATTTGGCCCAAATACTGAACTGAATGGAATCCTACTTTGCTTATGAAAATTAGGGGCAGGAAGGGAAAAAAGAATCACGCATGCAGCGTGCGATTAAAAAAAGTTTTACTTCCTAAATCATGTGATTTTAAGGATTCGGATTTGTTTCAGCCAGGCACAAGGATTTGGCCGAATCCAAATCCTGCGGAAAAAGGCCGAATCCTGGTCTAATACCGAACGGAATCCTGGATTTGGTGCATCCCTAATTATTACTATCCTAAATCAACAACCACAACACATCTAGTAACCAAGATTGTTTAATCATGTAATGGTGTTTAGTCTGCTGCTGCTATTGAACTTAAACCCCCATCAGTCTTCCTAGGTTTGGGTGTGAGGTCACGTACGAATACACAATAACCAAAAGAATCCTGGCAGCCCTTCTTATTACTGGAATTGGCTATATGAGCCACTCCCACTGCTGACTCAGGACTATATTGAAGCAAAACAAACATGGGGCACCCAGATAACCTTAGTCAACATACAGTAGCGCACCATTCCAAAACAAAATCAGCTTGTCCCATTCCTGCCCTGGTCAACTGTAAGTAATTGTGATTGTTTACTGAACTAATAGGACCCTGTGCATTTCCAACCTATGTTTGGGGCAGTATGAAGGTTGTAACCATTGGACTTGGCGGTGATAAAGGTCACTTCAATAACTGCCAGTCTAACAGAAAAGTCTCGAATTAGAGGATGCCAGGGGAATGCTACATGCCGAAATGTGTAATGCCAACTATAAAGTTTGGTGGAGGAAGAATAATGGCTTTCATGGTTCGTTTTAGGGTCCCTAGTTCCACGACTCCTACTTTATATTAGACCAGTTATTTGGGTAAGGTCCTTTCCTGTTTCAGCAATTCCCCCATGCAGCACAAAGTAAACTACAGAAATAGTTTGCAAAGATGGGAGTGGAAGATCTGGGTTTAAAGGAGAAGGAAAGGTTAAAACTAAGTAAGCCTTATCAGAAAGGTCCATCTAAATATACCAGTAAACCCCCAAAGTAATGTTGCTCTGAGTCCCCTGTCAAAAGAAACACAGCATTTCTATCCTTCTATTATGTACACATGGGCTTCTGTATCAGACTTCCTGCCTTCAGCTTAAACCTCATTGCCCTGGGCAAGAGCATGCTCAGTTTGCTCCTCTCCCCCTCCCTCCCTCCCTTCTCTACTGTAATCTGAGCCCAGAGCAGGGAGAGACTCAGGCAGGAAGTGATGTCACAACATGTTAATACTGCAGCTCCTATCCTAAACAAACAGAGAGTTTTTAGAGCTTTTTACTCAGGTATGGTAAAACATTCTACAGAATAAATATAGCATTCTAGCTTGCACTATTGCAGTTAATCTATTGGCAATAAAATCCCTCCATAGCTTTCCTTCTCCTTTAAAGGACAAGGAAAGTTAAACCATAACAGTAGAAATGTTGTACATTATGTTTTGTGCTTCTGTATCAGCCCAAAGCAACCACAGCCCTTTAGCAGGAAAGATCTGTGTCTCCAAAGATGCCCTAGTAGCTCCCCATCTTCTTTTCTGCTGATTTACTGCACATGCTCTGTGCTGCTGTCACTTACTGAGCTTAGGGAACCACTCACAATATACAGTACACATAGAATAGAAATGTCACTATATAAGGCTGATTAGTAATTAATACACATAATTACTACATGGCAGCACAGAAACCAGTGCAATTAGCAGCAGAATTTAAAGGAAAACTTCACTCCCAAAATGAATACTTAAGCAACAGATAGTTTATATCATATTAAGTGGCATATTAAAGAATCTTACAAAACTGGTATATATATTTTAAGTAAATTTTGCTCTTTTACATCTCTTTCCTTGAACCACCATTTTGTGATGGTCTGTGTGCTGCCTCAGAGATCACCTGACCAGAAATACTGCAGCTCTAACTGTAACAGGAAGAAGCGAGGAAGCAAAAGACACAACTCGGTCTGTTAATTGGCTCATGTGACCTAACATGTATAATTTGTTTGGTATGTTTGTGTGCACCGTGAATTGTAAGATCCCAGGGGGCGGCCCTTATTTTTTAAAATGGCAGTTTTCTATTTATAATTACTCAATGGCACATACTACTAGAAAAGTATATTATTAGGAAAATAGTTTATTTACATGAAGCAGGGTTTTACACATGAGCTGTTTTATGTAATATCTTTTTATAGAGACCTACATTGTTTGAGAGGTATAGTTTTCCTTTAATAATCAGCCTTGTAGTATCATCTTATATTACAGACAAACCTCATTTTCTTCTTGATTTGATTGAATTTGCGACGAGCCCTAAGCTTAGCTTCTCAACAGCTGCTCAGAGCCCACTGAGCATGTGAGTGTCACAGACACTTTCCAAGATGGTGACGCCCTGTGACAAGTTTGAAGTCCTGGATCATTGCTGCTATTGACAAGCTGAAACTTTAGGCTAGTGCAATAAGTTCAGTATATAAAATATGGCAGTTTTAGCCATAGTCATTTTTAGGATTTAGTTCTCCTTTAACTGGATAACTAACTGCAATACAGACATGATCCCTGCCCAATTAGTGCTGAATAATAGCAAATCCCAACAATGTTCCAACATCTAATAAAAAGCCTCTCCAGAAGAGCAGAAGTTGTTATAGCAGAAAAAAGGGGGACCGACTATTAATTCCCTTGGTTTCAGAAACAGATTTTGGGCAGGCAGGTGTCTGAATACATTGTGTACTTCTGTCACACGGAAATGTAGTTCGTAGAAAAAAAGCTATTGTGTCCTTTACATTAACTAAAACAATGTTTCATAATTACTCGTGCTTATAGGGTTATAACATGCCATTCCTAAACTCCAAGCACCTCAAAACGGTATGAAGTCAGTAAAGATAATGGCCTGAACACTAGGAGTAATGTGTTGGTTTATGGCAGTGTTGTTTTATGGTGATGTGTTTACAGCCAAAACACAGAACTCAAGGTTTAAAAATAGATATACACAGGAGTGTAATAACCCTATGGAGCAATGCTGCTAGACTAAGGGTTGTACCTGGAAATTGCCGTAAGGGGGTTGTGTGCTCTAACACCTCCTAGAGTCCAGAAAACATATTGGCATTCTGTGTGTCTGTGCTTGTGACTGTGAGGAAAGAAAAATGCACCTTTTGATGTGGCTATTGCTTAATCTACCATATAAATATAATACACATGAAGGTGAGAATGACTGCTAACATACACATGTATGAATTCTGATATTCCATTTCCATATAGAGTAGTACATTATCTTAAATCTTAAATATGCCCAGCTAAAAAGGAAGAACCCGTGGAGGTGTCTATCTAGATCAAATAACATGCTCTTTTTCAATGTATAAGGACCAAGCCTAGTGTAATACTGGTATAGGACCTGTTATCCATAATGCTCAGGACCAAGGGTTTTCTGGAAAAGGGATCTTTCCATAATATGGATCTCCATACTTTTAGCCTACTAAAAAAATCATAAAAACTTTAAACAAACCCAATAGGGGTATGTTGTCACCAATAAGGATGAATTATATCTTAAGGTGGCCATACACGGGCCGATAAAAGCTGCCGCTTATTGGCCCCTGTATGGGGCCCTCCGATGGGCTTCCCCGATCAATATCTGGCCGAAAGTTGGCCAGATGTCGATCGGACGGAACTGAAAATCCCGTCGGATCGCCGCCTCATCTGTTCGTTGGACCTTCCCGTAATTCTGGATAACGGGTTTCCAGATAACAGATCCCATACCTGTACACAGGGCCGCCATCAGGGGGGGACAGGGGGGACAAGCGTACCGGGCCCGGGCATGAAGGGGGGCCCGGCAGCGCTGCATTTTTTGAAGATCCGGGCCCCCCTTACGAGTGCCCGAGCCGTACGTCTTGCCTCTGTGCTGCCGAATGCGGAAGTGCCGAAAAGCCGAAGCCGATGCGCCGAAAAGACCCGAAGTCACGGAAAAAGCCGAAGTCACGAAGCGCCGAAAAGACCCGAAGTCACGAAAACAGCCGAAGCCGAAGTCCTGAAGCAGCGCAAAGACCCGAAGTCACGAAAACAGCCGAAGCCGAAGTCCTGAAGCAGTGAAAAGACCCGAAGTCACGAAAGGAGGTGAAGTTGAAGTACTGAAGCCGTGAGTTCAATTCTACTGAACACCAGTTTGTGTATTTTTTTTTTTTTAATCTCCTGGCCACCAATGTATTATTTTAATATTCTATAGGCCCCTGCAACCAATCTTTTTTTTTAAAACATGTTTTTTTGGGGCCCAAATTTTTTTATTAACTCGTAAGGGGCCCCTGACGCCAATGTTTTTTTTTTTTTTCAAAAAATTTTTTTTTTTTTTTTTTAATTTTTTTTTGGGGCCCCAATTTGTTTTTAACTTGTAAGGGGGCCCCTGCCGCCAATGTTTTTTTTTTTTTTCAAAAAAAAATTTTTTTTTTTTCAAATTTTTTTTTGGGGCCCCAATTTGTTTTTAACTTATAAGGGGGCCCCTGCCGCCAATGTTTTTTTTTTTTTTCTCAAAAAAATTTTTTTTTTTTTCAAATTTTTTTTTGGGGCCCCAATTTGTTTTTAACTTATAAGGGGGCCCCTGCCGCCAATGTTTGTTTATTTTTTAGTTTTTTCTACATTTTTTTTGTTGGGGCCCCAAGTTTTTTTTAACTTATAAGGGGGCCCCTGCCACCAATGTTTTTTTTTTAAAAAAAAAAAATTTTAATTTTTTTTTTTTTGGGGCCCCAATTTTTTATAAGGGGGCCCTGACCATCAATAGCTTTTTACAACTTGTGTGGGGGGGGGTTACTTTTTTAGCGCTGATGTCTGTGTGGTCTTTTAACTGCGATGTGGAGTGGGCGGGAAATGGGGTGGAGCTTGGTCGTCAGTGTGGGCGGGGCCCAGGGGGCCCCAAAAATTTTGTTGTACGGGGCCCCGTGATTTCTAATGGCGGCCCTGCCTGTACATCATATGTTTGATTCCAGCTTGGCGGATCAGATTCAAGTAAAAACAAATGATGCCAATAAGAATGCCAACCTGCAACTGAAGAATGGTTTGTGCCAAGCTAAGTTATGCCAATATAATAGTAGCATATCACTCTTAAAGCCAGGCATTCAATTACAATAGCACAACTGCATTCTAATTCTTGTAGTGCCAGGTGCCCTCTATAGAATCTCTTTGTCATGGCATGTGATGAATAGCAGGAAATAAGAACCAGTAGCACTTATTATTATTTCTGTCATAAAACAAAGGCTCAGCCTTACTTCACTCTATCAGGCTTGACATGGGGTTGCAATAAGGTTAGGGACAAACCATTAGGAACAAATAGTACCCTACAGGGTGCAAAGTGCAACAATAAGGTGGAATCTGCCAAACCCTCCCCATTTTGTTTCTCTGACCCTTCTTAATAGATTGTAAGTAGGGGTGCACCGTATCCAGGATTCGGTTCGGGATTCTGCCTCTTTCAGCACGATTCGGCTGAATCCGAGTGCCTGGCTGAACCGAATCCGAAAAAATCATTTGACTTTTTGTCACACAAACAGGGAAGTCAAACACTTTTTTACCCTTTTTACTCTTTCCCCCTCGTTTCCCTAATTTACATATACAAATTAGGGTTCGGATTCGGTTTGGATTCTGTGCATCCCTATTAGTAGTGATAGACGAATTTCTCCCGATTCGCTGGAAAATTCGCTAATTTCCAGCAAAATTCGCGAAACGGCGAAAAATTGGTCAGAAAGTTCACGAAAAAATCATGAAATTCTAACGTTTTCACGAATAAATCGTGAAATTCTAAAGTTTGCATGAAAAAAAAGTGAAAACAGTTTCACTAAAACATTGTGAAATTTGAATGTTTTCACAAAAAATATCATGAAATTTGACGGTTTTCACATAAAAATCATGAAAATCTGACATTTTCACGAAAAATCGTGAAAATCGGAAATTGAGGCCAGCGAATTTTCACCAGCGAATTTATTCACCGGCGGGTAAGCGTGGAAATTCCCGCAAATTCATCCCAGTAAACTCTTCAGAATAGAGGCCTCATGCCAAATGTTCAATAAAATGCACTGACACTCCTAGCACTTTATTTATCACAGTCGCATTTATAATGACAATTAGCCTGTTTGTGTGAACATTTGTGGTGTTCTATATAAAAGAAAAATACAATAAATGCTTTTTTGTTGTACATTGCACCCTGCTTTGCCTTCAGACCCAGGGAGAGCTGATTTATTGTCTGTAGTATGGCAAATAGTAAGGACAGGGCTGCCTTGTAAGCACTGGAGCTATACTATAGTGTTAGGTGCTCGGTGCAGCCAGACCCAGGACACTTTTAGGATGAGTCTTAAAGGGCATGTTCTGATTTCTCCAGCACTTGTGCTCTGGGTTGTAGTAAATGACCCCTATTATGACATATTCACTTGCACAACTGCACACAGAGAGATGCTGGTCCTTTATCAGCAGCACCCTCAATGACCACTAGATGGCAATGCAGCAGTTATAGTAGCAAAACCCCCGTTTATTTTTTATGCCATCCTGGGTATATAGACAAATATAAATGTTCACAGTAATTATAGGAGAATTCACACTACCCACTAGCTAACACTAATTCTTTTTTAGAATGTGACACATTCACTGTGATTAGCAATCAAGGCAGAAAATACCAGTTGTAAATGGAAACAATACTTAACATGCTGGACAATTGCACTCAGGGCTTGTGTGCAATATATTCTCAACCCCCCCCCCATACAAGGCAAATTCACAATGGTTTAACTGGCACAGCCTACACTAAACTACATTGGACACATTCTTCTTATTTCTGGGTATTTTGACATTTTTGGCTCATCGTTAGGTCTTTTTTAAGGGGTTGTTTCTGTTTGTGACTGTTTTTCTAATATTTAAGATTAAAGTTTCATTTTTCTTCTTCTCATGTCTTTCTATAAAGCAGCTCTGGGAAGGGGGGAGGGTCAACCCATGGGTAAACCTGCAGGTTTCCAGACAACTCGTACCTCACTAACACAAATGTTATTTTTAGGAGAGCAACTGCTAACTAAATAACAGTGCTCGAAACTCAATGGATATGCAAGACCATCCCCTACCCTACCTGACCAGCACATGAATTGCATTAAAAGGTCTGACCAAATATAGGAAATATGGACCAACTCTCATCTTCCTTTCAGATTAGTTAGCCCTCATGGAACCCTCCTCAAGCTTTTGTGCCCTATGGGAATAATCCTTCCCATAGACACTGATATCAAACCCAGCAATCTAACCATGATTTCATATAACTCTCATCATCCTTTTTTCTCATTCCATGTAGGGCTTTTAATTTTCTATTCTACATTTCATTGTTTGGGTTATGCTATGAGACTGAATGAATTGGCAGTGTAGCAGAAAGAAGACTGGATGCTTAACATTCCTGCCTCCAGCTCTGACTACTCACTTGTTTCTCTGCAGAAGACCCAACTTGCTTTTTCTTGCTAACACCGTCCCAAGAGATGCTGCTTGCTTTTTTATGGTCTTTTGTCCCATGATGTCTGTTTGTCTGCAGGCAAATGTCCTCTGGCTGTTGCTAGGCTGTTGTTTTATGCATCTGTTTATTGTTGTGTTTTGTTTCACATTTCACATTAGCGCTGTACTAAATTTCTCAGTCGGAGCTGTAAAATACGGCATACTTGCCTATTCAGCGGGAATCCCAATTGTTCCATTATAGATGAGCTAGTCATTTAGCCCACGGCTGATCTGCACTTATCAAGTCTATCTAGCACTGAGATACGGACCTTAGGGGACTTCAAGAAAGGGCAACTGGCCAGGGCTCACAGAGCAAAACAACACTCCAAGAGAAAGTATAATCTCCGCTCACCTTGCCTCATATCATTGGTTACAGGCTGGATCATTGGTTACCTACGTGATACAGGTAACCTAATTCATGGATGACAGGCAGTTCATTGTTATCTAGAAAGCCACATGAAAGCAACTGGCTCCTCGGTTTGGAGAAGGACCACTGCCCACCAATTAAAGGAACATTAACACCAAAAAAATTAAAGTGTATTAAAGTATTGAAAATATCATGTACCATTGCCCTGCACTGGTAAAACTGATGTATTTGTTCCAGAAATACTAGTTTATTTAAACAAGCTGCTGTGTAGCAATGGTGGAAATTGAAAAAAGGTTATACGGCACAGGTTAAATAGTGGATAACAGATAACAACATTATGTTCTACAGAGCTTATCTGCTATCTGCAGTGTAAATTGAGCCTTTTCTCCTTTAAATGGTTGCCCCCATTGCTACACAGCAGCTTATTTATATAAACGATAGTAGTGTTTCTGAAGCAAACACACCAGTTTAACCAGTGCAGGGTAACACTGCATTATATGTTTATTACTTTAACACTTTCATTTTTTGCTGTTACGGTTCCTTTAAGGCATCTCTTAGGCCTCTATAGGTGCACTTTATTCCGGGGTACCCGAGATAGTTTATTAGGGCAATGAGAGCTAGGAGGGCACACTATAGAGCAGATAACCATGAGGTACATTTTTGTTCCAGTGAGGAATATGGAGACACTTTCTTGGGTGGCTGTCTCATTGTATAAATTTAAATAATAAAACAACTCCTGCCCCTTGGCTATTAACTATATATTTCACAAATCTCTAACTACTTCTGGGTCCCTTGTTGACTAGCAGCAAAACCAATACAAATGTTTGTGGTAACCCCTATATTTAATATATTACACCTTTCTTTGGTGGCTGCTCAGTCTCCTGGCTTTGCTCCTTGCAGTGGCAGACACACTGGGAATGCCTTCTATTTCCATGTAGCCTCTAGACCAGTAGGTTGACAATCCACATAGGGGCTACCAAGTGGCCAATCAGAGCAGTTATTTGGCACCCCAAGAACATTTGCTAGTGTTGCTCCCCAACTCCTTTTTCTTCTGAATGTTGCTCATGGGTTCAAAAGGTTGGGGATCCCTGCTGTAGACTATAGGGTCTGTCTAGGTGGTTGCCCTGGGTACATAGTTCCTATGGGGCCCAGGGTCAAATTTCAGTTTTACAGCAGGGAAAGATAGCATGAGTCCAAATGAGAGGGTCAGCCATGAGTGGGAATGGCAACGGCCATGCTGAAAGCACACAGTTGAAGCCACTATTAATGTGTCCCTGAACCTGTGCATTTTACTTTGGATTAATATAACCTCATACCATTGTCCTAGTCCAACCCAATGTTATCATACAAAAGAGAGGGCTTTTGATGCTTTCACATTCCCTGGTTCCCTGTTTTACTGGTCATTTAGTATCTATCTCTTGTAAAATATAAGGATATAGGTTAACCAGGAGTTTAATGACCATATACAGGTCATGGAACTCCGAGGTAACTTCTAATATCCTGCAACTGGGGGTACTTTATTTATTATAATACACACATTTCAGTGAGTCATGTGACAGGAATGACATCAGAACTCACCGTTTATAACTGATGACTTCAGAACTCACCGTTTAAAAGCTATAATTTACAATTTGGTACCATAATGTAATGACCATTATAATATAGCTATCTATTTGGATATCTAAATATATTACTCTGTTATTGTTGTGCTTACCAAGGGGAAGAGAAGAATTACAGAATGGTTGATGGTAGCAAATATATTCACTGCAGGGGACAGATTAAGTGCCAGAGACCATTCTAATGCAGGAAAAGCACAGGGTCATATAATAAACTATCATATTCGACTCAAGAGTTATTTCTCTTAAGAGTACACTGGTTAAAAAAAAGATAAACAATTATTAGAGGACTTCACTACCATTCGTGCCATAGAGTAACTTCGAAAGTCACTTTGGAATTACGCGACCTGACAGGTCTCCAATGTTAATAAATACGTCCCTTATTGTTTTGGCTATGACTTTTTACAATACAGCAGTTTAAAAAAACATTTAAGATTCTGAAGTGCAGCTATATTCTTATTAAAAGTCCAAATAATCAGATCTGCATAACTTGGCCAAGTACAAGAAGAATTTCCTATGTATGATTATCTTGAATGTTTTTGCATTTTTCAGTGCTTCCTATGCCTAATTCCCTTGGTATAGTAAAATGAGACATGCCATTCATATTCATACAAAACTGTGACACTCATTTGTGTGTTGTTAGTGTAATTGTTGTATAGAAGAATAAAAATGATTTAAGTAATAGCCCATCCAGACCATGTCACTATGCAGAACCCTAAGATATTTCAATGGGTTGTTCATTTGGAGGAACATATTTCCATAAAAAAACAGATCATTGTGTGCTGCCACTGTATTGCATCTCTATACACACATCTTGTGTTTGAGAGACTGGTTAAAAACTTCAATGGTCTTGCTGAAAATCACAAGAATATATGAATGCTTTTCTCCTTCATGAGATAAGAGTAAGCCCAGTAGGACCTCTCATTCTGCATTCAACATAGAATTCATCATTGCTATAAATTAATTACTGTGCTTTGAGGGTCAGAGATGCCGAACACTCATATATAAAGCAGACATTTCTAATATCTGATCCTTTTGAAGCTGAACTCGCCATTTAACCTTGCTGCAGCTAACTAAAATTCCTGCTCGCTATGGGTCACAGGCCAGATCTATTAGGTTTACAAATATCAACCTGAAGGGATGAGCTTTTGTCTCTTTGTATTCAGTTAAAAGTGAAAAAAAAACATAGAACCAGTGCATTAAAGGAACAGTAACACCAAAACATTAAAGTGTTTTAAAGCAATTGCAATATAATGTAGTGTTGCCCTGCCCTGGTACAACAGGTGTATTTGCTTCAAAAACACTACTATAGTTTATATAAATGAGTTGCTGTATAGCCATGGGGGCAGCCATTCAAGCACAGGATATACAGTAGAAAACAGATATGTTCTGAAGAATCCCATATTTGTTATCTGCTGTGTATCCTGTGCCTTTTCTCTTTTTCAGCTTAAATCGCTGCCCCTGTCAGGAACGCACAATGACGCTCTAGTCTCCGTCGGTGCTGCTCCTAAGATGGCAGGGCCCATGACCGCCACGTGGGTAGTGACGCCTGCGTCTTGTCGCCGGTGTGATGTCGTCCGTGCAGCACGAAAATTTGAAATATAAAGAGATGTAGAGGTCACGGGTTCAATGCCCCAATATAGGATTTCCTGATTTGTGTTCCTGGGATCCCTAAATTCCTAAATTTTTGTTTCCCGGATTCCTGACTTCTGCTTTTGACTCTGATTCTGATTCTTGCTGCCTGCCTTTTGAACCTTTGCCTGGATTTGACTACGCTTTTGCCTGACCTCTGTTTGATACTGCTGAACTTGGACTTATACCTGAGCTTCCTCCTTGGTCCGGACCTCTCCCGCTGGGAGCCGATAGGCCCCCTGACACCCCGATGGCTACACAGCAGCTTATTTATATAAACTATAGTAGTGTTTCTGAAGCAAACACACCAGTTGTAACAGTGCAGTGAAACAGAACATTATATTTTCATTACTTTCAAACACTTTCATTGTTTTGTGTTACTATACCTTTAACCAGTAAAAAGGCTTAAATAACTTTGGATTTAGACTCCTGAATATATTTGAACTTTTTTTTTTTGCTACTAAATTGGATACATTTTTAACCGTGGTGTACACTGTCCCTTTAACTATACCAGCGATTGAAAAAGTCCTTCCACTCTACTGACCAATGGTCAGCAATGTTGAAGGAGGAACTGTGATGTTGGGGGGTAGGCTGGTGGACCATTGATGTTTTGGGTAGATTATGATTATGATGTCAAGTGCCTGTAACTGGCTAAAATTTTTGTCAAGTTTTACAACCCTGGAAACTGGACAGGTGGCAACCCTATTCATGAAAGAGTATTACATCACGAAAAGATCATTGGGGTCTCGCTTCCTGCCATTATGGATATTTACCACACCCGCTGTCTCCAGAAGGCTACCAGCATTGTCAGGGATACCACCCACCCTGCACACGATCTCTTTACCCTCCTGCCATCCTGTAAAAGATACCGCAGTATTCAAGCGCTGACTTCCAGAATGCGAAACAGTCTATTTCCACAAGCCATCAAGTATCTCAACTCCCAAGGACTGAACTGAATATATTCCTAAGGAACTGAAATGTCCACTTTGCCCAGCATGACCTTGTACTAGAGTTGTTGTATAGCACCGGGGGGTTCTGGAGGAACGCCATTTCTACTCTGTACTGTATTTACTGTACATGGCTGAAATGACAATAAAATCCACTTGACTTGACTTGACATGTAGAATTTTTGATTTAGTGATATACCTAGAACTTACTGAGTCCCAAAGCAAATATATTTTATATTCGCTCATGAATGATATGGCTGAAAATTAAGATATGGGCTGGAGTAATATTATAGAATCAATTTGCTATGCAATACAACCAATTTATATTACAGTATA
Organism: Xenopus petersii; assembly: GCA_038501925.1. Taxonomy (NCBI): domain Eukaryota; kingdom Metazoa; phylum Chordata; class Amphibia; order Anura; family Pipidae; genus Xenopus; species Xenopus petersii. Next base: position 37,304,410 of record CM076672.1, on the reverse strand, counting down.
ATAGTGTAGCCCTGACAAAAGCCCCGGTATCATTATATGATCTGGTAACTGCAAGGTGTCCATGGAAGGGCAGATATTGGCTTACACATTTGACTTTTATTTATTGAATTTCCAGCCATGACCTTGTTTGTCATGGAAAAGGATTGCTTTGGGCCAGGTTGAGACTTTGGTTGCCCAAGGACGTTTTTCTCTCACATCCAACTGCAATACAGGGGGGCCAAATGCATAATCCAGTCATTGGCCAATTGTCTAGATCAGCCGATTCAGCCCATCATGCATGGCTGAATTGGGCAAGGATGCTCTTGGGAGTATGGCATATACTGTACATAGCTTCACTAGTGCATTGAGTGCAATAGCGCTTTTTGCACTAGCGAATCCATATTTCCGCGTTAAAACCTGGATCTTAAAGTTACAAGAGGCCACTTTTTGCTGACCCTTGTAACTGGCCGTTCGCTGGCATCTGAGGCAAGGTTCTCATTATGCTGAAACGTTGGGGCTAATTCTCATTGCTGGCAAGTGTATCTGCTGCTTGCAGTTTCTCTTTGCCCTGATTTCACAATATTTGTGGTATCTTTATTTGATCGCTGTACATATATGTTTTTTTCTGTTAGAAAAATGATTGATCCGTTTTTTGCAATGTATTGATTAAAAAAAAATATATAAAGTTCTTCTTATATTTCATACCACTGTGTATTTGCAGTCTTTTGTGAGCGTGCAAACCCAATATCTGTAATATTGTACTTTTTGGTTATTCTGTGGGGAGTATTTTGGGTTATTTGCACCTATTATGCAGTGCCCTCCCTTGATCTATATTAGGGTAAAATAATTGTCCAGGAATGTCAGGGGTATTCCACCCAGTGTGTTTCAAACAAATCAAAGTGTAGATGTAGACAATTCAGATTATGACCCCTCTTTAATGACACAATAAAAACAGTGACTGATAAAACTAGGGATGCACCGAATCCAGGATTTGGCTCAGGATTCGGCCTTTTTCAGCAGGATTCGGATTCGGCCGAATCCTTCTGCCTGGCCGAACCGAATCCGAATCCTAATTTACATATGCAAATTAGGGATGGAGAGGGAAATCACGTGACTTTTTGTCAGAAAACAAGGAAGTAAAAAATGTTTTCCCCTTCCCACCCCTAATTTGCATATGCAAATTAGGGTTCGGATTCGGTTCGGTATTCGGCAAATCTTTCACAAAGGATTCAGGGGTTCGGCCGAATCCAAAAAAGTGGATTCGGTGCATCCCTAGATAAAACCGGCTGTTATCTTTCCTTTCATTCTGTTTTATTAAGAATTTTTGCTCCAAGGAGAAACACAACCACAAAGCATTTTTTCTTTCAGTAGCAATCAGGCTAAATTAGCCAGAAAAAAATGCACATTTAATATAAATGAGCAATTTCCAGGCTCATTTTTGTTTATAATCATTCACTTACAAAGTGGCCCTTTAAAACCAGACATTCTGTTTTGCTGCACGAGTTGATTATATAAGATGCTGAAACCCCATCTGTTCTAAATCATACAGTATGTGATTTTAGGGAAGGGAAAGCAGAAAATGTATTTTCCAAAATTAACCAGAAACTAGAAAAAAAAAACGAAAAAGCAAAAAACGAAAAGCAAAGCATAAGCATGTGTGTAGGATCTGAAAATGATCACAGGAAAATGGCCATAAAATGATATGGAAATGTGTCTTTTCCTATTAATATGATGTTATTTTTGTTTTTACATATTATATAGACTTGCATATATATATATATAAACATTCACAAAGTACCTGCACTCCTTCCTTGCTGTTCAAACGTGGGTGCTTGGTCAATCAGAGTATTTAACGTTCAAAGTGGACCAGCACACCAAAATCTTCAATCAAAAGAAGTTTATTTCAACATCACATGACACATGAGTGATGTTGAAATAAACTTCTTTTGATTGAAGATTTTGGTGTGCTGGTCCACTTTGAACGTTATATATATATATATATATATATATATATATATATATATATATATATAAGTCCATCCTCTTAAAAGGCCCTAATGTGGGCCGAAACGTTGGAAAAATGCAACTAAAAATAAATTAACATGTTTATTCACGAAAAAGGAATTGGAGTGCGAGTCCTTTGAGATATATATATATATATATATATATATATATATATATATACATATGTAATAATAAAACAGTACCTTTTACTAGATCCAAACTAAGATAAATTTATTTAATGTTTACATGATTTTCTAGTAGACGTAAGGTATGAAGATCCAAGTTACAGAAATATCTGTTACCCAGAAAACCCCAGGTCCCGATTCTGGATAACAGGTTCCATACCTGTATATGCAAACTGTATTTATTTGCAAACAAAAGTCTACTTTGCTTGTTTTCAACACATTGACATTATGCTGACATTAATTTTACAGCCCATTCATTCTTTAGAATACACAGACTATGGTAACTGTAGCTGCGCATATCAGATTATGCTGAAAGGACGGCGCGCAGGAAGAGAAGAATCATATAATGCTCGCTCTATAAATGAGACAATGTTACTTGGTTAAATATATACCCCAATAGCAACATCCTAGCCATTTATTCATTCATTCCATTTTCTTTAATCAAAGGGGAGCAGGGGGTGTCTTTTTGTGCCATTTTCAGCATTACTGAGAGAATACATTTTTCAGCCTCGGTTCAGCCAGTGACACAAATAGAGACAAATAATACAAAATAAACAGCGAGATGGTCATAAAGAATTCCTGATTTAGCTGTCTGCTGCTGAAAATAGAGTTTATAGCTGACAGCAGAGATTAGCGTCTCCACCACAAAAAAAATACCTTCATAGGAAGGGTGTAAATGTTAAATGAAAATTATAACCTACTGTATATACCAGTGGGGCTACTACCATGCTTCAAATATTTGTTAACATGCATTATACACGTGTGAGCAAGAGGTGCCCCATTTTAATCCAGCCCAATAAACCCCATGGAGAGACTCCCCTTATAGCTCACTGTACAGGTATTGGAGCTGTTATCCGGAAACCTGTTATCCAGAAAGCTTTTACTGAAGACTGTCTCCAATAGACTCCATTTTATCCAAATTATTTCTGTTTCTCTGTAATAATAAAACAGTACCTTACACTTGATATTAACTAAGATATAATTAATCCTTATGGGAAGCAAAACCAGCCTATTGGGTTTATTTAATGTTTACAGTAGACCCATACCCGCAACCTGCATTCTTACCAGCTTGGACCCGCTACCCGACCTGACACGCAAGTACCTTATCTGCAACCCGGACCCGCTGACCATCAAGAATCAGGAAGTGCTATCATTGTAAACCCGAAGTGACGTCATCAGAAGTAGGCGTGATCAGAAAAAAGTAGTAAAACAGGAAGTGCTGTCATTGTAAGCCTGAAGTTACATCATCGGATATAGGCGTGGTCAGAAAAAAGGAGTAAAAATCGCTATTGAAAAGACCTGTGACCCGACCCGCAGAACCGCGGACCCACGTCTATACCCGCACCCGGAACCCGCGGGTACCTGACCCGCTGCAGGACTCTAGTTTACAGTAGACTTTAAGGTATGAAGATCCAAATTATGGAAAGATCTATTATCCAGGACCCCAACATTCTGGACAACAGGTCCCATACCTGTATATAATAAAGTGCTTTGCTTACATTTACCAAGTGGTTACTTTTGTAAGCGACTGCCTCCACTGAAGGGTCATACTCCACAGAGAAAAAGCTTGGTGTCAACTAGAATTTTCATATGAAACATATAATTTTACAAAATGCTGTCCTGCCACACACACAACCACCTACAGTTAGAGGATAGGAAGGTTACTAGGACTACAGGTAATTATTGAATGTAACATTGACATCTGGTCAAAGTCATTTCTACTCACAACAAAACATGGACCAGCAGATGTCTTCAGGCATTCTTCCAAGAGTCTCATACGAGTCTTCTGCAGATCGGGGCTATCCCAGTCCTCTGAAGGTATCCCCCAGTATAAATCTATAACCTAGAAATGAACGTTGCTCAGAATTATAATCATGTTAAAAGACAAATCCGAAACACAAAACTAAGCTTGAGGAATTATGAGTATTTTTAACATGTCCTATATTTATTAAGTGATATAAAAACTGCTTATTTCATGCAACTTAGGTTAAAAAGCTTGGTTGTTCACCTTTAAATTCAGTGTGATGGACAGAGTGATATTTTGAGACAATTAGCAATATTTTTTTATTTATTATTATTTATGGTTTTTGAGTTTTTTTAGCTTTTTATCCAGCAGCTCTCCAGTTTGCGGTTTCAGCAACCTGGTTGCTATGGTTCAAATTATCCTAGCAACTGCACTGATTTGAATAAGAGACTGGATTATAAATAGGAGAGGGCATGAATAGAATTGTAATAAAAATTAATAATAATAATAATAATAAAAAGTAGCAATAACAATACATTTATAATCTTTTTTTAGATGGGGTCAGTGACTCCCATTTAAAAGCTGTAAAGAGTCAAACGAAGAAGGCAATTAATTGAAAAAATATAAAAAATGATGGCCAATTGAAGTTGCTTAGAATTCTATGACATACTAAAGGTTAACTTATAAATGAACCACCCCTTTAAAACTGGCAGCAGATATTGTGCTTTCTACATAAATTATATTGGCATGGTTTAAATGACAAAGAAACCCAATGCACTGGAACACCAATATGTTAGGTACCTTCAGCGACTCTAACTGACACCGCATTTCCATTAGAGCACTATGGAACTATTTTCTTTGATTTTCCAAGGGATCCCATGTGCTGCCCTTGGCCTACAAGTGTGCTGTATAGGATTTTTTCTGACTGTTCTGTTCTGCACAGGACCTAGTCTAGGGCGTCATAAGGAACCCCTGAGTAAAACAAAGAAGATGAAGATGCAAAGAAGAGATCTAATGGAAAGTACCCTGAGCCAGTCTATTTTTAGAGAAGCGGGTTTGAGGTTAGCAATTTGAGTCAGTAGGAGATGTCTAACAAATTGTCACTCCCTAATGACTTGTGGATTTGTTGACCTCCAAAGCAGGCTTAGTGTGGTCTGCCAGAGTATCCGAAGATCTCCTGTGGCCCCAGCCAAGGGCAATTTGCTTCAGCCGTTTCTTATTTCCACCATAGGTCTATATGACATTAATTACACTTACAGGAGCGGGCACACAATGTCAGGTTCTCTGGTGGGCCCTAGGAGATCCAGTTCAACGTTGCTTAGAAGAATAAATTGAAAACACACGTTCAACATGCATACACAGTGCATTAGTCATGTTAGTCATTATGTATCTTAGTCACCTTGGTCTGCTTTAACAAAAGTGATGTAAGATGTCAGCTTAGATACACGTGACTGATGTAGACTACACAGGTAGATGCTAATTCACTCTGGGCCATTGTTTCACAACAATCACTATATAGATATTATCCCCATTCAAAGGTGCGGGCTAATAGAGCCTACACTCTGGCCTGCAGTTCGAAATCCAACCATCCAATTTGATACTTCGATAGTCAAAAGTATTTCCATTGTTCGATTAAATCGTTCGAATCGAACGATTTTACAAAAAAATACTTTGACTACTCAGAACTTAGCCAAACACTCAGAAAGGTTATAGGAGGTCCCCCATAGGCTAAACAGCAATTTGGCAGGTTTAAGGTGGCGAAGTGTTGTATTCAAAGTTTTTTAACGATTTTCGAATTATAGAATTTTCTACGTTTTTTCAATTCAAATCGAATTTTGGCCTATTCGATGGTCGAAGTACCCAAAAATAACTTTGAAATTCGAAGTTTTTGCATTCTAAATTCACTTTGACCCGTAGTAAATGGGCCCCTTAGTGAACTTCGACTAGGGAATTGTACAAATTCTATTCGAATTTGAAAAAAAATTGAATAACGAAATTTATCATGTGCTGTGCTGTCGCCATCTAAAACCTGCTGAATTGCTGTTTTAGCCTATGGGGGACCTCCTAGAACCTATTTGGAGTCTTTTGGTGGACTTTGAAAAAAATTATTAAAAAATACTTCAAATTGAATTTGATCGAATTAGATTTAAATGATCACATACAGCCTATTCAGTCGAAATAAAAAATTTGATCTTAATACATTTCGGTTGGTCTTTTTTTATTCGAATTTCCAGTTGATGGGAGTTTAAAAAAACTCCCATTGCCTAGAAATTTGACCCTTGATAAATCTGCTCCTTCAATGCATTAATAAAGCATTTCTGAGTGTATTGAGTTTTTTTTACCAGATTATAAATAAATATGCTTTTTAATTTGGATGCATGGATGGAGTAGTAGCCCCAACTGAGGTTCATTGCACGGATCAATATCCATATGTCCCATATGAATATGTCCCTTCACCATGGAGAGAGCCCATAGAGCTATAGACTCATAAGATCTGAAGTCCAAGATAAGGACAACTGTGCTCAAAATAGCACTTCATTTAATAGCACTTTTGATAGTACAAAATAGCAATAATTTAAACTTTTACTTTCCTTGTCTTGCCATATACCCCTGGAGTTTGAGCAGAAAGGAGAAATTGGGAGAATTCGGAGAGAATGACAGAATGTAATAGAAGAGAACCAGAAAAGGACATTTTAGGTGTTTGCCCAAGCTAGATAGCTTCAGAAAGCTATACACCTAGATATTGAAAAGTTCACCATTACATTAACTTTTAGTATGTTATAGAATGGTTAATTCAAAGCAACTTTTCAATTAGCCTCCATTTTTTATAGTTTTTGAATTGTTTTCCTTTATTTCTGACTCATTCCAGCTTTCAAACAGGGGTCACTGACCAGAGCTAAAATACAAAGGCTCTGTAAAGCTACACATTAGTTGTTATCACTACTTTGTATTACTCATCTTTCTATGCAGGGCCGCACTATTCATATTAGAGTCTTTCATTCAAATAAATGCATTATTGCTAGGGTAATTTGGACCCTAGCAACCACTAAGAGATGAGCTGAATTTACATATATTTGTTTCTCCATAAAATCTTACTCTCACATTCACCTTGTGCGGTTCAGACAAGCCTCTCTTCATCCCCACATTTTGTTTGGCAGAACATTTATAACTTAATTTATAACTTAAAAGATGCAGGAGAAAAGGCAACAATCCTCAGCAAAGCAAAGCTTCCGCCTGTAAACTTTTCCGGTGTGCGGCATCTGGCCCCTGGAGATAAGCGTAACAACTGCAATGTTTACATATGATCATTCAATAATACATGCCATGTAGGGACTCTTTCCTTCCATGACAGGCTAATAGGAATTATTGATTGGTTTTGTACACTTTTCAGCAGTTTTATTTCCATGATTATTGCCATGGGTGTAATGTAAGCTAGGAAAATCCTGCAGCTCTATTAAAAGATCCTGAGTCATGTAGAATATTAAATTGTGCTGTGTCAAATTCATATGTTTAAGTATGATAGAAAATGAACATCCCTACGTTTGCTTTTCCTGAAACTGTATAAAGAAAGTCAAAATATTTAGAATTGTGAAGATCATTGTTATCCCCTCCATCCCCTCTGTGCTCACTTTATTTAACTTGCATTAGTATTCATAGTTTTCAGTAAGTAATCTCCACAGTGAGCATGCCTACCCTCGAGAAGTGGTTTTCACAGGACTTCATGGGAGTGGTACAACCCGTGTAGAATAAAGTGCATGCTAAGCATACAAGATCTTCTGCCATTGAACAAAGTCACCTGAAGGAGACCACTTGATGAGAAAGACAAAGTTTATATGACACGAGTTATGTGGGTTATGAACTCACGAAGTCAGAAAACTGAACAAAGAGATTGTAGGGCTTTTATAAACTTGTAAAAAGGGAGTTACTGGTGGATGAGCATGGAGATATCTCTCCACAGAAAAACAAAGAACTGCTCTTACAGCCAAACAGGTGGCTCTGCCCTCAAGGCCAGGGTAGTAGTGACCAAGACTAGCTTGAGAACAGAATCAGAGAGGGTTCATGGGGGAATCTGCATGCAATTTTATTGTCTATCACTATGTTAAAGTAACAGAAAAGTCCTGTATCGTTACTGCTTCCAATATTACAGTTAATCGTGTCACAAAGGGTTAGAGTTGCCAGTGATAAATCTTGAGGCATCTACTGTGGAGACTAATTATGTGTCACCAGTGCATCTCAATGTGCTCAGAGATGTGTAACAATACATATTTCCGTCCCTTCCTCACCTGCATGTTACTCGCTGGCACTCCACTGCCAAGTGCCTGTATCGGAGTTTAAATGGATCTGTAGGTGTTACAGTTTTTCTCATTTTGCACGAGTTGACATATTTTGCCTTGGTATATTGCACTTTCAAGGACGCTCTATTAAACCACTCATAAAGGTCTTGAAGTACGGGCATGGCAAGAACTCAATTGGAACAAAGAAAACAGGTACCGGCACACAGGGTGCAATTCAAGTAGGGGACTAGCCCCTTACGTGTTTATTTAGTCAACACAACGTTTTGGGGGCAGTTCCCCCTTTGTCAGGTGACCTGACGAAGTGGGAACTGCCCCCGAAACCCCAAATCCTTTCTTGAATCTACTGTTTGTGCCACTGCAACTGATTCACAGAAAGAAAACTTTACAATGCTTAGGTTAAATAAGAAAGCATTATCAGAGCGCTTTCTTTTTATATCATGGAATTCCCCTGTGTACTCTCGGAAGAGCTGCTGGTGAATAAGCACCCTACGACATTATTGCTGCTCTCCCTAATGCCATCTATTTCATAAATCACTGTAGAAATCACTCAGCTATGTTAATCGAGTTAGTTTTGGTGAAGATGGAAAAGAAGAAAATCCAATACACCTTTTAATGGAAGGTACGCATCATGGTACATAAATAAATCACTATCCATTAAATATGGAAGCAAATTGATAGAACGATAAATTGTGCTTCGCTGTGCAACATCTCCATAATACACAGGCAGAAGCATTCATAACATAGTAACATAGCAGCTGAGGCTGAAGAAAACACAAGTCCATCAAGCTCAAGCAAACATGGGTCTCAATATTTACATTCATCCAGCAGAAAGCAAACTAAACAACGAAGCAAAAGCTTAAAGGTGCTGACAGAATCATCCATAACAACCTCTAGAAGCAATAAATCCCTTCTTTTGACACGACTTAATCCCCCCTTCCTTTAGTGGCTCTGAAGCACCTGCATAGTCCTATCACTAAAGGGCTCCTCTGGAGAAACCTCTGAACTTGCCCATATCCATTGCCTTTAGGGTATATTTTTCTTCACATAAAACAATTCAAGATTTTCTTTGTACAGCTTAAATATCCATTTGTCCAGGTTCCACAAATGTCTACTGTCGCCACCAAGCAACTGAGTCTCATGAAAGGCTGTGTAACGTGGTTGGTCATGGACACTAGAAGTGTGATATAAACAAGAACCCTATATTCTGCAACATCTCAAGGACAAGGGAGAAAGGAAGGATTTCGTTTCAGAAATTGATTTGAAAAAAACCCCACCATATCCAAATTTAGTTGAAAACTAGTTATGGCCTGCCACTTGATTTAGATAATGGATTGGGGGTAAACATTTATTCCTTCAAGTTATCAGGCAGCTGCAATGTATTCAGGGTGATGAAATTGAAGATGGATATTTTAAAGTAAATCTGAAACTTCACGTTTTACATCTGTAAATCAGAATTTTTTCCATGTTTTTTCTGCTGCTCACCCTTAATTCCTAGACACGGACCAAGGCATTATCCATAATTTCTCTTGAAAGCACTTAAAACCTTTTGCAATGCTCTCAGGTTGTGGGCATAGGGCAGGTTTTACACAAGCCATTCTTTTAGGGAATCAGGCTCTTTACTGAATTATGGCAACACCAACTTTAAGGCTAGGGCCACACCATACGGATCTTGGGCTGCGGAGAATCACGGGTGAAGAATCTGTTCTCCCATTGCTCCTGGAAACATTACCTCCTCTTGGGTGCAGGCAGACATGCCGGATTTTGGCACAGAAAAGGAAAGATTTGGAATTCTGTGGTGGTATCCACCTCACCCTAGCAGAGGTAATGTTTCTGGGTGCAAGCAGCACATCAGGCTCTCTGCAGGCTGAAATCCGTATGGTGTAGCCCTAGTCTAAAGGATCTCTTTAACCATTTTAGGGTATACAGCCTGCACGTAGCCTTTGGTCTGTGGAGGATGCCAGGATTGGCTTCTGCTACGACTGGTCATTGGAACATGTGGGTTCAGTTGTGGTGGTTGCAGCTGGACAGTCTCTAGGATCTTTTTAGTAGTGAGGCAAAGCCAGGACAGGTGCCCTTTGATCTGCTGTACCAAGACTAGAAACACTGGGTTATTGACACTGACCTTTGTAGCCAGAGACGCAAAGCGCAAAGGCAGCTTCTAGAGTGGGGCAATAATGTGGCATTCTAGGCGGAATGTTGGTGTTCTTGTTTTTGGTGGAACCCTCCTGCTTTTTGTGCATTAGCAATGACAATTAAGATGATGCATAAGCTGGTATCACAGACCTGACTTTTTCCACTTAAACTGAGAACTGTTGCAGGAATGGGATTCATTATTCCATAAACCTGTTATCCATAAAACTCCAAACTATGGAAAGGCCGTCTCCAACAGACTTCCTTTTATACAAATAATCCAGGTTGTACATGATCCAAACTAAAATACAATTAATCCTTATTGGAAGCAAAACCACCTATTGGGTTTATTTAATGTTTTAAATTATTTTTTAACTCGCTTAAGGTACGAAAATCCAAATTACAGAAAGATCCATTATCTGGAAAACCCCAGGTCCCGAGCATTGACTTTTCTCTCATGCTGCAAAAACATTTATAAACTCATGCAGCAAATTATAATTTTATCAGTTTAGAGAGTTGGAAGCCTGGCTTACTGAGTGGCTACTGGCAAACACCAGAAATTTTTTTCAACTAGAAAATGGTAGAAAATAAGAGTAATAAAAGGCATCAGATATAATATAGTATTTCTGGGGGTAAACTACCCATCTAAATCCATAGTTGATTCCTTGTAGGTTTATGCCTGCTGCCAACTCCATTCATGTCGACGCATCACACAGTCACAAATACACTGGATATGCGGGTAAAACTTTCCTATCTCTGTTACAGAAGTTTCCATTCTTATCCCTAGATTATTAGCATCAAGTACTTTACCTGCTGTTACCCAGAAAACAATGCAAGTCTGGTCTGTATAAAGGCTTTTAATCAGCAGTTTTCAGTTACTGAATATACTTATTTAAGCTATGCACAGCCAGAGAGCTGATAGAGGGTGCAATTATGTATCTCAAAAGTTCCATTGTTATTTCAGGTCTAAATGTTTATATATATATATATATATATATATATATATATATATATATATATCTAACTATATCTATCTATCTATCTATCTATCTATCTATCTATATATATATATATATATATATATATCTTAGTGCTTGAATGGAACGCACAACCAAAAGTCCAGTAAATGCCTGGGTGTCAGTCTGATTATCATAATATAAAGATCCAATAGTGTCAACACTCCACGGATAGTAATCAAAAAATAAGAAGAAGAGTGAATTAAAGCAGGTTTATTATAACCAACGTTTCGGTTCTATACTTTCCTTCATCATTTCTTTCCCCTTAGGCTGGTGCAATAAGTTCAGTATATAAAACATAGCAGTTTTAACAATATTACGTTTTAGGGTTTATTTCTCCTTTAATAACTTCCATGACATTCGTGGTTTTAGAAAAAAATTAGTTTAAGCATGGTTTCAAAAAGCTTTAATACCACTGAAATTCAACCTTTAAAGCCTGTGAAGCCCATTTATTAAAGGAGAACCAAACCCTTTATATGTTCACGGGCTCCATGTTCTTCTCTTCGGTAATCTTCGGTAATTCTTCCGGCACTTCTGCAATTTCCGTGACTTTCGGCGCATGCGCACAGACTGCTCCAACTGTGCATGTGCTGATACGGCACTTACTTCACAAAGATTACAGAAGAGAAGTATATGGAGCCCGTGAACTCTGATGTGCTAAATCTGCAACGAGGGTTAAATAAAGAGTTAGGGGCATTTACTGAGGGTGAAACCTAGTCTGGGGGGGGGGAGCAGGGAGGGGGTCTATGTAGGGTAGGGGGTTTTAATATAAAGGGTTTGGTTATCCTTTAATAAATGGGCTTCTGTGTGTCTAGACAGAGATAAAGGAGGCCAAATGCAGCATATTCATCATGGTACTGATAGATAGCACTCCATCTGTTCCTGCCAATGTTCATTGTATGTAGCTGTCTCAGCATTGTGAATTAATGTTATTAAATTGCCAACTGTACAGATCCAAACACTATTCAGTCTGCTGCTTCTACTAATCTACGTTTGCCTGTCACATAAGCTGCTGCTACAAGGCTGATTATTAAAGTATACTGCACATTGCACTGGTTTATCTGTGATGTTGTTAGAATCTGAAGTAATTACTTATTAACCTGGTATCATGAGATTTAAATTACTGTATTGTCGGACTCACAATATACTGTATTATATATATACAGTATATTGTGAGTGCGACGCTAACAATTATTATATGGTATTTCAAAAACCATACTGGTTTCTCCAAATGAAACATGCACAATCACTCTTGACTTAAGTCAGAAGCCTAAAAGACCTTGTATGAGCCCAAAACAATGCAGTTTTCTGTTTAGATTTTGTTTAGATACTGAACAGGCAACTTGGAAAATCTAATTTGAATTCACAGCCCACACACGAGATCTAAATGTTGGTCTGAGGATCAGCTGATCAAGATTTTGGGTAGCTAAAAAGATCCATTCATGTGAGCATCCTGCTCACCAAACCGTGTTATATACTGTATGGCTACACTCATGAAGCCTGTTTTATGTTTGGAATGTAACGAATCCCCCCTATCCTTTGCTTTTATACAAATGATTACGGTATTACAATGCTCTACAAACAATCTTTGTAATACACTCAACCAATTGGTTTTTCTACTTGGAATTACCTGAAACTCCATGCCATAGTTTTCTCTGCAGAATTCTCTCAGCTTCGGATACACGTGCTCCCGCAATTCATGCCTTTCTGCTACTGTATCTAGGGAAGGACAGGAAAAACAATTTTATTGGCATCATTTCTTGTCCTTATTGATAACTGGATGAATAAAACAGCATTGCATAAAGATTTCTAGGCAACTAAAGCACCAGATATCTAAATATCCTTTTTTTTAAACATTTTGGCTAAATATGATTGACGCAAATAGCAGCACTTTCTATGCATGTTGTTAGTACACTTACACCTTGGCACAGCACACTCCTTTGTATTTATGCATACTGAATATTATATCAGGGATTCTATAATTCTGCTAAACAAAATGTTTTATACATGGGATGCGTTTGAGTAGCAAATGTTGTGTTGATGTTGAAAGAGGAGATCGGTAAGACTGACACATACTGACCTGTGTGGATCTACATATCCAGAAAGTAAAAGCACTTTTGTGCCTCTGAAGGAATGTGGATTGGCAGGCTTTCACACATCCATGTATACCTTGGTCATATGTTGTAACCTACTTTATATTCATCATCTGGCGCCACTACCTGCAACTACAGCGTGTCCTTTGTTTGCTATTTCGCTTCTGTTCACAACTAGCTTAACATATGAAGCTGGAGCTTTCCCAGTGAAATTGCTGAAGGTTTGGGAGATCTGTGGAGGGGGGACAATCAGGTCTAGCCCTGGCATTTCAGGTACACAGAGGCCCAAACAGCAAACACAGAGGGCAATACAGCCCCCCACCAGTCCACTAAATAGTGATTGTCTATGGCACCTTACTTCAGCCCCTCTGGCATTTGTCACAACCCATAGTATGGGCCTGGGGAACATGTCGAGTATGTGCTGTAAATGTTATAAAATTGGTATATTACTGGAAGCTAAGTTAACTGTAAGGTTTACAATGATTGGATACCTTACCATGGTTCTTTTCCTTTTGGCACAATCCCCTCCCCACACCTTTACCCCCTGTAATCAGTTTTATAGGTGTGCACGTAGTAACAATAATCGGGGGGTTACATAATAAGAAGTGCAAAGTTTGCTACAGGTCTAGTCACCTATACCAACGAATCAGCAGGTGGCATTTACTGGTCACCAGTTTAAAAGCTAACATCTTATTGGTTGGTATGTGTTCCTGCAACCTGGCAAATATTGTACCTTTTATTATATATGGAGGATTAAAGGGTAAAAAAATAATATTTTTATTGTTGTGTTACGGAACACTTACATTGCTCTAGTAGTGACCAATGCCTTTGAATCCTTTTATAAAGAGAGTAAAGCAGAGGTGGACATTCACACACAGATATTATCGTACAAATATAATTAGTGCGTGTATGGTGGGAGACAAGGTGACCAACATGGGCACAATCCTTGGATATCTGTCGGCTTGTCGATTGGCTGGAAGATGGAAAATCTTTATCGGGCACTTTTGAAGGTGCCCAACCATCGGCCAGGGTTACTGCTGAATCGTCAGATAGAGGCAGAATTCTATTGTTTCTACCTGCATATTTGAGGACTCAGCTCTTAAGGTTTGTAGTATAATCTATCATGTGACCACTGGACCAAGATCGTAACTGTAACGTGTATGGCCACCATAGCAATTTGGTAACTAATTGGGGGTAATGTAATAAATGATCTTCAGTTTGTTATATGTCTAGCAACCCATCAGCAGGTAGTACTTACTGGTCAGCAGTTTAAAAACAAAGATCTGATTGGCTGCTATGGGTTACTAGATGTGGACAACTTAGAGGAGAATTCAACCCTTTAGCAAAAAAACACTACCCCCACCCCACATAGACCCCCCCTCCCTCCTCCCCCCAGCCTAACCGCCGCCTGTGGAAATGCGACAGTTACCCCCTCGGCGCAGATTAAGGCATCAGAGTTCCACGCAGCCATCTTCTGGGTCTTCGGTAAGCTGAGACGGAGACCGGCATAGTTGGAGCAATTAGCAGTTTGCAACAACTGCGCATGTGCCGAAATGGATGGAAATTGCCAATTCCCGGAAGAAGACATGGAAGATGGCTGCCGTGAACTCCAATGCCTGAATCTGCGCCGAGGGGTAAGTGAAAAGTTCCGGCATTTCCGCGGGGCGATAGGCAAGGGGGGGGAGAAGGAAGAGGGTCTACATGGGGTGGAAGGTACGGGTTTTTTGCTGAAGGGTTAAATTCTCCTTTAAGGCTTTTTTTATTACATTTTCCTGATTGAGTTTAATAATCACAGTCAGGCAGACTGTTGCAGGGCTAAAGCAGTCTATGTAGGTTCCCATTATTTAAACAATCCAGATGTTTCCAACTTGCAGCACTCCTACCTAATTACAAGCAGCTTTTGGAATCAGTAACGTTAAGTGACCCCTAAGTATGAGGCTCAGTGGTCCTGGGGTAAATATATCTACTTTCAATCCACCCAAAGACAGCATTGATCTGAATGTCAAGTAACAGGAGAACATTACTTATAAACACCACATTGCTGATACACATCCAAAGCAGAATATAACTAATAACTAATACACAAATGCATGGCAGAATAAGCAAGCCTAATATCTGATGCTGGAGCATGCTGGGAGTTGAAAGGCTGCAGACTGGGCAGCATCAATGCAGATCATGTAAAATTAAGTTTCTTTAGGTGACATCATTATTCAAGGGTTGCCTAGGGAACTTTACTTCTGGGCAGTCTATGTGGCAGCATGACTCAGTTTATATTTGCGGTAATTTATCATATTTGCCAGTAGAGGAACACAGTCGCTGTAATTAGGGTGGAATGAAGTAATTAGGATCCATGATAGATAGTACAGATAATGAAATAACATTGAACAGAGAAACTACCAGCCCTTGGAGATTCTCCGAACAAATTAAATATAAAAAAAAAAAGCCAACCAACAAAAAATACTTTTTTGCTCATGAAACAATGAGACTTTTCTGTTTGTGTTTCTCTGTTTGCTCTCAAGAGCACAACAAAGAATGGCCTGAATAGTTCCTATTTTTTTGCCAAAAGCTAATTGGTGGCAGGTAATTGGATTATTCAAGCAAGAGGACGTGCCACTAAGCTGCATTTTTTTTCTTTTTGGTTTAGATCACCTTTGATTCGATCTCATATGGGTGATTTTTATTTTATGACAAAGCGACTGAAAGGCAGAGGATGGTGCCACACAGAGTAATGCAAGCTGACACCTGCCAAGGTACCAGGCAATGGAAAAGGCTGCTTCAGACAGCACTAGAAAACGTACCAGCTTATAGTGCTGAAAACTTTAACTTAATATCCTTTTAATACCAGGTTACATTTCTAACAACCCTCCCAAGGCATAAATATAAGAGCAAATTTACTAACACCAGTGCACCAGCGCGATTAACAGTATCACCCAATTAGCAATTTAACCGACTAAAAGCAAGGTTCTTGTAACCAGCTTTAAACACCTAAAACCCACATACATTATCTTTACTTTATAGAGATCAGGCCAAAAGTTGAATAGCTAAAGTTACAAAAAAAGAAAGTTGGAATAAAAGTCACATCTTCTCGTATCACTTAAGCACTTCCACAACCTACTTGGGAACTTGAGGCTCTGCAGATTTTTTCCCGTTTTCAATATGATGTTATGACCAGCGGTGGAAAGCTCAGTAACGTGTCAGGGGAATCATTTGGGACAGCGTTTACAACATAGTAGATAATAATGTTCCTCTAGAAACAATGAAAGACACCAGAGGTCCCCTGGCAATGCAGGAATCTGGGGGTCCCAATTTATTTTTGGGGGAGAGCATCTGTCAAGGCTTATCAAACCTACAACCTTCCAGAATGCTTTAGGGATTTGCAGTTAGATATAGTCCTAATGTCTCTGGTTTGTCTAAAAAAAAAGTTAGCCTATGATTTATTGTCTCTTGGTGGCACGAAACGCGTAAGGCTTTTGTTTTTATACATAATGTAAAATAAAATCTTTTGTATTATTTAAACTTTAGGCTTCTGAATTCTGTACTCTTTGGTGTTCCGGATTGGTGCCTGCAATTTCAATTTCCTGCAGCTATAGTCCTGATATACAGAATATTGATATTATCTAGCAGTTGTTTAACAATATATTCTGCCCTTTGTGCTTGTATCAATTCCTCCCACTATTTCAAATTGAAATTGGGAAGTATAATTTTATCACCCAGCCAAGCGGCCCTTGTAATGCCGATTGCACATTCTTCCTCATTTGGTCCTATAGCACCAGCAAGTTGTGCAGCACTTTACAATAATTTAGAAAAAACATGACAGGATAAAAATATGATCATGGGGTGCTATTCACAAAAGCTAACAATCTAAGGACAATATAAAATTCCCTCTCTATCCTTTCCTAAACCAGCCCTGGCTTCAAGGCAGCTGTAGATAAAACATAAACAATGGGGCTCAATATTGGCAGTGACACGCAGGCAAATACTGGAAATATCCATGTTGCAATTACTGTATAAAGAAAGGCGCCTTTCGTGTTACTCAACAAGTCAGAATATTTTTTCATCTGACATTTAAAATCCTGGCCAATTACAGAGATCCAGCCGAGGATTTTCCATTCCGTACTCGGCATATAGAGCGGTTTCTCCTTTTCTTTAGGGATGATGCTGGAGTGTACTGTACTGGAAGTAACTATGAAGTCCATGACCTACATATATTTAAGGCAAGCTGGAGTCTTCCCAATGTACACGCAAGAAATGGAGAGTTTGAAATTGGTGGGAGGAAAATATCATCTGAATTTAGCAATGGAACATGTATTTCTGTGGAATAATTATAAGCCACTGAAAGTGTTTTTCTGCACATTAAGGCACGCTTCAATTCTAACGCCAGTTATTTTTACTTCCTTTGGTTAATAGTTACGGCATTTTATATAAGAGAAACCAGCCGCAGGATTCTTTGCTCATAAGTATGAAAAGAACCAACCCCCCAAAATTTTTTATATACAGTGTAGTTCTGATTAGTAAAAAGAATTCTAGGTCATTCCGGAGACAAATCCTATAAAAAGAATCACTAATCCTGTCCTCAACAGGCTTCAAAATCATTTCTGTAAATGTGACATAAAGCAATAATGCCAAGTACAGGCTTTGGGAACTTATTTAAAGGGAGACTGCAGTATCGGGGTATGGTGGAATGTATGTTATCAGAGAAAGTACAGGTATTGGATCAGTTATCCGGAAACCCATTGTCCAGAAAGCTCTGAATAGAGACTCCATTTTATCCAAATTTACAAAGTGATTTTCTTTTTCTCTGTAATAATAAAACAGTGCCTTGTACTTGATTCCAACTAAGATATAATCAGTCCTTGTTGAAAGTAAAACCAGCCTATTGGGTTTATTTAATGTTTACATGATTTTCTAGTAGATTTAAGGTATAAAGATTCGAATTAAAGATCCATTATCCGGAAAACCCAAGGTCCCTAACATTCTGGATAATAGGTCCCATACCTGTATTTGGCACTTTTAGTTCTGTTAATCGCACTGAATTTTAATCATTTCTTGGGTTTGGTTTGGGTGCAGGTCTGCAAAAAAGAAAAACCTTTGCCAATGTCTACAATAGACAGCAAAGTATTCTGCCCGGAAAAACTCGCTATAGAAATAGTCACTGTGGAAAAAAACACCCAAAGAATTGTCGTGGAATAAGCTGAGGCTGCAGAAACAAGTTACCATGAAACCACTAAACATGTCTACAGTTTGCTCATCGCTACTCTGCACTCCTGAAGTGGAATCTTATGTTTGTAATCATTCAGCTGCGCCTTGATATCTAATATGATCAGTCCCCTGTTACACAAGCTAGTGGCCCATATACATAGGAACATAGTAAGTTAGGTTGAAAAAATACACGCGTCCATCAAGTTCAATGCCTCAGAGGGGGAAAAATTCCTTCCTGACTCCAAAATGGCAATTGGACCAGTCCCTGGTCCACTTGTACTATGAGTTATCTTCTATAGGTAGTGTCTATACATATATATATATATATATATATATATATATATATATATATATATATATGTATATATATAGTCTATTTGTTGATGGCCTATTCTTAACACATCGAATTAGGCTCATGAAAACTGATGGGTAGATGCAGTAAATCTTTCAGGTCTCAAAGTGAAAAAAATTCAACCGTTTAAGGAAGGGTTCCAGGTGCACCACCCTGAACCTTCAGCTGAGGGAGCGGATAACCATATAGAGAAATTGGGCAGGCACTTCCAAGGACCAATCTTCTAGGCAGACTTTTCAATTAAAAAGTATTTTATTTATTGAAGTGCACTAGGACACAGCCTAACGCGTTTTGTATCGACAGGATACTTAATCATAGGCTCTTTCTATATGTATTGTCTATATGTATTGTCACCTGAACTAAATGTTAATATAGGGCTGCCGGACCCTGTTTCTTGATGTCGTCTGATAGTATAAGCCACATCAAAATGTAGTCAATTTTCTAATTAGATCTAGGTCAAGGGTCAGCAACCTTATCTATCAAAAGAGCCATTTTGCCCCTCTCCCACTAAAGAAAAATAGTCTGGAGCCGCAAAACATAAAACAGCTTATAAACTTTTTTAACCTTTTTTTAATTTTAACTGTTACAACAACAGAATACAACAAACAGAAGTGCATTGTGTATATGCAGGGCTACTTTGAAATAAATTAAACACTGAATAGCCCTATTAAATGATAGTGTTCTCATCTGTTTAATGTGACTTCTGTTTCTGAAGCTCCATGCTGATCATCTCTCTCTTGTCTTGAGTGTGTGACCGCGGTAAGGACCATGAGGAATCATCTTGCTGCGGCTCAGTCTTGCCTGTCACTCCTGGGACGTCTATACAGCCCTCGCACCTGCTGGCGGCTTCTTGAGTGTGCTTACCACGGTCGCACACTCAAGAAGCCACCAGCAGGTGCGAGGGCTGTAAATACGACCTGACAGGCAAAGCTGCAAGACTGAGCCGCAGCAAGCAGGATGAAGAGCCGCATGCGGCTCTAGAGCCGCAGGTTCCCTACCCCTGATCTAGGTTGTTTCATGATGGCCTATTCTTATCACATCCTAGAGTAGAGGCCAAGCCATATACAGTAGGTTGATAAGGATTATACTTGAGGAAAATGCAGATTTGCTCTTCTAGATACACCTGAAAGCCCAGCTTGAAGTTCTATATGGGCGAGATCTCCGATGTACTATTATTTGCTGTCCTACATATTCTTGGAACAATTCTTGAACAATGGAACCTTGTTATAAACTAAGGGGCCCCTGACCAAAGATAAGAACTAAAAGGCAGCCTTGATCTACAAAAGTACAGCTACCACTGCCCTTGGAAGTATGTTGAACCAATGCATAGACATCAGAAATTAATGCTTGGATGATATCCATGGTGTAATTTTCATTTCTCTTGTTGTACTTCATTCATACCTTCATATTCATCCACTGATAAACACACTTGACCGAATTCACTGTGTTTGAAATATGGTTATGTTCTTCCATAACTAGGAAGGTGACTTCTTAAACACATGACCGAGTTGCAAATATTTTTTCCACAAAAAGAAAGTGGATTAAAAAGGATACTTCTGTACCAGGAAACAGCATTTTCCACACCAATAAAAACCATGAAAAGCATCTGTAAAACTCAGAAACAATTTCACCCCTACATTATTGCTTGACTCAATACTTTACTTCCAATGTCTAATTGTATTTATTTCATTTTAGTCCTTTCTTTCACAGTTTTAATGCCATGGGACAATCAAGTCTCTGATTGTCTTCGTGAGAATGAGAAATTTGCATGTACAGTGCAGCTCCCCTTACGCCATTTCATCTACTAGACATGCTGGAAATCATGGCATATCATCTCCTTAGCATCCAGAAGTGCTACATCATTATCCAAAATGATTGTGAAGCACGCATAAAAAAACAGCCTAACGAGGCAGCATAAATCTAGTTTTTTCTATGCCTAATATGTATAGCAAATCAGTTGTGGAATGTAACAAGTACAGACCCAAAACGGGGTTTCTGGAGCGCTATACATACCCAACGGCGTTATATTTAGAGTAAGAGCGAAACGTTTGGCTCAAAACAATTACATTTACAGCATTAGTGAAGATCTTTGGCTAAGAGGATCAGTGATGAAGATTCTAGGCATTCTGGGTTGTAGTCAATTGATTATAATACATTATACTTTTTCAATTTAGAAATGCAATGACATCCACAAGGGTAAGTAAATTACAAACAAAATGAGGTCGCTTCTGGCTCCTGTTTAATTTTTATTTCCTGGGCATTGAGTCTGTGTTACTGAGATGTGAATGTTGTAGATTTCATACTGAAATACTTTGGTTATTTTACTTTGTCCCCCCCCACACTTTTTTCATCCTTGTACCCCAGTATAACAAAGTGCTCTGCTCTGTGCTTTGTGGCCAAAATGCTTTTAGAGCTACAACTGGAGAAAGGGCTTAGAGTGAGGGTCCCCAACCTATTTTATCGGTGAGCCACACTAAAATGTAAAAATAGTTGGGGAGCAACACACGCATGAAAATAGTTCACGGGGGTCGTTGATTATTTGGTTGCCTCTATTTGGACTTGCAGCCTACAGGAGACTCTGTTTGGCTCTACACCTGTTTTTTATGAAACCAAAACTTGCCAAGCCTGGAATTAAATAAGCACCTGCTTTGAGGCCATTGGCAGCAACATCCAAGGGATCGGTGAGCTACATGTTGCTCATGAGCCACTGGTTGGGGAGCATTAGCTTAGAGCAGTGGTCCCAAATCAGTGGCTCATGAGCAACATGTTTCTTTCCGACCCCTTGAATGTTGCTCCCCGTGGCCTAAAAGCAGGTGCTTATTTTGTAATTCCTGGCTTTTAGGTAAGTTTTGGTTGCATAAAAAACAGGTGTACTACCAAAATGAGCCTCGTCCACATAGGGGCTACCAAATGGGCAATCACAGTGCTTATTCAGCACCACCAGGAAAATTTTAATGCTTGCGTTGCTTCCCAATTCCTTTTAAATCTGAATGTTGCTCACGGATAAAAAAAGTTGGGGACCCCTGGCTTAGAGGGTAGCTGCTCTTCTCAGGGACCAAATGCAAATTAAGGTCCATATATTTTAATATAAAAAGGGGTTGTAAATGCTAATTTATAATCTGGTCATACTTTTTCATAGACTGGCACCAGAGGTTGACCTTACTTCCGTGTGGACAATTTTCCAATGGTGTGCAAACCATGCAGATGCCAATCTACTGTATATTAACTTAACGGAGGTAAACAATTAGGACAGCCACGTGCCTTTACATTGATATGATATCAAGCAATTTTAAAGACCCAGCTGAGGCCAGGGAATGTGTAGTAATCAATTCCTGTTATTGTTTCTGGCCAGATCAGCAGCACATGCATTATATTTTAATTAGTCTTTGAGTGCTTCCATAGTTCACTTGTCTTTTTTGTAGAAGGGGGCACCAGTGCAGTACTATACGCCAGTGTTATGGCACTATGTGCAGGGGCATTAATATTATCTCCTTTGTCTTGAGTTTGCTATGAGTTTTCCTTCATGTACAGGAATCCCTGAGACCAATCAGTCATTTCCATTTCATGTATTTCCAAATAACAACGGCTCTCGTTTCATAGTAATTGACCAGCACACCACCTATGCACTCTACCTCTGTTACTCTGTTGGCCTTTCCATTCATCATAGTCAGATAACAGCAGCTGAACAATGATTAATATTTCAGAATACTTACAATGCATGCAGCAATGAAACCTCTTCATTTAGTGAGTGAGTAGTGAGCACCCACACATACAGCAATACATACCTGATACCCACTTAAGAATAACTGGTCCATACCAGCTCCTCAGCCTCCCATTTGATATTATAATTACTCAAATCAAAATGATTGTTTTTCTTGCTGTTTCATGTGGTATTAGAGAAACAGGTCACATTCTGTGCTTTAGTGTAAATGTTGGCTGATTAGGAAATATATTGGAGACAAAGCAGAACGGAGAGTCTCTGAATTTAGAATAAGGTGGTTATGGTGGCTGAGCGAATACAATGACCTGCTTCCCTGTAGGGTAATGACACATGGCTGTTGTTTTTATTGCAGAAATGTAAATGCTGTGACAATTCCCAAGGGGAAAACCACAATGGCTTCAAATGCTTCACTTGAAACCTGTGTGTGCATCTATAATATATATGTATAAGCTAGTGGAATCTCTTGCTCAGCTCATTCCCATGCAACAATTTTGGGCCCCCATGAGACTGCAAAATGCAGCCCTAGCTAATTGCATCGGTGGCTTCCTTGTTAGTTCCATGTTTTATGGAATATATATCCTATGTGCGTGAAAGAATGTCAATGATAATAAGGTATCCAAGGATAGGAAAAAATGAACTAGAATAAGTATTATGAAAAAAAGTATATTACAATATTTTAGTGATAATGTTTAACAACTGATGCGTTCCTCATTATCTATCCTATCATCACGGCAGAACGAGGTTGCTGCAAAATCTACTTATGTCCTTAACGTCAATGATTCACATTCTCATTTATTCCTCCAGTGAATAATTGCGGAGACTTTAGTGATAATTGCAATTGACACAACCCTAAAAGGGAACACATTCTATGGAGGGTAAACTGTTATTTTATTATTCACAACTGACATTATTTTCTAAATATGCCAGTGAAGTATTTCATTTAAGAGTAAAATAACAGTGTTGCCTTACCTAAGTGCAAAGAGTAGAAGGAATGTGCAAAAATTACGGCACTTTATATTGTGACTCTTTTTTTCTCCAAGTCTCAGCTAGACTGGAAACTACAGGTATAGGATCTGTTATCCAGAATTATCGGGATCTGGGGTTTTCCGGATAATGGATCTTTCAGTAATTTGGATCTTTATGCCTTAAGTCTACTAGAAAATAATGTAAACATTAAATAAAACCAATAGGTTTGCTTCCAATAAGGATTAATTATATCTTAGTTGGGAACTACAAGGTACTGTTTTATTATTACAAAGAGAACGGAAACCATTTTTAAAGATTTGGATTATTTGGATAAATTGGAGTCTATGGGAGATGACCTTTCCACAATTCAAAGCTTTCTGGATAACGGCTTTCTGGATAACAGATCCCATACTTGAACATGTTGAGACCTTGTATGATGCATCTTTGGTCCATGAGGAGTCGAGTACTGAGCTTTCATTATTATTATTATTATCTTTATTTATCTAGCACCAGCATATTCTGCAGCACTTTACAGAGGCTATAGATCATTCACATCAGTCCATAAACAATGGAATCATGCGTGTCATTGCTTATTGTACAAGATGCATATTACAGTGAATTGGTGTTTTTGGTGATGTAAAAAGTTACTCTGAAAAACCTAAGTGGGGGGATCATGGGGGTTTTCTATGCATTTAAATACAATGTTCTGTACTTCACTGGTACAAAATGTGTGTGTGCTTCAGAAACTGGAATATATATGATGTAAATAAGATGCTGTGTAGCCCTGAGGTAAGCTATTCAAGCTGAAGGAGTCAATATGGGACACATTTACATTTAGGGCTGGGACACACTGGGCGATTTGGGGAGAATTAGTCACCTGGCGACTAATGCCACAACTTTTCTCCCCGAATGCCTCCCCTCGCTCTGCCTCATGAGGAAACTTCTGGCATCTTTGGAAAAAGAATTGTCGCGTGTGATTAGCGCAGGCAATTTTTCATTTCAGCCAGGTGCAGAGCGAGGGGAAGGCATTCGAGGAAGATTGGTTGCGGAAAGTCGCGGTGATTAGTCGCCAGGCGACTAAATCTCCCCAAATCGCCCAGTGTGTCCCAGCCCTAAGGATACCAGATATGCTATTAAGAAAACAAAGGTTTGATTTCTTACACAGAAACATATACAGAAGTCAAATGATATTCTCATGGCTCTCTAAAGGACTATGAAAGGCATACCTCCCAACATTTTGGAAATAAAAAGAGGGACAAAAAAGTTGACCATGCCCATTTAGTGATCACACCCCCTAATTACTGTGTTCGTTTTACAAAATTTGGCAGGTTATGAAACATATTTCAAACATGTTTTGAACATATTTCTGTGTTTTTTTCAGTTATTGCTAATGAAGGTGAATTGCCCTTTAAGCTGTGAGTAACTTCTCCCAAGAGATCTGTTATCTTATATTGTTACAGTTACATATTTGCTTATCGCAAAATTGTTACAAAAGTATCTTATTTGCAGCTGTGGCTGTTCTGGGCTCTCAGCCAAAAGCCAATTTGGGAGTGAAGGAATAGATGCCTTAAGCTTTTTTCAATGGGGCTGTACTCACACAGGCGCGTGTAGGCGCCGAACGCAGGTTGAGAAGCAGCATGCTGCATTTTTCCTGAGTCCGGCGCCGAAAATTTGCTTTGCGGGAAAAAATCAAGTCAACACATTTTTTCTCAAATCATGAAAAAAAAATGAAAACTCTACCCCCAACTGAAAACTGTGACTGTTTAAAACATTAATTTTGAAATTTCTTTGAAATGATGAAGAAATAAAAAAAAGTATATTGGAATTAGATTTTAATGATCTATTAGTAAGCAAAAAAAAACAAAAAAAAAAAGTCGCTGAAAATAGGCACATCAGTGGGATGGAGGATGATTGCTCCCTGCAATCCTTGCTGTTTCCTCATCAAAGACACAAAGGGGAGAAGGACGTCTGGGGATAAACAATTTGCCATTGATGTTTTATGAAATATAATCTAATTTGTAGCCTTGCTCCATCTGATTTAAACAGTCATTTTGCCATGGGGGGTTACTAGAAGATAAAAGTAGAACAGCTAAAAATGTATCAAAGCAATAAGATGGTTCACAGCAATGTAGTAGCTTGTTTCACTGGTATTTATTTCAATATGTAAACATAATTCATTGTACAGGTTTAGGATCCATTATCCAGAATGCTCAGGATTTTCTGGATACGGGATCTTTCCATAATTTAAATCACCAGACCTTATAATAAATAATTTAAACATTAACTAAACCATCAAGTCCAAGCTTCTGTTTTGTTGTTACAGAGAAAAAGGAAATACTTTTTAAAAATGACAACTTTTTGCTTAGAATGGACTCTATGAGATGTAATTCAGACCTTTCTGGATAATGGATTTCCAGAGAGATTATTAATACCATTAGTTGCACTGTAATTTATATATCTTCTAATTAATAGTGATATTTATATATCAGTTTCTCTATTGTATTTACGATATTTATATCCATGTAGTTAATTATCTTTTCCTTGTCTATAAAACAGAAATCTACAGTCCTGTGTATAAAAGTAGCACTATATATCAAGACATTGCCCAATGAAAATACTATTTACAGGGGAATATTTACTAAAGTGCAGCTTTTCCCTTTGTCTAACTCTGTCAAAGTTTGTAAAGACATATTTTCATGGCAACACTGTTAATTTATGTAAAATTGTAATTATTGTGATGCAATATTGTAATACACTGCAAGTATTACATTTTGCTGGTGTAAATACTTGTTGAATTAACGCCATGAAAGAAATGATATCAGCATTGAGGATATGATGCAGATAATGAGATGCTGAAGTGGCTGCTCTGTCTTAATAATGATCATTTGGCACCCACCGGGGCTGCTGTCCCAGGCCCCCCTCCGACCTCCCTTGCTGAGACGCGTGGCGTATGTACGCATGCACGCTGAAGGTCCCGGCAAGAAGAAGGTTCTGGGTGCGGATCTGGGGTGGCGGGCCCACAAGAGCTGGAGGCCCACCGGGTTTTTTCCTGGTGTCCCACCGGCTCAGTCCGACCCTGTTTAGCAGCCAGGATCCGGTGAAACTGGCAAAAAATTTGTTATGATAAATGGTGTATTTTTACAAGAAGATGCAAATGTTTGCCAATGCAAAGTTAATACACCAAGGGGGTTATTTACTAAAACTTGAATCAATCTCATTTTTTTTTATTAGAACAAAGTCGACCAAACTTCCTTCCACAAATTGAACTGGTTTATCAATAATTTTTATCAAAAAAATTGGAGCAAAAAACCTTTGTAACAGAATCGAGTGTCAATTCGTATTGCACAATTGATGCACCGAAAACACGATTTAACCAAATCCGCTCAGGTTTTTTTTCTCTTTATTTATTACATTTTCCCGAAAATTTTGTTTGCGGGGAAAAAACAAATCGTACTAATTTTTTTGGATTTTTCCACCTGAAAACTCGGGTTTAAAAAAAGGCTTTAGTTCCTCACATTTTTATGCAATCTTTTTGTTCAACCCACTGAATTAAAGCTGAAAGTCTGCAGTTCAACTGCATCTGAGTTGTTTCATTTAAAATTTATTGTGGTAATGTACAGAACCAAAATTAGAAAAATGTCTCTGTCCAAAGATTTATGGGCCTAAATGTATCTGCAACCTTGAGGGGTCTGAGATGACAGATTTTCGGATTCAGACTTTTTCCATCCTTGGGGTAAAATAAATCCCGAAAAATGTGTGGGTTTTTTTCCACTAAAATTCAGATTTTATAGTAAAGAAAATTTGAATTTTTGGGGGTTTTGCCATTCAGAGTTTAGTAAATAACCCCCTTAATGTTCCCAGTATCTGGTGCAAGATCTAGAAACCTGCTAATGTATTTGAAGAAGGATTGGATTTACAAGAATTACCCATTTAGAGACATACTTGTTAAAAATCAAGTTTAAAATCTGTTCTTGTTTTTTTGTCATGATTGTTGTATTATTGAAAACCCTGACATACAGATTCCATCAGTGTCCCCCTGGTGGCGTGAATGTGTGTGTATGTGGTTTGGCATGTTCTACTTGGGAAATGTTATAGACCAAAACCTAATTGTTCATGGGTAGACAAGGAAGGGTCAGTGGAAAGACAGAGGGACTGGAAATATGAATGAATAAATGCAGCTCACACAATGTTCCCTGTAATGCAGACACACCATGTGCTTATTTTTTGTTCTGTAGTTCTAGATAAGTAGTTCTCATCCCTCAGTGTCCTCCGACAAGTAATGATTTCCCGTTATCTCTGCTGGAACACAATAGGATTAATCATTGCTTCAGTCATTTTTTTTCCATGCTATTTTAGTGCTGATATAAAGATTGTGGCCCTTGACAGCTGATGGTAGAACCACTATAACAAATAATGTTTTAGAAGCAGCAACAGAAAGCTGCAATTTTGAGAATTCCACCCAAATGCTGGATACTGTACATGCTACAGCTACACTAGAACTTGAAGTATTGTGTGATGACTATTTTAGTATGGCTACATCAATTAGTTTGTTCTGGAAACCCCCCTCCATGTGGGAGGCTGTGCGATATACAGAGCAGTACTCTTAAGGAGGAGGTCAATATTTGATGAGTAATTACATTTACCAAATAACTTTAAAAACCACTGACATTTTCTAATTTGTGTTTATTGGAAAGATGCTTAGAATCACATTTTCTTTCATTAGGCGAAAAAAGTGTTTTTTGGGAGAAGATCCCCTTTAAAGCGTTATCAGATTTTCTTCACCCGAAAACTGCCCAAAATTTAGAAAACTTCGGGGTATTGCATGAAACTGAGCTCACAACAAAAAATCATTGGGACTTCTCCCATTGACTTATATGCAGCCTCGACAGTAGTGATGGGCTAATTTGTCCCGTTTCGCTTCACCACCAAATTTGTGAATTTCCAGCAAAGCGGATGAAAAATTTGCAAAACGTGAATTTTGACAGGGGGAGACAACTTCAATGCCGGCGACATTTGACGTTTATGAACGCCGATGGGCGTCCGTTAATTTTCAAAAGAACTTTGACGAGAAAAACTTAAATTTCACCGCAAATTCGCCCATCATTACTCGACAGGTCTGAGATGCCGGATTTTCAGTTTCTCACTTTTCCATCCTCTGGGTTTAATAAATTCTGAAAAATTTGTGATTTTTTTAAAAGTCCTAATTTTATAAAAAAAAATCACACATTTTTCGTGATTTTTGCATTTGGAGTTTAGTAAATAACCCCCTTAATGAGCATTGTGCTTCTCCCTGTAATTACTGTAGTGACATCAAACTCAATTTGTTACAACATCAAGCGCATCAATGTCAGCGGCATCTATAGCGCATGAAGTCAGTGTATATCCAGCTGTCATGGTAAAAAATATGAGCAAAACTTAGCTGGATTCATGCACTCGATCACACTATTTATAAGGCAATCAGAAAAATAATTGCCCTCCAATGCTTAAAGGACCAGTAACATCATAAATTTTTGTTAAAAAATTTGTTACTATACATGAAAAATAAACACCAAAACAAATTAAACTTTTAAATAGCAAAGCCTTTATTAAGAAATAACTTATCGAAACTCCACTTCCCCTCCTCTTCAGAAAAGGCGACAGGGCAACCATCCATCCTGTGGTGCTTGATTTCTCCTCCCTGGCTATTCTACTGACAGCATATGAAGGGGGCTGAGGCTCCGCTCTCAGGCTCTGGGCAGGCATTGTGGAAGCTGTATGAGTGTTGACTGGTGGAGCAGGGTTTGTGTTGGCTGTACGGATCCCTCTGGGGAACGCTTCTCTCTGCTTTCTTTGGTCTCTTTGCCGCTACCCGGACGTGTCTCGCCTTCTTGGGCTTTGCCTTGTGGCCCCTAGAATGCCGCTTGGTGACCCGTGCTACTTTCCTGACGGCCGACCTGGCAGCGGTGGGTTTCTTACGGCTGTGCTTCTAGGTCAGCGTCTGCAGGTTCAGTCTAAACGAGCCATTAGCCCTGACACCCTTGGTGTGAGTAAGGGTCGTGTCACCAGTGCCTTGATGCTGTACTACAGCTTCCGCAATGCCTGCCCAGAGCCTGAGAGCAGAGCGGAGCCTCAGCTCCTGAATAGTCAGGGAGGAGAAATAGAGCACCGCAGGATGGATGGTCGCCCTGTCGCCTTTTCTGAAGAGGAGGGGATGTGGAGTTTCGGTAAGTTATTTCTTAATAACGGCTTTGCTATTTAAAAGCCATTTAATTTGTCTTGGTGTTTATTTTTCGTTGTATACTAACGGATTTTTTAACAGAAATTTTTGATGTTACTGGTTCTTTAATAACATGTACGTTGAATAGTAAAAAGTGCATAATTAACAAAAAAAAATAAAAGTAATAAGTAATAAGTAGTAAAAGCAATGAGAAAATATAATGCTGTCAAGGAATAGTTATACATATTAGAATAACAAGATATACTGATGTAATACATGTATCATTCCTAAAGCCAAGGAAGTATCAATGTATAAGGACATACAGCAGTTGAGGAAAAATTAAAATGCGCCATATTTGGGTAATATACTGTCCTAGTTCTTGAAAGGAACTGAAATGGCAATATTTATGAATATCATCAACACGCACCAAGACTGATGCTATTGAAAGTTCTACTGAATAAGTGCCATTTGGGCATATGATCTCTATGTATAAATTTATAATGGGCCATTTAATAATCTCTCTGTTGTTGAATTCATCAACA
Source organism: Xenopus petersii (assembly GCA_038501925.1). Classification (NCBI taxonomy): domain Eukaryota; kingdom Metazoa; phylum Chordata; class Amphibia; order Anura; family Pipidae; genus Xenopus; species Xenopus petersii. The sequence continues at coordinate 37,273,988 of CM076672.1, read as the reverse complement.
GATTGTTCCAGATGACAACAGGGAATTGAGATTAGAGGAGAGTTGGTTCAGATTAAAAGTGTAAAAAAGGCATTTTTACAGTCAGATCTGTGAATTTGCCTCCCTGAAGCAGATGTACTGGTAGATACATTAGATAAGTCTGTATCAGTAATGTGTCAGATGCCTTTTAAGTAGGTGATAAAATACAGAAAGCTAGAAAGCTAATCCAAGTACTGGTTCATTTGCTCTTTTAGAATCACCTAGTGCTAATGAATGAAGTTGCATATTATTAAAAGTGTGGTTACCTTCTGTTCTTTGGTTTCTAATTCTTAATTATAGCCTTGACTATAAACCTTTCTCTCAGAACTATCCTAGTAGTCACTTCAAAGCTGGTTATGCGTGCGATGATGCGGAGGGTCAAATTCTCGGGTCACTGCACCAGTGCTGAGCATCTAAAAGGGAAAGCCAAACTGGCCCATGACTCCAACTGTAAGGGGGTTATTTATCAATTTCCGAACATCGAATAATTCATAGTTTTCGGAGCAAAAAAAATAAACTACAATTTTTTTGAGATTTATTAAAGTCCGATGGTCTAAAAACTCCAAATCCGAAACTCCAGCATCTAAAAGATCTGGAGGTCCGGTATAAGTCAATGGGGAAGGTCCCAGTATCTGTGGTGATGTCCGTACGGATATCCGATGATTTCGGGGTTTCGGTGCAAAAAACTCAGAAAACTCGGAAAAAATCTTAGTTTTTGGAGTTTCTGAGTTTTAGGAAAAGCTCAGAAGTTTGCCCGACCTTATTTTTTTGGGCTTTTTTCTTCACAAATAAGGTGTGTTCGGGAATTCAGAGTTGCTCGAAGTTTGTTATTAGAAATACTGAGATAAATTCTGACCTTGATAAATAACCCCCCTAAATGTATAGGTCAGAATCCAATTCTGAACATAATGGGCCCGTACTTGGTAAGTGTGTGGCCAAACTGTACAACGTATTTCCTTGTGTGGCCGGCTTGTTGTTGTTGTTTTTTGTCAACAATGCAGGCCATAATATGCAGGTGTCAGGGTACCTGGGGGTCCTGGGGTGCGGCGGGGTCGTCCGCCAGCGAGGACGCCCGCCGCACATCCTCTTCTCTAGCCGCGCCAGCGTGTCTTTGCTGGTGTCAGCTTCTCTCTAGGGCGCGCACGGCGTGCCTCCTGGAAATTTAAAGGCGCAGGCGCGCTGACGTCATACGTCAGCGCGCAAAGGTGCGAAATTCAAATGGTATTTAAAGCCCTGGGTGGCTGCTTGTAATTGCCCGTGATAGGATTTGTTCCTGGTGCTTCTGAGCCTTGTGTTTATTCTGATTCTGTCTGATTCCTGTTTTGACCCCTGCCTGGCTATTTCGACTATTCTGAATTCCGGATCCTGACCTTGCCTGCTTACGACTACTCTACAGTTTAACCCTTCAATTGTTTTGACCCTTTTGCCTGTTGGACGTTTCTTGCTATCTGCCTGCCTCGACCCAGCCTGTTTGACGATTCTTGTTATCTGCCTGCCTCGACCCTGCCTGTCTGACGATTCTGTTGCCTGCTCCATTTGTACCGTGACCTTCGGCCCAAAAGACTCTGCTACCTGCCGTGCCCCTCTGCCAGCCAGAACATCTCGCCTTGTACCCCTCGTTAAGTCCAGGTGGTACCCAAGTAAGCTGAGGGCTCCTCCTGAAGCCCAACGATGGTCACACTACTGGTGAAGCCGAGCCGAGACCAGGGTACTTGGCACCTGTTCTGGTATTGGGTGCCGGTCGTGACAGCAGGGAATTGATTGACTTTATAAATCAAGAAATGTTAAATAAATAAATATATATATATATATATATATATATATATATATATATATATATACGTATATATATATTATTTTGTATTTTTTTTTGCATATAGAGTATAAATCTAAGCAACTTTCCAACATACATTAATTACAAATGTCCAATGGTTATTTAAAGTTATTTACAAACAAAAGTCAAAAGCAGTGTTTGTTTAGCAAGTCCTGTTCTCTGGGTCTGACTCTTAAAACACTGTAAGGCAGATACAAATAATTTTAAAATCTTCGACAATATTTAATTCATCTATATTGAAAAGTTATTTATAATGACATTTTCTTTCTCAATAAATATGCCCCCTTTAAATTGTTGCTACAATAAAATATTTGCAGAAGGATGTTTAGTAGAGTTACTATTGAGTGATCAGGCTATTTAGTCATGTGAAACATTTAAAAAGCAAAAAGTTTGCCTTAATCTGCATCTTTTTTTTAGAAAATGTTTCTAAAACACATGTGAGCCTTTGTTTTACTTGATCTGTAGATTTATGTTTTATCAGTGGACAGTATAATGAGTACATAGTAGATGACCAATTTTTAAGTTTTTCAGGGGACCAGAAAAAAATGGTGTAAAATCCGGAAAAATTTAAAATCAGGAAAATGTATTATACATAATATATAGGCAGGACCACAAAAAAAACCCAAATGCAATGACAAAAAATGGAAAAAAAAAATAAAGAAAATATAAAATAAGGGAACACTCAAAATCAGGGGATGTAAAATTGAGGTTTAACTCATTCAGTATACTTGAAATATAAACCATTCTCAGCTTTACTGAACAATAGTTTTACTGCTGTGATTCATGAGGCTAAGTTCTGAACACTGGATCATAAAAATGGATCTTTCCAACTAAGTAACCGTAGTTAGACCAAAGTGACAACATTATAATGACTTGAGTTGCAGGACTGTTGGGGAGAATGTAGGAAAAATTTCCAATCCAAGAAAATTTCCTGACTATCAAGAAAAAAGATTTTTTTTTTTTAAAAGAACTGCCACTTTAATCATAGTTAAGTGTGTCAATTTGAGCACAGAAACATTGTTCTTTTCTATGGAGTAATTGTTCCCAGCTGCAGTCTGAATACATTTTACAACATGAAAATGCTAGTTATAGTTTAGGAAACTTTGCTGACACTTTCAGATGTTTTTCATGAAGAAAAATTTCATTCTGGACCAGAAAATAATCCTTACTTCCTACATGTGATATACACTTTAGGGAACAATGATCTGGACTAATATATTCTACAATGAACTGTGCCCTCATGGAAATGAAATTGTCAAATACTAAAGAGCTGCAACCACTGGTAAAATTTATTGACGCTTTATAAATCAGCCCCTTTTGATTCATTTCACTGAAATAAAGCAGGTTAATAGAGGTCTGGGAACTTAAAGAAGACTTAGGGGCAGATTTATCAAAGGTCAAGGTGAATTTTCGAATTAAAAAAATTCGAATTTCGAGCTATTTTTGTGTACCCTTTGTGTAATTTGATTCAAATTTGAAAAAAATTCAAAAATCAAAATTTATCATGTACTGTCTCTTTAAAAATTCGACTTCGACCATTCGCCATCTAAAACCTGCTGAATTGTTGTATTAGCCTATGGTGGACCGTCTAGAACCTATTTGGAGTCAATTGGTGGACTTTGAAAAATCAAAGGTTTTTTGGGAAAAAATTTGATTCAAATTAGATTGATTGTGCTATTACTACGTACGATTCGAATACGGCCGAATACAGACCTATTCGACCCTTGATAAATATGCCCCTAAAATTACTTCGAAATTCTAATTTTCACTTCGACCCTTGATAAATCTGCCCCTTATTTGTATAAATGCAATTTACCTTGGATTCGAATAAGTTTATGTGGGGCACAGGTAAATCATATCATAGTATTGAGGAGAAACAATGTCCAGTACAAAAGCAATTAATACTATTAGGACATATTTAATATGAAAAGTTGTACAGGTATGAATAATATGGACCTCCATGCTTTGTCTAGTAAAAATTAATGTAAACATTAAAGGGGTTGTTGACCTTTGAGATAACTTTTAGTATGATGTAGATAATGCTATCCTGAGACAATTTGCAATTGGTTTTAATTTTTTATTTTTTGTAGTTTTGGCATCATTTAGATTTTTGTTCAGCAGCTCTCCAGTTTGCAATTCAGCAGTCTGGTAGCTAGGGTCCAAATTACCCTAGCAACCATGCATTAATTTGAATAAGAGGCTGGAATATGAATAGGAGAGGCCTGAACAGAAAGACGAGTAACAAACAGTAGCAACAGCAATACATTTGTAGCCTTGCAGAACATTTGTTTTCTAGATTAGATGGAGTCACTGACCTCCATTTAAAGGTTGGAAAGAGTCAGAAGTAAAAAGTAAATAATTATAAAAACATAAAACATAAATAATGAAGACCAATTGAAAAATTGGCTTAGAATTCACCATTTTATAACCTATTAAAAGTTAGTTTAAAAGTTGAACAACCCCATTAACCCCAATAGGATTGTTTCGCAACCAATAAGGATTCATTATATGTTTGTTGAGTTCAAGTACAAAGTACTGTTTTACTATTACTGAGAAAAAGGAAATATTTGATAAAAATTGCGTTGGCTTTCCCATAATTTGGAGCTTTCTGGATAATGGGTTTCCAGATAACAGATCCCATATTTGCATTCCCATGTCTGAGAGATGCTTTTGTAAAGTACATCAAGAATACTTTTCAATAATTTTTTTTTTTTATCAAGGGTCGAACTTCGAATTGAAAAACTTTGAAAATTCAAATTAAAAAAGACCAACCGGAATTAAGTCAAAGGTTTTTTTGGGTCGATTAGGTCAGTTTTTGATCGAATAGGTCCATATTTGGCCAAATTCAAATTGTTCTCAGAAATAGCACATTCGATGGAATTCGATTTAGATTTAAAAGTTTTTCCCCAACAAAAACTTTGAAGTCCACCAATTATAGGAGGTCCCCCATATGCTAAAACAGCAATTCGGCAGGTTTTAGATGGTGAATGATTGAAGACATTCAAACATTGTTTCTCAGGACAAATTCTTCAGTGTTATAAGCCCTGAACTACTGATATATGATTAAAGTCCATATTAGTCCATGGGAGTAAGAGTATTTTTTCATTTCACTGCAACAGAGCTGAGCAATCTAGCAGAGTATTCATATCTATCACTGCAAGAAAGATGCCTCTTTTGGAAAGTGAGATTTACAAGGCCATGGAATCTCTAAATGATCATAAACCTCTGAAAATACAAAAGAATGGAAAATCAGTCAAAATGTCAGTTTATTATGGGAGTAGCAGCACACAAAGATCATTAGGGGACTAAACTGTTGCCTTGCGCTGGCCAAATCAATTTGCTGCTCTGTTTATCATGGTGAATTAGCTGAGACAGAAAAGGGATTAATGTTTTTCGCAATTATCCTGAGATTTTTGCTGTTGGCCTTAGATGTGCTTTATCAGAAGCTGTATTATACTGTGTTATGTAGGCAGTATTCTCACTTTATCAACTAGAGTCTGAAGTGAAGGCTTATAATAGAAAATAAGTTAGAAAGCCACCACTGAATAGTGGAACTAAGTGCAAAGGTAGGTTAGGAGGACTCCCGGAAAAGGAGGTGATTGCAGCATGATATGAGAAACAAATGTACAAGGTGGTATCAGAAGAAATTAAGGGGCAGGAATAAAGATATTAGGGAAGAAAAAAAATTCAATATTCAGAATATTCGGGACCTGGGGGCCGGGTAATGGATCTTTCCATCATTTGGATCTTCATACCTTAAAAACAAATCAGTTAAGTATTAAAGAAACCCAATAGGCTGGTTTTGCTTTCAATAAGGATTAATTATATCTTAGTTGGGATCAAGTACAAGCTACTGTTTTATTATTACAGAGAAAAGGAAATCGTTATTAAAAACCTGAAATATTTGGATAAAAATCAGTGAGAGAATGGGAGATGGCGTTCCCCTTATTATGGATAACAGGTTTCCAAATAAGAGATCCCATACCTGTTATGCCAACCTATTAGGGGGCTATTTATTAAAATCCTAATGTTTATTTACTAGAAAACCCACATTTTTCAAGGGGAAATTTTTTTTACCGTACATTTTTCGAGATTTATTATACCCCGATGCTGCAAAAAGCATGAATCCAATCTCAGACCTGTCGAGGTCCTGTATATGTCAATGGCAGAGGCACCTATCTCAATTAGAGGTTTTCTTGGTCTGCGCTGGGTTTAGCCCGAAAATCCAACTTTTTTTCCTGAGATCTGATTAAGTCGAGTTTTTAATTAATAAATAAGCATCGGCATGGGAGTTTGGTTGAGAGTTTTTTGAATAAAATATGAGATAAATACGAGGTTTAGTAAATAATCCCCTCATTGTATATACTGACTGTTTGTTTCTAGGGTGTGCATGTGTTTATAGATTCTCTAGAATTGAAATTAAAAGGCTAATTTCTTTATCCACTAATAATAGGTGAACATGGATTTTCCAGTAACTTCTTGTATGAAAACTATATATATATATATATATATATATATTGAATAAAGTAACCCCTCTTGTAAAATACTGTATAAGGATATTATAAGTTACCGAGGAGTTTCATGACCATATAAAAACACGAGGCCAAAGGTAACTTCTAATATCCTCATATTTTACAACTGGGGGTACTTTATTTATTATAATAAACAAATTTCAGTGAGTCATGTGACAGAAATGACATCAGAACTCACCATTTATAACTGATGACATCAGAACTCACCGTTTATAAGGATACAATTTACTAGATATTCATGGCTTTTGTGTATATATATATATATATATATATATATATACGTATTATATATATATATATATATATATATATATATATATAAAAACTGAATGAACCAGTGTTTCCTATATTTCAACATATCAACAAGTTGCTATCAGTTTCAAAGAGCAGAAAGTATGGCCTGCTGCAGCCTCGCATGCACCATTATAGGAGACTGGAAAAGATTCATTGAACTAAACAAAAGGCAGACATTAAATGCATATAATAATGTAATTGCCTCTAATGAAACCACTATATTCCCTTCTGCTAATCAGTAAATGGTATATTCCATTCAAAAAATTGTACATTATTTCAGTTTAGAAATGTTACGTAAAGGTCATCTTAGTATTTTTTTCAAATGTATTCTAATGCTGATTACTACTAATGCATCCCACTTCTGCTATCCCCATTCTATGGCTTCACTGTAATTAGAGACTGCTGAATTATTAATAGAAACTTGATAAGAGATACTGCCACAAAATATCTGTTAAATGCGTATATTCTTAAGGGTAGAGACACGGTCAGATTCAGGGAGATTCTCCTCTTCTTCAAGCAACCAGTCTCCCCGAACTGCCTTCCTCTGCCTTCCCGCCGGCTAGAATGTGAATTGCCAGCAGGATGACACTCAGAGTGCTTTTTTTTTAAAAAACAATTTTCTCTTTAAAGGAAAACTATACCCCCAAACAATATAGGTCTCTATAAAAATATATTGCAGACAACAGCTCATATGTAAAACCCTGCTTCATTTTCATAATAATATACGTTTTTAGTAGTATTTGCCATTGGGTAATCGATGGCAGGATGGCACTCAGAGTGCTTCGTTTTCCGAATTCGCCCGAAGTTGCCTCATGAGGAAACTTCGGGCGACTTCGGAAAATTAAGCGATCCGAGTGCCATGCCACCAGAGATTTACATTCTAGCCGGTGGGAAGGCAGTTTGGGGAGATTATTCGCCCTAAGAAGGGGAGATTTGTCACATGGCGACTAATCTCCCCGACTTTGACCATGTGTCTCTGCCCACAGGGTTTTCATTACCCACAAAAAGCATCCCTCTAAAGGCCATTGGTTTTATTTAACAGGTTGGTATGGCAAATTGAATGCCATTAGGACCCTTCCTATACGTCTACCTGCCAGCCTCTGCCAAGTGTCTGGTTGGGAGTTATTCTGCAAAGTTAATAGGGATAGGATATTGTGTTACATAGGGAAATAATGTATTTTATTTTATTACATTTATTAACTAGTTAGCAGTTGAGATTAATGAGTACGCAATGGGCATTCTATAAAATTCTCAACAGAAATCTGGGCTGATGACTTCTATAGTATAGGATCTATTATCCAGAAACCCATTATCTAGAATGCTCTGTATTACGGAAAGGCCATCTCCCATTTCCATATGTAAAACCCTGCTTCATTTTCATAATAATATACGTTTTTAGTAGTATGTGCCATTGGGTAATCGTAAATAGAAAAATGGAATTTTAAAAAATAAAGGCCGCCCCCTGGGATTGTATGACAGACAGAGTTCTGTCTTTTGCTTCCACACTTCTTCCTGTTAGAGTTGAAGTATTTCTGGTCAGGTGATCTCTGAGGCAGCACACAGGCCATCACAAAATGGTGGTTCAAGGCAAGAGATTTAAAAGGGCAAGATTTACTTAAATATATATTCCAGTTTGGTAAAATTGTTTAATATGCCACTTAATATGATATAAACTATCTGTTCCTTAAGAATTCATTTTGGGGGTATAGTTTTCCTTTAATAATAAAACAGTAGCTTGTACTTGATTCAAACTAAGACATAATTAATCCTTATTGGAAGCAAAACCAGTCTATTGGGTTTATTGAATGTTTACATTACTTCCTAGTAAACTTCCAAATTACGGAAAGACCCCATATCTTACATTTCCCATACCTGTACTATTAATTACTATGTAATTAATTTGAGTTACTGGTACACTGTACATTAGTTTCTATTCGACATGAATGATACTGCCATGTACAGTATGTAAATGTTATGAAATACCGGCATGGGACCTGTTATCCAGAATACTCGGGACCTGGGGTTCTGGGTCTTCATACCTTAAGTCTAACAGAAAACAATTAATTATTAAACAATTAATACACCCATTAACCCTTTAAGTGCCAGCAGAATTTCACATTTTGGTTACGCGAAATGCCAGCCGTTTTTGAAACATTTTGTGCTCTCTCACTTTAGGGGCATTTTCTGAGGGGAAACCTATAGTTTACCTAGGAAAACTATACATTGTTGTTTTCGGTAGAAACTGAGCTTTCTAAATCTGCCTGAGTTTTCATGTATTTACACCTGTGCAAAAAAATTTATAGTGCTAAATACCAAAAAAAATGAAAAATTACCATTTTTCATCGTATATCAATTTATACCAGAAAAATATTTCATTTTACGGATGAAAATCCAACTGATTTGGAAAGCCTTATGTCTCTCGAACGTGCCAATACCAGATATGTATAGTTTTAGGGAGATTTAGGATTTCTGTACAGCAAAAACTCCCGGCAGTATATTACCAAATTTTGAAAGCACTAAGGCAGAAAACGGCATGCTTTAGATTCCAAGGCAAAAAATCCTGAAACCGTAGGTTTACCCCAGAAAACCATACATTTTTGAAAAGTACACATTCTGCCGATTACAAAATGGGTAACTATGTCTCTCTACTCCCAACTACCAAACATAAAAGCTTGTCTGAACATAGCGGTTTTTCAACATAAAATTCAAAATTCTGAAAAATCATTTCAAAGGTTTTATTTTGCTGCTCCGCATATCCCAAACTATTTTAGGTACCAAGAAAAAGCACCTGAAATATGATTGCCAGGGGTCCACTGAACAATTTGATACCCATTATGCATAGGTTTACCAAAGTATCTGGCATTTAGAGACACCAATATGTAGTTAGCACATCCAAATTGTTCAGGACTTTACTTCAGCTACTGAGAAATCAACACATTGACTGCATTTTTTGTGGGGTAAAAACACAGAAATATATGTTTACCCCCCAAACCCATATATTTTTGGAAAGTACACATTCTACTGAATCTAAAATGGGTACCCATGCCTTTCTGCTCCAAACTACTGAGTCGCAAGGCTTTCCCAAAGTTGTCGGTTTTGGTGAAATATCTGAAAATTGCCTCAAAGCTTCAACTTCCCAGCACCATATCACCCATGTGTCATTACGTACTAAGAAAAAGCACCCTAAATATGATTGCCAGGGTTACTCTGAACATTTTGGTGGCCATTGTTCATAAGTTTACCAAAGTATCTGGCATTTAGAGTCCCCAAAATGAAGTTAGCGCATACAAACAGTCCCGTGGGTAACTTCAGCTAATGAAAAATCAACACATTGACTGCATTTTTGTGGGGTAAAAACACAGAAATATATGTTTACCCCCCAAACCCATACATTTTTGGAAAGTACACATTCTACCGAATCTAAAATGGGTACCCATGCCTTATTGCTCCAAACTACTGAGTTGCAAGGCTTTCCCAAAGTTGTCGGTTTTGGTGAAATATCTGAAAATTGCCTCAAAGCTTCAACTTCCCAGCACCATATCACCCATGTGTCATTACGTACTAAGAAAAAGCACCCTAAATATGATTGCCAGGGTTCCTCCGAACAGTTTGGTGGCCATTGTTCATAGGTTTACCAAAGTATCTGGCATTTAGAGGCCCCAAAATGAAGTTAGCTCATACAAACAGTCCCGTGGGTAACTTCAGCTAATGAAAGATCAACACACAGGAGAAAGCTCTCTGTTTAGTGCTGAATTAAGCATTGAAATTCCTGTTTGAGACAGGATTTTTTGTTATCACTTGGTGTGTGAATGTGTTGTCCACTTGGTGGGTGAAATTTGGGAAGTTTTGAGTTGATTTTCTTTACTAAAATTCGATTTTTCTTTTGACCATGAAGGTGAGTGATTCCTAGCCCAGTTCCTTTCACTTGCTCTGGGCTACAAACTCACTGTTAGATCCCCTACCCCTCCCCCGCACCTGGGTGTCAGTTTCATTTGCATTTTTCTCTTGTTTCAGCACAAATTGTTTAATTTTTGTACAGATTGAGTGGATATTTTGATTTTGCACTCAGTTCTGTGAGGAGAGAAAGCTAAAGGGAGAAGGATTTAATATAAGTATAAATATAAAATCTTTTCCAGCAGCAGCAGTGCAGCTCCCAGGCACCTGCTCACATTAACCCTCTCCCTGCCACAGCTTCTCAACTTAAAACTTATTTTTTTTTGTTAATCAATAGTATAAAGCTTTCTTTTTGTGTGGTGTTGTGTAAAATAATGGGAGGGAATAAAAAGGAAAGTAATAAAAAAACATCTCTTGGTTCTAAAGCAAAAGGACCTGAAAAACCCAGCTGTAGCTCTGTAAGGAAACACCAGTCAGAGCCCATGTCAAAAAGCCCCATTGCCTCTACTTCTGCTGCTGCAGCCAATGTGACCCCTGCTAAAACATTTGCACAGGCGGTAGCTACTGGCAGCAACCCTAGCCAAGTCACTGCTGGGGTAGAGAAGCTTACAAGGAAGCATGGGGTCAGATGCCTAATGTCAAGCACTCATGGCATAGAGGCTTATATAAAGGCTGCAGCTGAAGTGGTGGGCCACTCTGCAGTAGTGGCAGCAAGTAAAATGTAAGGGAAAGCCATAATCTTTGCCCGTACTCTAACTGCAGTGCATACTCTGGTACAGAGGGGTATCACAGTGGGAGGGAGTTATGTCCCTGTAGAACCCCTAGAAGGATTGGGCACAAGGGTGGTTTTATCTAATGTGCCCCCCTTCCTGCCAGACCACTTATTGTACCCCCACCTGCAAGCCCTTGGGGAGTTAAAATCAAATATGTCTAGAATTCCCCTGGGATGTAAGGAGAGCAGACTGAGGCATGTCCTTTCCTTTAAAAGGCAGGTGCAACTACTTTTACCTCGGGGGCAAGACACTATTGAGGGGTCTTTTGGGGTTCCATTTGAAGGGGTGCTGTATAAAATTTTTTACAGCACAGAGGAAGTGAGGTGCTTCCTTTGCAAGAACCTGGGGCACACTTGCCAGAGTTGCCCCAAAGGGCAAATTAAGACCACAGCCCCTGTTCCTGCTCCCAGTGCCTCAAATAAAACATCTTATCCTGCTGGGACTATTCCAGCAGGGTCCTCAAAGGGGATATCTCCTTCACTAAAGAACCTCAAGGTGGCTGTTACACAACCCACCTCTACAACATCCAAACCTCCTCCTTCTTCACTGAAGACATCTAAGGCTGCAGCATGTCTTACAATTGCGGCAAAAGAGAAGGGGGGAAAACATGTCAAAGCTTCCCCCAGGGTCACAGTTGTGACAAAAAGGTGTACCCCTGTTATGGGAACCCCTGAAGGTGTGGGGGTACCCATGATTGCAACACCTGTTGGGGTTGGGGCAGATAGTGGCCTTTCCTCTTCAGATGCCAAGAAAAAGAGGAAATTTAAATCAAACTGGCTGGTACCTGAGGAATGGGCATCAGTGGTTAATGATGGGGCACCCCCATCCAAGGGTAAAAAGGGCAGCAAAACTTCTGCTCCTCATGTGGTGACATTGTCTGGCCCAACTGTTGGTCACGATCAACCGGTGTCAGACCATGCACTCTTGCCTCCAGACCAGGTGGGGAATAATGAGGTTAATGGTCTGCATGGCCTTGAACATGGCAGTGTTGGTTTCCCCACAGAGTCAGGGGTGCAGTATCTGCCTCAAAATCATTTGGAAGATCTTCCCTTGGAGTGTAAAGAGACACCTAATGAGACTCCTGCAGAGTGGGCAGTCAGTGTTCCTGAAGTGCTGAGATTTGGCAACTGCAACCAGCCTCAGTTTTTAGTGCCTCAGGGTATTTCACTCCAGGAGGGGGACAATATTGGGCTAACCCCCATACAGGACCCTGCAGATAAAACTGCTGGGAAGGATGGTGAGGGTGGAGTTGTAAATACGGAGGAGGGTAGCCAGACAACCTCTACTGTTCATGCTAAAATCTCTCCTCCCTTGTCTTCAACTGACCCAAATGTTATTGCCATCCAGAAAGCACAGGAGGTAGTAGAGAGGGCAAAGGCTAACCATCGAGCCTCCAAAGCTCTACCTGTTGCTGGGGAGCTAATTAGTTCTGTTGCTCCTGTGTCAAACACTTCCAAATGTGTTTTAAGTGAAGTTGAGGGAACACCTGAGCCATTGCAGGGTCTCCAGAAAAGTGATTCTGATACTTTTCCTGTAACAACTTGTGGAGAGATTCTCAAAGCTCTAGTGGAGAGGGGAGATTATCAATCCCTTAGCCAGGAAGAGCTCATGGATGAGGGGAACATCGAAGAGGAGGTTGACATAGGAGTGGCAAATCCTTCTACCCCAATCATCCCTGCTGAGGAACTCAAAAAGTTTCTTGAGAGCACCCTTGGTGTTAAATTAGAGAAGAAGATGCACATGGCTCTGGAGAAGTGGCATGATTTGCCTTTAGTTATCAATTCTGTGAGACAGTACATTAAGGTCATAAAAGAGGCCAAGAACTATGGAACAGCGGAATATCTCCGTATAATGAAGTTTCACAAAAAATGTTTGTCTCATCAGACCTTGATGAAGGTTAAAGCACTTCCTAAGACTCAGTAATGGCCTTGAGTATAAGCACACTTAATACTAATGGCTGTCGGAATCCTTTCCGAATGTTTCAGGTACTCTCCTTTCTTCGTCAAGGAGGGTACTCTGTGAGTTTCCTCCAAGAGACCCACACCACTCCAGAGCTTGAAGCAAGCTGGAATCTGGAGTGGAAGGGAAGGGTCTTTTTTAATCACCTCACTTGGACATCATGCGGGGTGGTGACCCTTTTCTCAGATTCCTTCCAGCCAGAGGTCCTGAGTGCTACCTCTGTCATCCCTGGCCGTCTATTGCATCTTCAGGTCCAGGAGTCAGGTAGAACATATAATCTAATGAATGTGTATGCTCCTACTACCGGACCAGAGAGGGCACGGTTCTTTGAAAGTTTGTCAGCCTACATGGAGACAATTGACTCTGATGAAGGCTTGATTATAGGGGGTGATTTTAATTACACCCTTGATGCTCGAGATCGCAATGTACCCAATAAAAGAGACTCGTCTGAGTCCGTTTTGCGAGAACTAATTGCTCATTTCTCCTTGGTTGATGTCTGGAGAGAACAGAACCCAGAGACGGTTGCCTTTACCTATGTCAGGGTGAGAGATGGTCATGTTTCTCAATCCCGGATTGATAGGATATATATATCGAGCCATCTCATGTCACGAGCCCAGTCGAGCACCATTAGATTGGCACCATTCTCAGACCACAATTGTGTATCCCTGAGAATGTCAACCGCACCATCTCTGCCAAAAGCTGCTTACTGGCACTTTAACAACAGTTTATTAGAAGATGAGGGTTTTGCAAAGTCAGTCCGGGATACATGGAGAGGCTGGAGGGCCTTTCAGGATGAATTTGCCACATTGAACCAGTGGTGGGATGTAGGCAAGGTTCACCTAAAGCTCTTGTGTCAAGAGTATACCAAAAGTGTGAGCAGGCAGCGCAATGCAGAGATTGAGGCACTGAATGGGGAGGTGCTTGATCTTGAGCAAAGGCTATCAGGCTCTGAAGACCAAGCCCTTCAGTGTGAATATCTAGAAAGGAAAGAAGCGCTGCGTAACATGGAACAACGACAGGCTCGTGGTGCCTTTGTGCGAAGCCGGATGCAGTTACTTTGTGATATGGATCGTGGTTCCCGATTCTTCTATGCTCTGGAGAAGAAGAAGGGGAACCGAAAACAAATCACATGCCTTTTTGCGGAGGATGGAACCCCCCTTGAGGATCCGGAGGCTATCCGGGACAGAGCCCGGTCCTTCTATCAAAACCTTTTTTCTCCAGATCCCATCTCTCCAGATGCCTGTGAGGAGCTATGGGATGGGCTTCCAGTGGTCAGTGAGAGGAGAAAAGAGAGGTTGGAAACACCAATCACTCTAGATGAACTCTCTCAAGAACTCCGTTTAATGCCCCACAATAAATCTCCTGGGCTTGACGGACTGACCATAGAGTTCTTCCAGTTCTTTTGGGATACTCTGGGCCCTGATTTCCATAGGGTCCTAACTGAGGCCTTCAAGAAAGGTGAGTTGCCACTTTCGTGTCGTCGAGCAGTTTTATCACTACTTCCTAAGAAGGGGGATCTCCGTCTTATTAAGAACTGGAGACCAGTCTCACTGCTTAGCACAGACTATAAGATCGTGGCCAAAGCTATCTCACTTAGGCTCAAATCAGTGCTGGCAGAGGTGATTCATCCTGACCAGTCCTATACAGTCCCCGGTCGGACAATTTTTGATAATGTCTTTTTAATCCGAGACTTACTACATTTTGCGAGAAGGACTGGTCTATCTCTTGCTTTTCTCTCTCTGGATCAAGAGAAGGCATTTGACAGGGTGGATCACCAATATCTTATAGGCACTCTGCAAGCCTATAGCTTTGGCCCACAGTTTGTGGGCTACCTGAAAACAATGTATGCCTCTGCAGAGTGTTTAGTTAAAATCAACTGGTCTCTGACTGCACCTCTGGCCTTTGGACGAGGAGTTCGGCAAGGATGCCCCTTGTCGGGACAACTGTACTCGCTGGCCATTGAGCCCTTCCTGTGTCTCTTAAGGAAAAGGCTCACGGGACTGGTGCTCAAAGAACCTGACATGAGGGTGGTTCTCTCAGCCTATGCTGATGATGTAATTCTTGTGGCCCAGGACCTAGTTGATCTTGAGCGGGCACAAGAGTGTCAAGAAGTCTACGCTGCTGCCTCATCTGCCCGTATCAACTGGTCCAAGAGCTCAGGCCTTCTGGAGGGTTCTCTAAAGGTAGATTTCCTGCCTCCTGCTTTCCGTGACATCTCGTGGGAGAGTAAAATCATTAAATATTTAGGCGTCTACCTATCAGCTGAGGAGTATCCTGTCTCACAGAATTTCATTGAACTTGAGGAGTGTGTTCTAACGCGCCTTGGAAAGTGGAAGGGTTTTGCTAAAGTACTTTCTATGAGGGGGAGAGCTTTGGTGATTAATCAGCTGGTGGCCTCTCAGATCTGGTACCGGCTGACATGTCTTAGCCCAACCCAAGAATTCATTGCTAAGATCCAGAGAAGGTTACTGGACTTTCTCTGGATAGGAAAGCATTGGGTTTCTGCAGGTGTCTCAAGCCTCCCGTTGAAAGAGGGAGGGCAGGGAGTCGTGTGTATACGTTCTCAAGTGCACACCTTCCGTCTCCAGCAAATACAGAGATACTTGTATGCAGATCCTTCTCCACAGTGGTGTACTCTAGCATCGAGTTTTTATCGCCAGGTACGAAATATGGGATATGACCGGCAATTGTTTATAATTGAACCTGAGGGTTTCCTAAGAAACCTTTCAACCCTGCCGGCTTACTACCAAGACACGCTAAAAACCTGGAGCATGGTATCCGTGTTAAGGCAAGGAGCCATTGAAGGGGAAGACATTCTAAATGAGCCCCTACTTTACAATTCATCTTTTAAGACTAGGATGTTAGAATCCATCAGCATCCGACGTCGCCTTTGCCAGGCTCGGTTAACCAGAGTTGGAGATCTCCTGGATTTTGAGAAATCAGATTGGGTGGACTCTCAAGCAGTTATGCAACGCATGGGATTCCTCACCACTAGGGTTCCACACCGTCTTCTCAAGGAAATCAAGGACACAATCTCTCCTGATTCTCACATCTTCATTGATGGGGTTTTACATGCTGGAGAGCCACGTCCACCTTGGAACTCCTCACCTCCAGACATAATAATAGCACCTAAAACCCGTCAATCCCCCCAAGCACCTCCTTCCCCCAACTTGAGCCAGTTGGAGAATTTTCCATTGACACGCTTTCATGATATAACAAGAAAGCTGTTGTACTCTCTAATGCTTCACACTGTACACTTCCTTGCCCTCATCTCCCGATATGATACCATCTGGAGACATGTGCTTAATGAGGGTGAAAGACCTCAGTGGCGAGCTCTTTATTCCAGTTTGGTGCCTAGACCAACTGGAGACTTGAGTTGGAAAGTGCTGCATGGTGCATTGAGCACGGGAGAGTATTTAGCTCGTTTTACAGACTCCCCAGCTGCTTGTCCATTCTGTGGCAAAGGAGAGTCTGTGTTTCATGCTTATTTTACGTGTGCCAGACTGCAACCTCTATTGGCTCTTTTGAGAAAGCTTTACCTGCAGTTCTGGTTACATTTTTCCCCTCATGTTTATATTTTTGGACGCCCAGTATCCCGGGACAATAAAGAGAAAGACCTTCTTTCCAACTTGCTCCTGGCTTTAGCTAAATTAGTCATCCATAAATCTAGAAAGCAATGTTTGGAAGGTGGGCATCCTCTGCCAGCAGAGGTCTTGTTCCGAGTGCTGGTGCGTTCCCGCATCCGAGCAGAGTACACCCAAGCAGTGTTTATTGGTCGGTTGAAAGAATTTGCTGACCAGTGGGCAATAGATGGGGTACTTTGCTCAGTATCCCCAGACCTGGTTTCTGTTCAAACAATTCTCACACTCCATATTTAAGTGCACTTTAATTTAAGTGACAGTTGTATTTTAATCAGTTAATTATCTCCTTTGAGATGTGATTAACTTTGGTGAGCAATCACTCACCTGCAATTTGAATAATATATCAGCTAATGAAAAATCAACACATTGACTAAATTTTTGTGGGGTAAAAACACAGAAATATATGTTTAACCCCCAAACCCATACATTTTTATATAACAAACAGTCCCGTGGGTAACTTCAGCTAATGAAAAATCAACACATTGACTGCATTTTTGTGGGGTAAAAACACAGAAATATATGTTTACCCCCCAAACCCATACATTTTTGGAAAGTACACATTCTACCGAATCTAAAATGGGTACCCATGCCTTATTGCTCCAAACTACTGAGTCGCAAGGCTTTCCCAAAGTTGTCGGTTTTGGTGAAATATCTGAAAATTGCCTCAAAGCTTCAACTTCCCAGCACCATATCACCCATGTGTCATTACGTACTAAGAAAAAGCACCCTAAATATGATTGCCAGGGTTCCTCTGAACAGTTTGGTGGCCATTGTTCATAGGTTTACCAAAGTATCTGGCATTTAGAGGCCCCAAAATGAAGTTAGCGCATACAAACAGTCCCGTGGGTAACTTCAGCTAATGAAAAATCAACACATTGACTGCATTTTTGTGGGGTAAAAACACAGAAATATATGTTTACCCCCCAAACCCATACATTTTTGGAAAGTACACATTCTACCGAATCTAAAATGGGTACCCATGCCTTATTGCTCCAAACTATTGAGTCGCAAGGCTTTCCCAAAGTTGTCGGTTTTGGTGAAATATCTGAAAATTGCCTCAAAGCTTCAACTTCCCAGCACCATATCACCCATGTGTCATTACGTACTAAGAAAAAGCACCCTAAATATGATTGCCAGGGTTCCTCCGAACAGTTTGGTGGCCATTGTTCATAGGTTTACCAAAGTATCTGGCATTTAGAGGCCCCAAAATGAAGTTAGCGCATACAAACAGACCCGTGGGTAACTTCAGCTAATGAAAAATCAACACATTGACTGCATTTTTGTGGGGTAAAAACACAGAAATATATGTTTACCCCCCAAACCCATACATTTTTGGAAAGTACACATTCTACCGAATCTAAAATGGGTACCCATGCCTTTCTGCTCCAAACTACTGAGTCGCAAGGCTTTCCCAAAGTTGTCAGTTTTGGTGAAATATCTGAAAATTGCCTCAAAGCTTCAACTTCCCAGCACCATATCACCCATGTGTCATTACATACTAAGAAAAAGCACCCTAAATATGATTGCCAGGGTTCCTCTGAACATTTTGGTGGCCATTGTTCATAAGTTTACCAAAGTATATGGCATTTAGAGGCCCCAAAATGAAGTTAGCACATACAAATTGTCCGGTGGGTAACTTCAGCCAAATTTGGCGGTTTTGGTGAAATATCTGGAAATTGCCTCAAAGCTTCAACTTTCCAGCATCGTATTGTCCATGTATCATTACCAGCATAAAGCATCCTAAATATAAACATATGGGTCTACTAAACAGTTTGATGCCCAATGTGCATAGATATACCAAACTATGTGGCGCACAGAGACCCCCAAATGACAATATGTATAGACATTTTCACGGCTGACGCAATATAACCACCCGGTGTGTGTATTATGCGACATTAGACCCCCCTAACAGTACAGAGACCCCAGAAAACCATATATTTTCAGAAAGTAAACATTCTGACGAATCCAATATGGGTAAATAAGTGTTTCTACTGCAAACTGCCAAACTGCAAAGCAATGCTGAACATAACGGTTTTTATCAAATTTCGGAAAATCGTCACAAAGCTTCAATTTTACCCCATTATATGCCACACATTTCGTAACGTATCAGCATAAAACATCCTAAATATGAACGCCAGGGGTCTACTGAACACTTTGATGCCCAATATGCATAGATATACCAAACTATGTGGCGCACAGAGACCCCCAAAATGACAATAGTGTATATACATTTTCACGGCTGACGCGCTGGCTGCTGCAATATAAGCACCTGGTGTGTGTATTATGCAACATTAGACCCCCCCTAACAGTACAGAGACCCCAGAAAACCATATATTTTCAGAAAGTACACATTCTGACGAATCCAATATGGGTAAATAAGTGTTTCTACTGCAAACTGCCAAACTGCAAAGCAATGCTGAACATAATGGTTTTTATCAAATTTCTGAAAATCGTCACAAAGCTTGAATTCTACCCCATTATATGCCCCACATTTCGTAACGTATCAGCATAAAACATCCTAAATATGAACGCCAGGGGTCTACTGAACACTTTGATGCCCAGTATGCATAGATATACCAAACTATGTGGCGTACAGAGACCCCCAAATGACAATAGTGTATATACATTTTCACGGCTGACGCGCTGGCTGCTGCAATATGAGCACCTGGTGTGTGTATTATGCGACATTAGACCCCCCTAACAGTACAGAGACCCCAGAAAACCATATATTTTCAGAAAGTACACATTCTGACGAATCCAATATGGGTAAATAAGTGTTTCTACTGCAAACTGCCAAACTGCAAAGCAATGCTGAACATAACGGTTTTTATCAAATTTCGGAAAATCGTCACAAAGCTTCAATTTTACCCCATTATATGCCCCACATTTCGTAACGTATCAGCATAAAACATCCTAAATATGAACGCCAGGGGTCTACTGAACACTTTGATGCCCAATATGCATAGATATACCAAACTATGTGGCGCACAGAGACCCCCAAATGACAATAGTGTATATACATTTTCACGGCTGACGCGCTGGCTGCTGCAATATGAGCACCTGGTGTGTGTATTATGCGACATTAGACCCCCCTAACAGTACAGAGACCCCAGAAAACCATATATTTTCAGAAAGTACACATTCTGACGAATCCAATATGGGTAAATAAGTGTTTCTACTGCAAACTGCCAAACTGCAAAGCAATGCTGAACATAACGGTTTTTATCAAATTTCTGAAAATCGTCACAAAGCTTGAATTTTACCCCATTATATGCCCCACATTTCGTAACGTATCAGCATAAAACATCCTAAATATGAACGCCAGGGGTCTACTGAACACTTTGATGCCCAATATGCATAGATATACCAAACTATGTGGCGCACAGAGACCCCCAAATGACAATAGTGTATATACATTTTCACGGCTGACGCGCTGGCTGCTGCAATATGAGCACCTGGTGTGTGTATTATGCGACATTAGACCCCCCTAACAGTACAGAGACCCCAGAAAACCATATATTTTCAGAAAGTACACATTCTGACGAATCCAATATGGGTAAATAAGTGTTTCTACTGCAAACTGCCAAACTGCAAAGCAATGCTGAACATAACGGTTTTTATCAAATTTCTGAAAATCGTCACAAAGCTTGAATTTTACTCCATTATATGCCCCACATTTCGTAACGTATCAGCATAAAACATCCTAAATATGAACGCCAGGGGTCTACTGAACACTTTGATGCCCAATATGCATAGATATACCAAACTATGTGGCGCACAGAGACCCCCAAATGACAATAGTGTATATACATTTTCACGGCTGACGCGCTGGCTGCTGCAATATGAGCACCTGGTGTGTGTATTATGCGACATTAGACCCCCCTAACAGTACAGAGACCCCAGAAAACCATATATTTTCAGAAAGTACACATTTTGACGAATCCAATATGGGTAAATAAGTGTTTCTACTGCAAACTGCCAAACTGCAAAGCAATGCTGAACATAACGGTTTTTATCAAATTTTGGAAAATCGTCACAAAGCTTGAATTTTACCCCATTATATGCCCCACATTTCGTAACGTATCAGCATAAAACATCCTAAATATGAACGCCAGGGGTCTACTGAACACTTTGATGCCCAATATGCATAGATATACCAAACTATGTGGCGCACAGAGACCCCCAAATGACAATAGTGTATATACATTTTCACGGCTGACGCGGTGGCTGCTGCAATATGAGCACCTGGTGTGTGTATTATGCGACATTAGACCCCCATAACAGTACAGAGACCCCAGAAAACCATATATTTTCAGAAAGTACACATTTTGACGAATCCAATATGGGTAAATAAGTGTTTCTACTGCAAACTGCCAAACTGCAAAGCAATGCTGAACATAACGGTTTTTATCAAATTTCGGAAAATCGTCACAAAGCTTGAATTTTACCCCATTATATGCCCCACATTTCGTAACGTATCAGCATAAAACATCCTAAATATGAACGCCAGGGGTCTACTGAACACTTTGATGCCCAATATGCATAGATATACCAAACTATGTGGCGCACAGAGACCCCCAAATGACAATAGTGTATATACATTTTCACGGCTGACGCGGTGGCTGCTGCAATATGAGCACCTGGTGTGTGTATTATGCGACATTAGACCCCCATAACAGTACAGAGACCCCAGAAAACCATATATTTTCAGAAAGTACACATTCTGACGAATCCAATATGGGTAAATAAGTGTTTCTACTGCAAACTGCCAAACTGCAAAGCAATGCTGAACGTAACGGTTTTTATCAAATTTTTGAAAATCGTCACAAAGCTTGAATTCTACCGCATTATATGCCCCACATTTCGTAACGTATCAGCATAAAACATCCTAGATATGAACACCAGGGGTCTACTGAACACTTTGATGCCCAATATGCATAGATATACCAAACTATGTGGCGCACAGAGACCCCCAAATGGATATATAGTAGATAAAATTTACAAGGTAAAACAAAATAAGGCAGTAAAGAGTGAAATGCAAAAAAATCCAATAAAACCACAAAACTCAATGTTTTTTTTCCAGACTAGTGTTATCGGCCGTCAGAATCACCGTTTGAATATTTTAGCTGGGCCAAACAGGTTATACGGCTAGAAACAAGTGAACACAACATACGCAGAGCTGAAAATGCAATAAAATGGCTAAAAATTCAATATAATGGCTAAAAATGCACCAAAATACCCCAAATTGCAATATAATCACCGAAATAACATAAAAAAGATATTGCACAGTACGGTTAGCGAATACGCTATTCGTAATGGCAATAAAACATTTTTTTCAGCCAAAAAAAGAGACGATGCGATAAGAAAAAAAAAAAAAAAAGCCACAATGCCATGTATGTGCGTGTGCGTGTGTACAAATGGTAAATTACATGTTATGTGCGCGTGTGTGCGTGTGCACATGTGTGTAAGTGCAGTGAGTGTAAGTGACCCCCCCAATCCCCAAAAATGTATGTGTAAGTGTGTGTAAGTGTGAATCTAAGTGTGTATTACTGTAATAAGTGTGTGTTGGTGTGTTTGTGTGTGTAATTGTTGCACTAACCTGAAAAAGTCGCTGGAGACTGTTGCACACGATCAGGAAGAGGCCCTGGAAGAAATCTGCGACGTCTTCTGTGTCCCTGTGCTGTGGGGGCGGAGATCTCCGGCGCGGTGTAGGCTGCAGCAGCAGGACACGTAAGTAGCACGTGCCTGCTGCTGTTTTTGGGCCCCTGGGCGATCGCGCCCCAGGGGCCACTCGATCCCCTGCTCTGCTCGTTGCCTAGGGGCAGGGGATCGAGCAGGAGCGGAGCGAGCGGCTCTAACAGCCGCTCCTCCGCTTCTGAACCCGGAAGTGCTGCAGAACGTAGAATCTACGTTCTGTGGCATTTCAAGTTACTTTTCCACAGAACGTAGATTCTACGTTCTGTGGCACTTAAAGGGTTAAGCTGCTTTTGCTTCCAATATGTATTGATTATATCTTAGTTGGGATCAAGTACAAGGTACTGTTTTATTATTACAGAGAGAAAAGTAATCATTTTAAAAAATTTGGATTATTTAGATAAAATGGAGTCTATGGGTGATTGGTAATTTGGAGCTTTCTGGATAACGGATACCATACCTGCACTACATTATTTACAAGGCCATGTAAATGGCACTCCCTTTTAGGGCTGCAAATAATTTTAGCACTGTGTGTCTTTGAGATGCCTCCACTGCAATATTTTATTGTGAAAAATGTGTTTGCAAACAAGTGACTGATAGATGAAACCTGTTGCTATGAGTACCAACAACTTTGCACCTACTTCACATGTGCTGTTTTGGGATTTACAACTAATGGTACTAAATATATAAATTTGGTACGTCAATAATTAATGTTGGGAGGCGGCAGGAGATTTTGAAGCTGCACTTATTAGCACGTAAAATGTCAACCAACTCTGCCTGGGTCAGAACAAAGATATATATATTTCATGGAATCGCTTTCATCCTGCAGTATATATGTTGGTAATGAATGTATACCAAGCAGGAACATAGTTAGAGATATTAGGAGCCTTGACACAGCCAGAAGCAAAACGTCAAATACAATTTTGTTGTTCAAAAGAGGCATGCCAGCGCAATGGATAGGTTTGAGATTCTGCACAGTTAATGCTGTTATGTACATTACATTGCATGCTTCATATATTAAGGACGTTCAAGGACAGTCTTTGTGGTAGGAACAAAATCAGAAGCTGTGCATTATTTTTATACTGTATGTTACTTGTCCTTAGGACATTAGCTTTTCTTACATTTTTACTATCATATTTCACAATCCTTTGCACTATATCATCCCACTCTTTGCTACTGGCAAAGCACAACCTATTGCACATTTCATAGCCTCCACAGCAGAAGTCACATTAATTGATATTCTGCTACTTAAAGGACATGTAAATGCCCTCCACAAAAATGTAATCATTGAACAGCCTCTAATCTTTAGATAACTGCCACTCTGTTAAAAGGTTAACAGTAAGGCTGCAGCATCCCCTTAATCACTTAGAAATCATTCTCCTCCTCTAACCCACTCGGCCCCCACCCTCAGGCATTTGCTTTGGCTGTAGACTTAAAAGCATGCTCAGTTCTTCTCAGCTAAGATTACTACACACACCCTCCAGTAACAGCCAACGATGCAATAGCATTGCTGGTTCCCATAGAAACTGTGCTCTAGCTGTCTGATCCCATTTCTTTTCTCCTAACCACCTCTCCTGAGCTCAGAGTAACCATTACAGTGCTCAAACCCAGCAGAACTTTATTATCAGTATGTTGTGCCTGTGTAAACCTGCATTCTGCATTGCATGAACTTCAGCATACATGTCTCAATGTTACTGATGATGTGTCAGAGGGAAAATGGCCACCGGGTGAAAGATGCTATTTGTTTTAGGAAAATGTGATGGTGCTGGAAAATGGAGGGGGTATATGCAGTACAAGGGATGTGGCTTGGGTGGGGAAGATATGCCCAACTTATATACATGGTACTAAAATGTAGGCTTTACATGTCCTTTAAGGGGACCTGTCATCCAAACATAAAAAGCTGTATAATAAAAGTTATTTTTGAAATAATCATGAAACCCAAATTATTATTTTTTTTATGAAAACATCCCTGGTACCTGATATAAACGGGTATTTAAAAATCTCAGCTGTTAATCAGCTCAACAAGAAAAGAACAAGGGATTGCCTACATGATGACAAGATAACCAACATAAGTACTATTTTATCATTCTTGGTAGAACAGGTAAGAACAACTACATTAAGGCAAAAAAGGTCAAATGCACACATATTCTCTTATTGATAGCGTCGTAATATTCCATTATCATCCTCAATGATTCCACAATAGATCTGGGGGTTAGATAATAAAAGGCCTGTTTGAGCAGGTGCAGTAACTCATATCAACCACTAGTTCTGTTTGTCAATGCTTTACAAAAATGTAATACATTTGTTTTTACAAAATAAATTAATTTATTGTCCTATAAACAGACCTGTGAAGAAGTGTGCAAGGTATTGGACTGGTAGAAAGCAATATTTTCAGTGGTACATAGACAACTCTTAAGGAGTTCTAGTGATATAACAGTATGTGTGGATGCCCATGTGCACAAGCTCTTCAACATAAGGTACAGAAACATTCTTTTGACTGGCACATAGAGGACCTCAGAAATAATGAAAATTGTAAAACAAAGTAGGATTTATTGAAAGAAGTTCAGAATAAAAAAAAAAACTTACACATTTTGTGGCACTTACTTATAAGTCACATCAGCATCAATAATACATATATAGTTGGGACAAAAAAATGCAGAGAAAAGTATGGGACAGATAGGTTCTAGTTTCTAGAGCAATTTTATTTACAAATAACTCTGATAACTAATAAACTGAAATTATTTTACTCATGTATATTGTAAAGTTGTTTAGAATGACATTTCCTTTTATTCTGATTTTTTAAATTTTTTTTTTGAGAATTTGGTTGACGTTTTCATTTTATGCAATACAATATGATAAACCACAGGGCAATATCTAATTCAGTGAGGCAAATTTATTGCATGAAAACTCTCATGAAATGTAGAGGGAGATCAGGAACTGTTTTCTCATTTAATTAAATCTGTCCTATAGAATACTTTTTTTATACTTAAAACTATTATAAAGTTTATACTTGGAACTTGTTCTAAAATGACAACATACAAGCGCCTGTTATAATCTGTTAAATAATTACAAAATAGAAATATTGCTGTAATTTGTATAACAGAGGTAACAATGTGTGAGACAGCAGATTTATCAAGGGTCGAATTAAGAGTTCATGGGAGTTTGTAAAAACTCCACGGTTTAAGGTGACGAATAGTCAAATTTGAATTATTAAAGGGCCAGTACATGATAAATTTTAAAAAACTTGAATCAAATTTTAACTATTCCCTAGTCGAATTCCAAAAATTCTAATTTCAAATTTTCACTTCAACTTTTGATAAATCTGTGAAGATTCACCAGCGTTACCGTTTTCAGGGACTTCACCGATTTACTAACGGGCGCAGGCATCACTTAGTTAGTGAAATAGACGCTAGTGGTGATTCGCACTCTATCCCCAGGCGAAATTTTCGGTTTGGCGAATAGACGTTAATCCACCAATTCGCTAAGATGCAGATTTTACTGAACGTTACCTCTTTCGCCAGACTTCACCAGCTCAGACAAGGCAAAGTGCAATGGAGAGCATAGATCTTCCTCATTCTTCTGTTACTTACATCATATTTTTAGTGGGAAAAACCTTCTAAGTCCAAAAAACAGTGATAGCCTGCAAAAGTCCTTACATTTTTTTTGGGTAACTGGGTTCCCCCATACATTTTCTAACATATGGAACATTAACTATACAGTGGGCTCATGTGTAGGGCATTATAACAACTCTATTTCCTTTATTGAGGTTCCCTGGACTTGTGTAATGTAATGTATTTGCTGCAACGTATATGTCCATTCAACTTTAAATTTCCCGCGGTATGCAAATTAGCCTGAGCTAAGACCTCTAGCGAAGTTGTGCTAGGCAGAATTGAAGGCTATCGCTTCTTCGCTTTGATTTGCTTGCATTGCCGAAGTAACAATAGCGAAAATTCGCCAATCGGCGCCCTGGACAAACTTTGCATTTTAGTAAATCAGCGTTGCTGTGGCCTGGAAGCCATCGCTGGCGAAATTTAGCCGCTTAGTAAATTTAACCCTATAAATTGACAACTGACAACCCCTGACATGGACACTGACATTTGGATGATGTTGGTGGAAAACAACTGAACAGTTCAATGTATGCCCAGCATAATCCTGCAATGCATGGAGTTTACTGTACATCAAATTATTGGTGGCCAGGTGCTCAAGCCCCAAACCTTTAGCTCGAAGGGAGCAGATAGTTAAATAGGTAGGTAATCATAGAACACACCCAACACCTGGCCAATATATATATATGAATTTATTATGAAAATGTCCAAGCTCCACTGGGGCAGGGACTGATGTGAATGATGAAAATTCTTTGTTAAGTGCTATGGAATATGTCAGTTCCATACCAGACAAAATGACAATAATTCATCATAGGTTGTCTCTAGCTGGATAAAGCTCTTTATTCCATTCCCTAAATTTTCCAAACACTGTTGTGCATATAGCAGTCTCCCAATCTCACCCCACTCTGATATCTCTGAGAAATAAACACTATTTCCACCTCATAAATTAAATTTTAGAGAATCTGCTTATAAAAAGGGTGTTATGTGAAACATAACACTCATACTAAGATATATTTGGCAACAACACAGCTCCCAGTAAATAAAAAAGCTATCTGTGACATTTATGCAATAATGCAAAATATAATGCTGTCATATTTCATATTATTGTATAATGATGTACAGTATTCTGTCTTCTCATTTACTTATCAGCTGGTGGCAATTTACACAGCTCTAAGCAATGAGGTAACAAACATAAATCCAATAAGCAGTGATAATGAGCCGAGATCAGAAGCAAATGGAACGAGAAAAAATGAAAAAATTCTTCACAGCCAGAAAATACCACAGAGAGATTAATGATGTAGTATTTGTTGGGGGTGAGGGTTAAATGAACCAACTCTGCCTGAATGTGAAAATTGTAATTGTTAGTGTGGTACCTCTGAAATCAGATTATTAAAAAAGTCATAGTAAAAATGTCATTCCAAATGGGTATTGCAACTTACTTCTTCTCACACAGTTGTTTGCGCTTTTTATACACCTGCACAATAAAGGTCCTCTGGCTCTTGTCTTGAAGGTAACAATGCACTGAGATGTTATGGTGCCTCACTGGTTCAAAAGCCTGCCCTAATCTACTTCTCTGCCACATTTGAGGAATTAACATGTTCCCCATGAGCCTCAATCTCGAATTTTACATCCCAGAATCCCATACAATCACCTTCCATCTTTTGCTTTGTCTAAATTGGCTGATGTCCATTTCAACTGACTATTGAGAGCACAGAAAGACCCAGAACTTCTAGGGATATCCCAGGAAATTAGCTTTAAAGGAATTCTGTCATGATTTTTATGGTATAGTTGTTATTACTGAATTACACTGTGTACATTGCAAGTAATTCATTCTACGATTTAAAATGTTATTCCTGAACCAATAAATGTTTTTTTCTTTAGTTGTAATATTGTTGTGTAGACAGCCATCTCAGGCCATTGTGCCTAGTCATGTGCTTTCAGAAAGAGCCAACACTTCACGATGGAACTACTTTCAGATAATCTGTTTCTTCTACTCAGTGGAACTGAAAGAGTTGCAACTTTGGTTAGCTAGACTTGGATTTTTACAATTAAGTGCTGTTCTCTTATCACCTACTAGCTGGGGCATTTTTATCAATGCAGGTGTCAAGGGGCTGTTATCTGGTTACCTTCCCATTGTTACAGTATCTAGAAGATAGGACATTTAGGTCAGAGAAACACTCAGATTTGGGGAGATTAGTCGCCCAGCGTCAAATCTCCTCTTCTTCGGGATGACTAATCTCCCCAAACTGCCTCCGGCCAGGTAGAATGTAAATCGGCGCGCTTCTTTTTCCCGAAGTCACCTCACAAGGAAACTTTGGGCGACTTCGGGAAACAATTTGCTCTGAGTGCCATTCCGCCGGCAATTTTGGGGAGTTCGGGGAGATTAGTTGCCCTAAGGAAGAGGCAATTTATTGCCGAGCGACTAAATTTCCCTGAATCTGACCATGTCTCTGCCCTTAGAGTTCAGTGCCTTTGACTTAATTCCACTAAATACTGAATATCATGACCTGGATAAATGAGAATCTTCATAGACATATTGCTACTTCCCATTGTTTGTTGATAGGCTGCTGAGGGGGGAGGGGTGTTGTTACTAGTAGTGCAGCAGTAAAGAGTGACTGACGTTCAGAGCAGAAGTCACATGACTGGGGGTACCTAGAAAACTAACAACATGTCTAGCCCCATTTCAGAGTTTAAAATTAAATTAAAAAAATCTGCTTGTTCTTTTGAAAAATGGATTTCAACGAGGATTCTGCTGGATGAGTACTATTAACTTATGCATTTTGTAAAAAATATGTTTTCCTGTGACAGAACCCCTTTAAGTACCTAGGGGAGAATAAATACTTTTGGAATAATGTTTTAGCCATTAAATCTATTTGCCTGCCTGAAAAATTATAGTACCCTAAGAAATAGTTTGGGGATAGCTGGTGAATGCATTTGCAGCTGTATTTTCTATAATAATAACTGTTCATGTAATAAAGAAGGGGTGGTTACCACTGTAAAAGTGTAAGACTTTTATATTTGTTGTATTGCCAGTGTGTGTGGCCATCAGACTTTATATAATCTGTACCACTGCATTTATAATAACAGACCAAGCCGAAACCAACTATGTGTTAGCAAAATGAGCTAGCAACATGCCAGATACATTTGTATATAAAACTATAAAATATAGCAGAGCCTGATAAGTGCTGTCATAAGGATTCATCTTTAGCCTCTGTCTCCACAGACTAAATGGCAGGTTTTTCTGTGCTACTCTCTCCTCATTTGAAGAAGAAATACTTTTGGAGACATAAGGTGCTTCATATGGTTTCCAGAAGGATATGTGATGACAGATAATTATTCCGCCATTTGTCTAAAGGCTAATTACTGCAGATATCTGGCATACTGGACTGCTTTGGGATCACCATAAATCCCATCATGCTGCTGAAATTGCTTTGGGGCAAGATAAAAACATGCTTCCATAATGCTGAGATTCACATGGCAGATAGTATTTTAAGCAATCAAATTATCCATGCAGTACTAATGTTAACATCTTCTAATTATACACCATATCACAAAAGTCCTTGTGGACCTGGGCTAGATTAATAAACAAATAAGGGTTATTATGGGATTAAGTAAATCCAAATACTGTATCAAACAGGACTGCTTGCTATGCAGAGGGCACTACCACTGAAGTACGTCAGTGTATAAAATGTGAATTATACTGGAATGGAGCTTTCGGTTTTTTAATATGGTTAAGATTGAAAGCTGTATTCTTAAAGGTTTGTCACCTTATCTTTGAATGACAGACAAAAACAGGTTTTCCAAAGGGACAATCTAAAGTTTGATTCCCTCAAGAGTCAACTTCTATGCAAACTTTTAACCACAACAGGGCCAGTAGAACCAACCAACCGACATAATATCAAAGGCAATTGTGATACTAAGCTCTATAGTTAGCATAGGTATGGGTATATAGAATTTAATTAAAAGTAGAGAGGGGTGTATGTATGGATGCTGGGTTTTCATTTGGAGGGGTTGAACTTGATGGACTTTGTCTTTTTTCAACCCAATTTAACTATGTAACTATTTTCATTTGGGATCCATAAGCCGTAAACCCGTTATCCAGGGTTTCCTTTTTCTCTATAATAATAAAACAGTACTTTGTACATGTTCCAAACTAAGATATAATTAATCCTTATTGGAAGCAAAACCGACCTGTTGGGTTTGTTAAATTTTTACATGATTTTCTAGTAGACTTAAGGTATAAAGATCCAAATTACAGAAAGATCCATTATCCGGAAAACCCAAGGTCCTGAGCATACTGGATAACAGGTCCCATTTCTGTACAGATATGAGTACAGAGAAACTTTACTATCTTCCTCCTTAGCAGCAATTCAACTTATATTCAATCCAGTGTGCAGCCATCAACAACCAGTGCATATAGGGATGAGCAAATCTTTTTCACCTAATATAGTTTTGGGGTAAAACTCACCTTTTTGAGAGTGGCTACAAATTTTGCAAATCTAACTTGAATTTGACTCCAATGCATTTGGTGCAAGAAAAAGCACAAGTAAAAATGTTGTGTTTGGCGCAAGAAAAAAAATGTACATTGATTGCAATCCATGAGAAAAAAATGCAGCAAAAATAGCCTAAGACCTCCAATGAATTTGAAAAATGTCACAATTTGTTCAGGTGTCACCAATTTCTTGTGAAAAATGTTCTTTCTTCTTCCCCCCAAGGTCTAATCAGTGCAGCCTGTGCTGTAAGCATCCTAGATGGGTTGCCCAAAACCATCTTCATTGCCATCTATTGATAATCATCTTACCAAAAAGCATATATATTTATACTATTTATATTCTCAGGATATCCCAGATAGTTCGGTTTTTAGAAGGTGTATTACTAGGGTTTCATTTGATCTTGATTTAGGATTATCCTGAACCATATATTATAAAAATAAATTAAGTAAAATGAATCTCTAGGAATTTAATTTAAAAATCTAACAGGGATTTCCCCCCCAAAAATCAATTTGACATGGCTAAAGCTACACAATGCCACAAAGCTTCATAAACCTAAAAATATATTTATATAAATACATATATTGTATATGCAAGTTAGATTTCTACGCCTTTTTTCATGTAAATATCATGTCACTCTCGGCACACGGCAGACATTTGCATGCTATAATACCAGGCAAACAAACAAGTCTGTTGAGTTCCACAAATAAATGTTTACATTTTTGCTTTGCGGATTTGCACATCAATTTATGCATAAGCAGCATAAGATAAATAATGATTAAGGCAGCTCAATTAAGTTATCTTAAATCACCTCTGTCAGCTGAGATTACAGGCTTACTTACACAGGCACAATGACAAAACGACGCTGCCAGTTCCTCCAAGCCAAATGAATAATGGGCACGATGAGCATTCGATTTATTAAATGACTAGTGCACCCTGCTTATTAACAGGTTATATCATTAACTGATTTTACACTGAATAAACAATACCAGGGCTTATCTCTGAGTACTTAACATTCCTACATATTCTACACACTGTTAAAATGTATACATATGAATGGATGGTGTTATGCAGAATGCTCTTAAAGGAGAAGGAAAGGCTAAAATTAAGTAAGCTTTATCAGAAAGGTCTATATAAATACAACAGAAGACCCTCAAAGTAATGCTGCTCTGAGTCCTCTGTCAAAAGAAACACAGCATTTCTTTCCTTTTATTGTGTATACATGGGCTTCTGTATCAGACTTCCTGTTTTCAGCATAATCTCCAGGGCAGGGCTTGAGCATGCTCAATTTGCTCCACTCCCTCCTGCCATCCCTGCTGTTATCTGAGCTCAGAGCTGTAAGTTAGCAGGGAGAGACTCAGGTAGGAAGTGATGTCACACCATGCTAATATGGCAGCTTCTATCCTAAACGAACAGAGACAGTGTCTAGAGTTGTTTACTCAGGTATGGTAAAGCATTCTGCAGAATAAATGTAGTGTTCTAGCTTGCACTATTGTGGCTAATCTGCTGGCAATAAACCGTCTTGTGGCTTTCCTTCTCCATGAACGTTCGCTTGATATATGTTTAAATTTAGAGGCACTCTTTAGACTTATGGAGACTCAACAATGGAGAGAAAGAAGACACTTGTCAGTTCCCACTCCAAAATATACACATAAACAAAAAGGTCAGTGATCATCAGTGATCATCAGTGATTCACCATAAAAGCGAACAGTGCATTTTTAATACTACGGTGGTCTTAAAGAGACTACATGGGAGATTTGATCAGACTCTGTGGGTCAGACTTTATCTGACCCAAAAAATTTACCAAGCAACAGCACAAAGTTTTGTGGGACTCCACAAAATCTGTTCCCCCCTGCTGTAACATAAGCTTGTTTAAAGTCCGATGATGCGTTTGGTTCATGCATCTACATCCGACGGTCAATGTATTTCAATGAGAGGAAAACATATTTCAGACTCCATCAGACTTTATCTTTTCAGATGCAAAAGAAGCAGTCACCTCCAACAGGCATGTTGTATCTTATGGAAACACTTCCATATAGTTGACACATCACTTTTTTCTATCAGTCCTGTTATTTTTTGACCTGTGCAACTACATACAACTTGATGCATTCTATATATTTGGCACCATCTTACAAAGTCTCCAGTGTACTTTAGCTCTTGTGGTTCTATATCTGATTATTATTGTGCTCTTGAAATATCTTGAAGGCATTACCTACTTGCCTTTTTTTAACCAGCATCTGTTCCCTCAGTTTTACAGTATAAAAACATCTGCTACTCTATAGATAAGCTTAGATGCTACTTGACTCTTTCATTAATACAACTTGCCAGGTCATTTATCCTAAAAGACAAAGGTCCAAATTTGTGATTGGGTTGCTTGAAGGTCAGTTGGAACTGCTGGATTTCCCATGAGCTCATTATTCTCCAGTATATATCAGTGAAAAATGATGCAGGTTTTTTCATTCTTATTTCTTTGTACATCACATTTTGCTCTACTGTAATGACTCATATCACCTGGCTGCTTATACTGTATGAGCTCAACAAACAACACTGGATTTGACTGTATCACTTCAGTATCTGAATCACAACTTGCCTGGTCAATCTTTTTGTATTTCTGATGTGGTTGTTACACAAAATGACAGGCTTCTCCCATGACTTGCCTTCTTAAAGGAGAAATAATATAACCTGCTTGTTCCGTTTACAATGACCATTAAAGTATAGCATAAGTGTATATTGTATAGTGTAGACAGAACATTCTGTGCCTGATATGCAACAGGGAGTTTATGCCCTATTGTAATGACTCATTTTGACCTGACTGTTCATAGTGTATTTCTAAGTAAGCCTTATCAGAAAGGTCCATCTAAATATACCAGTAAACCCCCAAAGTAGTGCTGCTCTGAGTCCTCTGTCAAAAGAAACACTGCATTTCTTTCCTTCTATTGTGTACACATGGGCTTCTGTATCAGACTTCCTGCCTTCAGCTTAAACCTCATTGCCCTGGGCAAGAGCATGCTCAGTTTGCTCCTCTTCCCCCCTCCTTCCCCTCTCTACTGTAATCTGAGCCCAGAGCAGGAAGAGACTCAGGCAGGAAGTGATGTCACACCACATTAATACTGCAGCTCCTATCCAAAAGAAACAGAGAGTTTCTAGAGCTTTTTACTCAGGTATGGTAAAACATTCTACAGAATAAATCTAGCATTCTAGCTTGCACTATTGCAGCTAATCTATTGCCAATAAAATGCCTCCGTAGCTTTCCTTCTCCTTTAATGCACCCGTATACAATGAATTATTTACTTCTTAATTACGTTTTCATTTGTCACATGAGTAGCCATGTTGACTAAAACAATATTTACCTAGTGTGCTCTTAAGGTTGTCACCTTACCAGGATAAGGTGTTTTCCCCATAAATAATATTGGTAATTGGCTTTGGGCTCAGATTGATAAATTACCAGCAATGTGTCAATGCTATGCCCTATTGTAATGACTCATTTGACCTGACTGTTCATAGTGTATTTCTATGGCAAGACAAAACACCACA
Organism: Xenopus petersii; assembly: GCA_038501925.1. Lineage (NCBI taxonomy): Eukaryota > Metazoa > Chordata > Amphibia > Anura > Pipidae > Xenopus > Xenopus petersii. The sequence goes on along the minus strand of CM076672.1, from coordinate 37,239,720 downwards.
ACAAAGAGCAAATCCAGACTTCAACATTAAAAGGGATCTATCGCAAAACTGAACATTTTATATAAGGTCCACTGAACATTTCATATAAGCTCCATCTCACTAAAACTAAATACAATCAATTAAAAATTCGGTACCGTTTAAGAAATAATTTGTTTTCAGTATCTCACTCTCCACGCCTGTCTCTCTTCATCCAGAGGTCTGGGTCAGATTTTGATAAACAGGCAGATCTAATACTACTTTTAGGGGGCTCCCTTTCTTAGCACAATAACTCAAAATAACCAACTCCAGCAGAAACCAAATGTAACAAAATCTGGCATACACCCTGCATGTCTTAGGAAAAATATGCATAAACTCCCTGTTGCATATCAGGCACAGAATGTTCTGTCTACACTATACAATATACACTTATGCTATACTTTAATGGTCATTGTAAACGGAACAAGCAGGTTATATTATTTCTCCTCAAACTATGGGTCTAGTGAGTAACCCTATATGACTAAATTCTCAAGCTAAATATAAACCAGCCTGTGGAATTGCCTCAAATACTGTTCACACTTCATTGGGCCCTGCCTGTACTTGGCGAGGGAAAAGCTGGGTCGCAGTGTGCCCACAGGTTGCTAAAGACAAGCATAATAGAACGGACAGCAAGGAAACCGGACAGGCAATTCTTTAACACACACAGATATATTTAAAAATAAGACTTTCGCTTTTTAGTCGCAAATAAAATACTTTTTAATGATGCTTTTAGTCACTTCTCTAAAAGCCCTCAACGATCAAATAGAGCAGTATTAGTTTGGGTTTGCAAGAGCAAATCCAATGGAAAAGTGACTTTTGAGCCTGTAACTCTGAAAATAAGCTTTTTTTGCCCTTTTGCTCACTCAAATCCAGTGCTGTGAAAATGTCAGGGAATTGATAATAAAGATCCTTTTTATCGTAGTTAAAGGCCCCTATCAGCACACAACATTCACTAAATTGGAGGAAGAAAATAAACAGCTATGCATGAAATAAGTCCAGTTTAAATCTTCAAATGTTATTTTCCCCAGCGCCTGACATTCAGTAAATATCCTCCGGGGCACATGTGTTCTTTGTGTCCTCACTATTTATGGCTTAGTGGACTACCGGAGCACTTGATTAGGGTTTTTCTCTTCTCAGCGTTATTATTACTATACAAGGATGGATTACCTGTGGCAACCAAATGCAGCAATAGATATAGATACTCTTGTCTTGCCACAAACAATAAAATGAACTGTGTTGTAAAGGAACCTTTCTTTAGCATATACACAGATACGTTAAGTTATCTGATTTAATGCCGTGTTTCCTATTTTTATTAAATGCAGGCGGTAATTATTTACAAATAGTGAGAGTGGTTGTTCAACTGGGTGACATCATGAGCACTTGGTTACAGTTATCCCAGGAGTTCTGTATTGAAGAACAGGTTTGGCAGAAGGGGTGCTAGGATAGTATACGGTCAAGGAGCACTGACCTCCAATTAGAGTAAGTTCCTAGCCTAAACAAACACTTTACTATAATTTCTAAAGGCTCTCATACATGGGCCGATAAAAGCTGCCCACAGACCAAGTAGACAGCTTATTGCCCCGTGTGTGGGGCCATCGGATGGGTGTCCCCGTTCGATATCTGTCCGAAAGTCGGGCAGATGCCAATCAAGCAGGGTAAAAAATCCAGGTGGATCTCGGCCACATCTGTTTGTTGATGTGGGCCTGTGAACCGACCACCCGTATCTCCTCCATTTTGATCCAATCGTTGGGCCCTAGGACCCACAATCGGATCAGCCCGATATCGCCCAACTCAATGTGAGCATATTAGGGAGAGATCCGCTCATTGGTGAAGATCTCCCTGTGTATGGCAACCTTTAAACTGAATCAGTTCTCAGGACATCAAGTTTGGAGGTTGCCAAATCAGTTGTTCATGTTACTTACAGGGAGGTTCACTAAGCTCAAGCCCCTCTTTACTGGATGACCCTTCACACTGGAAGATCAATCACCTCAGACGTTCTTGTAGGATTAATTGGCTGCATCTAAATTGCATAAAGAAGAACAAATTGCCTACAGATAATTGAAGGCAAAATAGTGTCTACTAGTAGGGAATCAGCACAATGGGGCCCTCATCAGAGACTCCATTAATCACCTTCATTGATCTAAACTCAAGACTTCATCTGTATGAAGCCTCCAGTGCATTAAGGTATCTTGGTTAGAACAATTAGGTGGGTATGTAATAAAAGGCACTAAGTTTGCCCAAGAGCAGTAACCCATACCAGCCAATCAGCTGGTAGCTTTAACTAGTCACCTGTTTACACCTGTTTAAAAGTAAACACATTATTGGTTGCTGTGGGTTACTGCTACTGTGCAAACTTGTCTCTTTTATTACATATTGGGGTTAGAGATTAGAAAGTGATGATATTGATATATGATGTCTCTCTGCACATTCTGAATGCTGAGTTAATCATACATGTAAATATTACTTAGTGAAGTTACCAAACAAGCAGGTCTTTTTCCCATTTGGTTACCAACCCATTGAGCCAGATCAGCCTGATCTTATTATCTGGCCCCTAGGCCAATGTAGTGCTCGACCAACAGGATCTTCTAATCTGCCCCATAGATATTTAGATGATTTTGAGCCAAGCATATAGCTGGGGATAAATTGGTAGCTCTGTTATATACAGAAAGCTCTGAATTATGGACAAGCCGTCTCCCACAGACTCCATTGTATCTAAATAATTAAAAATTTTAAAAATGATACCCTTTTCTCTGTAATTTTAAACAGTAGCTTGTACTAAGATATAATTAATCCTTATTGGAAGCAATCCATCTATTGGATTTTTTTTAGGGGCCCATTTATTAAACCTCAAATTTATCTGGTCAAGGTTTTAAAAGGGAAAACACGAACTTTCGTGGAAAAAAACAGTAAACACGTGAAAAGGAGAGATACGCTATAAAATAATAATACATAAGAGCCATGATTATCCTGTAAATTATATCCTTATAAACAGTGCTTAGTGATGTCATCGGTTACACTTAGTGATCTCATTTCTGTCACATGACTCACATGACCCCCTGTTGCAAAAAATGAGAATATTAGAAGTAACCTGGGAGTTCCATGACCTGTATACAAACACTCGGCCTCATGATTTTATATGGTCATGGAACTCCTCTGTAACTTATAATATCCTAATATATTTTACAAGATGGAGTACTTTGTTTAATATATATTTGGTCAATATTTACAGTTTAATAGGATTACAGAATAATGCAATGGTGGGTTCTCTGCACAGGAAATATTAATGTTTAAATAATAATGTTTAATAAGATTCCACTTTGCAATGGTAATAACATTATTAAGTCCATCTTCCCTGAAAGTGAAAATTCATTTATCAGAATGGCAAAGTTCTGATCTTTTTTTACTTCCACTTAAAAGAAATAATTTGAAACATTCCTGGTGTGTTCCAAACATAAGTAGACCAAATTATTAATTTGGTTTTGCAATTATGAAGCCATTTGGCACCAACTGAAACGACACTGATAAGTGTAAATTGACCCCCCTATAGTCTCCTGACAGTACTCACTGAGGATAATTATGAACAATTATGAATAATTGTTAAAATAGCATCCAAGGAAACGCAACAGATAATTCTCTAATGTACAATCTATTACATTCTACAATCTCTGGATTCAGACCTTAAAGTGGACCTGTCACCCAGATATAAAAAACTGCATAATAAAAAATTAAACATTAAATCCAAATTTAATTTTGTATTAAAGCATTCAAAGCTGTTGTAAACACATTTAAAAATGTCAAATGCCAATCAAATATTGCCTGCCCCTCCTCTATGCCTTAGGCATAAATTCGGAGCAGGCAGTTACTTTCACTTTCTATTCAGCACATCCTAGATGTCACTGCACTCCCCACATTCCCCCTCTCTATTTACCATCTAATAGTGTAGCCAGACATCGAAATGGACATCAGGTCTTCAGTTCTGGTGCACAAACAAGATTCTGAGATGATGTAAGGCTTGTCTTAATAACAGTGTCCACAAAATGGCGTCTACCAATTTGCTATAATTAGGACATTCCAGACCGAAGGAAACAAAATTCAAATAATGTATACAGTGTAATTAAAGTTAATTTTGCTTTACTAATGTGATAAAATAGGATTTGGAATATGTTTTTTGGGTGACACGTCCCCTTTAAGAAATGTATGTAATGCTTCAAGTTACTGTATATTATTCAGTATAGATTGGCTAGAAGGAGGAGTTTCATAGATGTCTGGAGCCAGTCCTGGATTATCTATCACGTGGACTTATAAATGCAAATGAAACTTGTCTTAGAGATGAGAATTGGTTTCTAGTTATGGTTATTACCATGGCGTGTGCCCAACACTCCGTTGAGTACAGTGGCAACACTTGTTGCTACAGAATAGTTTTTTTTTAAATCAATAATAGTATAATGTATATTTTATCCTGAGCTTGCCTTTATATATTAACCCAAAGGGCAATACCGAGTTTATTTTACTGTATCTCATTCAGGCAAATAATAGCTATGCCAAAATGGTTTATTTATGTCACAACAGAACAGAGGACCATGGCACATTAATATTTCCAGACCCCTAAACATTTCCATATCTTAAACTAAATTTGCCCATAAAGGTAGTTTGGCCCTGTACACTTTCTGCCCCAGAGGTAAGTCCATATCAACCATGTACTTAAAAAGGATCTCCGTCCAAAGAAAGAAAATCTGTCCCTTTTCGGTCTCAGGTTCCGACTCTTTAAACAACACAAACAAAAAGGAGTTGTGAGAGCTCTCCAGGTAAAACATTCACATACAATGGAAATGCCTTTCTGTTATAACTTTAAACAATATAGCATAAATCAGTTTGAGACCAGCTGGTTTCTGCTACACTGTTTCAGGAGTCAGAGCCAGACAGGGAGTTATTTATTAAAGGAGAAGGAAAGGTTAAAACTAAGTAAGACTTATCAGAAAGATCCATCTAAATATACCAGTAAACCCCCAAAGTGGTGCTGCTCTGAGTCCCCTGTCAAAAGAAATACAGCATTTCTTTCCTTCTATTGTGTATACATGGACTTCTGTATCAGACTTCCTGCCTTCAGCTTAAAGGAATTGTTCAGTGTGAAAATAAAAACTGGGTAAATAGACAGGCTGTGCAAAATAAAAAATGTTTCTAATATAGTTAGTTAGGCAAAAATGTAATGTATAAAGGCTGGAGTGACTGGATGTATAACTTGTCAGTCAGAACCCAACTTCCTGCTTTTCAGCTCTCTTGGTTTACACTGACTGGTTACCCTGGCTACCAGGCAGTAACCAATCAGAGACTTGAGGGGGGGCCACATGGGTCATTTCTGTTGCTTTTGAATCTGAGCTGAATGCTGAGGATCAATTATAAACTCACTGAACAGAAATGTACCATGTGGCCCCCCTTCAAGTCGCTGACTAACTCAGAGTTATAGAGCTGAAAAGCAGGAAGTTGGATTCTGGCTGTTTTATTAGATATCTGTTCACTCCAGACTTTATATATTACATTTTTGGCTAACTAACTATATTAGAAACATTTTTTATTTTGCACGGCCTATCTATTTATACAGTTTTTATTTTCACACTGAACTATTCCTTTAAACCTCATTGCCCTGGGCAAGAGCATGCTCAGTTTGCTCCTCTCCCCCTCCCCCTCCCTTCTCTACTGTAATCTGAGCCCAGAGCAGGGAGAGACTCATGCAGGAAATGATGTCACACCATGTTAATACTGCAGCTCCTATCCTAAACAAACAGAGAGTTTCTAGAGCTGTTTACTCAGGTATGGTAAAACATTCTACAGAATAAATATAGCATTCTAGCTTGCACTATTGTGGCTAATCTATTGGCAATAAAATGCCTCCGTAGCTTTCCTTCTCCTTTAAAGGGGGTTGTTCACCTTCCAAACACTTTTTTCAATTCAGTTGTTTTTAGATTGTTCCCCAGAAATAAAAACTTTTTTTTCAATTGCTTTCCATTATTTTTTTAATGTTTTTACAAAATCTAAGTTTAAAGGTGAATGTTAGTGTCTCTAATGTTTCAGTCTGACAGCTCAGTAATTCAAGTGCAGACTCTAAAATGTTACAATTTTGCAACATTTAGTTGATCCATTTCTCAGCAGCATCTCTGGAGTATTAGCAACTATTGTATCAATTCTAACAGCTGCCTGTAATGAAACACAGGGATATTGCTCAGCAGGGACAAAGATAAGAAATGTATCAACTAAATGTATCATTTTAGAACAGTTTTGGTGGGTCGGTGACCCCCCCAGAGCTGCTTTAGAAGGTGAAAAATGACACTTTACACTTCAATATTAGAAAAATGGTCACACATAGAAAATAGAAAGTAATTGGAAAAAGTCGTTATTTCTGGTGATCTATCTGAAAACATTTAGTTGTTTGAAGGTGAACCACCCCTTTAGGGGTCGAGTAGTGTTTTCCACTGTTTGGTAAAAACTTTTCGGGTTAAGAAAACTCATTTTCGAGTTTTTTTTTTTTTTAAAAACCTAAAATTTTTCAAGATTATTTATATCTTGACCCAGGAAATAGTTTGAATCCGAAAATACACCATCTAAAACCTGTCAAGGTCATGGAGGAAACAATGGCAAAGGTCCCTTGAACCATTTGAACATGTTAATAGCCTTCATGATGTTAGAGTTTTTGATTTGAGGTTTTTTTTTGCCAAAAAAAGGTTTTTCTTAAATAAGATACCATTTGAGTTGTGAGTTCAATCGAGGTATAAAAAAACTCTAACATTCGACCTTTGATAAATAACCCCCTTACTTTTACAATTAACTTTGAAAACCATTGAAAATATTTAATCTACAAGAAAAAAGTTGCTTAGAACTACATATTCTTTTTGTGCAAAAACTATTTATGGGTAGTTTCCCATGAAGAAGCAATAAAGTGATTACGTTTTGTAGAGCTGATTTCTCGGCAGCTATGGTAAGACATTTTTATACTGTACATTATGACATTTGTTTTGCTCAGCCCAAGCCACAGATACACAGCAGATTTGTCAGACGAATGCTGCGGAGATTGTCTTACATCTAGGCTCGGCTGTGCAGCTTTATATGGCAAAGCAAAGATCCCCAGATATTTTATGTAAAAGCAGCAAGGTCAGAGATAAGCTTGGAAATAATAAAGTGATGTGGTCTTGCCAGATGTCTCTGAGTCCTTTCCTTTGAATGGCAGTTTTGCGTTCCTCTGCTGGTTCACATAACAGTAAATGTCAAATGCTGCTTTGCAGGCTGTGATGTCATCTTTTTGCCTGAACACATCATTTGTTATTTGGCAGAACATGTGTGCACAGGATGTACATCTTAAAATGAAACTGTTAATGACATGTTTAAAGGTGGTTAACCCTTAACATAATTAGTCAGTATATAATGAGCATTCTAAGAAAGTTTGAAATTAATCTTCATTTGTTATCGTTTTTGGATGCTGTCAGTGACCCCGACAACAGAACAAGTGTTTTCAGTTGCAGGCTAGCGATAGGCAGAAAAGCAGAAAGAATGATTCAAGAACTGTACAAATTAAATAATACATAGTAACATAGTAAGTTAGGTTGAAAAAAGACACACGTCCATCAAGTTCAACCTTTTGACTTTTTTTTTTAACCTGCCTAACTGGCAGTTGATCCAGAGCACCAATGAACACCAATTAAAAAGCGGACTATAATAGATATAGCTATGACATACTAAAAGTTAATAAAAAGGTGAACTTCCCCTTTAAGGAAAAAATATCAATATTATTAATCATGTTCCTCCGTTAAACCATTAATACAGTATAGTATTAGTATAGTAGATAACCATTTTCAGACCCAATCATAGAATATTGACTATAAACCGTTATTCTGTCACCTCTTGACCATCACATTTCAGAAAAAATGTCCCTTCACCAGGTGCCATCACAATGAAGTATCAACAAGTAGTACAAGTGACAATATATGGTCTTCAATACATAGCTGGGATGTAGCAGCTGGTTCCCTTGCATCAGTAAAGACACACTCCTACAGATAGAGAGATGTGCCAGGATAAGGAAGTCCCAGTGTGTACAGTGCGTCTTAAACTTTCACTTCACTTAATTAAACTGCACTGTAAAACCCCTCAGACAAAATGACTACTACTACTTCTACTAATTTAATGGAACCTGACATTGTAAATAGAACACTAACATGATACTACTACTTCTACTAATTTAATGGAACCAGACAGTGTAAACAGTATACTAACATGATATTTTTAGCATGTGTTTTTTTTGGGAAGATCATTAAAATGGGAAGAGATTTCTAGTAGTAGCCACTATAAACATGCAAGCAGTACTCAATAAAGCTTTCTCTATCAGGGGTTAGAGCATAGGTTATGGAATAACAGGTATAGTAGGGAGAAATGGTGGCTATAGTAACAGTGGGATAATAGTCTCTGGGAAGGGACTGTGGCTTTGCGATAGCAGGTATAGTAGGGAGAGATGGTGCTTATAGTAACAGTGGGATAACAGTGTCTGGGAAGGGAGTGTGACTGTGGGATAGCAGGTATAGTAGGGAGAGATGGTGTCTATAGTAGCAGTGGGATAATAGTCTCTAGGAAGGGAGTGTGACTGTGGGATAGCAGGTATAGTAGGGAGAGATGGTGCTTATAGTAACAGTGGGATAATAGTCTCTGGGAAGGGACTGTGGCTGTGAGATAGCAGGTATAGAAGGGAAAGATGGTGCCTATAGTAACAGTGGATAATAGTCTCTGGGAAGGGAGTGTGACTGTGGGATATCATGTATAGTAGGGAGAGAGATGGTGCCTATAGTAACAGTGGGGATAATAGTCTCTGGGAAGGGAGTGTGACTTTGGGATAGCAGGTATAGTAGGGAGAGATGGTGCCTATAGTAACAGTGGGATAATAGTCTCTGGGAAGGGTGTGTGGCTGTGGGATAGCAGGTATAGTAGGGAGAGATGGTGCCTATAGTAACAGTGGGATAATAGTCTCTGGGAAGGGAAGTGTGACTGTGGGATAGCAGGTATAGTAGGGAGAGATGGTGTCTATAGTAGCAGTGGGATAATAGTCTCTAGGAAGGGAGTGTGACTGTGGGATAGCAGGTATAGTAGGGAGAGATGGTGTCTATAGTAGCAGTGGGATAATAGTCTCTAGGAAGGGAGTGTGACTGTGGGATAGCAGGTATAGTAGGGAGAGATGGTGTCTATAGTAGCAGTGGGATAATAGTCTCTAGGAAGGGAGTGTGACTGTGGGATAGCAGGTATAGTAGGGAGAGATGGTGCTTATAGTAACAGTAGGGTTTAATAGTGTCTGGGAAGGGAGTGTGACTGTGGGATAGCAGGTATAGTAGGGAGAGATGGTGTCTATAGTAACAGTGGATAATAGTCTCTGGGAAGGGCGTGTGGCTGTGGGATAGCAGGTATAGTAGGGAGAGATGGTGTCTATAGTAACAGTGGATAATAGTCTCTGGGAAGGGAGTGTGGCTGTAGGATATCAGGTATAGTAGGGAGAGATGGTGTCTATAGTAACAGTGGATAATAGTCTCTGGGAAGGGAGTGTGGCTGTGGGATAGCAGGTATAGTAGGGAGAGATGGTGCCTATAGTAACAGTGGATAATAGTCTCTGGGAAGGGAGTGTGACTGTGGGATAGCAGGTATAGTAGGGAGAGATGGTGTCTATAGTAACAGTGGATAATAGTCTCTGGGAAGGGAGTGTGACTGTGGGATAGCAGGTATAGTAGGGAGAGATGGTGTCTATAGTAACAGTGGATAATAGTCTCTGGGAAGGGAGTGTGACTGTGGGATAGCAGGTATAGTAGGGAGAGATGGTGTCTATAGTAACAGTGGATAATAGTCTCTGGGAAGGGAGTGTGGCTGTAGGATAGCAGGTACAGTAGGGAGAGATGGTGCCTATAAGTCCTAGTGTCCAGCAACAGATGAAGAAGAGGTCCTAGCCTAGGAATACTTATTTAACACCAACTTAAGGTTTATGTGTCCTAATTTATATAATTAATAAACAGCCCATGCTATTGCAAAATTAGTTTTTCCCATAACCCTGCCACCAATAATGACCATCTCCTGTAAGTCCAAGTGTGAAAAGAACTGACAGTTTGTATGAGTGAGAGGGGTCGGTGTATGTGCAGCAGATCAGTGTGTAGGAATGGGCTGTTACTGTGTTTCTGTTGTGATGAGCTGGGGAAGCCTAATTCCACTGAGATACTGTAACAGCCGCTGGATCTCTGCAGTTGAATGACAGCAGGGCAGAGGTGCAGAGGAAAGAGGTTTCGCAGCAGCTGAGATGTGAGTGACAGAGGGAGTGTGGGCTGCTGACTGACAGTGAGATGTCCTATAAGCTGGAATAGCCGCAGCTGCTGCACAATCTCTTGCTCTGTACAGTAGATCTATGGCCAAAGAGGTTCTGCAGCAGCTGCTGTGATGTTTAGGCTCGCAGGGATGGTATGAGTGACACGGGGCTTACCTTCAGGGTTGGCACTGATGAACACTCGGACGCTTCTCCCCGTCGGGATGAGGTGAGAGGGAAGAGCCGACAGGTTCCCGGAGAAAGCCGACTTCCGTAGCGCCGAGTCCCGGGGACAGGGGAAGCTGCTGCTCGCTCCAGACGGCCACATGTCGCCAGAAATAGAGTCCCGACCGTCAGGGGAACATCAGGGCGAGGTCACGTCCATCCGCATGAAGTGTCTGTAACCTGTGCGGAGAGACACAGGAAGTAACGTGAGCCCACCTGCCGCCGGTATATATCGCCCCCACTACACTCTGCGGAGACTTGAAGGCGGCATGAAGAAGACAAGTCAAGCAGTTACAAGTGCGCCCCTCGCCGCACTGTTTGGTATTGCAGTGGCACAGCCTTATGCCATCCCTTGGCTCAAGTGGCCAACCCCAGCCTCCCGTCCCACTAGCCCAGTCACTGGCCAATCTATCCTGTCACACACACTATGGGAAGCGGCTGCAGCACCTCTGAGCGAGTGACACGGGAGAATCTTTCCTCCCCATATCTATGGACATGGCACGGGCGGGGCGTGGCTGCGGGACATACGCTGCGCAGGGGATTATGCCTTCTGTGAGCTGGACGAGTCCAAATGGGAAAGGACTTTAACGGGGGGGGGGGCTCTAAGAGACCTGCACATGGAAATGGGCATGTTAGTTATACACGGGGGATTCCACTGACAACAAGTCACTACTCTGTGATCAATAAGTGATACTTAGGAAAGGACGGGGGAGCACCTGCCCGTCTGGGACTTGTTTTGTGAGGAAGGGGGTCATCTTTTATGAACAGGGGTGTAGCATAGGGAAATACCCTCTTCCCCCACAAATAGAAAACCAAACCATCCTTTCCTTGTACTCGTGTCTGCTCTTGCCAACCTTAAAACAGTAACCGCAAAAAAATGAAAGTGTTTTAAAGTAATGTCCCCTGGAAATGTAGGTCTATGAAGTTCCCCTTTTATCCAGGTAGTGACAAGTCTAAACAGCGTCAGACTGGGGGGTCCAGGGCCCAAAGGGGCTGCCGCCTCAGGGGCCCGTGCCCCAGCCACAACCCCCTTCCATTACCCCAGGCCCCCCACCACAGCTGCAACCCCCCTCTATGTATACCTTATTATTTTTGTGGCTGCTATCAAGGCCGGGTGGGGGGGATCAGTGACCAGGGTTTCGGGCTAGGGAGCAGGTTTGGGTCGGTGGGGCCCATCTGTTTTTTTCCCAGTGTCCCACCAACCTCGTCCGACCCTGAATCTGAAGCAAAACCACTTGCTGATTTATCTCAGAAACATTTAACTTCTGTTCTGAGCTGTGAAACCCAGCCATAGACTTATTACTACTAGATACAGATGCTGGGAATAAAAGTGATAGCTGCTACAGTTGCACAAATAGGTGCAACTTACAAAATTGGGGTCCCCAGGCTCCCATTAAGGGTCAGGGCACACGCTCAGATTCAGGGAGATTAGTCGCCCAGTGACAAATCTCCTCTTCTTCTTGGTGACTAATCTCCCCGAACTGCCTACCGCCGGCTAGAATGTAAATCCCCCAAGAGACGTCACTTGGAACGCTTCGTTTTCCACATTCCCCGAATCTGAGTGTGTGCCCTGACCCTAAAGGGGAGGGGGTAACTACATGATTCAAGCATGTCAAACCTGCAGCTGTCGCTGAAATCTAATTCCTGGCATCCCGATGGGGTTCAGCTGGAGGGCTGCAGGCCTTGTAAGTACTGAGTATATATAAAAAATGTATAATATATTATATTCTCCCTGCTTTTATTTGCCTCTAACCTATGAATCCCTGAGATGTTGGGTGCCTTGTGGGCAAATGCCAACTTTCCCAAAAACTGGCCCTGCCCACTTCTGATTTCCCTTTGAAGGCCACAGGTTGAACACGTCGCTTACTGTACCTCACATATAATGATGTGTACTGCACAGACACTGCAGTTTGCTGCACCGAAATACAGTCTTTAAAATTTGCTGTTCACTTTTCAGGATATTGATGTATTCTTTGCTTGTTACTTGGAACTCCACCCAGATCCTAATTTTTATTTGGGTTTGGTTCGTTTTCCAAAGTCGCTCGAAGTTGCCTCACAAGGAAACTTTGGGCTACTTCGGAAACGAATCACCGCGTGTGATTAGCGCCGGCGCAGGAACAGGGCAGGCATTTGGGGAGATTGGTCATCACAAAAACGAGGTGATTAGTCGCCAGGCGACCAAATCTCCCCAAAACGCCCTGTGTGAACTAACCCTTAAACCTATCCAGTCTTTTTAAGGTGAATGGGATTGTTATTGCATGCGTTCCATTCTCATTCTGACTCCTGAAACAATGTAGCAGAAGCCAGCTGATTACCTGACCTGAAATGCTTTACCGCAGATGACTTTTCATTATAGCAGATGGGAAGACACGCAAAGGCAGTTTGAGGAGATTGTAGCCCAGAAGAAAAGCGATTAGTCGCCAGGGACTAAATCTCCCTGAATCGCCTTGTGTGGACTAACCCTTAAATGTACAAGTTTTAAAACCTAATGGAACGTATTTAACATATACTGGAAAGCTGCTCCTTTCATTATGCCAAAAAAAAGCTGTTTTTTTGGTGGAATTTATCCTTTAATGTATTGGGAAAAGAGTTAGGAGCAGTTAGATAGGGACTGGCCAATGGCCAGACATAGAATGGAAGAGCTCCATGTGACATATATACAGTGATACACCATTTACGTTTTTCCTTATCAATTTTAATGCTGCTCCCATGGTCGTTTAACTCCTATAGAGTGGCACAATGGTGGTGTCTGGTGTAGCTGAACTGTGATTTACAGAAGCCTCCAGAGCATCCCACAGCTGATCCATTATCCATAGAGCATAATGGTTTTGCTGCTTAATGATTCAATCCATAAATAAATAATTGTACTTACTTTCCGCTGTTCACTTGCCTAGCGTGCGCCGGGGCATCCTGGCGAGTGGCACCAATGAAAAATTCAGCAGCTGCTTTGGGTGTCTGCGTTTTAATGACAGAATCCGGAGATCCTTCCTGTGCGCATAAGAATGCGAGAAAAAAAGGAGTGCAAAAGATCAGGTCGGCAGCTTGGCACAGAATGCAGACAGGAGGCTTCCTTTTCATTGAACTTACAAGAAGGCTAGAGTGTCTGTGGTCACAGTTAGAGGCGAGATGCAGACCTTTCCAGCCTGTGCATTATATATAAGACTACCAGAGGGAGAGAGAGAGAGAGAGACGACTCTGAGTCTGAACTGTACTGCTCCAGTCTCTGTGTGGCACTCGGCTAAGGACGGCTGATGCTTCAAGTCCATCTAAATCCACTTCAGTTCTGGGGGCTTCCTGAAGTTCATTAATAATTCTCAAGTGCAGGGATTATGCATGGTTTAAAAGGCAGAGGCTGGCAAGTGAATGGATGTTGCCTAATCCCTCCCAGCCCCCCTGTTAGCCTGTTGGATTATGAGACTTTCTCAGCAGACAACTCCCACCAGCCTCCTGATATGCTGGATGGGGGGGGGGGGGATAACAGCCAACAGCTTGACTTGATCAGTATCAATTATTGGATGCGTAGACCACGGGGCATATAATAAATACGTCCCACATCGTGGCACTATTACAAAAGCCTTTGGTTTATTTTATGCGTTTAAAGGAACAGTAACACCAAAAAATTTAAGTGTTTTAAAGTAATGAGAATATCGTGTACTGTTGCCAGGGCCGGATTTACATAGCGGACGCCCCTAGGCCCACTGCCATTTGTCGCCCCTATCCCCTCCCCTTTGTTTGTGCAAATTTTCATGGAGATTGTATCTCCTGTGCATCCCCAGTGTTTTTGAACCAATGTGGGTGTGGTTGGGCAGCATGCCGCCCCCCTAAAATCCTGCCACCCTAGGCCCGGGCCTAGGTGGCCTTCCCACAAATCCAGGCCTGACTGTTGCCCTGCACTGGTAAAACTGATCTGTTTGCTTCAGAAACGCTACTTTAGTTCATATAAACAAGCTGCTGTGGAGCAATGGCGGAAATTGAAAAACGGCTATATGGCACAGGTTAATTAATGGATAACAGATAACACCATTAGACAGACAGAGCTTATCTGCTATCTGCTGTGTAACTTGAGCTTTTTCTCCTTTGAATGGCTGCCCCCATTGCTACACAGCAGCTTATTTATATAAACTATATTAGTGTTTCTGAAGCAAACACATCAGTTTTACCAGTGCAGGGCAACACTGCATTATATTTTCATTACTTTAAAACACTTTTATTTTTTGACATTACTGTTCCTTTAATTACCATATCTCGTTCCCATATACATGTCCAGTTTGAGCCACTCTAAATGCTTTCCCTCTGCAATCATAACACTACTCTAGCTCGCAAGTCTAACTGTTCCCATGGCGCAGTCATAAAGCATTTCTAAAGCTGGATCAATAATGCCATTGGAGGATATTTTCACTCTACAGATTGCAGGAGCGGAGATTTTTTTTTTTTTTTTTTTTACTTGTTAATTACAATTTCAGTCACTGAATTGGCTTTATTCATTTTTTTACCGCTCTGCCTTTATTGCTCTAAGTTAGACTATACAAAAAAACCCCATATGTCTTATGTCAACATGTGCTGGTTTAAGGACAGACCACAGAAGGCATTTGCTTTTGCCCAGCACTAATTCTCTCTCTCTCTCTCTCTCTCTCTCTCTCTCTCTCTCTATATATATATATATATATATATATATATATATAGTCAGTACAATGAGCGCACTCTTTCCGGATTTAGAATGTAGAGGGTGGTGCATTGGTTAAATTTTCATAATACATCTTCGTAAATGGACCCGCACTCCTTCATTTAGTGAAATAAATCACTTTATTCACAAATTCATCTCCAACGTTTCGGTCCTCTCTGGGACCTTTTTCAAGGATATATATATATATATATATATATATATATATATATATATATATATAGAAAATGTAAAGAAGAAGCAGCACTCGTCAATTGCCAAAAAATTGTATTAAAAGATCAGAGCATCACTCAAGGCAACGTTTCGGACAACTCAGGTATAGTAGGATAAGCATTACGTAAGATATACCAATGTTTGCGTAGTAATTTACCAATAGCCTCACTATTACTATGAAACTGGGTGACAAATGGTACACGTTGCATTTGTTTAGTTTTCCCTTTAGGATGTCTGACCTTTTGTTGGGCTTGTTGAATCACTTTTTCCGGGTATCCCCTCTCCCTAAATTTCTGACACATAATTTGTTCCTGTTTCTCTTTTTCTTCCATTTCACTTACTACCCTCTGTACTCTTGAGAGTTGGCTGATGGGGATTGACAGGATATGCGTCACTTCAGCTTCCGTGTAAACTGAGGTTCCGTGATGCGTTCCAGCGCCATGTTGCGTTCCCACATCAAATAGAAAATGTAAAGAAGAAGCAGCACTCGTCAATTGCCAAAAAATTGTATTAAAAGATCAGAGCATCACTCAAGGCAACGTTTCGGACAACACATGTGCCCTTTGTCAAGCCATTTGACATGGGGATGTGACGGCGTCTCCTATTGGAGCGAGCACCGACTGACACAGCAAGTATACTGCTAAGAGTGCTGGGGCACCCATTGTATAATTTTTGTATATTTCCGTAGCCCACGTGCACCTTAAATTGAATCTAATTGACGCGATGGAAAACCAAAGTGGAACGCAACATGGCGCTGGAACGCATCACGGAACCTCAGTTTACACGGAAGCTGAAGTGACGCGTATCCTGTCACACTTTTCCGGTCCTGCGGAGTTTCTGCAAGTACCGACTGTAGCTAACACACGGCGGCAACTGGAAACACTGCGTAAGAGGACGGTGGATTTGGAATTACACGGGCTGACTTTAGCCGAATATCATAAAAAGGCATGGATACCACGGGGATTACGAGTAAGTTTACGCCCTACTCTGTTTGCCAATAATACTGGATACTGCAACCAATTTAAGCAGATTGTTGATAGATGTTCCACAGATATCATGCTTTTGACACTTGAATATATAAATAAGGAATTAATGGTGGTCCAACAAGAGATTGGCCAGGTTGGAACGGAACTAAAACAATGCTGCCCTTTGGAAGAGTTGGAACAGGTGCATGAACAATTAAATGTGAAATTTGATCGTTATCGTAAAGAGGGAGAACGTCAGAAACGATCAAAATTTGATCGAGATGCACTTGATTACCAAAAAGGTTATGTATATGCTTGGCTAACTGATGTAAGAGATAAACATTCTTTTTATCGTTTTGAAGGAAAACGTCATTTACAGGGGCCTAGAGGTGAAAATTCCCATCATCCCAACCAAGAAGGGGCACATGGAGCTGATTTTTTGGCACGATCCCCAAAGAAAGGCAGAGGAGACCATGGAAACGAGGAGGAGTTAAACACAGGAGGCACGACAAGACGACCGCTACGCGGTTGCAGCAAGAGGACAATAAGCAAGTAATCTATAATATTTCTACTAAACGACTCACACCAATAGAGGAGTCAGTATTGTCACTGGGACTGAATTTCTGTCCGGATAAATCTACGGACTGGTTCCAATTAGATGTTGACTTATATCGTTTTTTTCGTACATTGAGGCTGAAGGTTCACTTTTTCCAGAAACCACAGGAGCAACTTATCACCAATGACGATAGACATGTTTTGGACACTGAGACTTTTGGTTTATATGGCAAAAGTATGTATGTTCCTCCTACTACATACGCTGCTGTAGAAACATATATCAATAACATCATGACAGAAGTTAAAAATATTGGTCAGGTGGAGGGTGATTCTCCATTTGTGACACATAATTTGTCTAAGCAGCAACGTGATGCATTAAGAGATCTTTCACAGAGAACCGATATTACGATTAAGCCCTCCGATAAGGGGGGCGCAATTGTAATAATGGATACTACACAATATCTTGCAGAAATTGAGAGGCAATTGGCAGATGGGGAAGTATACAAACCATTATCTAGCGATCCCTTGTTGGGTATTATGCGTAAGATCAGAAATTTACTGGAACATATGGTGGATAGGGGAGTGATTACTGACAAATTGAGGAATTATTTGATGGTCAAGAATCCAGTCACGCCTACCATATATGTTCTCTCTAAAATTCACAAGGACCCTGTGTGTCCACCAGGGAGACCTATTGTGGCCGGCATTGACTCGATTTTTTGTCCATTAGCGATAATGCTTGACAAGGTATTAAGTCCTTTGATTCAAGAGATACCTTCATATATAAGGGATACTGGGCATTTTCTTCGTAAATTACAATCACTGGAAAATGTGGGTGAGGGTGTGATTCTGGCCACACTCGACGTGGCCAGTCTGTACACGTCCATACCACACAGTGATGGATTAGAAGCAAGTCAGTGGATACTGAGGGAAGGATCACACTATTCTGTGCAACAGATTGATTTCTTCTTGCAGGCTTTGGAGATTATATTGTGTTGTAACTATTTCACTTTTCGGGAGCAGTACTACCTACAACTACGGGGAACCGCGATGGGATCCAACGTCGCCCCGTCATACGCCAATGCCTTTATGGCGAGGCTTGAACAACTGCACATTTACCTTGATGTAGACTTCGCCAGCCATTGTCTTGCCTGGTGGAGGTACATCGATGATGTTTTTGTGCTATGGCGGGGTGACGTTGACTCCCTACAGCGGTTCCATCGTAGGATTAATGGGGTACACCCCTCAATCACATTTACGCTGGTTATGACCTCCAAGAAATCCATTTTCTAGATGTTCGAGTATATAAAGATTTGAAAGGTTCTATTTGTACCTCTTTGTTCACAAAACCTACAGATAGGAATCAAATTCTTCATTTTACCAGTCAACATCCCCCACATACGAAGAAATCAATCCCCATCAGCCAACTCTCAAGAGTACAGAGGGTAGTAAGTGAAATGGAAGAAAAAGAGAAACAGGAACAAATTATGTGTCAGAAATTTAGGGAGAGGGGATACCCGGAAAAAGTGATTCAACAAGCCCAACAAAAGGTCAGACATCCTAAAGGGAAAACTAAACAAATGCAACGTGTACCATTTGTCACCCAGTTTCATAGTAATAGTGAGGCTATTGGTAAATTACTACGCAAACATTGGTATATCTTACGTAATGCTTATCCTACTATACCTGAGTTTAGAGCACCTCCACTTGTCTCATATAGAAAGGGCAAAACCATTGGGGCACATGTTACTTCCACTTTAATGAGGACTAAGCCGAAGGAGGCTCATACATTTTGGGGTGGTAGATCTAAGGGTATGTATCCCTGCTTAAGTTGTGTGCAATGTCCTTTTGTCTTGAAAGGAAGGGAATTTATCCACCCACAAACTGGCCAACATGTACAGTTACGAGGGCACTTTACGTGCATCTCAAAATTTGCCATTTACGTGTTGACATGTCCGTGTGGTCTCATCTATGTAGGTGAGACCACCCAGATGGTCAAATCCCGTATATCGCAACATCGGTCTAGCATAAATTTGGGTAATACTTCACTACCTGTTTCAAAACGCTTCATAGATATGGGGCATACGGCAGATCAGCTTAAATTTATGGTACTGGAGGTGGTACCACCTATGAGAAGAGGGGGTGATAGAGAATTGAAACTTAAAAGAAGAGAAGTATGGTGGATTAATATGCTCAAATCTTTATATCCTCAGGGGTTAAATCGGGATTATGACCTGTTTTTGTATTCATACAGATGAAGCCACTTGGATTTGTGAGTTAAATGCGTCATGACTCAGGGGTAATTGAAGAAACTGTGTTATCTTAAGTCATCTTAACTCATTTAATGCATTTAACCTTTTCATTAGCATACCAAAGATCCATTGTTCACAATGGTGAATGCTTTAATTAGATGGGATGTTGTGACGCAGTTTTCTGTGTTAAATGAGATAAATGGGATATCTGTGTTTAGTTATTCTGTGTCAAACAGACAAACCAAAGTGGCTGCATCTGTAGATATATGTATACGATATTGCTCTGTTCTTATGTATATGCAAATTGTGAGGTCATTTCCTGTCTATAGCCTATTTAATGTGATACCTGTGTAATGCTGGGAGAACTTTTTTGGCTTGACAAAGGGCACATGTGTTGTCCGAAACGTTGCCTTGAGTGATGCTCTGATCTTTTAATACAATTTTTTGGCAATTGACGAGTGCTGCTTCTTCTTTACATTTTCTATTTGATGTGGGGATGTGACGGCGTCTCCTATTGGAGCGAGCACCGACTGACACAGCAAGTATACTGCTAAGAGTGCTGGGGCACCCATTGTATAATTTTTATATATATATATATATATATATATATATATATATATATATATATATATATTTATTTATTTGAGAAAGGCCTAGGACTAGGTGCAATGTTAGTCACAACCTGTTTTATGAGCAAAAACCTTTTTTTTTATCATTTTAAGTCCTGACAGTGCTGTTCTATATGGGATGGATGAAGATAATGTGTTGAACGTGCACCCAGGCATAGAAACGCTTTTATTGTCGAGTTCCAGCTTCCTGTGGGTTTATACACAGCCGACGTCGGCGCAAGGGCGTCAATGACGTCAGAATGGCGCCAAATTCAAAATAAAAACGCCAACTAGACGCCAGAAGGGCGCCCAAGAATAGAAATACTATCCTTAAGTGTATCCTGGGTTTCCTGTGAGCTTTTCTGCTAATTCTTGTTCCTGATTTGAATCCTGACCCTTTGCCTGGACTTTGGACTTTGTTGTAATCTGCCTGCCTGTGAACTCTTGCCTGGATCCTGACTATTCTTCGTTTAACCCTTTGGACACTGCGACCTTGTTCCCTCAAGAGGGCTTCCTCCTTGATCCTGACTACCTCCCTGGAGGGGGCTTCCCGGCTCCCTGACAGTTTCTCAGTAGCACTCCAGGACTTCATAATCTGGTGAAAGCAAAAAAAAAAAAAAAAGTATTGTCAACATTTCGGTCCTGTTTTAGACCTTTCTCAAATATATATATATATATATATATATATATATATATATATATATATATATATATATATATATATATACGTTAGAGGCCTGTGTAGTCCCTTCAGGAGAGGGCTTCATTCTTGTGCTGATGTCCTCCTCGCCCCACTCAAAACCATCAAAAGTTTAATTGCAGAGATATGGTTTGGCGCGGTTGCTGTATCAGTCTGGATTGGGCAAGTCAAGTTCACAGCAAGTAGTGTTTCACAAGACTTATAGCATATCATTTCATCTCTGACAGGCCATATACATTTACTGCACATATGAGAGTGGAAGAGGGTGAAAAGAAACTTTTTGAAGACCACAGTATTATCAAGAGAAGAAATTAGGGACCACAGAGGAAGCTGCTACAGGGAAACAGGCAGCACAGGTAATGATTTGAGGTCAATAACAGATTCATTTACAGGCAGCACAGAATACTGTATAGTACAACACTTTGCACACTGTGTCCTACATTGTCTAAATTTCTGGAGGCCTCTGTACTTTGTTTTGGAACTCAGCGCTTATAGAATATAGCGCTGACTGCATTAGTCAGCACTGTATTGGTGAGGGGTGTGGGGGGAGGAAAGGCAGTGTGCAATGGGCCTTTTCGTACCATCTGCCTTGAAGGAACAGTAACACCAAAAAAGTTCAGGGTCAGACTGGGGTGTGCAAGGGCCATCAGGGCTACTACCCCAGGGACCGCCACACCTCTTCTTGGGGGCCCGCTTGCTCACCCACCACCAGTCCTTTTTTCTCCCAAATCCAGTATACTGGATTTGAGATATAACTTAAGGGGTAGAGGTTGCCTGGATAAGGATTGATGCACTATTCCATGAATTTGCTAGGGGCAGAGCGTAAGAACATCTCCCCGGAAGTTCCTTCCCCCCCCCACACACAGACCATACACTTAATTCTGCAGTGATCGGGGGGTGTAGATCGAGTTGGGCCTGGCGGGGGCCCATGAGAACCTTGGTCCACCAGGTTTTTTTCTGATGTCCCACCAGCGACCCTGTGCACTCTTGCACCTTTAACGTAACAAATAATAGCAAAACAGGATAAAATCACCAGCAAACATTAGATTGCATTCCTTTGCCTGTGACACACAGAGAGACGACGCTTACTTGATTTTCCACTTGTGTAAATGCCATCACGCTATTTTCCAAATGACTGTCACCGAGTTAAGATTTAATTATCAAATGGAGCAGAATTGATTGGATTGGAGTGACCGAAATGAAGGCAATGCTGATTAATGAATGGCGCTGGCTTTGATTCCAATTAATCCCCGGGGGGAAGAGACATTAGTTACAAAGTAGATATTCATTTTGCCGATATGTTTCCGATGGCAGGAGAGAGAAATGTCAATATACTTTAGCAGAAAACCTATTTACACAAAGGAATAAACGGGTTTACTAATAATATGAATCTTTGCTTTGATCTTTTATGTAAACTTTGTTACAACAGAAGAGACAAACCTTTATCGAAAGGCACAAAAAGATGGGAATGATTAACTGTATGAATTAAATCTAAAATTTATTAGGGCTTATTATTAGGGATTTTGGTTGGAAGGATTGTTTGCTCACTATTTTTAATCTGAAGTTACGTCCAGGGCGGTGAATCCTGGCGAAGTTGCGCTAGCGTTACTGCGCCAAGCGAAGTTGCGCTAGAGTTTCCTAATTTGCATACGGTGTGAAGTTAAAGTATATGGACGTATAGGTTGCAGCAAATACATATCACTACTCAAGCCCGGGAAACCCAAATAAAATAAAATAAATTTGTTATGTTGCCCTATACATGAGCCCAGTGTATAGTTTATGTGCCATATGTTAGGAAATGTAGGGGGGAAGCGGGTTAACACCAAAATTTTTATGCTCTTTTTCAGCCTATCACCCTGAAAAAGCAAAAGCGTTTTTTGGGACTTACAAAAATATTCAACAATTTTTTTTAGGAACTCCTATCTAGGGCGTTAGGGAGCAAAGTACCGCTAGAGTCTAATTCCTTCGCAAGCGAAGTTCCGCTGGTGAAATTTTGCATGCGTTAGTCAGTTTGCACTTTAGCAAACTTGCCCCAAAGTATTTGCACATCTATGGTCAGCTTAATTGTGGCAAATGCAGAAGCCCTGGGATTACGATTATGCTTATGTATAAGGTTACTATCATTTTAGTGTCCTGCTAAATTTATTTAATTAAATTTATTTAATCTGAATGGTTAGTGGTCAGTCGGGAGATTGCAACAAAAGAGTGTTTGTCGGACACAAGATATAAAGTATCTGCACATCAATGGTCAGCTTAACTGTGGCAAATGCAAAAGCCCTGGGACTAAGGTATATTACAAATGACAGAGCAAACATAGAGGATTTCGGCACTGAAATGCAAACTCTTTTGTTTCTGGTCCGAAATTTTGCTGCGTCTGCCTGCACCCGGGCTAAGGTTATGTATAGTTGCACATTGGGTGATCTGAACTCCACAATAACTTTGGAAGAACAATAGTGAACATAAGATTCTTGCCAATTTGCTATTGTGTCACGAACGGCACCCTAAATCCAGAACCCAAGCTAAGCTCTCTGGTCTCGGCTCTTACTTCCGCCTATAACCGCTGCCTTTCACCTTGGGAGGAGCCCTCGGCTAATCAGATGCCGCCAGGTCTTATTAAGAGAGGAGCAAAGCTAAAAGGTCCTGGACGAGCAAAGGGGCACAATCATTTCACCAAGGATACTGGATAGAGGTACGCTGCTAGGAAGGCAGACCGGGCCAGCACAAGCAGAGGTAGAATAGTCAGACAGCCCTGAATCAGGATTGGAGAGCGTAGAATAGTCAGTGGACAGGCAAAAGGTCAGATTGGAGAATTCGGAGTAAACAGGCAGGCAAGGGTCAGGATCGGAGAGGTCAGAGTAGTCAAACAGGCAGGCAAGGGTCAACGCACCAGAAGATCAATCAAGAAACACATAGAATACACCCAGGAACTTTAACAAATAGAACCTAACAATGGGCAATGTGCTGTAACCTGAATTCCCCTTTTTATACTATTTAAATTTGCGCCATGCACGATGACTTCATCACACCGTCACATAAACCAGGAAGCGTGTTGGCACGCGCGGCATAGGAGAACCGGCACTCAGAGGAACAAGACACATGCGGTGGGCGCCCCCGCATGCCACAGAACATGCCACTAGACCACCATTGTGAGTCCTATTCTTTACACATTGGTTACCAATTACACAAATCCTCATCTGCTGACATTCTACAGTTGGGTTTTGTTGAAGACATCTACCATATTGACTGGGTATCAATAACACCAGTTCAACATCATAATGTGGGCAACATGGCTGTACAATGGTTATCCTTGCTACACCTTGGTGCTAAGTTCCATTCCAGCCAGGCAACATCTTTAAAGAGTTTGTATAAACTTCAACATAATGAATATGATAGGGTTCCTACAGTTTACGCTCCACAGGAGCAGGGACATGGACATGTGAATGATGTAAAATCTCTGTAAAGTACTGTGGAATAGGTTTCCACTATAAAAACAGAACAAAAATTACAATATGTGATTCTCCTGTATTCTGCCTACTGCAGCCATAGAGAAGCTGCCCCTTCCAGAGAAGCCCTTTAGCTAGGGTTGCCATCTTTTCCGGAAAAAAATACCAGCCTTCCTATATATTTATGTTTTTTCAACCATATTTTTTATGGTCAGGTGACAACCCTACCTTCAGCTGAGCTTTATATAGGCTTGCAATTAAAATCCAGCGGGATAACAAAGGGGGAAAAAAATATCTGTCAAAACCTGTCATTACTGTAAATGTACAATGTTCCTTAATCACTGAATAATTCAATTAACCTGCCACCACAATTATATAATGTATGTGAACCTTAATTCCGCCTATAAACTCTTCATTCCGAATAGGAACAAAGTGACAAACCCATTGTGGCGTTAATTTAAATTTAGATCACCACAAGCATCCAGATATGATTCCTGAAGGGAATAGGCTTGGAAATGACATTGCTTACCTTGATGCACACATTTCCCTGTCCTATTTATCCCTACTGAGTCCTCTATCTAAATCGCGTTAGTTTATTTACACCAGCAGCATATCTCTAGGAGTGGGATACTGATCACTGTCAGGCAAGATTTCACTCAGCACCCTGTATAGATATCTCACCCGCTCAGTGAATCATTCAGAATCTCTCAGTAAAAACGACTCATTAAGTTCTTGTGCTAAACAGTCTAGAAAGTCCTGCCTCATTGCTTCATCATTTCATTCATGCCTGTAACCCTTTATCTGTAGAGGAAGGTGACACACTGCACAAACTTTATATTCCCTTTATTGTGGTATTTTATATATATATATATATATATATATATATATATATATATATATATATACATTCTATTGAACTTCCACTGAGCTGGAGGATAACCACAGAGAGTATTGAACGATTAAGATGAGCTGAGTCACCATAGGTATTGAGCCAAGACAGTAAATGCCCCAGGTAAAGAGTTAAGATAAGCCATTTTAATAGATAAGCGTTATGGAAGGCCCTAAACATACTGTACACCTTTTGTCTCAGACCCCCTTCTCCTTTTTTACCTGCTGTATGGATAAGTATTGAGTGCAATATATGTTTGATGTATGCACCCTTTCTGTTGTACAGTGCTGCGGAATATGCTGGTTTTTCTAATATAAATATATATAATAATAATAGAGCTTAAACAGACCCCTAAAAACTGAGCAATGGAAGTTATTGCAGGGCATCTTGGTACCAGAATTCATAGCAATTATCCCAATACAGAAGTGGCAGTCAGTGGGTAGCGCTTGTTCCTTTTAATTACACCCCTGGGAAATAACATTATAGAACTGGAGAGGGCAAGAGAGAAACCAATCAAATATTTATAGCTTACTGTTTTATTTATCTTGAATAAGCATTGTTTTTAAATGGCAATAGCGGGCAAAATGTGCAAACAACAGTGGTAATTGTAAATCTGATTCATGCCTTCAAATACATTTAATTAACTTCTATATGAAATTGACACACCTACTTTCCCACTGAACTCTTAGCTTAATTCATTCATCTGTTCACCATCTTATCATTTCATCTATGAACTTTTGTTATAATCATACACATTTTTTTAACAACAAACTTTTCTGCCCCCGTTGCACTCATCCCCATTTTTCAAAGGCCACACATACATGAGTGCCAAAATAGTAAATAAAACACTTTTTGTCAAAGGATGATTAAGCCTGCCACTACATTAAATAGCATAATTGGTGGCCAGGAGATTACTGACAGATTCAAAAAAAAGTAATAATGATCATTAATGGACAGGGCAGGGTCCTCTACAAGTAAAAAAAAAATTGTGGTCACGATCTCCTACCTAAATAAAGATCATTGGTGGACAGGGCCCCAACTGAAAAATGAACACATTGGTGGCCAGGGGAGACAAGGAAACATTGGTATTCAGTGGAACTTACCTCTAAAGTTTGTTCCCCCCTCCCTGGTCTCGGGAGGCTTTTTTGTTCTTCTCTGATGGCTTCTTCATTCTTCTCCAGTGGCTTCTTTGTTCTACTCCGGTGGCTTCTTCATCCTTCTCCAGAGCATCTATCTCATTCCCAAGAGGCTTCTTCATCTTTTCAAGAGCTTCTTTGTCCTTTTCTGGCTGCATCTTTGTTCTTCTCTGGTGGCTTCTTCGTCCTTCTCTGGTGGCTTCCTCTTCCCTCTCTGGCAGCATTAGTAACAGCAGCAGATTATTTTTTGCTGGGCCCCTCTAGTAAGTTGAAATCCACAGCCGTATCTCCTGTGCCCCCTTGAAGGTGGCCCAGCACTAATTCATTGCTTTTCAGACATTTTTGGTTCAAGCCTCCACTTAAATGGGCCACTTTTCAGACAAGATCTGAAATATTTAGAACATCAAATGAGTGAAGATCAAATCTTTCCCATTTCGCTTCAGTGAAAAATTCCTGAAACAGATGAAAACTTGTAAAACAGCCAAAAATTTTCAAATACATTGAAGCCAATAAGCATTTTTTCATGGCTTTTTTTTTTTTTAAGTAAAAAGCATTGAAGTCAGTATGGGTGATGTCCCTAAGTTTTCCTTTTCAAGCATAATGCATTGAAGTCAATAGATGATATATCTTAGCTGAAGTAATTGCAGGTAAAGTTACTGTAATCAGTTTGAATAAGGAACTAAAATGTTCTGAAAGTTTGTTATGATTATATTAGTTAGGCAATAAAGGTATCACCTTTATACCACTTTTGTTATTTTTTTATTTCAAAAGGGTTGCCCTGTAACATAAGCTGAAGTATACATGTTCAATATCAGAGCTCCAAAACAGCCCCAAGTTGTGTTATCTAGCCTTACTGTACCCATCCCATGGTTGCAGTGCACACAAGATGGCGAAAGCACATAGCTGTATGGGTTCTACAATGGTGGATTCAACATTTCAGCACCAGAAGCTACATCCAAATGCAATGGAAGTACAGAGAAGCAACACTGAATGGAATTAGTTAGCTGGCTATCTTTCGCTGCTGTGTTTTTCTTGTGCGTTCTTGAGAGAGAATCTAAGAGAGCAAATAGACATTCTCTCGAAAATTTGGAAACTACTGTTTTTATCTCATTTGGATTCCAAGATAAAATGAATGCGCTGTTTTGCCTAGTATGACCCTGATACATCAATAAGACTACCTTGTCTCTGAAAATTGTTCAACAGTATTACTAAAATAATCTTCCCTGCGCAGCTCTGTAATGCTGATCTGTCTCTGTGACACTTGTGTCTGTAATGCTGATCTGTCTCTTGTGTGAGCACGGCAGTCTTGACTGATTTTGTTTAACAAAAGCTGTCAGACTAGATATTAGAACACCCATAAGATGATTAAGTCATTACGAGAACAAATATGACATACAGCAATAAGCTATTAAAGCATGACAAGTCATTTTGCCTAAAGGCTACAATTACACTTCATACTGTACAAGACTATTTATTTTAAATCAGAGATTATTGTTCTAATGTAATATTTAGCCTACAAGTCGGAAACAAAGCAAACTTATCCTCATGAACAGGAATGTAGTGTAAGTCCATCACACGTATTAGGGCTTTAGAAGTTACAGAGGTTTGGGCTTTTTTATTTCCTCAGGATCTGGGGTTTTCTGGATAACAGATCTTGCCATACTTTGGATCTTCATACATTTATTCCCAATAGGCTGGTTTTATGTCCAGTTTTATGTCCAGTAAGGATTATTTTATATATGAGTTGGTGTCAAGTATAAGCTGCTGTTTTATTATTACAAAGAAAAAGGAAATCATTTTTAAAATTCTGATTATTTGGATAAACTGGAGTCTATAGGAGATGACCTTTCCATAATTCAGAGCTTTCTTATGTACCCCTTACCTGTATATCAGTGATTCAGTCATAGATCCAAGACTGTATAGGGCAGAAAATATAGGTTTACCCCATTTCTCCCCCAAGTGACTTTCACACAGGGCTTTAAGCCGTAACTAGGAGCACTAACAAGCATTCTCCCCAAATCGAAATCAAAAAAATCGTTCGCAATTAGTTTGCAAAGTTAAAAATTTTGCCTTTGTGAACACTTCGCCCCTCACATGACAGTAGGATAGCGATTGCAAATTTTATAGTTTGCGCCAGTGTGCAGTGTATGTAATAAAACTTCTTAAAATAGTTGTAACGTTTGCTCCAAAAGTTTACTCGCAATGCGCAATTAAGATTCACAATTTAATAAAAGCCTAGTAAAGAATATTACATCGCAACATGCAATTTTTTATTCGCAAATTTGTTCTCTTTGCAATACTTATTACATTTCCCCTAAATGCCAAGCAGGAATATACAGTTAGCCCTCCTGCATTGGCTTTAATGCAAATGACAGGTGGGTTAGAAGTTGAGTCATCTCAGCAATGACAGTGGCGTAACCAGGGGCGCGCCGCCAATGAGGCGAGTTGAGAAACTCGCCTCAGGCGGCAACGCAGGAGAGGTTTCCAGGGGCGGCAAAAAGCCGCTCCTGGCACCTTTAAGAGCCGAATTTCCGGGTTTTAAACCGGAAATTCGGCTTTACTATTGCGAGAGAGCGCAATTGCGCTCTTCGCATTAGTGTTCCTGCCGGCGAGGGAGGGGCGGCATTGGAGGAGCCGCCTCAGGCGGCGCCGTAAGTAGAATCGGCGCTGGGCGTAACTACAGAGGAAGCAGACCCTGCGGCTGCAGGGGAGCCCAGGAGGTATAGGGGGCCCCATGAGGTCCAAAATAAAGAGCAATTCCAACATACGGTATATTGGTAAAACAGGACAACCACTGGATATGTGTGGGGCCCTAAAATTAATTCACCGTGGGATAGGGTTGTCACCTTTTCTAAAAAAAAATACCGGCCTTCCTATATATTTATCTTTTTTCCCTATTAATAACATTGGGATCAGCCATCATTTTTATTGGTCAGGCCGGTAAAATACCAGCCAGGTAGCAACCCTACTGTGGGACCCTAAAATTAATTCACTGTGGGGCGGTAAAATTAATTTGCTGTAGGGCTCAGTAACAACTGGTTACGCCATTGTGCAATGAATTAGGTTAGCGGTGAGTTTGTCTAAAAAAAGGTCAAAACAAGTAAAATACAGAAAGTTTTGGGAAACAACAGACAGAGATTGTTCCAGTGCATGTTACTTAATGCAGGGAGGGTCTATTGTTGTAAGGATGACCTGTGGGAGGTACTCAGCACAGAGAGACCATAAAACAATCCTGAGGACTGGGATAAAAGAAACTGACAGGCTGATTCCAGTTAAACTTGCTTCTTCTTAAAGTGGACCTGTCACCCAGACATAAAAAACTGTGTAATAAAAGTCCTTTTTAAATTAAACATTAAATCCAAATTCAATTTTTTATTAAAGAATTCAAAGCTGTTGTAAACACATTTAAAATGTCAACTGCCAATCAAATATTGCCTGCCCCTCCTCTATGCCTTAGGCATAGAGGCGGAGCAGGCAGTTACTTTCACTTTCTATTTAACACTTCCTAGATGTCACTGCACTCCCCACAGTCCCCTTCTCTCTTTACCATCTAATAGTGTAGCCAGGACATCGAAATGGACATCAGGTCTTCAGTTCTGGTGCACAAACAAGATTCTGAGATGATGTAAGGCTTGACTTAATAACAGTGTCCACAAAATGGCTCCTACTAATTTGCTATAATTAGGACATTCCAGACTGAAGGAAACAACATTCAAACAATGTATACAGTGTAATTATAGTTAATTTTGCTTGACTACTGTGATAAAATAGGATTTGGAATATGTTTTGTGGGTGACGCATCCCCTTTAAACAACTCGTCTGTCTCTTTCCATAGTGTAGCCACACAGTGTCCTTATTCTTACACCTGCTTCATTTTTTTTTACTATATGTAGTGTAACACACGTACTTTTCTAGGCAACTCTCGCTGGCTACCACACCATTGTCCCTGCTAGTTTCTTATATTCTAATCTTAAGATTCAAACTAGACAAATAATATAACAAAATAGGTACAATTTAAAAAGAAGGTAAAGATCTACCTTAAAGGATAGGTAAACCTTTAAAATAAGTGAATGTAAAATCGAGGAGGGGGGCTATTCTAAGCACTTTTGTAATGTACATTAATTGTTTATTTTTTTTTTAATTCCAAGATATTAAGGGATACATGTAATGTTAATATGAATTTTGTTAAAACAGCGCCACCTGCTGGTCATTTTCTGACCACCAAGTAGTCAAGGAAGTTGTCAGGAGAAAGAAAAAGGCCGGTCTGATGTTCTTCTGGCTAGGAAAGATTTAACAAAGGTTTCTAATATTGTTTTCCTAACCAAACGAATATCATCTTGCTTTTCAGCTCTCTAACTCTGAGTTAGTCAGCAACTTTAAGGGGGCCACATGGGACATAACTGTTCAGTGAGTTTGTAATTGATCCTTAGCATGCAGCTCAGATTCAAAAGCAAACAGTTATGACCCATATGCCCCCCCCCCTCTGATTGGTTATTGACTGGTAGCCAATCAGTGGAAACCAAGAAGCAGGAAGTAGTGTTCCGACTATTATGTTAGACATCCAGTCACTCCAGCCTTACATTACACTTTTGGCTAACTAACGATATTGAAAATATTTTTTATTTTGCACAGCCTATCTATTTACCCAGTTTTCTGTTTTTCTTATACTGAACAATTCCTTTAATATTAGAATACATATAATCCATATATAATTATTTTAATGAATATAATAAAAATATATTAATTTGAACTGGTGCCCATATTATTTCTATCGTGTACAAATAAAAATGTTGTCTGTGAAACAGAAGTCCTGTTTTTTTTTCCTGTCAAATGTTTTCAACTTCACTTCTTCAGCCATCTTTTATCTGCTGTCAAAACAAAGCCCCATCTGGTTTATTGCATTTATTATGACTATAATAATACATATTCATGACAGGAATAAGTAAAGCAATGTAAATAGAAACAAAGGCATTTTAAATAAATGAAAAGCATCATGCTTTCTACAAATGGTGCAGAATATTCAAATGGGGATAACTAAGTGAACATCTGGTGTAAATGCAAAAGTAGCATTGTCATTTCTGGTTATACTTGCCCTTTAATCATGTTTACAACTGGGATGTACAATATTTCTTTTAACCCTTTGCCTGCCAAGCACGTACGGCGTACGTGCTGGCAGGCCAATGCTCAGGCTGCCAAGAACGTACATTGTACGTTCTTTGGCAGCTGAGCTCTCTCTCTGCTTCGGCGGCTTTTGCCGCCTCCGCAGAGAGTGGGGAGAGAAGACTCGACTCGATTGTCGCAGATCCGACTTCAAAGTAGCAGACGCATCGCATGGAGCGTCTGCTACTACACTCACCCTTCTTCCTGCCTGCAGAGCCGCCCACGCACTTCCTGCTGCGCAGCAACTCTGCAGACACGCTGCCAGGACTCCTCCAAAGAAGACAGCGATTCTCCTGCTCCAAAAACGGTAAGTGCACGTTTTTTTTACACACTTACCTGCACCTACACATACTTACAGTACATTTATGCATTTTAGTAAAGATTGGAATTTTTTAAAAATTTTTTTTTTTTAATTTTAGCACACTTGGTCCCTTTTGTACAGTTATTTACACTTATTTACACTTATTTACATGTATTTGCACACTCAGATAACTTTTATTAGTGCACAAATATGTATACACAAACAGGTGTTTTTTTTTTTTTACGAATTCATTATACTGTTATCTTTTGTTTTTTTTGCCTAAAAACGTGTTATTTTGGCAGCGTGACTATTGGATAATCGATTTCGGCCACTAATTACGCTGTCAGAACAATTATTTTGTTATTTCATTGATTTACGCTATTTTTGTGGTTTTATTGCAATTTTATCCCTGCATTATTGTTCCTTATGTATCTTTAGTATCGTTTTGCTGTTTGGTGCTTTGGTATAGAAAGATAGATTTTACTTAGTTTGATCCGCCAAAATATGTGCTTTCCAAAAATATATGGGTTTCTGGGGTTATTTTTACAGTTTGGGGGTCTTACGGCACATAACGTACAGTTAGGGTTCTCTTTTCTGCAGCTTAGTTGGCTAGCGTGAAAATTCATAGGCACGTTTTTCATTTGGGGTCCATACACAACACATACTTTGGTAAATCTATACATATTGGGCATCAAACTATTTATTAGACCTCTGACGTCCATATTTAGAGAGATTTTTCTTTGTACGTAAAACATTGTGTGTGATAAATGCGGCAAACTGCAACATTTTTAGGCGATTTTCAGAAATGTTGTAAAAACCTATATGTTTAGAAAAGCTTTGCAGTTTGGTAGTTTCGTGTAGAAAGACGTCGTTATCTTTGTTGGAATCGGCAGAATGTGTACTTTCCAAAAATGTATGGTTTTGGGGGGTCATTGCTGTTAGGAGGGTCTTGAGGCAAATAATATGAAGTCAAGGGTCTATGTTCACAGAAGGCGAATCGGCAGCGGAGAAAACTCATATTCACTATTTTTATTTGGGGTCCGCACATGCCAGCTGCCTTGGTATATCTATGCATATTGGGCATCAAACTGTTCAGTAGACCCTTGGCATCAATATTTATGGTGTTTTACAATTGTATGTAAGAAATTGGGTGAGATAAATGCAGCCAATTGCAATATTTTTAGGCGATTTTCAGAAATGTAAAAACAGTTGCTTTTATCGCCAAATTTAGGAAAGGCTTGCGACTTGGTACTTTGGAGTACAAAGACATGCATACCCAATTTGGATTCGCAGGAATGTGTACTTTCCAAAAATATATGGTTTTATGGGGTGAACGCACTTTTTTCTACCTTTGCCCCCCCCAAAACAATGTAAATGTGTTGATTTTGCAATACCTGAAATGACAGACCATTTGAGGGTCTTTGTTTTGGGGCCCTATATGCCACGTGCTTGTGTACACCTATACATATTGGGCATCAAACTGTTCAGAGGACCCCAGGCTTTCATATTTGGGGTGATTTCTCTTGATACCTAAAAGTATGTGGGAACTACGATGCTAGAGGGTGAAAATTTTGAGGTGATTTTTGGAAATGTCCCCAAAATCACCAAATTTAGAAATGGTTTGCGGCTTGGTACTTTGGAGTACAAAGACATCCATACCCGATTTGGATTCGCAGGAATGTGTACTTTCCGAAAATATATGGTTTTATGGGGTGAACTTACTTTTTTCTACCTTTGCCCCCCCCCAAAAACAATGTAAATGTGTTGATTTTGCAGTACCTGAAATGACAGACCATATGGGGGTCTTTCTTTTGGGGCCCCTGTATGCCACGTGCTTGGGTACACCTATACATATTGGGCATCAAACTGTTCAGGGGACCCTAGGCTTTCATATTTGGGGTGATTTCTCTTGATACCTAAAAGTATGTGGGTAATACGATGCTGCAGGCTAGATATTTTGAAGTAATTTTTGGAAATGTCCCCAAAATCCCCAAATTTAGGAATGGTTTGCGGCTTGGTTCTTTGGAGTACAAAGACATGCATACCCAATTTAGATCCGTGGGAATGTGTACTTTCCGAAAATATATGGTTTTCTGGGGTGAACTTACTTTTTTCTACATTTGCCCCCCTCAAAACAATGTAAATGTGTTGATTTTGCAGTACCTGAAATGACAGACCATATGGGGGTCTTCGTTTTGGGTCCCCTATACGCCACGTGCTTGGGTACACCTATACATATTGGGCATCAAACTGTTCAGAGGACCCCAGGCTTTCATATTTGGGGTGATTTGTCTTGATACCTAAAAGTATGTGGGTAATACAATGCTGCAGGGTCGAAATTTTGAAGTCATTTTTGGAAATGTCCCCAAAATCACCAAATTTAGGAATGGTTTGCGGCTTGGTAATTTGGAGTACAAAGACATGCATACCCAATTTAGATCTGTGGGAATGTGTACTTTCCGAAAATATATGGTTTTCTGGGGTGAACTTACTTTTTTCTACATTTGCCCCCCTCAAAACAATGTAAATGTGTTGATTTTGCAGTACCTGAAATGACAGACCATATGGGGGTCTTCGTTTTGGGGCCCCTATACGCCACGTGCTTGGGTACACCTATACATATTGGGCATCAAACTGTTCAGAGGACCCCAGGCTTTCATATTTGGGGTGATTTGTCTTGATACCTAAAAGTATGTGGGTAATACGATGCTGCAGGGTCGGAATTTTGAAGTCATTTTTGGAAATGTCCCCAAAATCACCAAATTTAGGAATGGTTTGCGGCTTGGTACTTTGGAGTACAAAGACATGCATACCCAATTTAGATCCGTGGGAATGTGTACTTTCCGAAAATATATGGTTTTCTGGGGTGAACTTACTTTTTTCTACATTTGCCCCCCTCAAAACAATGTAAATGTGTTGATTTTGCAGTACCTGAAATGACAGACCATATGGGGGTCTTCGTTTTGGGGCCCCTATACGCCACGTGCTTGGGTACACCTATACATATTGGGCATCAAACTGTTCAGAGGACCCCAGGCTTTCATATTTGGGGTGATTTGTCTTGATACCTAAAAGTATGTGGGTAATACGATGCTGCAGGGTCGAAATTTTGAAGTCATTTTTGGAAATGTCCCCAAAATCACCAAATTTAGGAATGGTTTGCGGCTTGGTACTTTGGAGTACAAAGACATGCATACCCAATTTAGATCTGTGGGAATGTGTACTTTCCGAAAATATATGGTTTTCTGGGGTGAACTTACTTTTTTTCTACATTTGCCCCACTCAAAACAATGTAAATGTGTTGATTTTGCAGTACCTGAAATGACAGACCATATGGGGGTCTTCGTTTTGGGGCCCCTATACGCCATGTGCTTGGGTACACCTATACATATTGGGCATCAAACTGTTCAGAGGACCACAGGCTTTCATATTTTGGGTGATTTGTCTTTATACCTAAAAGTATGTGGGTAATACGATGCTGCAGGGTCGAAATTTTGAAGTCATTTTTGGAAATGTCCCCAAAATCACCAAATTTAGGAATGGTTTGCGGCTAGGTACTTTGTAGTAGAAAGACATGCATACCCAATTTAGATTCGTGGGAATGTGTACTTTCCGAAAATATATGGTTTTCTGGGGTGAACTTACTTTTTACTACCTTTGCCCCCCCCAAAACGATGTAAATGTGTTGATTTTGCAGTACCTGAAATGACAGAACATACAAGGGGGGGTCTTCATTTTAGGGCCCCTATATGCCACATGCTTGGGTACACCTATACATATTGGGCATCAAACTGTTCAGAGGACCCTAGGCTTTCATATTTGGGGTGATTTCTCTTGATACCTAAAAGTATGTGGGTAATACGATGCTGCAGAGTAGATATTTTGAGGTGATTTTTGGAAATGTCACCAAAATCACCCAATTTAGGAATGATTTGCGGCTTGGTACTTTGTAGTAGAAAGACATGCATACCCAATTTGGATTCGTTGGAATGTGTACTTTCCGAAAATATATGGTTTTCTGGGGTGAACTTACTGTTTTCTACTTTTGCCCCCCCCCCAAAACGATGTAAATGTGTTGATTTTGCAGTACCTGAAATGACAGACTATATGGGGGTCTTCCTTTTGGGGCCCCTGTATGCCACGTGCTTGGGTACACCTATACATATCAGGCATCAAACTGTTCAGAGGACCCTAGGCTTTCATATTTGGGGTGATTTGTCTTGATACCTAAAAGTATGTGTGTAATACGATGCTGCAGGGTAGATATTTTGAGGTGATTTTTGGAAATATCACCTAAAGCACCAAATTTAGGAATGATTTGCGGCTTGGTACTTTGGCGTAGAAAGACATGCATACCCAATTTGGATTCGTTGGAATGTGTACTTTCCGAAAATATATGGTTTTCTGGGGTGAACTTACTGTTTTCTACTTTTGCCCCCCCCCTAACGATGTAAATGTGTTGATTTTGCAGTACCTGAAATGACAGACTATATGGGGGTCTTCCTTTTGGGGCCCCTGTATGCCACGTGCTTGGGTACACCTATACATATTGGGCATCAAACTGTTCAGAGGACCCTAGGCTTTCATATTTGGGGTGATTTCTCTTGATACCTAAAAGTATGTGGGTAATACGATGCTGCAGGGTAGATATTTTGAGGTGATTTTTGGAAATGTCACCTAAATCACCAAATTTAGGAATGATTTGCGGCTTGGTACTTTGGCGTAGAAAGACATGCATACCCAATTTGAATTCGTGGGAATGTGTACTTTCCGAAAATATATGGTTTTCTGGGGTGAACTTACTGTTTTCTACTTTTGCCCCCCCAAAACAATGTAAATGTGTTGATTTTGCAGTACCTGAAATGTCAGACTATATGGGGGTCTTCCTTTTAGGGCCTCTATATGCCACATGCTTGGGTACACCTATACATATTGGGCATCAAACTGTTCAGAGGACCCTAGGCTTTCATATTTGGGGTGATTTGTCTTGATACCTAAAAGTATGTGGGTAATACGATGCTGCAGAGTAGATATTTTGAGGTGATTTTTGGAAATGTCACCTAAATCACCAAATTTAGGAATGATTTGCGGCTTGGTACTTTGGCGTAGAAAGACATGCATACCCAATTTGGATTCGTTGGAATGTGTACTTTCCGAAAATATATGGTTTTCTGGGGTGAACGTACTTTTTTCTACCTTTGCCGCCCCCCAAAACGATGTAAATGTGTTGATTTTGCAGTATCTGAAATGACAGAACAAACGGGGGGTCTTCCTTTTGGGGCCTCCTATGCCACGTGCTTGGGTACATCTATTCATATTGGGCATCAAACTGTTCAGTGGACCCAGGATTTTATATTTGGGGTGTTTTACATTGATACCTAATGATGTGTGGGAGATATGTTGCTGTAGAGTGGAAGCTTTGAGGTCATTTTTCAAAAAATTCACCAATTTCTATAAAACATTATAACTTTAGGAAACAATTGCAACTTAGTGGTTTGGAGTACAAAGATATTTCTACCCATTTTTGATTCACCAGAATCTGTTCTTTCTAGTAATGGGTAGTTTTCTAGGGTAAACCTACTGTTAGCGGAATGTTTGGCCTTGAAATCAAAAGTATGCCGTTTGGGGAGTGTTGCTTTGGAAATTTGGTTGTGTACTGCTTGTAGATTTTGAGCTATACAAGTGAGAAATCTCCATAAAACTATATATATTTGGTATTGTCGCGTTCAGGAGACATAGACCTTTCTAAATCGGCTGTGTTCTCGTACATAAAATGAATGATGTTTCTGATATATGTGATTGTTCTTCGTGCAACATGATTTTTTTCATTTTATTTGACACTTAGAATCCAGTATTTTTTTAGAGAAGTAGAATTACACCAAAATTCTTGCATATTGTGAAAGTTCAGGTTGTCCTGAAAAAAACAATATATTGTTTTCCTGGGTTAACTAAAAGACCACCCCAGGAAAGGCCCTTAAAGTGAAAGAGTGCAAAATATCTAAAAACTGCTTGGCAGTAGATGTTCGCATCTAGGACAAAACAGCTGGCAGGGAAAGGGTTAAGACTGTCAGATGAAGTTAATTTTTTCTCTGCACAGGTCAAGATTAGGACAGGAGTCTAACATGACACAGAAGCCTAGGCAAAGTATAGTAACATTCAGACGTGGAAATTGAAGTGATTCATTTATCAGGTATACAAGATTCTTGTAAGGAAGCTGAGCTCAAGAGTTAACATAAAGCAAAATTGTACTTTTGCTTAATATTTTACATGCACATATTATCTGCTGCGAGTAGTTAGTTCATACTGTATATCTGAGGTATGTAGGATCAGGTGTTACTAGCTGATCCCCCCCTTCGAGGGAGTACAGTAAATACACGCCCCATAAATTACTTTACACCAGGGATCCCCAACCTTTTGAACCTGTGAGCAACATTTAGACGTAAAAGGAGTTTAGGAGCAACACTAGCATGACAAATGTTCTTGGAGTGCCATATAAGGACTGTGATTGTCCATTTGGTAGCCTCTATTTGGACTGGCAGCCTACAGGAGACTCTGTTGGCAGTACTTCTGGTGTTTATACAACAAAAACTTACCTCCAATCCTGGGATTTCTAAATAATCACCTGCTTTGACTCCAACATCCAAGGGGCTGGAGAGCAACATGTTGCTCACGAGCTACTGGTTGGGATAACTGGTTTACGCCAACCATAGACTGGCAGTAGTGGCTGGGCTCCTGTGCTTTCTACTTATGGAATTTGTTAAATTTAGCTAGCACCAGTTCTGGATTAGTAATGTATTGATACAAGGCTTAGGGTGAGGTCAGTACACACACATCAGAAGCCCAAGCAGGACCTTCGACAAGAGAAACTCAGTGCATTAAGATGCTGTACTGGAAAGGACACACGCTACACTTGACTATATATCTGTGAACACACAAACTGCTTGTAGCTGAGCAGATGTGATTTCCCCCCCCCCCCCAAATACTTTCAAGTCTATGGTAACACTACAAGATTTATAGGATATGTAAACCTCAGTGCCACCTGCTGGTCCGTTCTTTCGACTGTACAGTTGTAGAGATATATGTTTAGAAGGAAAACAGAGACCTATTCTGATGTTGTTCTGCTCAGGAAAGAGATTGGAAACTTCCTTTGACCTTTCCCATCTCCTTCCTGAGCAGAATAATAACAGAACAGTTCTTTGTTTCCTTCTGAACATATTCTCCTCGACTGTACATGCAGTAGAACTGACCGGCAGATACTGCCATTGTTACACAATTAATTATATTAGTAGTGTATAATTAGCTTTGAAAAAAACCCCAAAATAAATTAGTAAAGTTGCTTAGAAAAGCATCCCAAGCAATTTTACTTG
Source organism: Xenopus petersii (assembly GCA_038501925.1). NCBI lineage: Eukaryota > Metazoa > Chordata > Amphibia > Anura > Pipidae > Xenopus > Xenopus petersii. The sequence continues at coordinate 37,200,898 of CM076672.1, read as the reverse complement.
AACATTTTTTTAAACAATTTACATTTCCTTTATATGGAATGCAGCCCATTCCTACATCTTCACTAACAAATCCACTTTAGGAATGTTTGTAACACTTCGTTTACCAATGAAAATTGCATAATTCCTGAATAAAGCAATAAAAAAAATTCAGGATGCACCAAACCCTGCTTTTTAGGGTTTGGCCGAATCCCCTAATCTAGGATTACGGATTTGGCCAAATACCAAACTGAATCTGAATACTTGATTTGCCCTGTAAACAGTTACTTTATATAGGGTTTGGATTTGGTTCGGCCAGGCTCATCGATTTGGCCAAATCCTGATAAAAAATACAGTATCTTGGATTTCCCAAACTAAATCCAAAATTTTGTGCATCCCTAAAAAAATGGCACATTATTTTGTCTTTACGTTTTGAGAACAATTTTTACCTTAAAGGAACAGTTAAGTGTAAAAATAAAAACTGAGTAAATAGATAGGGTGTGCAAAATAAAAAATGTTTCTAATATAGTTAGTTAGGCAAAAATTAAATCTATAAAGGGTGGAGTGACTGGATGTCTAATATAATAGCCAGAACACTACTTCCTGCTTTTCAGCTCTCTAACTCTGGGTTAGTCAGCGACTTGAAGGGGGACCATATAGGACCTAACTGTGAGTTAGTTTGCAATTGATCCTCAGCATTCAGCTCAGATTCAAAAGCAACAGATATAGCCTATGTGTCCCCCCTCAAGTCACTGATTGGTTACTGCTTGGTCACCAGGGTAACCAGTCAGTGTAAATCAAGAGAGCTGAAAAGCAGGAAGTAGTGTTCTGGCTATTATGTTAGACATCCAGTCACTCCAGCCTTTATACATTACATTTTTGCATAACTAACTATATTAGAAACATTTTGCATTTTGCACAGCCTATCTATTTATCCAGTATTTATTTTTATACTGAACAATTCCTTTAAGGAAAGGCTGAATCATTCATGAACCATGGCAATTTTTAATTATTGTCAGGAATTATATTCGCTTACTTTAGACACTGGGACGGCGTGCTGTTTGATTAAAACACACCAACCCAGGGTACTACTCAAGTGAGTGTCTCCATCTTGTTTTCTGTTCCAAGGATCCCTTGCGGCTGCCCTGTGCACATGTGCAGTAGAGTCAAATTGGAAGAAAGGCCGAATTCTGCATATGTGCATAGCCCCACAACAAAGATCCCAAGAACAGGCAAGAGGATGACAGTACACAGCACATTCTCTTTTAATGCAGTGAATCTTCGTAGTTTTTCCCACATCCCCCAAAGCCATTACCCTAAAAATTAAGATATTTGTGGTGCAGAGTATTTGCCCCATACATGCATATGAAGCTATAACTATAATATCACCTACATTCTTTTTACAAATCAGCCTGTTTATCATAAACTAATTTTAAATGTCTCTAAATTGCTTCATATTAAATTGCTGAGACAGGCAAGCAGTGTTTATTTTTCTTTATCCTAAATTATCCAGGCAAGCCCCAGGGATATCCTAATACCTTAAGGTGTGTTATTTATATGCACAAGCAAAGAGATTTCAAGCTGTGCTTAATTGTAAAGGACATTTTAATTATTTAATGAGCTAGTTAAAAAGTCATCTTTAAATGCTCTACATTTCCCTCCCCGATGGATATAAGAGCAGCAAACAAAGTTTACTTTAAAAACATTTTTTTTCCCTACTGAATTTAGAGATTTATAAATGTTGAATTTCAGCAGTGAAGAGGAGAGGTCTAATGAGCAGAGTTAGCCAGGAAAGTGTGCAAATGGCAGAACATCTGCTCTGCACTCAATTCACTATTAAGGCTAGGCAATAGGCATGAGGCTAAAAAAGGCTTTACTATCTTCACATTGGAGTTTGCCTGAGATGAAATGAAAGTCTAGTTAAATTTCTGATATTTGACAGGATTAGAACAGACAGCTGTCGGCATGGATGGATTAGTCAGGTTTGGTGTTGTATAGTGAAAGGAGACAGCACATACTGTTGTCAAAGCACCTAAGGGATACTCTGCGGGTAGATATCAGTACTAGAAACGATGTGTGTGTTCAGAAAAGGCTATTGGAATAATGCAGTCTTTATGCTGCCACTGTGATTCTAGCAATGAATTGTATTTTGTGGGCCTTCCTCTTCCTCATGTGTGCCAGCTGCTACACATGGAAAGAGTGTTGATGACTCCAATATGCAGCCTAATGTGGAGAAATGTATAACATCTGCAATTGCTGCAGTCTAGGGATTGCTTGACGCTGAATATTAAGAGCCCCTTTAAACCCTATTTGACATGCTGAAGCAATCACGAGGCCGGATATTGTGATTAATAGCATTCGATACAGTTGCTTGTGTTTTGTTCCACTGATAATACACATTTCATGGCCTTTGTAGAAGTGCGTCTGCTCATTTTTTATGCAATGTTTCGCTCCTATGGAGTAATTCAATAAAGTGGGAAATGTCAGATTGTCGATAAGTTGTTTTATGATGTCAGACTTGTATGTTCATTGTCAGGGTTACGGTAAAGGATTCCATTGGATGCGAGGAACCATAACGGTTTGTATGGTGAATGTTTGTTTATGCCAGAGGTCGCCAAATATAGCATTTAACACTTAAACAGGGTTGTTCACTTTTTAATGAACTTTTTGTAGGATGTAGAGAGTGATAATCTGAGACAATTTACAATTGATTTCCATTTTTTGTGTATTTTGTATTATTTAGCTTTTTATCCAGCTGCTCTAGTTTGCAGTTTCAGCAGTTGGGTTGCTAGGGTCCAAAGTACCCTAGTAATTATGCATTGATTTGGATAAGAGACTACAATATGAATAAGAAAGGGCCTAAATAGAAAGAGGAGAAATAAATAATAGCATTAACAATAAATGTGTAGCTTTACAGAGCATTTGTTCTTTTAGAAGCGGTCAGCGACCCTCATTTGAAATCTGGAAAGAATCAGAAGAAGAAAGCAAATATTTCAAAAGCTATAAAAACGGAAATAATGAAGGGCAATTGAAAAGTTGCTTAGAATTCTATCTATTCTATTGCATACTAAAAGTTAATATAAAGGTGAACCATCCTTTTAACTGCAAGAAATACAATGTTATGTGGCAGGGGTTTGTGTGTATGTTATGTAGGGATTAGCCCAGCAACGGGATAACGGTGACTCCCTGGATGAGTACACCGATTAAATCAGGCACAGTAGAACAATGGGTTTGGTGAAACACACGTGTGGATTTTATTTAAACAGCCCTATGCACACCATTTAGAGCTGTACAAAACGGAAAAAGGGTTAAAAATAAAACAAAACAGCAAAATAAACCCTTGCCAGCTTGGCAGCTAACTATACATTCAGGCTTCCCTGACTATCAGACCGGAAACAACCTTGTGTTGCTCTGGTCTCTACGTTAGCAACAGCAGACTTTACCACACACAAAAGAAAGGTTTGTATTTCACCCAAAACCCCAAAAGTTTGCTTACCAAAAAAAAGATCAGTTTTTCACAGAACTCCCCAGCCTGATATCTCCTGTCAGAACTGGTTCCAGGGTGGAGCCAAAACCTAAGCAGGCTGGGAATTCTTAAAGCAACCTGGATCAGCAGATTCGATTCTGCTGAGCTCGTTAACTGGTCTGTGAGCTGCATTACCAGAAACTGAGAGCAAACTGCTCAAACCTTGGACAGACATACACATCATCCTGCACAAATCCACAAACTTTTACTGACCTGCTGTCACAGTTAAGAACGAGAAATGGGCCACACCTCCGCACTAATAGTTAAAAAGGCCACCTTTATTAAAGCGGACCTGTCATCCAGACACAAATATCTGTATAATAAAAGTCCTTTTCCAATTAAACATGAAATCCAATTTCTGTTTTTTATTAAAGCATTCATAGCTGTTGTATGCTCATTTAAAAATCTCAGCTGTCAATCAAATATTGTCTGCCCCTCCTCTATGCCAGTGGCATAGAGGCGGGGCAGACAATTACTTTCACTTTCCATTCAACACTTCCTAGATGTCACTGCTCTCCACACATTCCCCCGTTCTCTTTACTGTTTAATTGTGTAGCCAGGGCATGGGGATGGACATCAGGTCCCCCATTCTGGTGCAGAAACAAGATTCTGAGATGATACAAGGCTTGCCTTAATAAAACTGTCCACAAAATGGCTGCTTCCTGCTTGCTATAATTATGAATTCCCAGACTGAAGGAAACAAAATTCAAATAATTTATATTGTGTAATTAAAGTTCATTTTGCTTGACTAATGTGATAAAATATGATTTGGAATGTTTTTTTTGGGTGACGGGTCCCCTTTAATGACTACTGGAAAAGTACATATGAACAAGTAGACGCGTCATCACCTGACACGTTTCGGACCCATCTGGTCCTTAGTCATAGGCTATGTTCAATTCAAAACACGATTAAATACGGAATGATAAAATCACATGACCAATCAGGTCAAAATACACTTGTACTAAAACATTCCACCCAAAAGGAAACATGCAAAGCAGTATAGCAACTTAGTGCCTTTCCCCAAGGACTTCTACAAGCATGAATGTTCAAATTACAGATCATAAATTCATATTATAATTCCATTGTTGTTCCTATACTTAGGTATAGCTATTATTGAGATCTAATACCTAGTACCTATTTTGAAAATTCAGAAAGCCTCATGGTAATTGATAGTAAATCAATTCAACAATTAAGTTTAATTGCAGCCATAGGTGCCTTGTATCGTGGCCACAGCAATGCAAAAAATGCCTTTCCACTAGGGTTCCCTTATTTACATTCTCAATAGCAGATAGGTGCTCCCTAACTCAGTCTTTTAGTCTCTAAATAGAACGTCCCACATATTGAATCTTACATCAAGTACATAAATAAATCAAAGACCTACTGTTGCAGTTGAAGTGTCCCTTAATATCATATTTCTCACCAGTAGTGTGGGAGTCTTCTTTTTGTTAATAACTCCACAACATAGGAACTTCCTACTGCCACATTTAACCATGTGTTTCCCATCATAGCTTTCGTATTACACTGTCTGCAATACACAGATTTGGTGACAACATATCCGCCGACGTAAGGGCTTTTCAGGAAACACATTTAAATAAAGTATTATCCAAAACCCTTTTCAATATTTGATCACCATATAGGATTTTTAAGAACTTATGATTGATTCCACTTGGTTAAATTACTCAACATGATTTTGATTACATTTGGAAGCCCTCTTATAAGCTTGCTGAACACTGTCTTGAGGATAGGACCTCTGTAAATGTCTATTCTTTAAAGCATCTGCATGGTGTTCATGCATCATCAGTTGAACAATTCTTTCTAAAATGGAGGAATTTTGCTTATGGTAAAGTATTTGTTGTATGATAAAGCTTTTAGCTTTTGTTGTATGTTAAAAACCACCAGAAGAAAAGGTTATGGAAATTCAAGGATGTTTGTAGGTATTGTTGTACGTTTCTTATACGCTGGGAGTAATTATATGACAACAAATTATGGGAAATGATCCATTCACCAAAAGTTTGCCCAAAGCTCTTTTTTGGCAACACCTACATTCATTGTTTAAATATGTAACAATGTTATAGAATAGGGAAAAACACAACTTCAGTAGCTGTGTGTGGACCTTTCCTGAAACAAAGATACTACTGTCATCCCACTATGACATCTCCAACTTTTTGCTGCTACCTGATACACCATCTCAGTTTCGTTGGAAGATTTACTTCTAAACTTTTGCTTTTTCCAACTAGAAGATAGCCAGTATGCTTTTGGCAGCCAAAATGGTTGAGTGGTTCCAACACTTGCATTAAATGGCAATGAATCTGAAAATGAGTTACCAGGATGGTTTAGTTGTGATAATATGTACATGATTGCAAGCGAGGGGCAAGCAGGACCAATAGCCAGCTGGGGCTTGGAATCGCTGGTTTCTGAGATGATTCATTTAAGTGACCAGCAACCAAAAGAAGCTGCAAGCTTGATGGATGACTAATGATCAAAGTGGACATTTACTCTTAATGATATATCCATCTGCTTGTGCCTTCTGCAGAAAAATATATCAATAATGCTCTTTAAAGCTCTGCCCTATATGCCAGCTAAATACTCGATTTGCTTTTCTGTACATCATAATGGTTATACAGTTCTTATTTTCATCTATGACCATGTCCCTTATAAAGAAAAGCTATTTATTTAAAGGAGAAATACAGTATAAATGTAACTCCATCATAATATTGTAGGCAATAATGAATAATATATGGTGCTGGTTTCACTTTGGGCTAAAAGTTAACATTATCTTTATAAATGGTGCCGTTATTGGAACTCCCTATAGATTTGTTATGGCCCCTGTCTGTGTTTCAAATGAGGGTTGGGCGTGTCCCGGCCAAAAGCACAGTAGGAGAGCGACAGCCAATCACATCCCAGTAAAGACAGGCTTCAGTACCCTATCAAGTCAGCCTGGCTGCTGATTGGTTCCTGTCCTATAGTGCACTGAATGACACCATCTCCCCTGCACAGCCTGGGAAAGGAGGCAGCAGGAAGTGAAACAGATGGGCAGGACTAATAGAGTTTTTGCAGAAACACACATTTTAAAGCACATTCCTTCTCTCCCTATTATATCTGCTATCCCACAGTCACACTCCCCTTCTCAGAGACCATTATCCCAGTGCTACTATAGGCATCTCCTTACTATACCTGCTATCTCACAGCCACAGTCCCTTCTCAGAGACTATTATCCCACTGTTACTATAGGCACCATCTCTCCCTACTATACCTGCTATCTCACAGCCACAGTGCCTTCCCAGAGACTATTACCCCACTGTTACTATAGGCACCATCTCTCCCTACTATACCTGCTATCCCACAGCCACAGTCCCTTCTCAGAGACTATTATCCCACTGTTACTATAGGCACCATCTCTCCCTACTATAGCTGCTATCCCACAGTCACACTCCCTTCTCAGAGACTATTATCCACTGCTACTATAGGCACCTCTCCCTACTATACCTGCTATCCCACTGGCACAGTCCGTTTCTCAGATTTTATTATACCAGCTCTGCAAAAACCGTCTTTCCGACTTCACTGATGTACCTTCATTTTAAACCCACTCACCTAAAGTCTGCACCTCATAAAAAGTTAGATATTCTTTCAAGCCTAATAACCCATAGCAACAAAACATTTAGATTATTCTAAGTGCAGTAGACAAAATAGAATGTTGGTTAACACTGTTGGTTTAGTAAACCCGGAACAAGCTCTTGCCCAGTTATTACATTCCTAAAGCTGGCAATACACAAGCCAATAAAATCTATAGATTCTGTCCTTCCAGACCAAGTAAGCAGCTTATCAGCCCTTGTATGGGGCCCTTAGGGAGGTCAGATTGGACAGCTATCGATTATGAATGCCCCATCAGGTTAGAGTACATCACCATAGGCTCCAATTATACACGTTAATAATAAAAAGCATTTCCATTGCTATAAGCACCATATTAATCAACTCTACCTGCCGTACCACATCCACTGACCCTTCCAAAAGCCTATTCTTTTCACTATTGCTACAGTCATTATCTCTCCCTTATACACCTACTATTCTACTACAGCCAAATTGCATTTATAGAGTGTATTATGTGGCTGCACTGCCTGTCCATATGCTGCTTATTGTGGCAATATTACCAGATTAATTAAAGCAGGTTTTGGCTTTGCAGCGTGTGATAAAACCAAATGATTCATTCAAACAATACTTTTTCACCATTTACGAAGTGTGTGCTTCCCATAAGACACTTCATATAGACAGCTCTCATTACCCATTTCCCAGTTTCCCATTCTGTCTGATGTTTCTATAGAATAAGATCAATTCCTTATCTTTAAAGCAGGTAACATAATTGGCGGCATTTAGACTCTCCTTCAAATGCCACCTTTCATTTATTTATAAATTACCATCAAACACTGCGACTGGAAAACAGCATTTAAATGCCGAAAGTCATGATTTGCTAAAATGTCAGCTACTGTATACAGTAAAATTTCCCTTATTTATTGCTGTCTGTGATTAACAAGAATACACAATAGAGTTTCTGCATTGAAATATACTGCTTAATAGGAGCCAGGATGATTCATTTAAAGCCAGCGCTTTGAAAACCTGATGTTGTTTCTAGTCTTTTATGGAGAATAGCTTTTAAGTAGGTGCAATGTGAAGACGGAATATGTTAAAGGAGAAACAACATGTTGTACTTTACAGGCCTTTTCACCAAGACAGTGGTTTCCATTGTTTTTTCCAATAAGGCCAATACACCCAGGCATATCCATCTGCCTATGATTACTGAAATTATAATAAGGGTTAGGTTGTCTGTTGTTGCAATATATATTAGAGAAATATAAGATATGTGAGAGATTTATGAATGTCAAGATAAACCAAAGAGGAACTAGTAATGCTACAGATGCTATTGCAGTTGGTTTACGCCGAAATAATAGCACAGGTATGGGATCCGTTATCCGGAAACCCGTTCTCCAGAAAGCTCCGAATTATGGAATGGTCGTCTCCCATAGACTCCGTTATAATCAAATAATCCAGATTTTTAAAATTGATTTCCTTTTTCTCTTTAATAATAAAACAGTACCTTGTACTTGATCCAAATTAAGATATAATTAATCCTTATTGGAATTAAAACCAGCCTATTGAGTTTATTTAATGTTTACAATATTTTCTAGTAGACTTAAGGTATGAAGATCCAAATTAGGGAAAGATCCCTTATCCGGAAACCCCCAGGTCCCGAGCATTCTGGATAACAGGTCCCATGCCTGTAATACGCAAGGATCTTTTAAAGGCAATGGGACGCAGGGTACTGTCTTGCTGCTTAAAAATGATGATGTAAACTTACTCAGAGTTATCCTTTTTATACATTTTTGCATTATACTTTATTTTTCTATTTTTGAATCTTTGTGAGCTATTATCAGTTTTAGGCAGTTTTAGACTGCTAATACCAGACTCGTGTCTTTTGAAGGTCAAAATGTCAGCAACACTTTCTATGCTTTCGGTATCATCACATAACCCTAGGGTAGCTGACTCTTTGGCGCAAATTCACTAAGCGCCGAAGCGCCGAACGCTAGCGTTAATTCGCTAGCGTTTGGCATTTTTCGTTACTGCGCAAATTCACTAACGAACGCTGGCGTAGTTTCGCTAGTGTTACTTCGCACCCTTACGCCAGGTGAATTTTCGCTAGCGACGTAACTACGCAAATTCACTAACTTGCGCAGTGTACTGAACGTTACCTTTTACGCTAGACTTCCTTCGCCACCTCAGACCTGGCGAAGCGCAATAGAGTAGATAGGGTAGATAGGGATTGTTTCAAAAAAAGTCAATTTTTTTTCTAAGTCCCAAAAAACGCTGGCGTGTTTTCTACATGATGGGTGATAGGCTGAAAAAGATCGAAAATTTTTTGGGGCTCCCCTCCTTCCCCCCTACATTTCCTGACTCATGGCAACTTACCTAGACAGTGGGCACATGTGTAGGGCAAAATAAAATTTTTATTTGCTGATTTGAAGGTTTTCTAGCCATTTGTAGTGCTAATACGTGTTCCTCCATTGAAATTTGAATTTCGCGCCGTATGCAAATTAGCCTTCGCTAGCGTAACTTCGCTTTATATAGCGAATCAACGCTAGCTCAACTTCGCAACCTTACGCTACCCCTGTGCGCAACTTCGGATTTTAGTGAATTTGCAGAGCGCTGGTGAAACTACGCCTGGCGAGGTGCGGCGAAGTTGCGCCTGGTGAATCTTAGTGAATTTGCCCCTTTGAGCTGTTGTGAAAATCCTGGTATAAGCAGTCTAAAATTGCAAATACATAAAAAACTGCTTTGAAATAGAAACTTAATGTAAACTGCGATGGTGCTCAGAGTTGTGATCTGAGTAATGGTGGCCATACACGGGCAGATAAAGCTGCCGATATCGGTCGTTTGGACCGATTTGACAGCTTATCCGCCCGTGTATGGGGGCTTCCGACGGGTCTTCCCGATCGATATCTGGCCACGATATCGATCGGGAAGGTTGGATTTTTACCCGACCGACCCGTCGGAGCCGCTTGGCGCATCGTAATTCGATCGTTCAGTCATACGGCCGAACGTTCGAATTACCCCCGATATAGCCATGCAGTTTAGTGGCATATCGGGGAAAGGTCCACTCGTTTGGCGATGTCGCCCAACGAGCATATCTTTGAGTCTATGGCCACCTTAAGTCTGCATGAAGTCAATCTTTAAGCTCTTCATTCTGAAACCTCCTCCACAGTTATTTACATTAAAATGTCTTGAAACTGCCTCTGCAGTCACTGGTTGGGTGATACTAGCCTGGAAACGAGGTGGTAGGTAATGTAGGTATTTCTTTTTTTTTCTAAATCCTCAACCCTATGTTAATATCGAATGGATTGATAAAGCCTCATTGCATATTGTATCTTGCTCCGAAATTTAAGTTCTGTCTGCTGTAGAATAGATCCTTTCCAGCTTTAGGGATGTATCACCTTTATCGTAAAAGTGTTGTGAATAAACATCTTTATATTATATTACATATCTAAAGGGGCAGCAACATATAATAAGTAAATGAAAGAGGTCATTGTAATGTTCACTAACAAAAGGGTGCATTTCATTTTTATGGTTTGCTTTCAATAGCTAAGCCATTACCTGTCTTTCTTTCACCTCTTCCACCCTATGATAAGATAAAGGGATTATAAAGATTTGTTCGATGGAAAATAAATGAGTGAGGCGTATATGAAAGAAGATCCTATTGTATTAAATCTTAGGATGTTAGTGTCACCTGCAATAAATGTTGGTCTGGCAGAAGGGAGGTCGCCGACCCTATAATGCACATGTTTACAGCCCAGCTGAAGGAGCTCATTTTCTCTATAACCACTTGAAGGGAACTCTCATTACGTTTAATATTACAGGTATGGGACCTGTTATCCAGAATGCTTGGGACCTGGGGGTTTCCAGATATAGGATCTTTCCATAATTTGTATCTCCATACCTTAAATCTGCAAAAAATTATTTGAACATTAATTAAACCCAATAGTATTGTTTTGCCTCCAGCAAGGAGGAATTGTATCAGAGGTGGGATCAAGTACAAGGTACTGATTTTTTTATATTACAGAAACATAGGAAATCTTTTTTGAAAAATTAGAATTATTTGATTAAAATGGAGTCTATAGGATATGACCTTCCCGTAATTCTGAGCTTTCTGGATAATGGGTTTCTGGATAACGGATCCCATACCTGTTGTCACTTTTACCTGGTTGTCTACAGTTCCAGGAAAAGCCAATAAGCCCTTGGCAATTTAAAAAAAAACGCATAAGAAAAAGCAGATGGTCTTCAACATAGTCAGGGTTCAACCCACAGGCAAGAAATAGCAGGAAGTATGTGCATCCGCTTACAAATACAGTGAGTCAATTTTGTAATTAAGCCGATTTGTAATTAATAAATTATTCGGAGTACAGATGATTGTGTAATTTTATATTTTGATGGTAGCTCACATCAATAAGAATGAGACTACTAAATTGCTGGGTGTGTGTGTTGGGGCAGAGTGAAGAATCCTCGACAGAGCCTTGGGATACTGTCATGGGAAATTTTTTTTTTCCCCAAAATGAATCAGTTAATAGTGCTGCTCCACCAGAATTCTGCACTGAAATCCATTTCTCAAAAGAGCAAACAGATTTTTTTATATTCAGTTTTGAAATCTGACATGGGGCTAGACATATTGTAAATTTCCCAGTTGCCCCAAGTCATGTGACTTGTGCTCTAATAAACTTCAATCACTCTTTACTGCTGTACTGCAAGTTGGATTGATATCACCCCCTCCCTTTTCCCCCCCAGCAGCCAAACAAAAGAACAATGGGAAGGTAACCAGATAGCAGCTCCCTAACATAAGATAACAGCTGCCTGGTAGATCTAAGAACAACACTCAATAGTAAAAACCCATGTCCCACTGAGACACATTCAGTTACATTGAAAAGGAAAAACAGCAGCCTGCCAGAAAGCATTTATCTCCTAAAGTGCAGGCACAAGTCACATGACCAGGGGCAGCTGGGAAATTGACAAAATGTCTAGCCCCATGTCAGATTTCAAAATTGAATATAAAAAAATCTGTTTGCTCTTTTGGGAAATGGATTTCAGTGCAGAAGTATAGGGACTTATCTATGCAGCAAAGTGCCGTTAGTCTGCAATTTATTTTAAAAAAAGCCTCTCCTGCTCCTCTTGTGTATCATACCTATTGATGGTCTGTTATACCTTGTTGCCTTGCATACATAGATCAAAGTCTTAACTGGAAATGTAGATGTACAGTGTTAGCACTATAGTTATTTAGGACCAGCATCATAGAATCTACGTTAAACGTCACTTGAAACATTACCATTCATAATTTCCCCCACTCTGTGAACAACGCTGCTTTTTATTCCCTCTTATGTCTAGACTTTAATCTCTAATTCCTAAATGTTTGAGGATGATCCAAAAACCCAGCTGTGTGTGTGGGGATATATCTAGAATAAAAACCTAAAATCCAGATTCAGTAATATCTTCTCCGAAACCGTGATGCTTTCCTGGAAGTGACCTCCCATAATCCCCTTTGATGAAAGTAATTGCAAGGCTGGATGTTCTGCAAAAGGCAGGCAATAAATTAGGCAATGCAATATATTAACTAGGAAGGATTCCTTCACTAATATTCAGCTGTATTTGTTGAAAAAGACCAGAAAGCTTATATGCATGAGTTCAGCAGTGGGCTATAGTTCTTTCAACCGCATCCAAACAAACCAGAATATGAAAACTGGCCCTGTGTTATAGCAAAATAAATAGAGAATCCTGGCAGGTAGGTACTCTAGGGGTAACATGCCATAGCTGTAGTCAAGAAAGAATTATTGGGCCCAACAAATTCTGCTAGAATTGAATTTGTATTAAAAACTGGCTAATGGCTGGATTGTGTGGTACAATAACAATACATTTGCAGCCTTACAGATCATTTGCTTTTTTAGATGTGCCCCATCTGAAAACTGAAAAGAGTCAGAAGAAGAAGAAGGCAAATAATTCACAAAATCACAAACTATAACAAATAAACAACGAAGACCCATTGAAAAATTGCTTTGAATTGGCCATTCTATAACATACTAAGGGGCAAATTAACTAAAGGGTGAAGTGACTAAGGGGGCCGAAAATTTGCCAGCGTTACGTCATTTCAGTACTTCGGCGATTTACTAATGGTCGCTGGCGTAACATCGCTAGCGAAGGAGATAGACTCTATCAGTACCTTGCTCCCCAACGTCTGGCAAATTTGCAGTCTGGTGAATGGACGTAACTACTTTCTACTGGAGTAGACTTCCTCAAAAAATAGTTGAAAATTTTTCAAAGTCCCAAAAAACGCTGGCGTCTTTTCCTTTTTTCAGGGTGATTTGTAATAAAGGTCACTATCCAACTACATCTGACATGCAGAAATTGACCTAATAAACCGTTCCATCCCATTATGTGGAGCACCATGTTGTTCTGGGTAGAACCAATTTTTAAAACCTGGACCCGACCTTGACCCACAACCTGCGACGCGGACTGGCAACCCGTATTTTTACCCGATTTGACCTACTACCCAACCCAACTCTCAACTGCCAATCCGATCCGCAACCACCATAAAACAGGAAGTGCTATTGCTATTGCAGAACGGAAGTGACATCATCTGACATGGGCGGGGCAGAAACACTTTTTAAAAAAATTATATAGATGAGACCTGCAACCCAATTCAAGACCTGCATCCCGCAGGGTACCCACTTTCTTTGCAGGTACCCGACCCTCTGCAAGACTCAACCATGTTGTATCTCATTATATGGAGCACCATATCTAAAGGGTGCTATAAAACATTTAATCATTGCCACCAACATAGATTTATGCAGTGTAGTTCATATTAGAATTCTCATCCATCTTTTTTTTTTGTTTAAACAACAAGTATCTTAACTTAACTGTTAATCTAAGTTGTAAAGTTTACACACTTTACCAAGCTAGAATTTCTGTTAGTAAAGTAATTTAGCGCTGAGGACCAGTCATTGGACTGAGAAGGTTATTTTATTTTTTTATATGCTCAGGAAGGATTCCTCAGACAGCTGGAACAATCTTATATACAGGTACCTTTGCAAATTAAAGGTTAGGTTCAACTCATAACTTTTTTTTTTTACTGGACAGAGTTATAATCATAGCATTCTAGTTTTATTTCAGTTTCTCGCTTTTCCTGGGAGCTGGAGCATTCATTCTGCATTCAGTCTGCCTTGAGACTTTGAAACCAGCAATTAAACAAAACTAAAATTACAGACATTACTTTTTTTCAAGTGAATGTCTACAGCCGAGTTCATTGTTTGGAAAGTCCAGCTATTGTTCTGCTCCTATTGTGGCAAGGGAAATGGAAAAGTCAGATTATCGATCACGTAATTTATATTTTAATGTAAAGCTAATCTCCTTGGATGTCTTTCAAATATGAGTTTTCCAATTAGTTTTTCTGTGAAGTTTAAAGATTAATTACTGAAAAATGTTATCTCTTATTTCTTAACGTCTGCGGGTTGTGAAATTGTTAAAGGGGTGGTTGACCTCTAAGTTAAAGGGATACTGTCATGGGAAAACATGTTTTTTTCAAAACCCATCAGTTTAGTGCTACTCTAGCAGAATTCTGCACTGAAATCCAATTCTCAAAAAAGCAAACAGATTTTTTATATTCAATTTTGAAATCTGACATTGGGCTAGACATATTGTCAGTTTCCCAGCTGCCCCCAGTCATGTGACTTGTGCCTGCACTTTAGGATGGAACTACTTTCTGACAGGCTGTTATCTCTCCTACTTAATGTAACTGAATCAGTCTCAGTGGAACTTGGCTTTTACTATTGAGTGTTGTTCTTAAGGTGGCCATAGATGCACAGATAATATTGTACGAAACAAATTTTCGTCCGATATTCGTTGCGTGTATGGTGGAAAAAGAGCCGATCGATATCGGCAGAAGACTTTGATATTGGTCGGCTCATCGATCGGGCTGGACGGAAAATTTTGATCGAGTGCCTTTGAAGGGACCCAAACATCAGCCATTGTTAGTGCTGAACCGTCAGATACAGGTAGAATTCTAATGTTTCTTCCCGTATATCTACCTGTATATCTGTCGATTCAGCTCTACACGTGTGTATTGAAACGAGCGATCTTTCTTGGAAAGATCTTTTCAAAGAAAGATCGTAATTGTTACGTCTATGGCCACCTTTAGATCTACCATGGATCTGTTATCTTGTGTTAGGGAGCTGCTATCTGGTTACCTTCCCATTGTTCTTTTGTTAGGCTGCTGGGGGGGGGGTGATATCACTCCAACTTGCAGTACAGCAATAAAGAGTGACTGAAGTTTATCAGCACAAGTCACATGACTGGGGGCAACTGGGAAACTGACAATATTTCTAGCCCCATGTCAGATTTCAAAATTGAATATAAAAAAATCTGTTTGCTCTTTTGAAAAATGGATTTCACTGCAGAATTCTGCTGAAGCAGCACTATTAACTGATGCGTGAAAAAAACATAACCAGTTCTAAACAACTTTTCAATTGGTCTTCGTCTGCCTTCCTGTTCTGAGTCTTTCCAACTTTCAAATAGGGGTCACTGACCCCATCTAAAAAACAAATTTATGGTTCTTTCCAACTTTCAAGTAGGGGTCACTGACCCCATCTAAAAAACAAATTTATGGTAACTGCTACTTTTGATTACTCATCTTTCTTTTCCAGTTCTTTCCTATTCATATTCCAGTGTCTTATATTAATCAATCCATGGTTGCATGGTAATTTGGACCCTAGCAAACCAGAATAAAAAGCTTAATAACTAAAAAACACAAATAATAAAAAAAATTAAAACCAAATGCAAATTGTCTCAGAATATCTCTCTCTCTACTAGGGATGTAGCGAACGTCGGAAAAAAAGTTCGCGAACATATTCGCGAACTTGCGCAAAAATGCGAGCGGTTCGCGAACCCCATAGACTTCAATGGGAAGGCGAACTTTAACATCTAAAAAAGACATTTCTGGCCAGAAAAATGATTTTAAAGTTGTTTAAAGGGTGCAACGACCTGGACAGTGGCATGCCAGAGGGGGATCAAGGGCAAAAATGTATCTGAAAAATCTGCCTGTGTGTGCTTGGAAGAGATAGTGTAGGGGGAGAGCTGTTAGTGATTTCAGGGACAGATGATAGTAAGTTTGCTGGCTAGTAATCTGCTTGATACTGCTCTGTATTGGAGGGACAGAAGTCTGCAGGGATTTGAGGGACATTTTAGCTTAGGTAGCTTTGCTGGCTAGTAATCTACTGTTCTCTTTAAACAACTGCCATACGTTGACCTTGTAGGCATTGTTTGCCCAGTTTTTTTGGACGCAGCCACTGAAGCACAGTTGCCAGAAAAAATATGCCATATAAATGCTGAAAATAGTCATTTTTCGCCATACGTTGACCTTGTAGACATTGTTTGCCCAGTTTTTTTTGGACGCAGCCACTGAAGCACAGTTGCCAGAAAAAATATGCCATATAAATGCTGAAAATAGTAATTTTTCGCCATACGTTGACCTTGTAGACTTTGTTTGCCCAGTTTTTTTGGACGCAGCCACTGAAGCACAGTTGCCAGAAAAAATATGCCATATAAATGCTGAAAATAGTCATTTTTTGCCATACGTTGACCTTGTAGGCATTGTTTGCCCAGTTTTTTTGGTCGCAGCCACTGAAGCACAGTTGCCAGAAAAAATATGCCATATAAATGCTGAAAATAGTCATTTTTTGCCATATACGTTGAGTCAACGTATGGCAAAAAATGACTATTTTCAGCATTTATATGGCATATTTTTTCTGGCCTCTGTGCTTCAGTGGCTGCGGCCAAAAAAACTGGGCAAACAATGCCTACAAGGTCAACGACGTTGACCTTGTAGGCATTGTTTGCCCAGTTTTTTTGGCCGCAGCCACTGAAGCACAGAGGCCAGAAAAAATATGCCATATAAATGCTGAAAATAGTCATTTTTTTGGTCGCAGCCACTGAAGCACAGTTGCCAGAAAAATTATGCCATATAAATGCTGAAAATATAAATTTTTTTGGTTGCAGCCACTGAAGCACAGAGGCCAGAAAAATTATGCCATATAAATGCAGAAAATATGCATTTTTTTGGTCGCAGCCACTGAAGCACAGTTGACAGAAAAATTATGCCATATAAATGCTGAAAATATAAATTTTTTTGGTTGCAGCCACTGAAGCACAGAGGCCAGAAAAATTATGCCATATAAATGCAGAAAATATGCATTTTTTTGGTCGCAGCCACTGAAGCACAGTTGACAGAAAAATTATGCCATATAAATGCTGAAAATATAAATTTTTTTGGTTGCAGCCACTGAAGCACAGAGGCCAGAAAAATTATGCCATATAAATGCAGAAAATATGCATTTTTTTGGTCGCAGCCACTGAAGCACAGCTGACAGAAAAATTATGCCATATAAATGCAGAAAATATAAATTTTTTTGGTTGCAGCCACTGAAGCACAGAGGCCAGAAAAATTATGCCATATAAATGCAGAAAATATGCATTTTTTTGGACGCAGCCACTGAAGCACAGTTGCCAGAAAAAATATGCCATATAAATGCTGAAAATAGTCATTTTTCGCCATACGTTGACCTTGTAGACATTGTTTGCCCAGTTTTTTTGGTTGCAGCCACTGAAGCACAGAGGCCAGAAAAAATTAAACCAGTAGGGTTTGCACCCTAGTTTGTAACGGTGGCGGAGGGAGGAGGACGCTAAAGGACAGCTGTGTGTGGAGTCATGAGGCTTGAAGAGAAGGACAGCTGCATAGAAGTCAGAACAAGTCTTCCGGCGTGCAGTAACCCTCCGAGATCCACCCCTCATTCATTTTAATAAAGGTCAGGTAATCGACACTTTTGTGACCTAGGCGAGTTCTCTTCTCAGTTACAATCCCTCCTGCTGCACTGAAGGTCCTTTCTGAGAGCACACTTGAGGCTGGGCAAGACAAGAGGTTCATGGCAAATTGTGACAGCTCTGGCCACAGATCAAGCCTGCGCACCCAGTAGTCCAGGGGTTCATCGCTCCTCAGAGTGTCGATATCTGCAGTTAATGCCAGGTAGTCCGCTACCTGCCGGTCGAGGCGTTCTTTGAGGGTGGATCCAGAAGGGTTGTGGCGCTGCCTTGGACAGAAAAACATTTGCATGTCTGACGTTACAGACCGGCCAAAGGGCTTTGTCCTTGCAGGTGTGCTCGTGGCAGGATTACTGGCACCTCTGCCCCTGGAATGTTGATGAGTTCCTGAAGTGACATCACCCTTAAAAGCATTGTACAACATGTTTTGCAGGCTGGTTTGTAAATGCCGCATCTTTTCGGACTTGTGGTATGTTGGTAACATTTCTGACACTTTATGCTTGTACCGAGGGTCTAGTAGCGTTGCGACCCAGTACAGGTCCTTCTCCTTAAGCCTCTTGATACGGGGGTCCTTCAACAGGCATGACAGCATGAAAGACCCCATTCTCACAAGGTTGGATGCAGAGCTATCCATCTCCGCTTCCTCATTATCAAGGACTGCATCATCCACGGTCTCCTCCCCCCAGCCACGTACAAGACCAGGGGTCCCCAAAAGGTCACCACTAGCCCCCTGGGAAGCCTGCTCCTGTTGGTCCTCCTCCTCCTCCTCCACAAAGCCACCTTCCTCCTCTGACTCCACTTCTGGCACCTCTCCCTGCGTTGCAGCAGGTGCCTGGGTTCGTTCTGGTGATTCCGACCATAAATCGTGCGCTTCCAGCTCCTCGTCACGCTGGTCTACAGCCTCATCTGTCACTCGTCGCACGGCACGCTCCAGGAAGAAAGCGAAGAGTATTAGGTCGCTGATGGTGCCTTCGGTGCGACTGACCATATTTGTCACCTCTTCAAAAGGTCGCATGAGCCTGCAGGCATCGCGCATAAGCACCCAGTAACGGGGGAAAAAAATCCCCAGCTCTGCAGATCCAGTCCTACCACCCAGTTCAAAAAGGTACTCGTTGACGGCCCTTTGTTGTTGCAGCAGACGTTCCAACATAAGGAGCGTTGAATTCCAGCGAGTCTGGCTGTCAGAAATCAAACGCCTGACTGGCATGTTGTAGCGCTGCTGAATGTCAGCAAGGCGTGCCATGGCTGTGTAGGAACGTCTGAAATGGGCCGACACCTTTCTGGACTGGGTGAGAACGTCCTGGAATCCTGGGTACTTGGAGACAAAACGTTGGACTATTAAATTTAACACATGTGCCATGCAGGGCACATGTGTTAAATTTCCCAGTCTCAACGCTGCCAACAGATTGCTTCCATTGTCACACACCACTTTTCCGATCTGCAGTTGGTGTGGGGTCAGCCACCGATCGGCCTGTGACTGCAGAGATGACAGGAGTACAGATCCGGTATGGTTTTTGCTTTCCAGGCACGTCATCCCCAAGACAGCGTGACAACGGCGTACCTGGCACGTCGAATAGCCTAGGGGGAGCTGGGGGTGCACAGGTGTGGAGGAGGAGAAGGAGGACCCAGCAGCAGAGTAAGAAGAAGAAGAGGAAGAAGACGAGGTAGAGAGCGATGGAGGAGTAGAGGTGGTGGCAGAACCGCGTGCAATCCGTGGCGGTGACACCAACTCCACTGTTGTTGTTGTTGTTGAGCTACCCATTCCCTGCTTCCCATTCCCAGCCATTACCAAGTTCACCCAGTGGGCAGTGTAGGTGACATACCTGCCCTGACCATGCTTGGAGGACCATGCGTCAGTAGTCATATGGACCTTTGGCCCAACACTAAGTGACAGAGATGCGGTAACTTGGCTCTGCACATGTTGGTACAGGTGTGGTATTCCCTTTTTAGAAAAAAAATTGCGGCTGGGTACCTTCCACTGCGGTGTCCCAATTGCTACAAATTTGCGGAAGGCCTCAGAGTCCACCAGCTGGTATGGTAAAAGCTGGCGGGCTAAGAGTGCAGACAAGCCAGCTGTCAGACGCCGGGCAAGGGGGTGACAGTCAGACATTGGCTTCTTACGCTCAAACATGGCCTTCACAGAAACTTGGCTGGTGGCAGATGACTGGGAATGGGAACAGGTGGTCAAGGTGGAAGGCGGAGTGGAGGGTGGTTCAGATGGGTCAAGGAGAGCAGAGGTAGAGCAGTAAGATGCTGGACCAGAAGGAGTGTGGCTTTTAGTTTGCCTGTTGCCTTTGAGGTGTTGCTCCCAAAGTGCTTTGTGCTTGCCGCTCATGTGCCTTCGCATAGAAGTTGTACCTATGTGGCTGTTGGGCTTACCAAGGCTCAATTTCTGACTGCACTCATTGCAAATTACAATGCTTTTGTCAGAGGCACACACATTAAAAAAATCCCACACTGCTGACTTTTTGGAAGTGTGCGATCTGGCGGTAACAGTAGAAGTTGGCGGCATTGGCGGCAATGGCGGGTGCGTTGGCCGGCTGAACACAGGTGCCGATACATGTTGTTGCCCTACTGATCCCTGCGGGCTGTCCTCCCTGCTTCTTCTAAGTCTTATTCTCCTACTGCCTCTCTGACTCTCCGTCTCTCCATCTGAACTACCCTCCTCTTGCTCTCTTCTACTAGGCACCCACAAAACATCAATCTCCTCATCATCATTCTCCTCAGATGCATCAATTTCTTCTGACACATCACAGAAGGAAGCAGCAGCGGGGACCTCCTCCTCATCACTCATCATTATGTCCATCTCTGTCGTGTTCTCTGCCAGAATTAAATCTGGTGTAACGTCCTCATCTCCTTCATCTTCTTCTGCCAATAATGGTTGCGCATTACTCAGTTCAAGAAACTCATGGGAAAATAACTCCTCTGACTCCAGTGAAGAAGGGGCACCGGTGGTGGAGGAAGTGTTACGTGGGGTGGCCATAGCAGTGGAGGATGAGGAGGATGTTGTGGTAAAGTTAGAAACGGTAGAGGATGGGGTGTGCTGTGTAAGCCAGTCAACTACCTCTTCAGCATTTTGGGAGTTCAGGGTCATTGGCTTTTTAAAACTGGGCAATTTGCTAGGGCCACAGGATTGCATAGCAGCACGGCCCCTAGCACGGCCTCTGCGTGGCGGCCTGCCTTTGCCTGGCAAAAACTCAGTTGGTTTTTCTGGAAACGATAATACACACAGCTAGATGGCAGTTTGAAGAAAACAGTGTGCAAATAATGCCTACAAGGTCAACGTATACACAGCGGTGGATACGGATTACGTAAAATATAAGAATGCTGCTTGAAAAAAAGTAACTCAAGTGGTTTTTCTAGAGACGATAATATTATCAATATTTAGACAAAATGTGAACAAGCTCACACAGCTAGATGGCGGTTTGAAGAAAACAGTGTGCAAATAATGCCTACAAGGTCAACGTATACACAGCGGTGGATACGGATTACGTAAAATATAAGAATGCTGCTTGAAAAAAAGTAACTCAAGTGGTTTTTCTAGAGACGATAATATTATCAATATTTAGACAAAATGTGAACAAGCTCACACAGCTAGATGGCGGTTTGAAGAAAACACTGTGCAAATAATGCCTACAAGGTCAACGTATACACAGCGGTGGATACGGATTACGTAAAATATAAGAATGCTGCTTGAAAAAAAGTAACTCAAGTGGTTTTTCTAGAGACGATAATATTATCAATATTTAGACAAAATGTGAACAAGCTCACACAGCTAGATGGCGGTTTGAAGAAAACACTGTGCAAATAATGCCTACAAGGTCAACGTATACACAGCGGTGGATACGGATTACGTAAAATATAAGAATGCTGCTTGAAAAAAAGTAACTCAAGTGGTTTTTCTAGAGACGATAATATTATCAATATTTAGACAAAATGTGAACAAGCTCACACAGCTAGATGGCGGTTTGAAGAAAACACTGTGCAAATAATGCCCACAAGATCAACGTATACACTACTACAGCGGTGGATACGGATTACGTAAAATATATTATGGCTGCTTGAAAAAAGTCACTCCGGTGTTTTTTCTGGAGACGGTAATATTATGGATATTTAGACAGAATGTGAACAAGGTCACACAGCTAGATGGCAGTTGGTTGAATAACACACTGGGCAAAAAATGCCTACAGGGCAAATAATGCCTAAAAGGTCAACTTATACACTACTACAGCGATGGATACGGATTACGTAAAATTTATTATGGCTGCTTGAAAAAAGTCACTCCGGTGTTTTTTCTGGAGACGGTAATATTATGGATATTTAGACAGAATGTGAACAAGGTCACACAGCTAGATGGCAGTTGGTTGAATAACACACTGGGCAAAAAATGCCTACAGGGCAAATAATGCCTAAAAGGTCAACTTATACACTACTACAGCGATGGATACGGATTACGTAAAATATATTATGGCTGCTTGAAAAAAGTCACTCCGGTGTTTTTTCTGGAGACGGTAATATTATGGATATTTAGACAGAATGTGAACAAGGTCACACAGCTAGATGGCAGTTGGTTGAATAACACACTGGGCAAAAAATGCCTACAGGGCAAATAATGCCTAAAAGGTCAACTTATACACTACTACAGCGATGGATACGGATTACGTAAAATTTATTATGGCTGCTTGAAAAAAGTCACTCCGGTGTTTTTTCTGGAGACGGTAATATTATGGATATTTAGACAGAATGTGAACAAGGTCACACAGCTAGATGGCAGTTGGTTGAATAACACACTGGGCAAAAAATGCCTACAGGGCAAATAATGCCTAAAAGGTCAACTTATACACTACTACAGCGGTAGTAAAATAAAAAAAAGTAAAATAAAAAAAAAATGAATATTAAAAAAAAAAAAATTACAGTTGGTGCTGCTGAACTACTAGGAGCAGCAGATTAGCACACCAGTCCCACTCCCCAACACTGCTAGACTAATAGCACTGGGCTCTTATAGTAGTAGTAGTAGTAGTAGTAGTAGTAAAACAACAAAAAAATAAATAAAAGCAGTCCTTACAAGGACTACTGTTATTGCAGCAGTCAGCAGATGAGATCAGAAGCAGGACAGCTGCCCACTGCAGCTACATACAGAGCACTGCAGTAGAAGGTAGATTACTAGCCAGCAAAGCTACCTAAGCTTAAATGTCCCTCAAACCCCTGCAGACTTCTGTCCCTCCAATAACAGAGCAGTATCAACACGATTACTAGCCAGCAAACTTTCAACTGTCCCTGAAATCACTAACAGGCAGCAGCTCTCTCCCTACACTATCTCTTCAGCACACACAGGCAGAGTGAAAAAACGCTGCAGGGCTTCGGTTTTTATAGGGAAGGGGAGTGGTCCAGGGGAGAGCTTCCTGATTGGCTGCCATGTACCTGCTGGTCTGGGGTGAGAGGGCAAAAAAAAGCGCCAACAATGGCGAACCCAAAATGGCGAACGTCGCGCGACGTTCGCGAACTTCCGGCGAGCGCGAACACCCAATGTTCGCGCGAACAAGTTCGCCGGCGAACAGTTCGCGCCATCTCTACTCTCTACATCATAACATAAATTTAAAGACGAATAACCTACAATTGCTTGATGGAATATTTTATAAATTTTCCAAACAATTTAATTTGCTCCAAGTTGGTTCAGTGTCTTAACAACTCTGTTCTTGGCTGTGAACATGGTTGCATAGTTTTATTGTAACACCACTCAGTAAAAGCAATTCCCTTCTAGTTTTCACCCTACAACATTTTTGTCCATCTGTGCTGCCCTGCCAGTGTAAACTATGGGGGTTATTTACTGAGATTCCAGAAGCAAGTACAAGCGCACCCCTTAGTGCTAATTCATAGATCACTTGGGTCTGGACCATGCAGTGGGAGTGTAGAGGGCCCAGTAAGGCTCTAATTAATGAGTTATTTTAATATATGTAAAAAAAAAGAAAGAAAAAAAAAAAGAAAAAAAAAAAAGGTTGAACTCGATGGAAATGTGTCTTTTTTCAACCTTACTTACTTACTATGTTGACAGAATAGGTCAACTTAACATGCATATCAAAACAGCCAATATCCATGATATGAGGGTGTCTGTTCTGATTATTCCTTAGAAAAACATGTCCCAAAACCATGTTAAACCTTGTATCTAGCAATAATATCTGCAGGTGTTATATTTACCTGCATGCTTCTGTTTGTTGATTGCTATTAATGACCATGGGAAAACCCATTTAGAGACTCTAATGTGAGTTTCGGTGACCAAATTAGCATGATAAATGAAGGAATGCTTGGCTTTAACAAGTAATAGCTTTTTGAAAGAAGCATCTTTCACTCTATAGATAATTCCCTTAAATTATATTGATTATGATGACGGTGAGTGAAACAACATGTGGTGGATAATTTATCATCCTGAATGGTGCCAACATTTATCTCAACAGTTTATCACCCCCCCCCACTAGTTTTTTTTTCATGGACCAAGTACTCTTTTAATGGAACTTAGGATATAGAGCATTTAATTGCTTCTCTGTTGCCAATTTTATCTGCCTTGTGCACGAATACTTTTTGATCCCTGTCTGAAGAAAGAATGATGATATTCTCACTGAGCTTTTTTGCTCTTTAAAACCTGATGTTACTGAAGTATTGCCAGTCCCATCAGTTTTAGGATCATTACAAGCTATTTTCCTCTTTATTTCCTTCCAGCAAGAAACAAACCAAAGTTTACTAAGTGCAAGAGAAACATATGGATTTGTGTATTTTCTGTACCTACAGTAGAATATTAAATTTATTTAACAGACCCACAAAAGAAGCCATTGAAAGCTATAAGGGTCAGGTTCGGGGAAATGAGTTGCCCGGCAACAAATCTCTTCTTCGGGGTGACTAATCTCCCTGAACTGCCTCCCGCCGGCTAGAATGTAAATCGCCGGCTGGATGGCACGCTGAGTGCTTTGTTTTCCGAAGTCGCCCAAAGTTGCCTTTTACAAGGAAACTTCGGGCGTCTTCGGAAAAGGAAGCGCTCCGAGTGCCATCCCGCCGATGATTTACATTCTAGTTGGCGGGAGGCAGATTGGGAAGATTAGTCGGCCCGAAGAAGAGGAGATTTGTCATCGGGCGACTAATCTCCCCGAATCTGAGCGTGTACCCTGACCCTAAGGGGAGATACCCATTTCAGGGATGAGGTTTTCTTCTTTGGTAAGAAAACTTAATAGTTAATAATTACCTTGTTTCTAGCTTCCTTCAGATATTGGTGGTGTAGATATTGTTTCAGTTCTATTAGCTCACTGCAACCTACCAGCATAAATATGCATCCCCTTTCTATATTCCCACCAGAAAATGGAAAAATAATAAAGTAGCATTGGGGGGAGGCTTGAAGTTGACATGGGATGTGGATCTTTTCAGATACTTTAGTATTTAGGGAATGGAAATACATTAGATTAGTAAAGGTAGCAAAGGAAATATTCTTCTGACTTCCAGTGATATATGAGCAGGGCAGTGATCTCCAACCAGTGGCTCACAATCAACATGTTGCTCCCTAACCCCTTGGATGTTGCTCCCAGTGGCCTCAAATCAGGTGCTTATTTTGAATTTCAGGTTTGGAGGCAAATTTTGTTTGCATAAAAAACATTTGTATTACCAAACAGAGCCTCCTGTAAGCTGCCAGTCCACATAAGGGCTACCAAATAGCCAACCACAGCCCTTTTTTGGCATTCCCAGAGACTTTATTCATGATTGTGTTGCTCCACAACTATTTTTACATTTGAATATGGCTTATGGGCAAACAAAAGTTGGGGACCCTTGGAGTAGGGGGTCAATCGATGACCTTCTGAAAAGCATCAGAAGCCACCCTTTTAATATGTTATTCACTGTCCAAATGCCTAGGGCCGGGATATATCTGGGGACCCACATAGGCTAGAGGTCTCATGTAATACATTTATTATAACTGGTGTAATGCCATATACAGTGCAGTCACAATTGTATGGTTAAGCAGACAATGCAATTACAGAGGCAGTGATTGTAATATCCGTTGAATAGTATTTTTTTCCCTTTGATGAAATGTGTTCACTGTGCCCATTGAATGGAAAAATCAATCTAGGTATTAAGATTCTTGATTTTAGATTAAAAAGTTCAGCGTATTTTTCAATAAATAAAACCATTGTGTATTTACATAGGAAACAAAATCTGTTCATGTTGAATATAACATTACAAGAAGCGTGCATATCCAGGAACAAATTCATTCATTGCGTTTGCACTAGTATTGCTTTTCGATTCATTTCTGTGAGTGCAGAATGTTTCCCTATACTTGGAGAAATTCTCTTACTTTTTGGTTTGGCGGATTGTGGTGCAGCATTAGTAGGTACTTTGTAAAACAGTTGTAGAATTAAACAGCGTTTTACAATGTTGTAGTAAGCCACTTAGACAAAGAATTTTGTCTTTATTACTCTGGCTGCAGATGTTTTTGCTTAGACAGTACAGTTTCTCCATTACTGTGCATTCCTTAACTTACTCGCCGAGTTTCTAAGATCTAAGACCAAAAAAACCCCAAAAAAAACAAGAAGTGCGCAATGATTATATTCATAGCAAGGTTCTTTTTTTGCTCATTTGCATTATTTCTGAATGTCCTGAGAGAAGAAGGTGTGAAGGAGTTTCCTTCCTCCAAATAGAATCCAGAAAAATCACCTCTTTGAAAAGTTGCTATTGCATGAATATGCAGCAGGGAATGTGAGAACATGGTAGATATACATTATATAGGGGATACATGAAGCAATCAGCAAAGAAAGACTGCAGTGATAATAGGCAAAATGATGTAGCATAACTTAATTCAGCTTCTATTTTACATTATTGCTTTAGACTCCTGGCTTGTACCACCATTTCTGTTTTCTCCTGGCTCAAGGACATCTATATGTTTCCTCTTTCCCTTATTTGTCCAGGTCCTCCGTAGAGATGTATCACCTCTAGACTCTTGCTCTGAAGTTTATGGGGCAAATTCACTAAGATTCGTATTTGCGCCTGGCGTAGTTTCGCCAGCACTTCACAAATTCACTAAAATCCGAAGTTGCACTCAGGGGTAGCGTAAGGTTGCGAAGTTGCGCTAGCGTTGATTCGCTAAGCGAAGCGAAGTTACGCTATCGATGGTTAATTTGCATACGGCGCCAAATTCAAATTTCAATGGAGGAATATGCAGCAGCACTACAAATGCCTGGGAAACCTTCAAAACATCAAATACAATTTTTATTTTGCCCTACACATGTGCCCACTGTATAGTTAAGTTGCCATGAGTTAGGAAATGTAGGGGGGAAGGAGGGGAGCCCCAAAAAATGTTTAGATCTTTTTCAGCCTATCACCGATAATATAGGACTTAGAAAAATTTTTAACTTTTTTTGAAGAAATCCCTATCTACTCTATTGCGCTTCCTCTGGTCTGAGGTGGCAAAGGAAGTCTAGCGTAATAGGTAGCGTTCAGAACAATGCGCGCGTTAGTGAATTTGCGTAGTTACGTCCGTTGCGCAAATTCGCCAGGCTTAAGGGTGCGAAGTTATGCTAGTGATGTTATGCTAGCGTCCGTTAGTGAATTTGCGAAGTAACGAAAATGGCCATCGCTAGCGAATTGACGCGCTTCGGCGCATAGTGAATTTGCCGCTATGTTGAGAGTCATTCATCAATTCCACATTGCAACTTCTTAAAAGTGCACTGACAACTCATACAATAAATGTTGACCTATTATACTGCTCATGTGGGTATTAGTGAAGATGTAACATAGGAAAAAATGTATCTGGTCAGGAAATAGGCACTACAGTCTGCCTCTGTTTTCTCCAGTTTAGAGAACTGTATGTAGAAGTAGTAAGTATTAAGTAAAGCAAAGCCACAATACTGCATTAGTAACATTACAGGTATGGGATCCATTATCCGAAATACAGAAAGGACACCTCCCATAGACTTAATTTTATCCAAATAATCCACATTTTTAAAATGATTTACTTTTTCTTTGTAATAATAAAACAGTAGCTTATGCTTGATCCAAACTAAGATATAATTAATCCTTATTGGAGGCAAAACCAGCCTATGGGGTTATTAAATGTTTATATGATTTTCTAGTAAATTTAAGATATGAAGAGCCAAATTATGGAAAGATACTGGATAACAGGTCCCATACCCAGGACCGCCATCAGAAATCGCAGGGCCCCATACAACAAAATTTCCTGGGCCCCTGGGCTACATCCACTGCAAGCCACACCTACAGGTCCACCCTCCCCACCACACAGTAAAAAAAGTAAAAAGATATGGGTGGTCAGGGCCCCCATAAAAAAACATTTGTGGCCAGGGCCCCCCATTAAAAAATATTGGTGGCTAGGACCCCACATGAGAAAAAAAATATTGGTGGCCAAAATTGGTAGCCAGCCCCCCCCCCACATTATAAGAAAATTGGTGGCCAGGGCCCCTTAAACATCCATGCCTTCCCAAAGTCAGCAGCTCTGGGGGGCCCGGCTAATCAAGTAAGTGTGGCGTGGCCAGGCCCCCCTTACCCTCGGGCCCCCTACAACTCTCCCCCCTGTCCCCCCCTGATGGCTGCCCTGCCCATACCTGTACAATAAAGGCCAAGAAAATGATTGTGCTCTTCAACATTCATAGAGAAGATACTGTATATTACACTATGAAACTTACTGGCAGGAAATGGAGGTACATAGTATACTTATGGTACTTATATGACAGGGGACCAGGGAATGTGCATTGATCAATTTTTCTTCTTTTTCTCTATGTCTGTAGTTAATTTGGCCAGATCAGTAGCACTTCCATTGTATTTTAGTACATTTTTATTAAGCCATGGAGTGCTCCCACAACCTTTCCTTTTTGTATTTTGTATTGTAGCAGATCTATTCTGTTCGGAAGTTCAGCTGCTATGCTGCAGGCCAGGCTTCCATGTGGTTGTAGCACCCCCAGAACCGTCCCATTAAATGGTGGAACAATGCCTTTGGAAATGGGTGTTGGTCTGGCCAGTTTCTCTCTCTTAAAAGCCACAAGCAGGGGAGGATTAATCTCATGGAACCAATGCTGGGGTCTAGGTTATCTCTCCCCTTTGAAAGCTAATGCTGGGGGAGGACTAAAGGTGGCCATAGACACAAAGATCCACTCGTTTTGCAACATCGCCAAACGAGCGGATCTTTCCCCGATATGCCATTAACTAGCATGGCTATATCGGGGGTAATCTGATTGTTCGGCCGTATGGCCGAAATATCTGATTACGATGCACAATGGGCTCTGGTGGGATCGGTCGGATCAAAATCAACCCTGACCGATTGACCAAACGACCGATCTCCGCCGGACGAAAGATGTCGGCACACGCCACACACCATCCGAAAATCGTACGAATCCTCGATTCGTACGATAGGATTTGTGTGTCTTTGGCCACCATAAGCCCTATGATTGAAACCAATGCCCAGGTCAGGAGACCTTTACTTCAGGTAATGCTCTTATGCCGGGAGGCTTTAGCATTTGATATTATGACCAGAGGTAAATAGTTAGGGACCGCCATTGGGGTTTTACCTTGACGTGGTATGGTGGCTTATCAATCTTATGATCATAATTTTGTAACTAAAAAACCCTGTCTTTGTAAATACATGCATCTGCATAGATTACTTAAATGACAGGGGACCAGTGAATGTGCATTGATCAATTTTTCTTCTTTTTCTCTTTATCTGTTGCTCAAGTATACATTTTGGGGGTAAAGTTTACCTTTAAATGACCAGTTCCACAGACAAACCTCTCAGGGCACACATATATGTGTATGTCTTTTATTTGAGCATGACAACATTAATAAAAGCTTTTTAATAAAAGTTTTTCTTTATAACTTTTTTTCTGCTAGTGTAAAACTTCAATTTCTATTTAAGAAGGGGAACCAGCCAGCTCATCCATCTCTCTTGTCTATTAGAACTTCTAATTGTTAGGTGCATGTGACACTCAGGATAAATAATTTTTAGGGCCGAGAAGAATCAGTTGTGCAATTCTTTTTTACCGACTACATAAGGAGTTCTATTTATCATTTGTATTTTCAAGGATGAAATAGTATGCATCAAAGGGATTTTTTTACTAGAATGTGGGAGTTTGCTATGTTGGTAATATGCTTTCAGGTTTGCCCATACATTTTTCTAAAAAACAAATTTACTGTTCCATAAAAGTGCAGTGAAGAAGACTAAAGTTGTTTAGAAAAAAATGTAAAGCTTAGGGCTATGGCACACATGGCTGTAATAATAGGGCAATACACTAAGTAGCTTCTGGGTCAAGGGCAAGAATAAAAAGAGTGGTGTGTAATCACAATTAAGGGCAAAATGTTTATTGTTTTTCATAACTGCCATTCAATACATATACTGTAGATGAGCCGGGTCCAACAAAAAAAGAAAGTAAAGACATTAAGATAGTCCAATAAGACATTAAAAGGGTGGTTCACCTTTAGGTTAACTATGTTTGTTATAGAATGGCTAATTCTTTTCAATTGGTCTTTGTTATTTATCTTTTTTTTTTAATAGTTTTTTAATTGTATGCCCTCTTCTTCTCTCTTTCCAGCTTTCAAATGGAGTCACTGACCCCTCTGAAAAGCAAATGCTCTGCAAGGCTACAAATGTATTGTTAGTGCTAGTTTTTTTAGTTTTATATTCATATTCCAGTCTCTTATTCAAACCAAAGCATGGTTGCTGGGGTAATTTGAACCCTAACTACCAGACTGCTGACGTTGCAAACTGGAGAGCTGCTGAATAAAAAAGCTAAATAACTCAAAAACTACAAATAATAAAAAAATAAAACCAATTACAAATTGTAGCAATCTGTATATCATACTAACAGTTATCTGGTATAGGTCAATCTAAAAACAACTGGACTTGCTGAGTAATCAATGAAGACGTTTCACTAACAGTTAATTTAAAGGTGAACAACCCCTTTAAGATAGAACAATAAGATAGAAATAACAAAAGACAAAAATCCACAATATTTCCCAGCATAAATGACCACATGTTGTAATAATAGGGTTGCAACCTTTCCTTGCCACTAACTCCAGATGGGGCTGGGCACTCCGTGGTGGGCCAATGATGTAACGGGGGCCGGCCAATGATATCAGGGGTGGGGCTATGCTTGGCTGATCACCGGGAATCCTGCCCGGTTTTCCTTATTTGGAAAAGGAAGGGATGTTCGGGTCAAAACTAACTGCCTGTTTTTTTCAAAACCAGACAGGAGATAAACCTATGTGATAATAATAATGATTAGTATATGACAACCAATAAAATAATTTAAAATAAATAATGTATATAATCCAATAACAAATAAAGGTCAAATTAAAAAAGATGGAGATGGTCAGAAGCAAAAACAGGTCTACATGACACAAGGCTGAGTATGGCAACAATAAACAGGTCAATTCCTGACATTCTGAATATAAATTGGATCCCCTAGCTACCCCAAATGGCACTCAAAGCTACTATTAGTAGTATTATTGTAAAGCATGACTTTTCCAGCGGAGTTGCCCTGAAATAGCATTATTAGCTAGCACTAGGAGTAGTCCGTAATTTGTGTTACAAAATAAGTCTATGATTAAATATGTTTCAACCATTTACCTAATATAACCTTGCAGAAGAAATAACAAAAAGCAGGATTCAGCTTTCCCATCACTAATACTTACGCCGTTTACTGAAACTATAACACGGTGGAGAGAAAAAAAAATGATGTGTTTGCTAAAACATATAAAAAAGGATTTGACCATAGCTGGGAAAATTGCAATGAAACGCCTGTAAATTTTCAGCTCACAGAGGATAAAATCTTTTATTTGTATTTATTTTATTTTTTTTCCCGGCCACCTCACATATTAATACCGCAGCTGTGCTTCAGGATAAAGTGCTCTTAACCTATTCCAAATCCAGCACAAATCACTTAATCTTTAAGACAAGGACCTAAAGCAGAATGAAAATTCGGTGCAATGACTCAGCCGCATTCCTTTTACAGCGGAGGTGACTGCAGGGGTTTTTACTCTGCATCTGTAATTGCCTCTGCTAATTGATGGCCTATATAGCAAAGAATTATGACTGTGGGTTCTTTACAAAAATCAGATTGGCCGGAATCTCTGTATGTGTGTTCAGTTGTTTGATTTGTTGCCTTTATAAATGTTGTTGACGTTTTGTGATTATTGTTCTTCTGAGTTTCAGTTTAGTGTTAAAAATTATTACTGCAGGATCATGCTGTTCATCCACATCAAAAGACTTTAATGGTGACCACTGCAAGGAAAACAGCCCTGAGTTCTGCACAAAGTTGAACCCTTGAGAGTAACAGCTACAGATTTGTAAAATATAAGGATATTATAAGTCACCGAGGAGTTCCATGACCATATAAAAGCAGAGGCCGAAGGCCTACTTTTAATACTTTTAGGGGCAGATTTATCAAGGGTCGAATTTCGAGGGTTAAAAAAATCCTTGAATTCGACCCTCGAAGTAAAATCCTTCTAAATCGAACAATCGAATAAAAATCAAACGATTTGAACGATTTTAAGCAATCAATCAAATGATTTTTATTCAATAATAAAAAGTGCCCCAAACCTATCTAGAAAGTCCCCATAGGCTAATATTCAATTCAGTAGCTTTTATTTGGCGAAGTATTGAGTCAAAGGATTTTTTAAAGAGACAGTACTTAAATTATCGAATGGTCGAATGATTTTTACTTCGAAATGTTCGAATATTTTTGGATTCAAACTATTCACTCGAGCTTAGTAAATCTGCCCCTTAATATCCTCATATTTTCCAACAAGGGGTACTTTATTTATTATAATATACATGTTTTAGTGAGTCATGTGACACAAATGACATCACTACTCACTGTTTATAACTGATGACATCACTAGTCTGGCTGTGGGATAGCAGGCATAGTAGGGAGAGATGGTGCCTATAGTAACAGTGGGATAATAGTCTCTGGGAAGGGAGTGTGACTGTGGGATAGCAGGTATAGTAGGGAGAGATGGTGTCTATAGTAGCAGTGGATAATAGTCTCTGGGAAGGGAGTGTGACTGTGGGATAGCAGGTATAGTAGGGAGAGATGGTGCCTATAGTAACAGTGGATAATAGTCTCTGGGAAGGGAGTGTGACTGTGGGATAGCAGGTATAGTAGGGAGAGATGGTGCCTATAGTAACAGTGGATAATAGTCTCTGGGAAGGGAGTGTAACTGTGAGATAGCAGGTATAGTAGGGAGAGATGGTGTCTATAGTAACAGTGGGATAATAGTTTCTGGGAAGGGACTGTGACTGTGGGATAGCAGGTATAGTAGGGAGAGATGGTGCCTATAGTAACAGTGGGATAATAGTCTCTGGGAAGGGAGTGTGACTGTGGGATAGCAGGTATAGTAGGGAGAGATGGTGTCTATAGTAACAGTGGGATAATAGTTTCTGGGAAGGGACTGTGACTGTGGGATATCAGGTGTAGTAGGGAGAGATGGTGTCTATAGTTTCTGCAAAGAGCATGTTTTCTTTAGTTTAATGTTGTTCACTTTCCAGTTTGGGATTTTAAGTACAATTTGTTTGCCAGGGTCACCAAATAAGCAAACCAGCAGGTACTTGTAAGCACACTTGAGGGTGATTAGGAGAAAAAGAAAGTCCATTTATTCAGAAACCTAATGGCTTGTGCTCGTGAAGGTCATAATGCTTCTTCGTGAAGTCCTCTTGCAATACAATGAAACGGTACAGGCTGAAGGTGACCATTTTTCCCATGTAATTGATTTCATAGCGCCAATCTCCATGTTAATAAATATTCATATCTGCTATTTTCAGCACTATTTTCTGGTATTTTCTGGTAGCTGCGAAGAGCTAAGAAACTGATTATTTGTCTTTATTACAGGTATGGGATCCGTTATCCGGAAACCCATTATCCATGAAGCTCCAAATTAAGGAAAGGCCGTCTACAATAGACTCCATTTTATCCAAATAATCCAAATTTTTAAAAATGATTTCCTTTTTCTCTGTTATAATAAACCAGTAGCTTGTACTTGATCCAAACTAAGATATAATTAATCCTTATTGGAAACAAAACCAGCCTATTGGGTTTATTTAATGATTACACAATTTTCTAGTAGATTTAAGATATGAAGATCCAAATTACAGAAAGATCTCTTATCTGGAAAACCCCAGATCCAAAGCATTCTGGATAACTGGTCCAATACCTGTATTTGTTTTGTTGGCAACTGACTTTCCTACTTATGCTGAATACTCTTATTTACATTAGTAAATATTTTCTATATCAGAAAATGCCCATTGAGCTGATGTGCCAAACACTGATTTCCATCTCATAACCTTCATACTTTTTATAACATGTTTTAGAAGTTATGATTTCCCCTTTGCATTTAATCGGGTATATGCACTTCAGGTTGAAATACTTTTTGGTTAGAATTAAATAACAAAGGTCCTGTTAGGTAACTGCAAGATCTATTTTTGTTCATTTCATCACAGAAGGCTGAATATTGTATTGAGCCATTGTTCTGCAAAGTGAGTCGGCTAATCAATCAGATTTTGGGCACATTACGGTCCAGGAGGTCAGCATGGTTTAGAGAAAGAGAAAAACTTTAGCAAGCTGACTTAGCTTAGTAAGTAGATTCACTAACTATGGAGTAATATTGAGGGAATTAACATATACTGCCCTTCTAATTGTCACAGTTAATAATATTTAGGATAAACATTTCTGAAAGGGGTTGTTCTGTAGGAGTGATATTCTGAGACAATTTGCAATTGGTTTTAATTTTCTATTATTTGTGATTTTTGAGTTATTTAGCTTTTTATTCAGCACCTCTCCAGTTTGCATTTTCAGAAATATGGCTGCTAGGGTCCTAGCAATATATTTGAATAATATACTGGAACATAAATAGGACAGGGCCTAAATAGAAAGATGCGTAATAAACAGTATCAATAACAATACATTTGTAGCTTTACAGCGCATTTGTTTCTTTAGATGGGGTCGGTGACCCCCATTTTAAAACTGGAAAGAGTCAGAAGGACAAGGCAAATAAATAAAAAAAACTATAACAATTAAATGACGAAGACCAATTGAAAAGTTGCTTAGAATTGACCAATCTATAACATACTAAAAGTTAACTTAAAGGTGAACCATCTTTAAATATCCCAATAAATATCCCAATATAGTGCTTACAAATTCAAATTTCTTACAGAAGATATACTTCGCTTATTTCTTCTGCAGCAGCTCAGTTGTGGTCAGTTCCAAATCCAAATCTATATTCAAATAAAATTTATACACTGCCCTGAGGAAGACGCCCCTTTGTGACATTGAAACATTGACTAATAAACATAGAATATATTTTTTGATAAATCCAGAGTGGATCATTGAATACTTGTATGTGCAATTGGACAATGAATCTGACTTCCACCTGGAGAGTTAAATATAAGAAGTGCAGGGTTATTTTTGCCTACCCCTACCCTATAGTCCATGCTTCTACCCGGCTCATACACTTCTCTCAATGTATTCCTTAAAATATATAGTTTTTATTTTTACACTGTTCATTTAAAAATGCGAAACATTCTCCAGATTTCAGTTTAGTTTTGTTTTGAAACTGGTGTGTTTATTGCGTCACACAATGTTTCGGAGGGCGTTCCCACCTTCGTCAGGTCACCTGATGAAGGGGGAACGCCCTCCGAAACGTGTGAAGCAATAAACACCGTGCTTATTTAATGTTTACATAATTTTCTAGTACACTTAAGGTATGAAGATCAAAATTACAGAAATAAAACCCCAGGTCCCAAGCATTCTGGATAATAGGTCCCATACCTGTATATTACCAAGAGATATCCTGTTGTCTTGGTTGGCCTATCCAACCTTGGCGCCCCAAATTAAGTTTACAACCCAAAATAACTAGTTTAGAAATAACAGAACATTTCACTTTAATAAAGTGTATCATTGAGACCCAACAGTTTTCTGTCAGTGTCCTAAAGCAAATCACACTTGCAGTTGACCATAGAATTTCTAATAATATACCATCTGATGTGTAATTACATAAACAAAACTGTAAATACTCCTGCGCACAGCATCAATTAAGTTTGTTGTTTTTCCTTTCCATTTCAGTAGGTGCTCAGCAAGGGCCAAACTCTTTATTAAACACGGGAAGCGCTTGTGAATGAGACGCCTTGGCTGTAATTCTGAAAATCCTGGAATAAGAACCAACGTAGGCAGAGAACACTAACACTGTCCTATTAACATTCAACATTGAAACTCTCCTCTCGATTAAATGGGTTTGGGCAGGAACTCTTCATTGTAAAATAAATAATCAATGTAATGCTGAAATGTCTGGAAAACTGCCAGTTATCCATATTCACAAATGCACTGAGAGAGAAATTCTGCCTACCAACAGCCTGCCAATATTCTCTGCAAGCATTAAAAATGTGTTTGCTGGAAGTTAAGCAAAAATGGTATAAAAGGACTTTTTCTTGATTTGATTTGTTCCCCTGCATGATAAATTCTTCCTTCATTGTTTTAATAACATGATGCTAAAAATGGCAAGTTATGCCAACCTCTTCTGCAGTGGTCAAATTCTGTCTTTTATTGTGACTTTAATAACGCATAATAATTAAAGCAACCCAGACCTGGTTGCCGAGCTTTGATGCCATTACCCATCACTCAGTATAGCTGCCTTCATGAAACAAAGAGAATATAAACACTTGAAACATCAGTTGTTGTTTCCACAGGATTAAATTGTATGTGTTTTACATATCTTGCAATCAAGTGCTGATACCGTATAGTAGATTCAGTACATTACAGCAAATATTTGTTCTTTTCAAAGGACCTTCTAAGTTCCCTTTAGCTCTGGCCACCCATCTATTATTTTGGGCCTCTACAGCAAAGACACCACCTAGTTTGCAAACCTTTGGCTCATCATTTAGGGTAAGGGCAGACGCGAAAATTTGGGGAGGTTTTTAGGCCGGCGATAAATCGCCTCTTCCTCGGGGGGACTAGTCTCCCTGAACTGCCTTCCGCCAGCTATAATCGAAATAGCTAGTCGGGTGGCACTGGGAGCGCCTAGTTTTCTGAAGCTGCCCGAAATTTCTTCATGAGGCAACTTCAGGCAACTTTGGAAAACAAAGCATGCTGATAGAATGCCATAGAAATAAATCACCGGTCAGAGGCAGTCCGGGAAATTAGTCGCCCCGAAGAAATCGCTATTTGTCGGTGGGCGACTAATCTCCTCAAATCTCTGCCCTAAAGGTGTCGCTCAGACAGGGATAATTGTTAGAGATGGCGCGAACTGTTCGCCGGCGAACTTGTTCGCGCGAACATCGGGTGTTCGCGCTCGCCGGAAGTTCGCGAACGTCGCGCGACGTTCGCCATTTTGGGTTCGCCATTGTTGGCGCTTTTTTTTGCCCTCTCACCCCAGACCAGCAGGTACATGGCAGCCAATCAGGAAGCTCTCCCCTGGACCACTCCCCTTCCCTATAAAAACCGAAGCCCTGCAGCGTTTTTTTCACTCTGCCTGTGTGTGCTGAAGAGATAGTGTAGGGAGAGAGCTGCTGCCTGTTAGTGATTTCAGGGACAGTTGAAAGTTTGCTGGCTAGTAATCGTTTTGATACTGCTCTGTTATTGGAGGGACAGAAGTCTGCAGGGGTTTGAGGGACATTTAAGCTTAGGTAGCTTTGCTGGCTAGTAATCTACCTTCTACTGCAGTGCTCTGTATGTAGCTGCAGTGGGCAGCTGTCCTGCTTCTGATCTCATCTGCTGACTGCTGCAATAACAGTAGTCCTTGTAAGGACTGCTTTTATTTATTTTTTTGTTCCAATACAGAGCAGTATCAAGCAGATTACTAGCCAGCAAACTTACTATCATCTGTCCCTGAAATCACTAACAGCTCTCCCCCTACACTATCTCTTCCAAGCACACACAGGCAGATTTTTCAGATACATTTTTGCCCTTGATCCCCCTCTGGCATGCCACTGTCCAGGTCGTTGCACCCTTTAAACAACTTTAAAATCATTTTTCTGGCCAGAAATGTCTTTTTTAGATGTTAAAGTTCGCCTTCCCATTGAAGTCTATGGGGTTCGCGAACCGTTCGCGAACCGCTCGCATTTTTGCGCAAGTTCGCGAATATGTTCGCGAACTTTTTTTCCGACGTTCGCTACATCCCTAATAATTGTCAGAGTGAAATGTTGCACACAACCAAAGCCATTTAGAAGCATTGTATATTGCTGCCTATCTCCAAAAAAGGGGATTTAAGTGCAATGCAGGAAATATTTTATTGGACAATTGTCCATTTGTAACATACTGTAGCCCTAAGCATTCCAATATATTCAATATGTTCCTCTGATGATTCCTTCTAATGTTGCTAAACTTATTCCTTGTCCTCAGCTCCTTTTATATTTGGCCAAAACAATTAATAAAGGGCATATCATAAAACAATTATTTTTTGGAAATAGTGAAGCTTTGATGGTTAAGTTAATTTTTTTTTAATAAATAAAGCTTTTTCTTGTTCAGCTTCCCATGAAACAATGCTTTTAACCAGTCCTAGCACAGAAAGGCTTGTATAAAACAGATAATGGACTCAAACATGTCAGATGACATTGAAGAATGATAAAGTTTATGCTTTGGGACAACAGAAATGCAGTTTTTTAATTAATTGCATGAGTTTCCACTTGGGGCTTTCTACGAAGACTAGACTTTGGAGTGGTGATAAAATATCTAAAAGAGAATGGAATGCATAAAGATAGCGATGTATACATATACAGGTATGGGACCTGTTATCCAGAATGCTCAGAACCTGGGGTTTTCTGGATAATGGATCTTTCTGTAATTTGGATCTTCATACCTTAAGTCTACTAGAAAATCATGTAAACTTTAAATAAAGCAAGGTACAAGGTACTGCTTTATTATTACAGAAAAAAAGGAAATACTATTTTAAAAATTTGATTATTTGGATAAAATGGAGTTTATGGGAAATGGCCTTCCTGTAATTTGGAACTTTCTGGATTATGGGTTTCCGGATAAGGGCTATTCCACACGGGGAGATAGTGACGCGGTCGCGGCGACAAAGCGCCGCGACAGTCGCCGCGACCGGCGCAGGCGACAGTTTTGTATGGGCGCCTATGTAAAAACGCCTGTGCTAACCACACGAGGCGATGCGCTTTTCAACAGTCGCCTGAAAATGCCTCGCCAGGCTTTTTCAGGCGACTGTTGAAAAGCGCATCGCCTCGTATGGTTAGCACAGGCGTTTTTACATAGGCGCCCATACAAAACTGTCGCCTGCGCCGGTCGCGGCGCTTTGTCGCCGCGACCGCAAACGCGTCGCTATCTCCCCGTGTGGAATAGCCCTAACGGATCCCATACTTGCATAACTAAACACATGCTTGGTTATCATACTTTCAGATATATAAAAGAACAATAGCTATTCAACTATTGTGCCTATGCAACATTTTAAAAAAGTATTCCTATATATGGGAATCAGCCAAAGAAGATTTTTAGTTTGTAAGGAAGCATAGACTAGATATAGTTTTTGCCTAAAACTATGCTAATTATGTAGCTATGTACAGTATATTTTATATAAAGGATGATCCTTGACAAAACAGCTTTGGTCACTAGCACCTAGAATTGGATGGAAACGCAGCAGCGAAAAGACTCGAAGAAGCAGGTAGAGGATCTCTCCGTGGTGCTCACTAGAAGAACCCTGGGCTGGCTCGGTTTTTTGCTGATAGAAGCACCGGCCCAGGGTGCCAGGTAAGTAAAAGTAGACACTTTGGGGTGCCCCCAAGTGTAAAATGCTATTACTTCTCCTTTAAGAAAGATTATACATAAACATTATCTAAAAACCACGAAACTGTATTGAAGATCCTTCTTCTTTCTTTTTGATGGCTAACATATAGTGAATAAAGTACCCCTATTGTAAAATATGAGGATATTATAAGTCACAGAGGAGTTCCATGACCATATAAACGCACAAGGCCGAAGGCCGAGTGCTTTTACACAGGTCATGGAACCTTCAAGGTTACTTCTAATATCCTCATATAAGGGGTACTTTATTTAT
The DNA here is from genome assembly GCA_038501925.1 of Xenopus petersii. Lineage (NCBI taxonomy): Eukaryota > Metazoa > Chordata > Amphibia > Anura > Pipidae > Xenopus > Xenopus petersii. Next base: position 37,160,967 of record CM076672.1, on the reverse strand, counting down.
TATGATACACACGTTTTAGGGAGTCATGTGACAAAAATGATATTACTAGTCACTGTTTATAACTGATGGCATCACTAGTCATAAGGATATAATTTACAAGATATTCATGGCTTTTGTGTATTATATAGTGAATAAAGAACCCCCTCTTGTAAAATATAAGAATATTATAAGTTACCGAGGAGTTCCATGACCATATAAAAACACAATGCTGAAGGCCTCACCATTTATAACTGATGACATCAGAACTCACCGTTTGTAAGGATATAATTTACAGGATATTCATGGCTTTGTGTATTATAACAGTATCATTTACTATGTGCGAAGGAGGCTGTAAAAGACAGGAGCTGGGTGCAGACAGCACAGACCATTTGAAGATCTATTCTTTTTAGTGCTAGACAATGTGGTCCAGTTAGTAACTTAAATATGCAGAAGCAGTGAAATAAGGAAAGTGCTGAGGGAAATCACATTGTCACAATACAGAGCACTTTGCCTAAGACAGTTAAAATATTACCCAATAAATTTGGCCTGTGTAAAAGAACAAGACCAGAATTTGTAGACTTCTGAGAAAACATGCAGCCAAACAAAGGGTCTGAGAAGATCAATGGATATTGATGGCTTAAAGTTGGAGTGACTGAAAGAAAACTGTATTCCAGTCTAGTGAATATCTGGCACTAGAAAAAAAAATTCTTAATTCACCACATCCACAAAATAAAAAAAAGGATTTTGTAAAGCAAGAAAAATTAATGGACCTTCAGTTCCCTGGCCAAGTCCTGAAATCTGCAGTTTATAAATAAATATAGATAAATGAAAGCTTTTTGCAAAAAAAAAATAATAAAGGGCTATAAACGCTATGACCCTATTTGTTGACTTTGATTGTCTTCTTTGCGTTCTACCTCTTCTTATTGGAGCCCTGGCTGCTGTTAATACTCTGCCAATAGTTTAGACTGCTTTTACCAGTTTTACTAAATTATGATTTCTTTTATTGGGGTCTCCACATGTGTGTCCTTTCACATGTACACAAACAAAGCAAATGTATGCATTATTCACCGGGGATGTATCACCTTGTTTAAGTCTTTCACTGAGCTGCATTTCACTGAACTGCAGATCACCAATGTGGTTTACCAGGAGATAGATCTTTCCCATAGGCAGCAATAAAAAGAAATGCCATAGAAAGCCCCCCCCCCAGAAAGAAGAGCATACGTGACCTTTAATATTACAGAATATTTATAAGTGATCATGTTCCCTTTCCAAAATCTAATATTACTTTTATTTTAAGGCTTGCAGTTAAGATCGATAATGAAATCAGTTGGCAGTAGAGCAGCTTCTCCAAAGAACTGATTGCTCCTTTGTTTGCTTGGAATTATTTATGCAAAAGGCAAGACTCCCTGTTGCTCCTTGTGAGATTTAAATTCTAAAATATAAATAGTTCCCCACCTGCCGGCAGTGTGACATTTTTCTCACATTACTGGCATTTGCATTGCATTATCTAAGGTGCACATCATTTGTATAAATCCAAGGTATGGCCATTTATAATGACTCATTCTATCTTATCTTATTAAAGGGGCAATATAACTGATTTTTTAACATGAGTTCAATGAGTAGGGCTTGTGCTTAAAATGCTTGTTGCCTATTGTTACATACTTAACTTGGTTTGAAAAAATACAAAAGTCCATCAAACCCTCTAAATGAAGCCCAGTCCACATATATAGTGAATAAAGTCCTCCTTCTTGTAAAATAAAAGGATATTATAAGTTACAGAGCAGTTCCATGACCATGTAAAAGCATGAGGTCGAAGGCCATTTTTATATAGGTCATGGAATCTGAGGTGACTTCTAATATCCTCATAATTTGCAACAGGGGGTACTTTATTTATTATAATACACAATTTTCAGTGAGTCATGTGACAGAAATCATATCATTAATCTCAGATTATAACTGATGACATCACTAAGCATCGTTTATAATTTACAGGATATTCCTGGCTCTTGTGTATTATATACACAGACCTATACTGATCTATCTATATGTTCCCGTATATAAACTATAAAAACCAATACCTATAATAACTAACTGTAAATCTTACGATCACAAGAGTCTTGGATATTATGCATGCAAGCCAAGGCATTCATTAAATCTGGCATCACAACATCACATGGCAGGACATTCAACAACCTCACTGCCCTTTCTGTGAAGAACCACATTTGGGGGCCGATTCACAAAATTCGGGTGAAGAATTCGAATGAAAAAAATTCGAATTTCGAAGTATTTTTTGGGTTAAATTCGTTCGAATTAGAACGATTCGAAGTAAAAATCGTTCGACTATTCGACCATTCGATAGTCGAAGTACTTGCCCTTTAAAAAAAACTTCGACCTCCTACTTCGGCAGATAAAACCTACCGAAGTCAATGTTAGCCTATGGGGAAGGTCCCCATAGGCTTGCTAAGCTTTTTTTGATCGAAGGATTTTCCTTCGATCGTTTGATTAAAATCGTTCGAATCGTTCGATTCGAACGATTTAATCGTTCGATCGAACGAAAAATCCTTCGATCGTTCGATCGAACGATTAGCGCTAAATCCTTCGACTTGTCGAAGGATTTCAATTCGAGGGTCGAATTTCGAAGTAATTTTAACTTCGAAATTCGACCCTTAATGAATCTGCCCCTTAGTGCTTAAATTAAAAGCTATGTTCCTCTAGTCTAAATGGGTGGCCTCTGGTTTGTTAATTTTTTGTTATAGGAAAAAAGATCCCCTTTATCTGTCTACAGTGTCGAATTTGTGACGAGTAAACAACCCCAACTTTGACAATCTACCTTTATAGGTTTATTCTTACAGTTCATTTACCATATTAGTTGCACATCTCTGCACTCTCTCCAGATCATTAACATCCTTATGGACTGGAGCCCAAAACACAGACTTAACACAAGGCTTACCAGGGACCTATAAAAAGGCAAAATTAAATTTCCATCCCTAAAGTTTGCACTCTTTTATGTAAGACAACACGTTGAGGGACACTGCCTAGAGTTACACAGCTTGCTGTCCACAAAACTCCCCAAATATTTTTTAAGGGAAAAGTAACACCAAAAAATAAAAGTGTTTTAAAGTAATGAAAATATCATGTTCTGTTGCCCTGCACTGGTAAAACGGTTCAGTTTGCTGTAGAAACACTACTATAGTTCATATAAACAAGCTGCTATGTAGCAATGAAATTGAAAAAGGGCTATATGGCATAGGTTAAATAGTGGATAACAGATAACACCGTTATGTTCTACAACACTATTGTTTGTCAAACAATAGTGTTTTATCTTAACATCACTGTGCATCCAGGATGCACAGTGATGTTTGAATAATACACTATTGTTTGACAAAATTGGAAAATATAGTCACCTGACTATAACTGGGAAGGGTGGGAGCTACAACATGGAGCTGGTCACTGCTCCTGTATAACTATAACAAACAAGGGAAAGTTGTGCTCACCATTCATTTTTAAAACCATTAGGCGGGGGTGCAATGAGACTGTGACCACAAAATACATATAGACAAATACAAGAGTCCTCTGCACTCAACCCATTATCAATATATTTAAGACAGAGACATTTTGTGCATACTGCTACTGAAAAATGCCTTACCCTTTAAAAAAATCAGGCATTGTTTGTCCATATATTGCAATATATTTAAGCTGGCCAACTACGTCAAAGGCATCCCATATCTGGCCAGTCCTATGCTTAATTTTCATCTGATTCATTAAGAATTCTATTGCTTCATTATATTTTTTACAAAGGGACTAATTTTTACCTGCAACTTACTAGCTGCTTTCAAAGTAAAACTCCCAAACCAGTGGGTGTCACCTGACTATAGCTGGGTATGGTATATATATGGTCATTAGCTATACAGGCCAGTTAGATGAGGTTAACAAAGAACAGAACTCATAGGAAAGGTCATACCATGTCAATGAATGCATATGAGGAGATCATTTTATCTTCAGAAACACTAAGAACCAATGATTTGTTCTTTTCAATAATTGCATTCGCCAAAGAAGCACAGTTCAGACATTTATTATCTAAAAACTGCTGCTAGAATTTGTTTTCAACATTCATTTCTAAAATATAATTAGACAGGCTTGCAAAATACTTTTTATTATCTCAAAGGGCTGAAAAATAAAACAAACGCTATACAACCAAAGTAACTCCTATATTAAATCATATATTAAAAAAGGGCCTATAGGGTTTACTATTCCCAGTAAAAAGCTTCAGTATTGTCAGTAGCTTGAAGGATACATTACTGAGAAACTACTGTTTCTAATGTGTATCCAGCATTTATTCCTCTGGTATTATATGAAAAGACACTTCTATTCTTTCTGCCTTTCTCTCTCTCTATAAATATATACAGGTATGGCATCTTTTATACATAAATCTTTTATCCAGAAAGATCCAAATTACAGCAAGGCCCAAACACTCCATTGTAATCAAATTCTCTAATTTGCATTTTTAAAAATGATTTCCTTTTTCTCTGTAATAATAAAATGGTACCTTGTACTTAATCCAAACTAAGATATAATATAATTTTTTTGTAGACTTAAGGTATGAAGATGCAAATTATGGAAAGATGCCTTATTTGGAAAACCCCAGGTCCCAAGCATTCTAGATAACAGGTCACATACCCGTATATGTATAAACACAGACAGACTGGGGATCATTCACACTAAATTTCAGATTCCATAGAGTGGCAAGTAATAAAGCTAAAAACAAAGCAATTATCCATTAGTACTTTACAATTGAGAAAAATAAATATTTTTGATTAAATGCATAAACAAAGAACATTATCAGTACAAGCCCTATTCATTTGGTCCATGCAAAACATAGGCTATATAACCCTACGATGCACTTATGCTTAATCAATAAAGCAAAACTGGCTTCAAAGATTTTATCACATACTAAAGAATGAATGGAATTTAGAACTGTCAGAAAACAGCGAAAAATTTGCGAAACGCAATGAAGTCAACGGACGTCAAAGTAATTTTTACACGAGCGACAATTTTTACATGCACAACTTTTTTTCCCAAATGCATTAAAGGGAATGGGAGTCAAAATAATTTTGATGCGCTTCAATTTTTACATGTGCAACTTTTTTGTCCAAATGCATTAAAGTCAATGCATGTCAAAATTATTTTGATGGGTAACAATTTTTAGAATGATTTTTTTGTAGCAGCAAAATGTTTCGCCTGCGAATTTTCACAGCAGTTTAGTGAAAACAAATCGCAGGTGGCGAAATGCGTACATTCGCCGCAAAACCATGCCTGGTGAATAAATTCGCCCATCACTACTTTGGACCAGGATTTGGTTCGTTATTCAGATTTTTTTCTGCAGGATTTGGATTTGAGCTAACACACGTGCCTGGCTGAACTGAATTCTTAAAATCATGTGACTTTTCGTCTCATAAACAAGGAAGTAAAACCTTTCTTTAATTGTGTGCAACTGTACCTTTAACATTTCTTGCCTCTATTCTGCATATGCAAATTAGGATTCAGATTTGGTTTGGTATTCGGCTGAATCTTGCACAAAAGATTTGGGATTCAGACAAGTCCCAACATAGTGGATTTGGTGAATACATATACAGTCCCATGTGTGGTGCACTCCAATGTATAATGAGCACATGCCTGGGTGCCGTCTTATATATCATAAGTAGCTAAATGCCTAGAAAGCCTATGGGGACCTTCCCCATAGCCTAACATTGGTGTTTGGTAGGTTTTAGGTGGCAAAGTAGGTGGTCGAAGTTTTTTTTAAAGAGACAGTACTTTGACTATCGAATGGTCGAACGATTTTTAGTTTGAAGCATTCGATTCAAAGTCGAATTCGTAGTCGAAGGTCGAAGTAGCCAATTCGATGGTTGAAGTAGCCAAAAAAATACTTCGAAATTCTAAGTATTTTTCCTTCTAATCCTTCACTCGAGCTAAGTAAATGTGCCCCCCAGTGTCTAACACACCAGAGGGGGTATGTGTCATGTCCCAGCAATTCAATTAGTTCCCCATAGGTTAGTAATAGTGATGCAAGGTTCAAAATTAGCATAAATAAAATTAGAACAAGACAGAACCCCGTAGTTTAAATTAGAACCATTGTGGCCTCATGAGAAACACATAGAGGGTTTAGATATGTTAAATTAAAGGTAACTTAGAAAAGCACTATTAGTTAAAGTCTATAAAAGAAAAGGGATTGGGATGTCCTGAATCATAGTAAAGAGAAACTCCAATGTACGGCTGAGCTTTGTAAATTAAAGGGATACTGTCATGGGAAAAAATTATTTTTTCAAAATGAATTAGTTAATTATGCTGCTCCCGCAGAATTCTGCACTGAAATCCATTTCTCAAAAGAGCAAACAGATTTTTTTCAATTTTGAAAACTGACATGGGGCTAGACGTTTTGTCAATTTCCCAGCTGCCCCTGGTCATGTGACTTGTGCCTTCACTTTAGGAGAGAAATGCTTTTTTGCAGGCTGCTGTTTTTCCTTCTCAATGTAACTGAATGTGTCTCAGTGAGACATGGGTTTTTACTATTGAGTGTTGTTCTTAGATCTACCAGGCAGCTGTTATCTTGTGTTAGGGAGCTGTTATCTCGTTACCTTCCCATTGTTTTTTTGTTTGGCTGCTGGGGGGGGGGAGGGAGGGGGTGCTATCACTCCAACTTGCAGTACAGCAGTACAGAGTGATTGAAGTTTATCAGAGCACAAATCACATGACGTGGGGCAGCTGGGAAATTGACAATATGTCTAGCCCCATGTCAGATTTCAAAATTGAATATAAAAAAAATCTGTTTGCTCTTTTGAGAAATGGATTTCAGTGCAGAATTCTGCTGGAGAAGCACTATTAACTGATTCATTTTGAAAAAATTTTTTTTTCCCCATGACAGTATCCCTTTAAGGAACAACTACTCAGAGAATGACTAACTAGCAACAATATTTAGAAAAGCTATAATATAGATACATCTGAGTTTGCTATTTTGTCTTGTTTTTAAACTAATGTAACTAAGGGACTAAGGGATGAATTGTATTAAGTTATTATTGACTGACATTTTTAATTCTTGGGGATTTATTGTATTCACAAAGACAGGCTGGATGGGTGGTTGCTCCATTATGATGATGACTATATGTCACTGATGATGCTGCTGTTTCCCGCCAAATACGCAGATTTAAGGCATTGTTCATTGTTTATGTGACACTTTGAGAAAGGCAATGGGTCGGCTGAAACGTCAGACCGTGCTTTAAAAATAAAAATAAAATTTTAATTATTAAGACCTGCGAGTGCAGATTCTTCTGGATTTATATATATATATATATATATAGATAGATATAGAAATAGATGCACTTCCTGATGACGGCTTGAATTGATAGCTGAAACGTTGAAATAATTATTTGTTTGCCACTTTAAAAAATCCTGTGAGTGCTGTTCTTTTAATGCACTATTTAGATATATATAGATATTGTAAGGAATGTTTACCCCGGTGGTCCAGTGGCCGACGGGGACATCCACCATGGGATTCTTTCCCCTCTGGTGTCTTTATGGCGTGGGCGGAGTGCACTTCCGGGTTTTACACGCTGGCGAAATTCAAAGGTATTTGAAGGGGCTTTGTATGGAAACTCATTGCCCATTGTAAGGTCTAACCAGGCCCGGACTGGCAATCTGTGGGTTCAGCCAGTGGGGCTGCGGTAAGATGCCATAAACAGTCACTATTTATTGGGCTGCTGGGGGCTGTTTGGCCTCTGTGTACTAGGAATGCCGAGGCATATTGTAATCCCAGTCCAGCTCTGGGTCTAATTTAATTAGTTCCTGGGTGCATATTCCTTGTGAATCCCATTGCGTATTCTGGTTTTGACCCTTGCCTGCCTGAATATTTTGAACTCTGCCAATCCTGATCCTTGTCTGTATATATATATATATATATATATACAGTATATCCTGTGAACTCCGCCTGTACTGACCTGACCTGTCTGACCATGCTATTCTGTTTGATCTGTTTGATCTGTTTGTTGCCTTCTGTCCTAAAACCTTGATAACAACGGTGCCCCTTTGCCAGTCCAGAACTCTTGCTTGGCTCCTCTCTTACTAAGACCTGGAGGCATCTGAGTAGCTGAAGGCTCCACCCTGACCCAAAGGTTACAGGTGGAAACAGAGCGGTGACCAGGGAGCCAAGCACCTGTTTTGGATTTAGGGAGCTGATCGTGACAGATATATAGATATAGATAAGTATATCGAAATCTGGATTTGTTTGTCCACTGTGGTATTTATAGTTTAAGGAAATAGAGTTAAAAACTATCTTTTCCCAAACTTATGTTGCATCCAGTTTTACATTGCTATATTGATAGTGTACGGGCCATACTGTATACAATTAAACAGACATTCTTCTACACTCTTCATCTGTGTTGTTTAACCCATTTAAAGATGAGATTTATTCAATAGTCCTTGCAGCAGAATGCACTAAACTTGACCTTTAAGTAAGTCAAAGTGATGCAGTGGATAACTGAAGGGTGTTTTTCACAATATGAAATCTGACATTTCAACACAATGTACAGTATATGTTATAAAACGCAAACAAATGATAATGCTTGGGTTTCTGTAGTATTGAATATTGAGTATTGGGGATATCTTACCTTTGTTGAAATAGAGCAGACCAATTGGTCTGCTCTATTTCAAGAAAGGTAGGATATCCCAATAAAGTATATTCGTATTTATTTTCTAAAAACAAATTCACATTTTCATTGTACATTTTAACAAGTTTGTATCTATTTATCCAGCACCAACAAATAAAATATTTCTTGGCAACAAATGCATTATTATGAGGATTGCTTTAATTTGTGTATAAAGAATGGCATTTGAGCTCTATTTCTCTTCCAGTGTAAGAACTACAGAATTCTATTCTAACCAGCTTATCTGCAATGTAAACACTCCAGCTTGAATGGCTGCCCCAGGGGGACTGTTTTTTCTGAAGTGAATACACAAGGTTTACTAGTGCAAAGGTAACAATACATTATATTTAAATTCATACAAAACCTTTTCATTTTTATGCATTATTGGTCCTTGAAACCTCATTTTTCTTGAACTAGTTTGCAGGTTAAATATCTATACAAAAGCTGAATTATTCATTCTTTCATTTATTTTTCAACTTAAATAAATAAATTCCTCAACTTAAATAAATTCATTCTTCCCTCCCTTGAGTGCAGATATTTGTTTCCTATACCGGTAGACTGGATCCTACATCTAACCAGATAGAGAGGGCTAATTAAATTTGAGAACACCAGCATCTTCTTTTCCCTGGACTTCTCCATTGACCTACAAAAGAGGGAGTCAAATTTTCATAGAAACATCAGGCACTTTGTCTTCCATACGGCACACCTGCAAAGCTCTACATCACCCACAATGGAAAATCTACTTTTCTCACATTTCCTGAAGAAGTCCATACCTACTTTAAGGGATCCTGTCATCGGAAAACATGTTTTTTTCAAAACATATCAGTTAATAGTGCTACTCCAGCAGAATTCTGCACTGAAATCCATTTCTCAAAAGAGCAAACAGATTTTTTTATATTCAGTTTTGAAATCTGACATGGGGCTAGACATTTTGTCAATTTCCCAGCTGCCCCTGGTCATGAGACTTGTGCCTGCACTTTAGGAGAGAAATGCTTTCTGGCAGGCTGCTGTTTTTCCTTCTCAATGTAACTGAATGTGTCTCGGTGGGACATGGGTTTTTACTATTGAGGGTTGTTCTTCGATCTACCAGGCAGCTGTTATCTTGTGTTAGGGAGCTGCTATCTGGTTACCTTCCCATTGTTCTTTTGTTTGGCTGCTGGGGGGAAAAGGGAGGGGGGGTGATATCACTCCAACTTGCAGTACAGCAGTAAAGAGTGATTGAAGTTTATCAGAGCACAAGTCACATGACTTGGGGAAGCTGGGAAATTGACAATATGTCTAGCCCCATGTCAGATTTCAAAATTGAATATAAAAAAACTGTTTGCTCTTTTGAGAAATGGATTTCACCGCAAAATTCTGCTGGAGCAGCACTATTAACCGATTCATTTTGAAAAAAATGTTTTTTCCCATGACAGTATCCCTTTAAGCTATAAAACTCCAGCATCTACCAAGAGGTTGAAAGTAGTTTAGAATTAGTGGCTGTACTATAGTATAACAGACGGCGATGCATTCCCCTGGCAACAGTAAGGATAATACCTTCCCAATTAACACAGTAGCCTTTCTTTTTGTTCTGTGTATAAGACTTTGATGTTTACTATGTACAGCATGGTGGGTATTAGGCTTGGGGCTGTTTTTGGGGCTTGCATTGGATGCTTGTTGCACCACTGTTACCTCTTATGTTATTTTTGATTTAAAAGAAATGCTGAGATTATAACCAGGGGCAAAACACATGAGCACTTATGGCTAACCATGTAAAATATGTTGCACAACAGTAATGTTACAACCCATTAACAAATATGGGATGTAGGGTGGAATGTTTGAGGCCTTAATTGTAGAATTAAAAGAAGCATGGTATTTAATTAAAATGGTATAACTCATGTAATGTGCCTCCAAGAAGCACATCTTACTGGTAGCGGAATCCTGGCTTTGAAGCACCCATGGGTAGGATGGGTCTACTAGGTATGGAAGTATGGAAACTTTGGCAGCTCACACACTGTATTTCATTGATAAATGTATGCCCCTTATATAACACATGCTGTGCCCCTGTGAATGATCATGGTACCCTGCATTACCACACAAAAAGTATCATTTACTAGGGAATATATATATGAAGACCTCTACTTAAGGTACTGAAGTGAAAAGTACATTAGGACAAACTTTATATTATAGAGACAGTAAGAGAAATAGCTGTTTCTAAGGAAATTGACTTTCTTAGAAACCTCTCTCTCTATGGGGCAAATTCACTAAGCGCCGAAGCGCCGAACGCTAGCGTTACTTCGCTAGCGTTTGGCATTTTCGTTACTGCGCAAATTCACTAACGAATGCTGGCGTAGTTTCGCTAGTGTTACTTCGCACCCTTATGCCTGGCGAAGTTTCGCTAGCGACGTAACTACGCAAATTCACTAAGCGCGCAGTGTACTGAACACTACCTTTTACGCTAGACTTCCTTCGCCACCTCAGACCAGGCGAAGCGCAATAGAGTAGATAGGGATTGCTTCAAAAAAAGTCAAAAAATTTTCTAAGTCCCAAAAAACGCTGGCGTGTTTTCTACATTATGGGTGATAGGCTGAAAAAGATCGAAAATGTTTTTGGGGCTCCCCTCCTTCCCCCCTACATCTCCTGACTCATGGCAACTTACCTAGACAGTGGGCACATGTGTAGGGCAAAATAAAATTTTTATTTGATGTTTTGAAGCTTTTCTAGCCATTTGTAGTGCTGATAGGTATTCCTCCATTGAAATTTAAATTTGGCGCCTTATGCAAATTAGCCTTCGCTAGCGTAACTTCGCTTTACTTAGCGAATCAATGCTAGCGCAACTTCGCAACCTTACGCTACCCCTGAGCGCAACTTCAGATTTTAGTGAATTTGCGAAGCGCTGGCGAAACTACGCCTGGCAAAGTTTGGCGAAGTGCGGCGAAGTTACGCCTGGCGCAACTACGAATCTTAGTGAATTTGCCCCTATGTTAGTTGCTTGAAAGTCAAGATCACATAATATATGAATGTGATACTAAGATATTGACTATGTTGACTTGACCGCTGTTTAAGGGACACACAATGAACCTATAATAATGAATAGAATAGAGACAAATATGGAAATTTAATTTTGTATAAAAACACAAGTAGAATATTGGGATGGAACACTAAAACCATAATGTCTACTAAAATCTATGTTGGCAAAGAGGCCAAACATCACGTGGTGGTCACCATGTCCAAGTTCTGTGCATACTCTTTATGAAAATGTAATTCACCAGAAATCAAATTCCTTTCTTAAAATTATTTGTATGTGAGGAAACATCTCTCGATGAGTATACATTCTGTAGCTCCTTTTATCTGTCTTGCAGCTTAATTTATTCCGCTGAACGTATGGTTTCTTAGCGGCATCAAAGTAGACAGCTCCCTGGTACTTAATGGCAAGGCACATCCGCTTGACCTTTCATTTCAGCTGTGATCTTTGTGACCATCAACAGATTTAATGTGATAAATAGGATCTAAACAAATCCTACTAATTAGGGATTAAGACTGGCTACAGCTATTTAGTTGCATGATGTGAAAGGAAAAGGTTACCATGCATAATAGATGAATAACTGCAGATATATTTACCCATGCAATATTTAATCTGTTTATAAATACAAACTAGAATGAAAATATGTATGTATATTTATATATATGATAGTATCTAATGGTGGTAAGTGCAGAAGAAATACCATTAACAGTGGAAATCGTGAAGTTAAAGAGAGTTGTTGACTGGAAAATAAATATAGAAGATGCAATATGTTAGTTTTTGGAAACGACAGCTGGCACAACTAGTAAAATGCCTAATCATGAGATTCCTTCTGTGATAGATAATCAAGCAAAACCATGATAACTACCGACAAATAGCTCATTCCCTTTTCATTAGGCAGAAGATTACATGAGGTAGAGGAATGAAAATATTCATGGGATGGATTGGATAATAGCAGCAGAATTTGAAAGAAGGTCCTAGCCATTCTGCTATGAGGGTTGGTGAGAACTTGTCTTGGGTGGACTTCATACAGAATCACCAAAACGGTGCCCACTGGGAAAGCGGTCTGTTCTTTCATGCAGGGAATTTAAGGGGCAGTTTTATCGAGGACTGAATTGAAAATTAAAATTTTTGAATTTGAATTTTGAGTTTATTTTAGTGTAATTCGACTAGGAAATAGTCCAAATTCAATTTGAATGAAAAAAAAAAAAATTTGGAATTTATGTAATGTACTGTCCCTTTAAGAATTCAAATTCGACTATTTGCCATCTAAAACCTGCCAAATTGGTGTTTTAGCCTATGAGGGACATCCTACAATCAATTTGGAGTTGTTTGATGGACTGTTGAAAAAAATTTTTTCTTTTTGGTGAAAAAACTTTTCTCAATCCTATTCAATTTTTTTCTCGAATTTAGAGTTTATGGGAGTTTTTAGAAACTCCCACAAACTCGAAATTTAACGCTTGATAAATCTGCCCCTAAAAGTTTACAATTGTTAACAGGAGGTTAAGCTTTCTATTGTAGTAGTACCTCTACATTAGTGATTCTGGATCTCACCTGATCATGAAGCAGATCAGATAATGGTCAGTTGGGGTCTGCTGGGCAAAAATGGTCTCTTCATAAAAAAAACAAAAAAAAAAAAAAAAAAAAACCAACAAAAAAAAACAAACTAGCACATTTTGCATTTGATGGAAGACTCCTTAATATAGAAGCAAACTATACATAAAAGTTTTGAACCAACAGTGAGAGCATGCAAGTCAATGACAAAAAAATATAATTTATTTATAACCTGACAGTGAGCCAAGACAGTGGTTTGAGCAGAAGGGATATTGCTTACAAGTCTGTAATATTATCTAAGCAGCTGCATTTAGCAGATTGCAGCAGGGACAGTTGTGGCTAGAAGACCTGAAAATATCGGGATTCCTAAGTGAATTCATGTAAAAATGTGAGTTGTTGATGCTAAGGCTTTTATAGTCAGTCTCTGTGATATGAGTCTTTTGTATTTAACCATTATTATTCTTCAAATGCAATTTTTTAAGTTCAGCAGTATCCACATTATATTTCCTTTTATTATACTTTTTATCTCTAAACTTGCTTTTATATCTGTTGATGCAGGTGTGAGTAATTTGATTTCTAAGCCTTTTTTTGACACACTGAAACTAATCCTGTTCACTGCTTCGCTGAAATGTTGAATCCACCATTGTAGAAGCCATACAGCTGTGTGCTTTCGCCATCTTGTGTGCACTGCATCTATGGGATAGGTACAGTAAGGCTAGACAACACATCTTTTTGGAGCTCTGATACCACTAAACATGTATGCTTCAGCAATGTGTGCAAACAGGTATAACCCTTATTTGGTTACTGTCTCTTTAAATAGCAACTAACCCTTGGCAATCCAGGGGCCCTGAGTCCCTTTTGCATATGAAAAGTACTGAGAACTGTGATTTACAGCGCAGTGCCACCACCTATGGAACATTGAAGAGCACACCTCGGGGGTTTCACTAGGAAAAATAACACACAGTTTGCAAATGAAACAGATATAAACTTTATATAAAATAGTAGTGAAAGAACTTGAGCAATCTAATACATAGTGATGGGCGAATTTTAGGCGTTTTGCTTCGCTGAAAAATGTGCGAATTTCCCGCAAAATTTGAGAAATTACGAAAAATTCACGAAACGGCAACCATCGTCTAGTTTTTGATGCCGGCATCCATTTTTTTGATGGCAGTGAATTTTCGCAGCGGTTTCGCGAATTTATTCGCCGGTGGCGAATCACGAGAATTTGCCGTGAATTTGCACCTGGCGAATAAATTTGCCCATCACTACTAATACACAATACACTCCTGCACTGGGGATATATGGGACCTATTTAATTCACTATTAGGTGTCACGACCGGCACCCGATACCAGAACAAATGCCAAGCACCCTGGTCTCGGCTCGGCTTCACCAGTAGTGTGACCACTGTTGGGCTTCAGGAGGAGCCCTCAGCTTACTTGGGTGCCCCCTGGACTTAACGAGGGGTGCAAGGCAAGATGTTCTGGCTGGCGAAGGGGCACGGCTGTTAGCAGAGTCTTTTGGGCCGAAGGTCACGGTACAAATGGAGCAGGCAAGAGAATAGTCAGACAAGCAGAGTCGAGGCAGGCGGATATCAGAATCGTCAGGCAGGCAAGGGTCAAACCGGGTTGTCAATCAAGGGGTTAAGCAGGAAGAGTTGTCGTAGGAAGGCAAGGGTCAGGATACAGATTTCAGAATAGTCAGGATACAGGCAAGGTCAAACACGGATAATCAGACAGACGAGATTCAGATCAGATGCACAAGGCTCAGGAAACCACTAGAAACAAGTTCTATCACAGGCACTGGCTGGGGATCAGAATGGGCCTTAAATACAGTCAAATTTCGCACCAAAATTCATCTGCTAGGAAAGGAAGCCAAACTATAAGATATATTGGATCTAACTGTTAATGAAAATTTGACAGCTATGAAGACAGAATGAAGAGAAATAGTGATGGGCGAATTTGTCCTGTTTCGCCAACAAATTTGCAAATTTCCAGAGAAATTCGCAAAAAGCTGAAATAATCTCTGCAGTTTCTTGAATTTATTCGCCGAATCGAGGGAATTCGCGCCTGGTGAATAAATTAGCCCATCACTAAGAGAAACTGATATTGAGAGAGAGAAATTGTGAAGAGTGACCTGATTATTTCAGAATTTTTAACTGATTGTATTTAGAACGTTTCTTATTTCAGTATGATGAAGCTTATATTAAATTTTAATTTTTGCGATAGTTCCCCTTTAAAAAAATAAGAAAAATGGTGATGGTTGAATATACCCAATTTGCCATAGATCTTGTTACAGCAATTGACTTTAATGCATCCTCCTCATGTTCGACATTATAATATATTTATTTTTACATGTTAACACCCTAAGTTAAGCGTATGTTTGTTGTTTAAAAAAAAACGTGTTGGAGCTTGTGGTGATCAAGAACGGAAGACATTATGCAGATACAATTAGGGGCATATTTATCAAGGGTCGAATTTTCGAGTTGATGGGAATTTCTAAACACTCCCAGCTACTTTTGTTGGGTGGACAAAAAACGCATTGTGCAAGTCGCATATATAGGAGACAGTATACATAGCATATAGTCACATGGGTTAAAATATAACAGGACTGAAAAATGGGTGATTGGTGAACCACCTTAAATTTTTCTATCTGACGGAGGGGAATGCTGCATCTTCATCTGCCAAGATAAAATTAAGGTTCATTATAAAATCTTCAGTGAGCGGAAGCAGGGAATAACTTCTCCCAAACTCAGCTTAATCTCATGCACATCTTTATGTGTACTGAAACCTGAAATAAAAAGTCATAGATTTATAAAGACATTCCAGTTTGGTGTATTTTGTTTAACACAGGAAGTTGGGTCAAGGCATCTCGATTTCCTCTCCTAATGTGCTTTCTCATGTATTGTGACACAACACTCAGCATACATATTTGGCGATTTTACTCCTAAACGTACAAAATATTTGTATGGACATCAATTGCCACCACATTATCAAAGTGGATATTAATATACATTTTCTGAAATGTATATCAGTCAGCATTAAGTCCTAGTAATGGGTGAATTTATTCGCCAGGTGCGAATTTGCAGTGAATTTGCAGGATTCACCGCCAGCGAATAAATTCGCAAAACGCTTGCGAAAATAAATTGTTGCGGGTGTTAAAAAAAAAATGGACTCCGGCGTCAAAAACGGACACTGGCGCAGTTTCGCGAATTTTTTGCCGTTTCGCTCAAATTCGCCCATCACTATTAAGTCCAGTAAAGTCCAGTTAACAAGGGATGTTTAACAATATTATTGCTAAAGAGTGGGTGCCATGTGATGTCTTCCCTTGAATCAAGGGAAGGCAATCTCTCACTAATTTCAATGACCCCAAAATTTGTGTTTTTTTCATATAAAATCCAAAGTTGGTGGAAAAAAAAAATCACACATTTTTCAAAATTTATTATACCCCAAGGATGGAAAAAGTCCAAACCCAAGAATCTGGCATCTCAGACCTGCCGAGGTTGCATATAAGTCAATGGGAGAAGTCCCAAAGATGTTTTGATCTGCGCTGGGTTTTGTGCAATAATCCAAAGTTTTCTCGCAAAAATAAAAAATATATATGTAATTTTGGGTGAAAATTCCAAAAAACTTTTGGGGATTTTCTCCACAAACGAAATTTTTGGGAAAGTGTATTAATAAATAACCTGGAAAAACCAGTGTGATTTTGGTCGTTTTTTTTTCCCTGAAAATATTGAGATAAATTCGGGCTTTGATAAATAACCCTCTAAAAATTCAGTTCCTCAAGTCTAAAAGGGCACCCTCTGATTCTCTATAATGCTCTCTAATGTATTTGTTAAGAGTAATCACTTCCACTCGCAAGTTTATTTTTTTTCCAGAGAAAACAACTACAAATTTAGTAGTTTATTTCTCCCATTCCTCTGACCACTTTAGTTGCATGTCTCTGTACTCTCTCCATATAATAAATATCCTTCCTAACGACTGGAACCCACAACTGCACTGTGTACTCAAGGTCTTACCAGGGATCTATAAAGGGGCAAATCTATGCTTTTATTCTTCTAAATATTGTACTTTTTATATAATAAAGTACTCGTTTTGCTTTACTAGTCACTGATTGGATTGACACCTAGGGGCCCATTTATTAAACCTCAATTTTTTCTAGTTGAGTTTTTAAAGGGGAAAATTTACATTTTTAGAGGGAAAAAAACCTCAAATTTTAAGAGATTTATTATAACCCAAACCTGCGAAAAATCCG
The DNA here is from genome assembly GCA_038501925.1 of Xenopus petersii. Lineage (NCBI taxonomy): Eukaryota > Metazoa > Chordata > Amphibia > Anura > Pipidae > Xenopus > Xenopus petersii. Next base: position 37,143,488 of record CM076672.1, on the reverse strand, counting down.
AATACAAAAATACTCCATCTCAAACCTGTCGAGGTCACGTAAAAGTCAATGGCATGTACTGATCAGAAAACTTTGTACTGCACAGAAGAGCCCCCAATAAGGTGGCATCGCCATTCTGCTTTAAATCCCAGTGGGTAAGCTTCTACCTTAAAGGAGAAACAAACCCATAATAAAAAAAAGCCTACCCTACATAGACCCCCCTCCCCCCCAGCCCCTCCTCCCCCTACCTCAGGTAAATGCCCCTACATCTTTACTTTCCCCTCCGTGCTGATCCTGTTCAGCGGAGTTCATGGGCGCCATCTTCAGCTGCTTCGGTGTATTTTGTTTAACACAGGAAGTTGGGTCAAGGCATCTCGATTTCCTCTCCTAATGTGCTTTCTCATGTATTGTGACACAACACTCAGCATACATATTTGGCTATTTTACTTCTAAACGTACAAAATATTTGTATGGCTATCAATTGCCACCACATTATCAAAGTGGATATTAATATACATTTTCTGAAATGTATATCAGTCAGCATTAAGTCCTAGTAATGGGTGAATTTATTCGCCAGGTGCGAATTTGCAGTGAATTTGCAGGATTCACCGCCAGCGAATAAATTCGCAAAACGCTTGCGAAAATAAATTGTTGCGGGTGTTAAAAAAAAAAACGGACTCCGGCGTCAAAAACGGACGCTGGCGCAGTTTCGCGAATTTTTTGCCGTTTCGCTCAAATTCGCCCATCACTATTAAGTCCAGTAAAGTCCAGTTAACAAGGGATGTTTAACAATATTATTGCTAAAGAGTGGGTGCCATGTGATGTCTTCCCTTGAATCAAGGGAAGGCAATCTCTCACTAATTTCAATGACCCCAAAATTTGTGTTTTTTTCATATAAAATCCAAAGTTGGTGGAAAAAAAAATCACACATTTTTCAAAATTTATTATACCCCAAGGATGGAAAAAGTCCAAACCCAAGAATCCGGCATCTCAGACCTGCCGAGGTTGCATATAAGTCAATGGGAGAAGTCCCAAAGATGTTTTGATCTGCGCTGGGTTTTGTGCAATAATCCAAAGTTTTCTCGCAAAAATAAAAAATATATATGTAATTTTGGGTGAAAATTCCAAAAAACTTTTGGGGATTTTCTCCACAAACGAAATTTTTGGGAAAGTGTATTAATAAATAACCTGGAAAAACCAGTGTGATTTTGGTCGTTTTTTTTCCCCTGAAAATATTGAGATAAATTCGGGCTTTGATAAATAACCCTCTAAAAATTCAGTTCCTCAAGTCTAAAAGGGCACCCTCTGATTCTCTATATTGCTCTCTAATGTATTTGTTAAGAGTAATCACTTCCACTCGCAAGTTTATTTTTTTTCCAGAGAAAACAACTACAAATTTAGTAGTTTATTTCTCCCATTCCTCTGACCACTTTAGTTGCATGTCTCTGTACTCTCTCCATATAATAAATATCCTTCCTAACGACTGGAACCCACAACTGCACTGTGTACTCAAGGTCTTACCAGGGATCTATAAAGGGGCAAATCTATGCTTTTATTCTTCTAAATATTGTACTTTTTATATAATAAAGTACTCGTTTTGCTTTACTAGTCACTGATTGGATTGACACCTAGGGGCCCATTTATTAAACCTCAATTTTTTCTAGTCGAGTTTTTAAAGGGGAAAATTTACATTTTTAGAGGGAAAAAAAACTCAAATTTTAAGAGATTTATTATAACCCAAACCTGCGAAAAATCCGAATACAAAAATACTCCATCTCAAACCTGTCGAGGTCACGTAAAAGTCAATGGCATGTACTGATCAGAAAACTTTGTACTGCACAGAAGAGCCCCCAATAAGGTGGCATCGCCATTCTGCTTTAAATCCCAGTGGGTAAGCTTCTACCTTAAAGGAGAAACAAACCCATAATAAAAAAAGCCTACCCTACATAGACTGTGAACTCCGCTGGACAGAATCTGCACCGAGGGTAAGTAAAGCAGGGGCATTTGCCCGGGGGGGGCTATGTTGGGGGGGAGGGGGGTTACGTAGGATAGGGGGTAGGGCTTTTTTATTAAGGATTTGTTTCTCCTTTAAATTCATGTAAATACTAGACACAAAACGGCTATTGAAATTTCAAATTTCCTTCTCAATGTATAAAAGATTTTTAAGAATTTGGCACATGGCATTATATTTTTTATAAAGCATGAAAAATGGAATCAATGGAATGTGAAAACAGTTGGTGATAATGGAATGGAAATTATCTCATGTTCCCTGAAATTATTTCATGTTTCCTGAAATTCGTGGCCGCTAAATCTGGTCTGGACTACAATGTTAATAAAATGCCTATGATTTTGTTTTTAAACGAGACGTTCACATCGTAAATATGTTTTATAAAGTCTATATGACTAGAAGAGAAAATGCCAGCTGTTTATAATTCAGGAACATAATTTCAAATGTATGTGAGTAATACTCCTGCATTTATTCCATTACATTTCTTTATTCCTGTTACTTTGCCCAGTTTTTTCTATTAAGCATACATGTTAATATTTAGACACCAGCAAGAAAACCTGTTAATTTGAGTTGCGTCCACTAACCCACAGGTGTAATAAAACAATTTAGATTGTAGCTGAGATGACCCATTCTAAAGAAAAACATGTCATTTGATGTGCTCGGTAATAAAGCCGAACTCATTTGAAAAACCCCGGTGCTACAGATCTGTAAAATGAAAAGTTATGCCATAGAATGTAAGATATGTATTAGAGAATCTAAGAAAATTAATGTACCAGTTCTACCGTCATATCTCAGCCCATTTGCTATGACATTGCAACCTTTCTTCATATACAACCTAAGCAATTTTAAAGCACTAATAGTGTTAACCTTGATTGATTCAGATATAGCGGAAAAAATCATTTCTGATAAAAAAATGGATATAGCCAAGGCAGATGACTCAGCTTTTCCATGACATTACAAAAAAATATGAGCTTAATAGCTTTGAATTTATATTTGTATAACGTCTACTTCCTATTGAAATTCAGCCATCAAAAAGCAATTTATCTTCAACTGGATATGACTGCTTCATAGGTTGGGGTGTGATGATCAGAGCAAGGGACTTTATTGGAATATAGCAGAGCTACTCAGTTACACATGTTTTTTACCAATGTTATAGGTATAAGTTGTGGGTAGGAGGGAGAAAGGTAGAAGGGAGCCAAGACTGTAGGAGGAAAGCAGTTACAAAGGTAGAGAAGCTCTCATATATACTGTACATACTGTACAGATGAGTTCCATTATATGGAGTAGCTTTGGACCAAGTGCCTTTAATAAATCTTTTTTTTAATAAAACTTTTTTTTATTCATCACTAAACCATGTCTTTCTTTCCCTGGCTTTTACTATATATAATGAATAAAGTACCCCCTCTTGTAAAATATAAGGATATTATAAGTTAACGAGGAGTTTCAAGACCATATAAGGCCGAATGCTTTTATACAGGTCATGGAACTCAGAGGTAACTTCTAATATCCTCATATTTTGCAACTGGGGGTACTTTATTTATTATAATACACAAGTTTCAGTGAGTCATGTGACAGAAATGACATCAGAACTCACTGTTCATAACGGATGACATCAAAACTCACCGTTTATAAGGATATAATTTATAAAATATTCCTGGCATTTGTGTATTATATACCGTATATACTCGAGTATAAGCCGAGCCGAGTATAAGCCGAGGTACCTAATTTTACCTACGAAAACTGGGAAAACTTATTGACTCTAGTTATTCAAACGGATTACTGTGTGCATTGTCCCACTGTCCCACTACCATGTGCAGAAAGTGCTGTTTGATATTGCCATCACTGTTAATCTTTGGTATAACCAACAGAGGGCGCTGTGTGATATTGCAGTCACTGTTATTCTTTCATATAACCAACAGAGGGCGCTGTGTGATATTGCAGTCACTGTTAATCTTTCATATAACCAACAGAGGGCACTGTGTGATATTGCAGTCACTGTTATTCTTCCATATAACCAACAGATGGCGCTGTGTGATATTGCAGTCACTGTTATTCTTTCATATAACCAACAGAGGGTGCTGTGTGATATTGCAGTCACTGTTATTCTTTCATATAACCAACAGAGGGCGCACTGTTATTCTTTCATATAACCAACAGAGGGTGCTGTGTGATATAGCAGTCACTGTTATTCTTTAATATAACCAACAGAGGGCGCACTGTTATTCTTTCATACAACCAACAGATGGCGCTGTGTGATATTGCAGTCACTGTTAATCTTTCATATAACCAACAGAGGGCGCACTGTTATTCTTTCATACAACCAACAGATGGCACTGTGTGATATTGCAGTCACTGTTATTCTTTCATATAACCAACAGATGGCGCTGTGTGATATTGCAGTCACTGTTATTCTTTCATATAACCAACAGAGGGCGCACTGTTATTCTTCATATAACCAACAGAGGGCATTGTGGGATATTGCAGTCTCTCCCCAAGTGTGCTGTTGGTATAGGAATGATTAAAAGTGACTGCAATCTCAGCTACTCGGGTCTGGTACCGCTGACCCGAGTATATGCCGAGGTAGACTTTTTCAGCACATTTTGGATGCTGAAAAACTCGGCTTATACTTGGGTATATATGGTATAGTGAATAAAGTACCCTCTCTTGTAAAATATAAGGATATTATAAGTTACCGAGGAGTTTCATGACCATGTACTGTATAAACATGAGGCCGAAGGAATTTCAGTGAGTCATGTGACACAAATGACATCAGAACTCACCATTTATAACTGATGAAATCAGAACTCACCTTTTATAATGATATAATTTAGAAGATATTCATGGCTTTTGTGTATTATATATATATATATATATATATACTGTATATGTGTGTATATATATATATATATATATATATATATATATATATATATATATATATATATTTAGCAATGACTCATGAGCATTAAAAATAGGAAAGGCACCTATTAACACTGAGCATGGTTACCAGAGCAGAAATCGTGTTGTATGGCCATACAGCCAGATTCTATGTATTAGTTATGCTCATCTTCCCATATGGTAGCAGCAAGAATTCATACAACCACTCCTAAATGCTCTTGTAGTACAGGTATGGGAAGCGTTACCCGGAAACCCGTTATTCAGAAAGCTCACAATTACAGGAAGGCCATCTCCATTTTAAGCATATACATTTTTGGTATTTCATTTTTCTTTCTAGTAATAGAACAGCTATATTCCTCACGCTTCTCTTTCCATGAAATACTCATATATGCAGCCCAATATTAGCCACTGAATGCAGACATTCATTAGATTTCTTAACTTGTCTAATCTGCCAAAATAATTTATTAACCAGCAATTTCCCTGATAATCCATAAAATATTGATTTGTGTTTCAGCTGAGTTTGTGCCAGTCTAAATATACTGGGAACAAGTGGCCTGGGCCACAGAAGGCAATATTCCCCAAACTAAGCTTTACAATTATATGAGCAAAAATGACCACCCTGTATGGAATAATACCCCCTCTACTGTAAATTGTAAGGATATTAGTCACTGAGGGGTTATATGACCATATATAGACTCATGTTGCAGGCTGAGCTTTACAGAGAACTCTGAATATCACTTGTATTATAAAGGGTATTGTACCACCAACTTTAAATTATAAGGATATTTGAAACCACAAGTCTGCAGATTGAGTTATACAGGGAGCTCTGATGGCTCTATGTCCTTCAGGCACATGGGCTGACTGGGCACAGGAATTTCATGGTTGCCACGTGTATGAGTGCCTTAGTCAGGTCACTACCTAGTTATCTTTTAGCTCACCTACCTCATCTTTTCCATTAAGTTTTCTCTCTTTTTTTGGACCTATCTACACTTCTCTCTCCTTTAGGGCAATGGCACACAGTAAGGGCCACAATGGGGCGTCCCCCACCAGCCTATATTTTCCACACAAGTGAGCCCCAAATAAAGGACTGATCTCACCAGATCCTGCGTTCCGGTTTCCTTGAAGAGAGTACCTTCACCTCCAATCCTCAGTGCACACAAACAAACCAAGGGCACACATACATGTTAGGTCACATGAGCCAATTAACAGACAGAGTTGTGTCTTCCATACTTCTTCCTGTTACAGTTAGAGTTGTAGTATTTCTGGTCAGGTGATCTCTGAGGCAGCACACAGACCATCACAAAATGGTGGCTCAAGGCAAGAGATGTAAAAGGGCAATATTTACTTAAATATACATTCCAGTTTGGCAAGATTTTAATATTCCTCTTAGTATGTAACTGACTGTAACAAGAAGTGTGGGAGTAAAAGACAGAACTGAACTCATTAGACTCATTTGACCTAACATGTATGGTTTCTGGGAATCGTATGGTCCTGTGGGCGGCCCTAAGTGCTTAAAATGTCAATTTTCTATTCAGGATTCCCCAGTGGCACCTACTACTAAAAAAGTATATTTTTATGAAAATTCTTTATTTAAATAAAACGGGGTTTTACATTTGAGCTGTTTTATGCAATGTATTTTTATAGAGACCTACATTGTTCAGGGGGTATAGTTTCCTTAATTGAATCCCCTTGGCACGCATACACCCACACCTTTTTCCCAATTAAGTGACTGGGGAGTAGGGTGCATCAAATGAATCAATAAACTAATTTATTTCAAAGGTATTTTGAATGGAGGAAATCTATTGCCACATTTACATAATAATAACAAGTTACCATAAAGAGCAAGACTCCGGGCTCTAGTTTATGAATAGAACATTCTGGAACAATAAGAAACACATATATAATACATTAGGGGTATGAAAATTTTTCGTTCCCTTAATACTTAAAGGGTGAAACAAAAACTCTTTGGAAACGTTATAGCGGCAATGTCTTTTAAGAAGACAAAAGATCACTATTTGTCATGAAAATAAGAAGGATTAGATTATAATAAACCTTTAAATAAAATTATAACAACAAGTCGTATTATACACTAGACATCCAGAACCCCATTATGTCCTATGACAATATGGTACCACTGCCCAAAAAAACTTGGTTCTGAATGATGATTTCACCAAAAGGTGCAGAAGAGTATCTCTGAAAATGTGCAAACAATACCGTAAGGATTTACATCATGCCAACAATTTATTGGTATATATTTTATGTAATTATTCTTAGCGTCAGATGAATGCTAAATCACATTGAGTTATTTTAGATACCAAAAGCCACATGTGAATAACTTTAAAAATATTACATTTGCTGCATGCTTAACAAAACAGCTTTACCCAGGTACAGTTTTTATTTTTATGTTTCTCAAGACAGGTGCAGTGGATAAAGATATTTTTCCTTGAAACTGAGCAAAGGGAAAGAAAACTGACAGCACAAAGAATGTCACCTTAAGTAGATTCATTCATAGATTATGTTTTGCATGCCTAGCCAGACTTTAGGGAAAGTTCATTGGAGGGCATCCAAGCCATTACATTTACTTGCCAAAGATTGACAAAAGTTACAATTGCTGTATGTCGAGAGAGCTCACTGCAGAAGGAATTGGAAAACTGCCTTAAAAAAATAAGTAATGTTGGGGTTACATGGCATTTTCCAATATCCCAATCCCAAATATTGAAAGAATTGTAATATACATAAAAATCAGATTTGTTTAGCAGCATTAAATATATTTACTATGATATAAAGTGAATGAATGAGGAATAAATGCCCCCAAATGCATCATGTTATTCTGAATAAGAAGCAATTACCAAATATCTGTTGGATATCACAAGTAAAGCTGCTTTTGATTCTTAATGTATTTGCAGTATGTAGTCTGATAAGTATTATTAGTATAATTATCATTATAATCATATATATATATAGTAGGTGTTAATGAAGCATATAGTGCACATGGTGAACATGGCACACGATAAAGCCTGCTTCTTCTGCACCGCACTAAACTCTTTGAAATTATCTTCTCTGTGCATGTGTAATATAAATATTACATCAATATATAATGATATTCCTGTTATAGGTTTTTTTTAAATAGTTTCTGTACAAGTATGCTAGTGTCTGTATGGTACCATGAAGCAGTGTTTCCAAAATGGTTCGGCCAATGTCACTTGCTTGCAAATCTACTGAGGTTCAAGTGGTTTGCATGTGGCAGTTACTATTGCTGTAGCTGTCATATTTCCACTCTAAAATAATATGTGGTTGGAAGACCAACTAATTTGATCTTAGTAAGGTTCTGTTGTCATTTTGGCCTTACAAAATGGGTACAATTTTTTCATGTGTATCTCTTACTTTGCCTAATGAGTTATATTTTCACTTCATTGAAGAAGCAAAGCTGGGAATTGCACTACAATCTTGAGTGAACAGGCCCCGTTACACCTTGCTTACACCCCATTGCACCTTCTGTTCTCTGAATTCTGGGGTCTACCTTTGCTTTGCTTACTCACATACTTCTATTGTTTTTTTTTTTATTGGCTCGAAAGGTGAGTTGCCTCCTCTGCCTTTGATAAGTTATTAAAATAGTGTTTTCTTTACAACTGCCCCTTTGTCCACCCTCATTTTGGGTCAGAAAATGCATGGTAATGTGCTACAGCCTGTGTTATAGTTCTGGTGTCTGCAACCTACCATAGAAAATAAAAAAATAAAAACAAAAGGGACTCAGTTGTAGGGGCCCAACATAAGGGGTGATTTTTTTTTACTGTCTTTAATATACCTAGAGCCCAACTATAGCAGCCTAATAAGCAGTTCCAAGTGTTTTACATTGAAGTGGGGATTGAAGAGTGGGGGGGAAAAGTTTTGTCTTTTATTAATTGTTATTATTAATTTTTTTTCAGTAGAGTAATCAAAATCTATAAGGACAAAAAGTTATTTTTTATTAGTAGTCTTACAGGTTTTTTTTATTTTGGACTTTCATCTCTTTATAGTATCTTTATTGAAAGCATATTCATGCTTTTTTATTTATCAAACTCCTTGGGTAGGAGCAATTCTCAAAATACTCCTTTCTCTGTGAGTAACATCCAATGGTGTTTTATTGCCCTGAACATAGTGTTTGTCTTTTACTATATTCATCAATAGCCCTTTAAAGCTTTTTGTTAACTTTATTGCTTTATTGATTCATATAAAGCACTGCGTATCTTGACAGCGCTATATAAATAAATGATGATGATGATTCATATCCACGCTTGGCTATTGCAGACATGGTAGGTGTGGTAGCCAGCAAAAGCTGAAAAGTCATTATGTAAAATAAAGATCCATACACTAACACAATATATTCCCCATCCAACACTAACACAAAAGGGAAAAAAGAAAGAGATTAAAAAAATGTATTATCTGGCAAGTCTAAAATTTTCAAATTCCACTAATTACTAGAAAAATAAATTAAAAAATGTGTTTAATGGAGAATTATTGGAAAATGTATAAACATAAATGCATGAAGATAGGTTCCAATAACACACAAATTAAAACAATCTATTTGAATAATGGTTTCATTTGGGCCTAAAGGCGAGCAGTAAGCCAAAATCAATCCTTTTGTTTATAGCTAAAAACAAATGAAGAATGTCAACAGGAGACATATAATCAGCTGATATATATATATCATTTTATCCATATGAACAGCTTGGGAAAGGATGGACGATACTTATCCTACTGATTAATTGTTACCAAGTTACCCACATTAATAGAAGAAAGAAATTATAAACAGCACCAGCAACTTGAATATTTTCCTAGACAAACAAAATGGCAGTAGTGACTGTTATTATGTTCCTGAAGTGGATTACTATGAATTGCTCTTACATCAATCTTTATACAAAAGCTTCATGTATTAAACTGAAGTTTAACTTGAATTTCACACCTTACCTATAGAACTGAACTATTATTAAATATTAGGTTAATATATCAACCTAATAAAATTAGCTTTGGTTTATGAGGTGAACACTTATTATACTGTTAATTTGAATGAAGCGGTAAAGGTGGCCACACATGACGATTTGCTCATTAGGTGAGGTTGCCAAACGAGTGGATCTTTGCCCGATATGACTATTTGTGCTGACTCATATTTGGCTAATGGTTTTATCAGATCATAAAGGTCACCAATGTAGGACATCGTGAAAGGACCTCATCACTGCTCCAATGTGGTTCTCACCCTATGGGATATCCAATTTGCAGACAGATATCTATCGAGGAGAAGACAAATAAGCTGATGACTTGGTCTGAATGGGCAACTTAAATCTGCCCTGTATGGCTAGCTTTATGCTTGTGCACTGGGTTGTGGCATGTTGAGTTGCCATTATTTGCAATACTCAATCTCTATCTCTAATTGTGGATTGAACCTCAATGGAAGCTTCCATAACCATACCATCAATAGTTATTCCTTTGCATCCTTTGCAGCAGCACCTATGAGATTGATTCCTCCCTTCAAAAATAGGACAGTTAGACACACCTCCAACAATTAATTATCCAATAAAAACCCCCCTTTGCCCCACACTCCTCATTGTTTTTTTCTGTCCTACCGGACAAGATAGGATGGTTAGAAGAGAAAGGGGCAGTAGTACCTCCAGGAGGCTTTTGAACCAGGCAAATACCTTGACAGGCGGATTGAGAAGGTGCGTATTGGAAAACGTTTTCTTCGCAGGTAGAAAGGTCTTCTTTTTCTCATCTGACCCCAGTTTTTTTGCTCAGAAAGTCCCGCTGGGATTAAACAACGGGGCGGAACGCGGCCCGTCGTGACGTCAGACGCTGACGTGCGGACGAGCCGACGTAGGAACGGCGGTTTACGTTACGAAGGCGCAAGTGCGCAAAGATGACGTAAGGGCGCTGGGAGCGTCGAAATTCGCGCCAAACAATTTTGAATAGGCTATTTATAGCCAGTATTACTGACAACAGGCCTCTTCGTATGAGAGGGGTGGCTGCTGTGGTACCTAGGAGGTCTATTTTCTGCCTTAAGAATTTTTTTCTGAAGAGCCTAAGGTATATTTGCAGTGGATAGCAAAAATATGATATAAATATATATGTATATATAAAAGGGGGACAAATAATAAAGCATATTATTGTTACCTACCTTAGATGTCAAGTCCTATGGAAGGTCAAGGACCTAAAAAGAGGAAAAGGAAGAGCAAGCATATTATATGCAGGGAGTGTGAAGCACCTCTTCCTGATGATTATCAGAGGGGGCGCTGTGTGGAGTGTTTAGAGAGGGAATCCCAGAGGGGAGACCAACTCTCGGTGTCCTCCATTAATTTAATCAAGCAATTGATTAAAGAGTCCATGCAGGAGTCGGGACATCACAGCGACCATAAGAGGAGTTTTGCTCAGGATTCTGATACAGGTCCAGAAGGGGATCTAGTAATCCTGGATGAGGTCGGTTCATCATCCTCAGAGGAGGAAGTGGAATTGGCTCTGTTCCAAACGGAAAAAGTGCCCAAATTGATAAAAGCGGTAAGAACAGAAATAGAGATTTCTGAGGGAGAGTCTCAGTCAAAGGACCCAGAGGGGGATCTTAGAGGCTGTATAAGAAATAAAACTTTCCCGGTACACCCGCTTATGAAGGAGCTTATGAAAATGGAATGGAGGAATCCAGAAAAGGCTCCAGTCATAAATAAGAGGTTCAAGCTGTTATATCCAGTAGAGCAGACTGAGGTTGATCAATGGGAGGCACCACCAAAGGTGGATGTAGCTGTCGCCCGCTTCTCCAAAAGAACAGTGATTCCGGTGGAGGATGGGTCAAGCCTCAAGGAGGCTATGGACCGTAAGGCAGAGACATCATTAAGAAGAGTCTACTCGGTGGCGGCAGCACAATGCAAACCTACAGTAGCCTCTACTTCCGTTTCTAGAGCTCTCAGAGCATGGGTTCTGCAGTTAGAGCAGGATGTAGAGAAAAAAGTTTCAAGGGAGAATATCTTAAAATCTCTCCAAGATATTAAGATGGCAACAGATTTTCTCTGTGATGCTTCCATCCAGAATATTAGGCTAGCAGCAAAGATTATGGGGTTGTCTACTACAGCTCGAAGGGCTATTTGGTTAAAGCCTTGGGAAGCAGATGTGGCCTCTAAGAATAATCTATGCAATATGGAGTTTCAACCTGGACATCTTTTTGGGAAACAATTAGATGATCTCATGGAAAAATTGTCAGATGACAAGGGAAAAAATTTACCACAGAAAAAGAAAGGTAATTGGAAGAAATCTTTTTTTCGGGGGCAGAAAAAGTCTCCCCCTAGATATGGCAACAGAGGTGGATACAGGAACCAAGGTGATAGGGCAAAGTTTAGACCCTATAGAAAGAATACTGAGTTTAAGCCCAAGGGTAAATATCCCTACTCATTTAAGCCCTCAGATGCATGACGCCAGAAGGGAAGGGGTAGGAGGAAGGTTGCGCTTTTTTTCACAGCAGTGGGTAGAGGTCATTCAAGAACCTTGGGTACTCCAAGTAATACACCAAGGCTTGAAGATAGAGTTTATAAAGTCACCCAACCCACGCTTCCTTATTACCCCTCAATCAACAAACCAGAGGAAACAGCTAGCGTTACAACTAGCTATTCTGGATTTTGTCCAAAACAAGGTTTTGGAGAGAGTGCCTACAAACAAAGTAAAATTGGGAGTTTACTCAGGGGTTTTTTTGGTTCCAAAGGCGGACGGAAGAGTTCGCATGGTTGTAGACCTAAGATACTTAAATACCTTTATAAGGAAAAAGACGTTTCGAATGGATTAGATCAAGACGGTTATCAATCTATTGGAGCAGGGGGATTATATGGCAACCATAGATCTGAAGGATGCCTACCTGCATGTACCAATTTTTCAACCACACAGAAAATATTTGAGAATAGCGGTTCACATGTTGGGAGAAGTCTGGCATCTCCAGTTCACGGCCCTACCGTTTGGTATTTCTTGTGCCCCGAGGGTCTTCACGAAAATTGTAGCTGCGGTGGTGGCTGTATTGAGAACAGAGGGCATCGTCATAGTACCATATCTAGACGACTGGTGGCTCAAGGCGGTGTCGGAGAGTCTGTTGAAAAAACACCTGGACAGAGTCCTGAATCTCCTACAATTTTTAGGTTGGATGGTGAATCTACAGAAGTCATCTCTACAACCAGAGAGGAGGAAACAATTCCTGGGTTTTGTGATAGATTCAGGACAAATGAGTCTAATGATTTCCCAGGACAAACAGATGAAATTAATAAATCATGTGAAAAGGCTAAGACAGCCGGTACCCATATCTGCCAGGAGAGTAATGAAAGTACTGGGATTAATGTCATCAATGATAGAAGCAGTACCCTGGGCTCGTCTCCACATGAGATTGTTGCAACAAGAGTTGCTAACAGTGTGGGACAGAAAACTCGACTCTCTAGACAAATGTTGGATATTGTCAAGAGACACCAGATCCCAGCTCAGATGGTGGCTCCAGGCTGTCAGATGGAAAAAGGGCAGGTCACTACTTCAGAGGAAGTGGTGTATACTGACAACAGATGCGTCCGGCAAAGGATGGGGAGCCCATCTAGGCAGTGGCTCAATTCAGGGGACATGGTCCATAATAGAGAGGACTCTATCCTCAAACTTCAGAGAATTGAAAGCAGTAAGCCTGGCATTAATACATTTCCAAGAGTTTGTCACGGGGAAATCAGTAAAGGTCCAGACGGACAATGCTACGGTCGTCTCCTATATAAATCGCCAAGGAGGGACCAGATCTCCACTATTGCTAAGAGAGGCTCTGAGGATGCTTCATTGGGCAGAGACAAATCTGGTGCAGATCATGGCAGTCCACATAAAGGGTGTGGACAATGTGTGGGCAGATCAACTGAGCAGGGAGGTAATTCTGCCTGGGGAATGGTCCTTGAAAGCTCAGATGTTTTGGAAGATAACAAAAAAATTTGGCGTCCCACAAATAGATCTAATGGCATCGAGAAGGAATGCCAAACTACCCAGGTTTCATTCACTGTTTGCTCAAGATGATCCAGAGGAGCTGGATGCAATGTCAGTGACGTGGGATTACAGCCTAGCCTACATTTTTCCTCCTTTCCCGATGATAGCCAGGGTACTGAGGAAAGTGAGAGAAGACCAAGCGAGAGTAATCGCAATACTTCCTTTTTGGCCCAAGAGAGCATGGTTTGCCCTACTCATGAAGATGAGTCATGGGGAGTTTTGGGTTCTCCCACAGGTCAAGGACCTACTGTCTCAGGGCAAATATCTTTACAAGGATCTGGAGATACTTCGCTTGACAGCATGGAACTTGACAGGCCCTTACTAACGAAGTATGGACTCTCACATCAGGTAATCGAAACCATGCTGCAATCTAGGAAAGCTTCCACGAATAAAGCCTATGCAAGGATTCAAAAAGTCTTTAGCAAATGGTGTGTGGAGAACAAGGTGGTACCATTGACCCCGTCTGTGCGTGATGTGTTAAATTTCCTACAACAGGGTTTTGACAAAGGGTTAAAGCCTGGTACAATTAGAGCACATGTCTCTGCAATTTCTGCTTTCACCGGGATTGTCTTTTCATCGGATCCTTTGGTGACACGGTTTTTGAAGGCTATTGGGAAGATCCGTCCTTCTTATAAAGAGCCTGTGTCGAGTTGGGACTTGAATATTGTTCTTAAGGGATTATGTAATGCCCCATTTGAACCTATTGAAGACTCGGACATTAAAATATTATCTATGAAAGTGACGTTTCTGCTAGCAATTACCTCGGCGAGGAGGATCAGTGAATTGGGAGCTCTATCTGCTAAGGAGCCTTATATTCTTTTTTTGGAAAACAGAGTGGTATTAAGAACTGTTCCATCCTTCCAACCAAAGGTGGCCACGGCTTCAAACATAAACCAGGAAATAATTTTGCCATCTTTCTTTCCAAATCCCGTGGGAGAAGAGCAAGACAATCTGCATTCTTTGGATGTAGCAAGAGCATTGAGAAGTTATTTACGGAAATCCAGTCCCATCAGGAAGTCCGAAAGTTTACTGATCACTTTTTCAGGTCGAACAAAAGGCAACAAGGCTTCCAAATTTACTATTGCTAGGTGGATTAGAGATACTATTCACTTATATTATGAGTTGGCAAACCTTCCACCTCCAGTTTTTGTCAGAGCACATTCCACCAGAGCTGTAGCCACATCTTGGGCTGAAAGGAGTCAAGTGTCAGCAGAGCAAATCTGCAAGGCAGCTACATGGAGTAGCTTGCATACTTTCTAGAGGCATTATAGGCTTGACATCTGGGCTTCAGAAGAAGCAAGTTTTGGCAGAAACATTCTCCACACATGTCTGGAAGTTCCCTCCCTGTATAAAGGAATTACTTTCTATATCTCATAGGTGCTGCTGCGAAGGATGCAAAGGAAAAAGGAAATTTGTTCTTACCGTAATTTCTCTTTCCTTTGGATCCAAGCAGCAGCAGTAGTTTCCCACCCGTTGTTTTCTCAATAAATGGTTAATATGCATTATGGTTTACTTGTTATGACAATGAGGAGTGTGGGGCAAAGGGGGGTTTTTATTGGATAATTAATTGTTGGAGGTGTGTCTAACTGTCCTATTTTTGAAGGGAGGAATCAATCTCATAGGTGCTGCTGCTTGGATCCAAAGGAAAGAGAAATTACGGTAAGAACAAATTTCCTTTTTCTTACTAAGATTGGATCTACAAGTTTAGACAGGATTAGTCATTTAACAATAGCTTTCTAATTCATATGTTGAAGGAAACTATACCCCCCCCAAACTATGTAGGACTCTAAAAAAATATATTGCATAAAACAGCTCATATGTAAAACCCTAGTTCATGTAAATAAACCATATTCATATAATATACAGTACTTTTTTAGTTTGGTAGAATGTGCCAATGGGTAATCCTAAAAAGAAAATTGCCATTTTAAGAACTAAGGGCCGCCACCTCTGATTCTACAACTCGCTGTGCACACAAACAAACCATACGTGGTAGGTCACATGAGCCAATTAATGGACAAAGTTCTGTCTTTTGCTTCCATACTTCATCCTGTTAAAGTTAGAGCTGCAGTATTTCTGGTCGGGTGATCTCTGAGGCAACACACAGACCATCACCAAATGATTGCTTAAGGAAAGAGATGTAAAATAGCAATATATACTTAATTATATATACCAGTTTGGTAAGATCCTTTATTATTCCATTAAAAATGATGGAAGCTCTCTGTTGTTTAAGTCTTCATTTTGGGGGTAACATTTTCCGTTAAGCAATAACTGTGTAAACATTGTGTAGATGTTCTCTTGTGTGTTAGCCATTCTGCTCTAAACCTTTAGACCTAATCCTTGGTCTGATTTTAACAGAAGTGCTCATTACTCTTAACTATATACTGTTTTTCTAGTGAAAAGAGTTTTTGTTAACTTGTGTATAGTAATGAGTTTGGGTCAAACAGAGTGTATATAGAAAAGCAAATAATGGACTTCATCGTTCACATTTCCCCATATATTATTGGTACTTTTGTTACATAGTGGAATGCAATTTTTGCAGTTCTCCATTGTCCATCTCTAATCGTAGAGCCAGTTTAAAAGAAAGCTTCCATTATTATATAAATGCTAGCAGTAACGTTGAGAAGAGTCTGCTGAGATGGCTATGGTACATACGTTCACATAGATGGGATGTACAACAAAACTGATCACCATTATGCCCAACTGGAATGTATTCTTATTTAAAGTACTGTATGGAAAAACACATTCAGGTATCTAAGTCCATCCCATTTCTTTTCCTCCAAATTCCCCAATACATCAATTGCTTAGTATTTCCATACCACCATCATCTAGTCTTATTTAGCTACAGTTTGAATTGAATTCTTTTACACCAGATTGTTAATAGAAATAATAACTTATTAAGTGATTATAGACCAGGGTAAGGATGATAATCAAGTGGTGTAGGCAGAATAATGAGCTGATGCTTTGCAATCAATCTATGACTTTTGTGTAGATTGATAATTTACTGTCTACACAGCAATGACTCACGTGATTGTTCCCTATGTACATTGTAGAGATAAAATATAAAGTGCTCACTTGAATGATAAAAATCCCATGGGCATAACAATTTCCAGTATATTCTGAAAAAGATTATCTTGTGACCTAGCAGTGACCAAATCCTATTAAATGTTGATTGTTAATTGGTCTCAGTTGTGCCCTCAAAATAACCCAATGTTGCTAATTTTCAAAGGGCCAGTGCACTGCGCCATGTCCCTTTTTCCATGATTCCAGATTTTTTTCCAGCATGCTCTCAGAAGGGAAGCTAAATAATGTCTC
The DNA here is from genome assembly GCA_038501925.1 of Xenopus petersii. NCBI lineage: Eukaryota > Metazoa > Chordata > Amphibia > Anura > Pipidae > Xenopus > Xenopus petersii. The sequence goes on along the minus strand of CM076672.1, from coordinate 37,126,288 downwards.
TAATTGCATCCAGGGGAAATGGTATGCATTAAACGAAACCTTCCTTAATTTACATTTTTCAAATAGATTCTTTTACAAATCTGTGCATTATGCTAAAATAAAATCAGTACTAAAATCTTTTTTTTTTTTAATTTTTTTATTTTTTTTACTCATGTTGACCCTAGTGTGTATATACAGCATACGAATACTAAAAGTACCTCTTTAATATTAATATTGCTTTTGCCTTTTTTAATGAATATATTGAAAGATGATGTGCAATAAATTTGTTGTTGCAGGGTTTCATTGAGCTTCTAAAACACAAAGAGGTAAATATTATAATATTTAAAGACATGGCAACCTAAAAAAATCTTCAGAGGACTCACTTACTACATAGGTCATAAATTGCCTTTTATCTGCTGTTTTAGCAAAGGATAAAACACAAAGGGGTAGATTTACTAAAGGGTGAATTGTCGCCAGCGACCGCTGGGAACCTTAATAAAGACAATAGAGTTATTCTAATGCCCTACACATGTGGCCACTGTAAAATTAATGTTCCATATGTCTGCAAATGTATGGGGAAAACCGGTTACCCAATAAAAGTTTAAGTTAGGTCTTTTGCAGGCAATCAGGCTGAAAAAAGGAAAAGACGCCAGAGTTTTTTGGACTTTGATGCATTTTCGGCTCACGGAATATAATGTAAAAATTGAGGAAGATCTCAGCTCTATAATGCACTGCTACCGAATTGGCGCCTGCGCCCATTATAAATTGGCGATGTCCCTGCGAGCGGTAACATCAGCAAATTGTCGCTAGTGTTAGCCACTTCGCCCTTCAGTAAATCTGAAGCACAGAGTTAAATATTATAATTCTTAAAGACAAGGCAACCTAAAAAAACAAAAAAAATTTCTGACGGCTCACTTACTACATAGGTCATTCATTGCCTTTTGTCTGCTGTTTTAGCAAAGGGGAAAACACAAAGAGGTAAATATTATAATTTGTAAGGACAAGGCAACCTAAAAAAAAACTTCAGCCAATCATGAAGTTGTACTACTACTTAAACATGAAAGCAAAGATCTGAATGGTTACTATGGGAATAGTAAATCAGCTCCCTGGTGTTAACATAATAAATATATATCAAATACATAGCTACTGTATTGTTTACCTAGTGGCTGATAAGCCAAACTACTGTAATGCTTCAGTGAATTTAATGTCCCACTCAGCTTCTCAAATTTCTGGCGTTTGGAAACACTCCAGGGTAGGATTCACTGAACAAAACAAGAAAGGCTTCCTGGAACACTTTAAGGTCTGGGCTTCCAGCATTTTCAGAGTACTAATTATTCTGATGTAGCTCGAGTCAATTATTTGGCAAGCACATAGTACTGGGAGATATTACAGCATGCTTTCAATAATCAAAATGTATTTAGCATTCTTGCAGCCAAGACACACCCTTTGCCCCTCACTTTTCCTAATGATTTTTATGCAGTCGTGTTTTCTCTCTGGCTTTGCAGAATATTGCTTTAGAATGAAGTAATATAATACAAAACAATAACAACAATCGTCTCCTTGTAATACAGAGGCAACATGGAGCTGCCATAAAACAAAGGTTTTATGTACCACCCTCTGTGAACTTAATGCCTTCTTTAATATTTTGTGATAAAACAGCATGAAAAGCATATTATTTGCCATGTTCCCTAGAATATACAGCAATAATGGTTTTAAGGCTGGAATATTAAGCACTGGGAGTTTGTTTTGCTCGACTGAAGCAGGATTAATTAAGTTTGATTAAATGCATCTTTTTTTCACCATTTGCAAATATTTACATGTGATTTCTGAAACACGCAAGATATGTCTGGTTGTTCTTTATCTTCTTTAAACAAGACCAACCGACCAACAGCTGCTGTGTAGCCGTGGGGGCAGCCATTCTAGCTGGAAATAAAGGAGAAAAGGCACAGATCACATAGCAGATAACAGATAAAACACCATTGTATTGGACATGGCTGATCTGTTATGTGCTATCTAACCTGTGACTTTTTTCTTTATTTCCAGTTTGAATGGCTGCCCCATTGCTTCACAGCGGCTTGTTTATGTAAACTATAGTTGTCTTTCTGAAGCAAACACACAGCTTTTACCAGTGCATGCTAACAGTATATTATATGTTAATTACTTTAAAATGCTTTAATGTTTAGGTGTTACCATTCCTTTAAAAACAAAATGATTGGTTGCTATGGGTTACTACTCTTAGGCAAACTTTGTGCTTTTTATTACATTACCCTAATAGAGCTTGTTAACCCATGTGGGGTGGGTCTCCTCCAGCATTATTCCAGAGGAACCTGGAGACACATTAATGAAAACTTACAGTATATAGGGGGTTATTTATCAAAATCCAAATTTATCTCATTATTCTCTGAAATATACTGCAGCCAAATCCACACAGATTATTTCCCATTATTTCTCAATACATTTTCCCGAAAAATTCCAGTGTGGGATAAAAAAATTGTGAAAATAGCACGAAAATTCGTATAGTAAGAATTTTTTCGGATTTTTGCCCGAAAACCACAAACTCTTTGGATTTTTGCACAAAACCTAGATCAGATCAGGATATCTTTGGGACATCTTCCATTGACTTATATGTAACCTCGGCAGGTCTGAGATGCCGGATTTTTGGAGTCAGACTTTTTCCATCCTTGGGGTATAATAAATCACCAAAAATTTGAGTTTTTTTCACAAAAAAATTGGATTTTTTAAGTTTTTGACATTTAGGGCATATTTATCAAGGGTGGAATTTCGAATTTTTAAAAACTTCAAAATTCAATTTCAAAAAGACCAGCTGAAATGAAGGTGTTTTTTTTTTTTTAGCCGAATAGGTCCGTTTTCGATCTAATAGGTCCGTCTTCAGCGATATTGGATATCGTACGAATTGAAGTAATAGCGCATTCGATCGAATCCGAATAACAGTTTTTCCCCAAAAAAACTTAGATTTTTCAAAGTCAAATAGGCTAAAACAGCAATTCAGCAGGTCTTAGATGGCGAATGTTCGAAGTCGAATTTTTAAATTTTGATTTTTGAATTTTCGCTTTGTTTTCAAATTTGAATCGAATTTGGACTATTCCCTAGTCGAAATACACAAAAATTTGCATGAAATTCTAATTTTTTTTATTCAAAAATTCACCTCGACCTTTGATAAATCTGCCCCTTAGACTTTTATAAATAACCCCCAATTAGCCTTTTTAAATGAAAAACCCCAAAGTTGATCCTTCATTTTGACACTTCTACATAGTACAAGGACACAAATTTAGCATTGCAGTAGTTTGATATTTGATGTAGTTTGATGCCTTGGTGTTATGTTGTGAAATAAGATAAAAAACAGAAGGTAGAAGAATTGCCTTGTGTACATTTTAAAGATATTCATGTCTAAATAACTGCAAGATGTATAATTAGAATGATAAAAATGTAACTCGGTGTTACAGAGTTTAATGTACATAGATTCTAAAAAAATTAAAATGAAATTTCAAATTAAACATTTTAGGAAAAAAATGCCCTGGGACAGTGATATGGTTCTTTTTTCTGCTCTTACATTCTTATTTTTTTTTTCTCTGGGTTAAACTGTATAATTAGGCACAGTAATTCTACTTAGCAATTTGCAAATTTAGTGCCTAGCAAACAGTATGAGTTGGCATCATTAAATGAGTTAAAGAAGGACCTTGAAATCCCACTGTTGATTTATCTGCATATCTTACATTTTAATTGGATCAGTGATAGCTTCTATTATGATCTTAATTGGAAGAGAAATCTGGCAGGGATTTTTTCCATATCACCGAGCTTTGTAATTTCTACAAGCTGATTGCGCTGTATTTTGACATAGAATTATTAGGCCAGTGATGTGTCTCTTGTTTGGTTTTAAGCTTCCTTTTTTCCTTGGAAAAAATGATGAAGATCATAAAAATGTTAAAACACAAAGGTAAAGAAAAAAAAACCATGAACCAGCATTGCTCACTTTTGTACAGAGTATGCCACCAGCACAGCAGTTCCAGAATCACTGCAGTACCCTGAAGAGGAATGGGTCACTAAGGTGCATGAAAAAGTGGAGTTTGAAAACCTGTCCCAGAAACAGCCAGACAAAAGTAAAATTTCAGGCACAACTGCCTTAAAGGAAAACTATACCCCCAAACAATTTAGGTCTCTATAAAAAGATATTGCATAAAACAGCTCATTTGTAAAACCCTGCTTCATGTAAATAAACCAGTTTCATAATAATATACTTTTCTAGTCGTGCCATTGGGTAATCATAAATAGAAAATTGCCATTTTAAAAAATAAGGACCGCCCCCTGGGATCATACGATTCACTGTGCACACAAACAAACAAATCTGTTGCTTAAAGGAGAAGTAAAGGTTAAAAATAAGTAAGCTTTATCAGAAAGGTCTATATAAATATACCAGTAAACCCTCAAAGTAATGCTACTCTGATTAAAAAGTAATGCTACTCTGAGAAACACAGCATTTCTTTCCTTTTATTGTGTACACATGGGCTTCTGTATCAGACTTCCTGTTTTCAGCATAAACCTCCAGGGCAGGGCTTGAGCATGCTCAGTTTGCTCCTCTCTCCCTCCCTCCTCCCATCCCTGCTGTAATCTGAGCTCAGAGCTGTATGTGAGCAGGCAGAGACTCAGGCAGGAAGTGATGTCACACCAAGCTTAAATCTCAGCTTCTATCCTAAACAAACAGAGACAGAGTCTAGAGCTGTTTACTCTGGTATGGTAAAGCATTCTGCAGAATAAAAATAGTGTTCTAACTTGCACTATTGTGGCTAATCTGTTGGCAATAAACTGACGTGGACCTTTCCTTCTCCTTTAAGTATTCATTTGGGGTATAGTTTTCCTTTAAGTGGTTGCTCTTTAAAGAACTGGATGAATATAAGCAAATTATAGGTCACTGCTGGCAATGCATGCATTGGCCAACTTTCCACCCATTTTTCTAATTTATGTATGAAATGTCTGGGAATCTGTTCAATCTAATCTAAACTGTTGTTATGTTTTAAAGTTGTAAATTTACTAAGCGGTGAAAATTCGCCAGCGACGGCTTCACACCCATCGCTACACTTTGCAAGGCGAAAATTTGCTCAGACAACGCTAAATACTAAAATGTGAGGTTGCTTCCAGGAACGAATTTTCGTTAGCGTTACTTTGGCAATCAAAGCGAAGATGCTGTAGCATTCAATTATGCCTAACGCAACTTCGTTAGGTTAGGTCTTCACTCAGGGTGATTTGCATACGGCGGGAAATTATAAAGTTGAATGGACGTATATGTTCCAGCAAATACATTACATTACACAAGTCCAGGGAACCTTAATATAGAAAATAGAGTTGTTATAATGCCCTACACATGAGCCCACCGTATAGTTTATGTTCCATATGTTAGAAAATGTATGGGGGAACCTGGTTACCCAAAAAAAATTTTAAGGACTTTTGCAGGCTATCACTATGAAAAAAGGTGAATGACCAATAGCGATTGTCTCTTTCGCTAGCGAAGTTAAGCCTGTGCCCGTTAGTATGTCAGCGAAGTGCCTGAAAGCGGTAACACTGGCAAATCGTCGCCAACGTTAGTCACTTCACCCTTTAGTGAAAAAATCATAAGAAAAATCGTATTGTACGATTTTTCAGGCTTTTCTCAATAATTTTTTGGGTTTTTGCCTGAAAACCACAAATTCTTTGGATTTTCAGGCTGAACTCAGAGAAAACCACGATATCTTCAAATTAAGATAGGTGCCTCTCCCATTGACTTATACAGGACCTCAACAGGTCTGAGATGATGAATTTTTGGTTCAGGCTTTTTGCAGCATAGGTGCATAATAAATCTTGAAAAGCTTGAGGTTTTTTTTTTACATATAAAATTCCAGTTTTTGCCCCAAAAAGCCAGACCAGACAAATTTGAGGTTTATAAAATAACCCCCTAAATATAAATAGGATTAATTATATATTTTTTAATCCCCTAAAATAATCTTGGCATTTGCAGCAGTAGCGCCATAATGATTATATATTTGGTCTGAATAAAATGTGAATTTCACTTGAGATTTACAAGATAGTAAATGGTCTTCTTAATAGTAATATTTCTAATATTATCCATCAATTCAAATTAACGTTTTAATACAGCAATAAAAAACATTTTATTTTTTCCACATCAAAAACACAGTAAAATGATTTTGTGGTAGGTTGAACTATTATTTATTACCTTGTTATTGTCTGCTCACCAGGCTAAAAAGATAATGGTATCGGGCTCTCATTTAAGAATATTTTTTGAAAAATGTCATGTATTTAAGAGATGTAATCATTTCATCTGGTCAATTTAACACATTTTTTGGCATCCCAGTTACTTGAGCAATACCCCTGCCAATACCTGTACTAAAATAACATCAGAAAGAGAAAAAAGATCTGTCATTCAGAGAGAAAAAAGAATTTCCCTGTCAAAAATTGTTCAAACAAAGATGCCGGCCCTGCAGTTGGAGCTTAGAAATGATAAGGCCGGCAAGACAGCAATCAGTTAAGTACTTTTATATGTATATATATGTCTGGAAGATCCTCTGCAATCACATTTCAGCTGTGACAATCCATACTAAGGTGTCAGTCATTACAATGGAACTATACATCAGTACATAATTCAGCAACTCTTCACACTATTTCACGTAACCTACCACACAATCCCATGCTATGGGGCATATTTATCAAGAAGAAAAACTTCAAAATTCAAATTTAAAAAGACCAACGAAATTAAGTCAAAGTTTTTTTTGGCCAAATAGGTCAGTTTTCGATTGAATGGGTCCGTACTCGGTCAAATTCAAATCGTACGTAATAGCGCATTTAATCGAATTCAGATCAAAGTTTTTCTCCAAAAAAACATTGATTTTTCAAAGTCCACCAATTGACTCCAGATGGGTTCTAGGAGGTCCCCCATAGGTTAAAACAGCAATTCAGCAGCTTTTATATGGCGAATGGTCAAAGTCAAATTTTTAAAGAGACTATACATGATAAATTTCAATCTTCGAATTTTCCCATTTATTTTCAAATTCAAATCGAATTTGGACTATTCCCTAGTCAAGGTACACAATAATAACTCGAAATTCGAATTTTTTTAATTCGAAAAATTCACCTTGACCTTTGATAAATCTGCCCCTTAGTTTTGTCCTATCATGCCAGTAATGTTTCAATATTCACCATTCTTTCCCTATGTTTTTTTTCTCTACTACTCCTCCTCTACTACTCCTAAGGGTTGGTGAGCAACATGTTGCTTATGAGCTACTGGTTGGTGATCATGGTCGTAGACGGAAAAGTTGCTGGAGCTCATGACATCAAGAGAACTATAGCTCATGATTGTTGGACTTTGAGATAAGGTTGTTATACAACAACCTAAAATTATTAGGGCACATGGCAAATTCAGAGTAGTTTGTATTACTCCAACTTTAAACACTTCTACAAGTTGCAAGCCAAGACTCAAAAATGGACACACATTGTCCCCCACTCAGCATTCATATTGTGGGGATCTGGCCAAGCTCATAGCTCTGAGAAAGAAGAGTAGGAGAGTTCTGTATCCTTCTCTAAATATGTTGCACATTTCATATTTTTCCACAAATATAGCATGTTATAACCTAAAAGGCTTTGCTGAGTTTTCCAACATTATTCACTTATTGCTTGGTTTAGCGTAAGGACCCACAATATTTTGCAACAGATAAGTAAACACAGCTGAGTTTTGCCCTGTAGAGTTCTCCCTCCTATGCTGAGCCCTTCGCTTGGTGAGCAGTTGTTTTGTCTCCCCAATGTATAGATCTGTGCACTCCTCGATACACTGGACTCCGTATACCACATTGCTTTGTTTTTCTTTAGGGGTTGGATCCTTTGGGTGTACCAGTTTTTTGTCTCAGTGTGTTGCTAGGTTTGAAAAACACAGGGACGTGGTGTTTGTTGAAAATTCTCTGACACTCCAGCTACACATGGGATGACTATGTTTCATCTACTATGGGGCCCATTTACTTAGCTCGAGTGAAGGAATACAGGAAAAAACTTTGAATTTCAAATGTTTTTTTTGGCTACTTCGACCATCGAATGGGCTACTTCGACCTTCGAATCGAACGATTCAAACTAAAAATCGTTAGACTATTCGACCATTCGATAGTCTAAGTACTGTCTCTTTAAGACAAAACTTCGACCCCCTAGTTCGCCACCTAAAAGCTACCGAAATCAATGTTAGCCTATGGGGAAGGTCCCCATAGGCTTTGCTAGCCTTTTTTTGGTCGAACAAAAATCGTTCAATCGATGGATTAAAATCCTTCGAATCGTTTGATCGAACAAACGAATATTGCTAAATACTTCGATATTCGAAGTCAAAAGATTTAACTTCGACAGACGAATATCGAGGGTTAATTAACCCTCGATATTCAACTGTAAGTAAATTTGCCCCTATGTGTCTCCGGGCGGTTATTTCTATTGGTGTTCCTGTTGGGCTTGGTTGCTGCTGTCTTGACAAAAGCCCAGTCTGGGTAGCCACACGCTTTCAAAGCTCCTCTGAGATGTTTATGCTCCTTGTCTTTGGACTTTGTATCAGTTACCACACATTCCGCCATATGGTGCAGAGTTCTAATGACACCCAGTTTGTGTTCCAGCGGATGGTGGGAATGGAACAACAGATATTGATCCGTATGAGTGGGTTTCCTGTATAGTTCCGTTTTCAAGTTACCCTCCTCTTGGATGCATATCAAACAGTCCAAAAAGGCAAGTTTGTTCCCGTGGACATCTTCCCTTGTGAACTTGATGTTATTGTCCACCGAGTTACTGTGTTCTGTAAAGACCGCCACTTCATTGGATCTGATTTTAACCCAAGTGTTATCCACATATCTGAACCAGTGACTTGGCATAGTTTCCTGGAAAGTAGGGATGCACCGAATCCACTTTTTTGTATTCGGCCAAACCCCTAAATCCTTCATGAATACTGAACCCTAATTTTCATATGCAAACCAGTGAGGGGGAGGGAAAAATAGAGCCACGCATGAAATGCGTGGGTAATTTTTTTTTTACTTCCTTGTTTTGTGATGAAAAGTCAGGTGATTTTAAGGATTCAGATTCGGTTCCGCAATGCACAAGGATTAGGCTGAATCCTGCTGAAAATGGCCGAATCCTGGCCAAATACCAAACCGAATACTGGATTCGGCGCATCCCTACTGGAAAGTAAGTAAGGCCCTCCTTTCCACTTCCTCCATGTACAAGTTTGCTACAATGGGAGAGACTGGAGAACCCATTGCACAGCCATGTTTCTCTTCTTTTTTTTTAATTACATATATTAGATATATCATGACCTAGATGAATGAAAATCTTCATAGTCCCTTTAACTAGTGCTACAAAATTACCATATCTGTCATTTATTTAGCACTGTAATGGTGTTTGCCATTTTTAAAGCACCGATTCCGTTGAATTCCATTGCAGGATTATTTCTTGGATGCACGATGAAGAAATACACAGCCCAACATTTCAGGTTTAAACAACTGTGTCATTTGCTAAAAATAAAATGTGTTATGTTGGTTTCTGCACATCATCTGCTCAGAGCTACTATGTAAATGGTGACAGAATCATTCAGTTAGCCGTCATAAAGACATGGCTAAATAGGGTTATATGTACAGTCTCTACGCATGGCTGTCAATTGTTGTAAGGACAATTTGAAAACTCATGTTGGCAGACCAAGTGTTTAATTCTACAGTTGTTATTTAAAGCTGCATGGAATGGGCTAAAAGGCTATGATTTGTTGTTAAATTTAGTTATTGTGTATTTACAGGAAACTCCCAACTGCTTATCAAACAAAACTATGAGATTTGCCTTTGCTGACTCCTCTAAATAAGCACATTTTCTCACCTAGGCAATCTTTAAAGCTATCAAACAAGTGAATGTTAACTCATAGGGTTATATTTATTAAAGAGTGAAGTTAGAAATCACCACAGTCTACTAGAGTAAAATTCACTCTTTTAAAAGTCCCATAGAAACGAATGGAGAGTGGTGGAATTTCACTCTAGAGGACTGTGACGATCTCTAACTTTACTCTTTGATAAATATACCTCCAGAAGTGTTATATCTTCATAGGGTAAGTTCTGGACCCCCAAGTGTGAGTTAGTGTATGGATATTTGTGTAAAGCAGTCTATAAATGCAGGCTATTAAGAAAAACATATTGGGTAACAACATAAATCTGCCAGTGCATGATCCCACTGGTGTCTAATAAAAGGGCAGCCAAGTTTGGGAGTTTTACTTTGAAAGCAGCAAGTAAGTTGCAGGTAAAACTTAGTCCCTTTGTAAAATGTATAATGAAGCAATAGAATTCTTAATGAATCAGATGAAAATTGAGCATAGGACTGGCCAGATATGGGATGACTTTGACGTAGTTGGCCAGCTGAAAGGGATACTGTCATGGGAAAATTTTTGTTTTTCAAAATGAATCAGTTAATAGTGCTGCTCCAGCAGAATTCTGCACTGCAATCCATTTCTCAAAAGAGCAAACAGATTTTTGTATATTCAATTTTGAAATCTGACATGGGGCTAGATATATTGTGAATTTCCCAGCTGCCCCATGTCATGTGACTTGTGCTCTGATAAACTTCACTCACTCTGCTGTACTGCAAGTTGGAGTGATGTCACCCCCTCCCTTTCCCCCCCCCCAGCAGCCAAACAAAAGAACAATGGGAAGGTAACCAGATAACAGCTCCCTAACACAAGATAACAGCTGCCTGGTAGATCTAAGAACAGCACTCAATAGTAAAAACCCATGTCCCACTGAGACACATTCAGTTACATTGAGATGGAAAAACAGCAGCCTGCCGGAAAGCATTTCTCTCCTAAAGTGCAGGCACAAGTCACATGACCAGGGGCAGCTGGGAAATTGACAAAATGTCTAGCCCCATGTCAGATTTCAAAATTGAATATAAAAAAATCTGTTTGCTCTTTTGAGAAATGGATTGCAGTGCAGAATTCTGCTGGAGCAGCACTATTAACTGATTCATTTTGAAAAAAATTTTGTTTCCCATGACAGTATCCCTTTAAATATATTGAAATATATGGACAAACAATCCCTGTTCTGTTTAAAGGGTAAGGCATTTTTCAGTAGCAGTATGCACAAAATGTCTCTGTCTTATATATATTGATAATGGGTTGAGTGCAGAGGACTCTTGTGTTTGTCTATATGTATTTTGTGGTCACAGCCTCATTGCACCCCCGCCTAATGATTTTAAAAAATAGTGGTGAGCACAACTTTCCCTTGTTTGTTATAGTGCATTATACTCATCTAACTATAGAAGGAATGTGCTTAAATAATATATGTTTGGGCCTTAAAAATTCCCCAAAACCCAACTAGCCCTGCCCATCTGTTCCACTTCCTGCCCACTGAATTATCTGGCTGTGCAGGGGAACTGGAGGCACTCAGCACACTGCACTGTGGGATATGAACCAATCAGCAGATAGGCTGACCTGATAGGGAACTGAAGGATGTCTTTGCTTATGTGACTGCAGGACTGTGATTGGCTGTCCCCTCCTACTGTGCTTCTGGAAGGAACTTACTTTTTAGCCCCAAGTAAAACCAACACTGTGTATTAATCATTATTGCCTACAAAATGTGAGGGGTTTTTTTGCATATCCTATATGTCTCCTTTAACAGTAATGCGAAGGGAATAATGGGGATTATTTGTTTAAAATGGAGTCTATGGTATATCGCTTTCCCGTAATTTGGAGCTCTCTGGAAAACCATATCTTTATTCACATCAGATAAGGTTAAGGATTTTTTTATTATGCTTCCCCCATTTTTATTATGCTTCCCCCATTCCCCCAGCTATATATAGAGATGCTTTTTTTACTATTTGAATGAATCCGTTAATGTCTCAAGGAACCAGAGTCACATATTCATATGCTAACAGGCAGTTACATTCATTAATACTGAGGTTTTAGTATGTAGGTCATGGAGTTCCTAGCGCTTGTGATCTTCACTACATTGTGTAAAGTAATCTTTACAGAGTAAAAATACATTTCTTAAAATTTGCAAAAGGAGGGGAAGAGGGAAATGGCACAGGCAGGTGACTTTGGGGAATTAAAGTAATATGGGTGGAAGGTGCCAAATATGGTGATCAGTGAACTTGTCCTGTTTCCTCTCTTTGCTGAAACATTTATTGGAAAAATATCACAAAATCATTGAAGCATTAAAGTCAATGGATGTTTTTCCGCAGTGTTTTTCAACACGCAAAATGCATTGAAGTCAATGAGCGTTTTTTGCTGCATTTTTTTGTGACAATTCTTGTGCAATGGTTTTTGTTCATACAGCAAAAGTTTTGTTGCAGTTTAGATAAAAAAATTGCTTATGGCAAAAACACTTAATTTCAAGCCTGCAGAAACATTTTGGTCATCACTAGCCAAATATAAAAAAAGCAGCTCAATGTAGGAACTCTTCCTCTTCCTGCCCTATTGGTGTTAATTCCAAAGGAGAGGAAAGCCCAGGCATCTATTTATATTATTATTATTTATTACAAAAAAATCCAAAGTGTTTAGTCTTTGTGGGGTAGATATAATGAATCCTTACTGGAGTCAAACCAATCCTATTGGGTTTATTTAAAGGGATACTGCCATGAGAAAACATGTTTTTTTTCAAAACACATCAGTTAATAGTGCTACTCCAGCAGAATTCTGCACTGAAATCCAATTCTCAAAAGACCAAAAAGATTTTTTTTATATTAAATTTTGAAATCTGACATGGGGCTAGACATATTGTCAGTTTCCCAGCTGCCCCAGTCATGTAGCACTATTAACTGATGCGTTTTGAAAAAAACATGTTTTTCCATGACAGTACCCTTTTAAAGTTTAAAGGAGAAGGAAAGTCATTTTATACTTGGGGGTGCCAAAAGTTAGGCACCCCAAGTGATTGTATTTACTTACCTGAAACCCTGGGCTGGTGCTCCTCATCCTCCTGATCAGCAGAAAACTGTACCAGTTCAGGGTTCATTCCAACGAGCACGACGGTAAAAATGGCTTTTATGTTATACTGCGAATGCCCCAGGAAATTTTGAAGAGTGAAGAAGCAGGAAGAGGATCTGCTCACTAGAAGACCCGGGTCAGTGCAATTTTCTGCTTATAAGAGCACCGGCCTGGAGTTTTAGGTAAATAAATACAATCACTTGGGGGGTCTAATATTTGGCACCCACAAGTGGAAACTACAATACCTTCTTTAAATTATTTTTTAGGAGACAAAGTATGTAGATCCAAATTAAAGAAAGATTCCTAATCTAGAATGCCCCAGGTTACGAGCATTCTGGATAACAGGTCCCATACCTGTACCTATATAAAAAAGCTTTCTTTCTTCAATAAACGTCCATTATGCAGGGGATTATCTGTGCTCTTCTAATCTACTATGTGGAGTAGCTTCAATTTCTATATTTGCTCTGTTTAGCTTGACAACAAAAATATTATTTTTTGGTGAGTAACATACTCACTCATGTTGAACAAGAGGGTATACCGAAAGAGACACCAAAATGGGGCACAGTACAAAAAACCGGTGCAAAGGTGCCAAGAGTGTAGCGTAGAGTCCTGCACCGAGTGGGGCACCCGCGGAATACTCGCAAATTGGTTGGGTTTTTGTCAAAAAATTCCTAATTCCTTGGCTGTGCAGACAATATACAGGTAACCCAGCTGGGTAACCAACAAAGGTGCAGACTTGAGCCATCCCACCCTCTCCTGTAGATGTGGTCTTTTTTTTCTATATCTGTGTGGATTTGGAGTGACATCACTTTCTTGTTTCTAAGTTGAGTAGTGGATACGTGGGGGAATATTGTGGTTTGCGGGTCATGGGTAGCGGGTATGGGTCGGGTATGGCTATAAGAAAATTGATCCAGTTCAGAAATCTAGTGTAGGGTAAAAAAGATGTTAGACCACCTGCCTCCAGGGCATACAGAGTTTTACCAGAACAATTCTTTATGTTGCTGAAGTCCATAACATTATGGCCAGATTTAACAATTGGTGTTGGTGGTGATGTTCTTAACTTGAAGTGAAAGGCAGGGGGGTGCCAGGTCAGCACAAGGGATTTATTTCAGTGGCAGCTCATTTTCAAATGGGGAGGAAAATAGAAATAAGCATATTTGTTTTCATGCTGGCACATTTTATTTTGCCCTTTCCCCATAAAGAGAAAAATACATACTGGAACAGGCAATTGGCAACAGTAGTATGACAGATAGGGGGAAACCAAAACAATCTAAATAGTTGTTAGCACCTTACTCATCCGAAGTCAAAAAGATCAAAAATTAAGAGAGAAAGAATATGGATCCACACAATATGTGAGAAAGGTGGTTTAATTCAGTGGAACAATACTCCACTCAGTGGAGTCCAAAGCTGAATAAATTCCAACTGCACCATGGTCCCAGTAGTGCAACATAAATCATTTTTAGAGTAGAACAATTTTGGCATGCCAATTGCAAACAGATCCAGACAGGAGAACCATCTACTTGCATCTGAAAGGTCTTCTTTGTTTATTCAAAGTTAATACTCCTTATCCCCTAGACGCTGAATATCATGGCTGATGGTTTATCTGTTCAGATGCTACTGCTGGCTGCTAGTGAAACAATAAAGAACACATTTAAACTTATTTCTAAACATAGATGCTTTGTGTATATTTTATCAATTTGGGCTTTTAAAGGACAAACTGCATGGTAGAATATGAACTGTATGCAAATCAGCCAGAAGAATACTGGAATATTCATCTTTCTACTAATTTTAATGTATACAGGTATGGGACTTGTTATTCAGAATGCTTGGGACCTGGGGTTTTCCGGATAGCGGATATTTCTGTAATTTTGATCTTCATACCTTAAGTCTACTAGAAAATCATGAAAACATTAAATAAACCCAATAGGCTGGTTTTGCTTCCAATAAGGATTAATCATTTCTTAGTTGTGATCAAGTAAAAGGTACTGTTTTATTATTACAGATAGAAAGGGAAATCATTTTTAAAAATGAGAATTATTTGGATAAAATGGAGTCTATAGGAGACGGCCTTTCCACAATTCGGCGCTTTCTGGATGACGGGTTTTCAGATAACAGATCTCATACCGGGACAGTATTTATTTATTTTTGTGTGTGTTCCTGCATATAGGGGTAATCTGGTCTAGTGATGGGCAAATCTGACCTGTTTCGCTTTGCCAAAAATGAGCTAAATGGCAAAAAGTTGGCAAAGACATTGAGGTCAATGGATGTTTTTTTTTGTGAGACAATTTTTTAAAACACGCAACATTTTTTCGCTCATCCCTACTGGTCACTATATTGTTTGTGGGCCCAGTTTCATCAGATGAAGTGGTAATCCTAAATGAAATCAAACAGATCGGGCCCTGTTGATATCTGAGATCAGGGAGAATGTTCTTACATTTTTATTCCTAACAATAAACATAAGGGTGATGGCATATGGGGAGATCTTTCGCCCTCAGGCAGACTTTCCATAGAATAACATCACCATTGCTGCAAGTAAAACTCAGTTCTCTTGGTGATCTGGCTTAACCGCAGTGTAGCGCTATAGGCTGACCAGCTGGGTCTGATTAACCTCAGTTGGCTAATCATGAAGCCTAAGGGCTGAACTCCATGGCACGCTGGATGTGCAAAAGAGAATGGAACTGAAAGTGAAATTGCAGGTAAACTACATGTACCATCAGATGAAGACGTTTACACCCGACAGTTGGATACATGTAATTTGTACCTTCAGTTCCATTCTCTTCTGCGCATCAGACATGTTGCATGTGTGTCATCGCATGGCGACGTGTCGGACAACAGCGCGCCATGGAGTTCAGCCCTTAAAGTTTGGCTGGTCAGTATATAGAAGAGCTCTGAGTGAGAGAGACATAGAGAGGTTTGAACCCAACATAAAAAAAACATCTATGTGCCTGTACACACACAGTTGCCTGTGCAGAGTAATATTGGTTCCATTACATTAAATAAAAAGTCTTTTTCTGAAACTTTGTTGCCTGCTTTAAGGAAGATTTAACCCGAAATCTCCCCATGTACCATGACCCTAAAGGTGGCCTGACCATACTGTATTCACATAGTAAAAGATTACAAGTGAGCAATGCAGCGCTGTCAACTTAGAGTACACGCAATGGGATAGTGGGCACAGTTTAAAGGGAAGTCTTCTTATATCACAGCGCATGTGTGCAATGACCAGTGACATCATGGAATTCGCAATGCAAAAACTGGGGGGGAAATCCAGATGCGCCGGGAGACTGGGGGATGGGGGCGAAAATCTGTTGATTCTCTACCAATACGTCATTAAGACCTTATATGGCCACATTATTCTGCTAATAAATAAACAATGGTTTTATGTATTTTTCCTATCAATACATCTCCTTGGTAGGATGAACCTGGTCAGTTACTTGAAGCAAATATGGGCAGACTCTGTTTATGGAGTACAAGGCATGTGGCTACGAGTTGGTTTCCGCTCAGATATTTCCAATATTTCCCTGTGGTTGTTTATTTCACAGCCCAGATGTTGTACCTGTATTACATAGTCCAATATACCCTGAGCCAAAAATCAATAAATCTATTCCCCATGAGCTTATAAAATAAAGCACTTTCACTCAGTATGGAAGGTGGGATACAGAATACCAACCTTGTTTTTAAACCAGCTAATTTAGTTCAGAGCTGACCGTCTTACCTGTTTTTTAAGTAATTAAATATGTTGTTTATTATTGTACTACTCACAAAAAGAACACCTAAATAAAATATCACAGGCACAACTTTAATACATTAGGAGCTGCCAACTCTTACATGTAGGGAGCAAATGAACAGGAAGTTTTATCTCACCCAGTGGGACATTCAGGAATAGGTTTTCCACCAGTGTTTGCATTTAATGTTCTACAGTGGCACTGAATTCCCTCAAGTAGCTTGAAAATCATCCACCTTCTTATAAACCTGCTCCACAGTGGGACACAATGTTCCTTGGGAATTTCCAGATGGAGAAAGAGAGAAATCATAAACCTGTAAAAGCTGACTACTGAAGAGGAAAGAACACAGACACTGGGGAGATGGACAGTGAAAAGATCTGTATCTGTGTTATAGAGAGCACAGAGGGGAACAAGGGGATTTGCTTACCCTGTATCTTTTAAAGCTGTGAGATGGGTGCAAGGGTTGTACAATGTAGTGAGTAGAAGGATAGATTTTGTTTGCTCTAATTGTTTGCCTTTGCTTAGATCACCTGCACTGGAATACACTGACAAATAAAATCTTGCTACTTATCAGCACTATGTGCGATATTTTATATAGTATCATATATCAATAAAACAGTTTTTCTATTTGCTTTATATGTTTGCCAGCCCAATGACCCTTTTAATCTATTGCATTATTTCCATGGTCCCTTGGGTAGAACGCCTGATTCTCTGGATTACTAGTTTATATATAAGGTGCATGGACAGATCACTTAAACTGTAGAAAACAAAATTCCCTCCTGCTTCTATGGGCAAGTCACTGAACTGTATCTCCCTGAGCGCAGTCATTAATAAATTGCCTGCCAATTAAAAACAAGTGGCACAATCATACATTGCCTTTCACTATTCATAAGTTATCCACTCTGTGTTTTAAAAAAAAAAAAAGAAGATATTTGGACATTCATTTCCTTTTGTCTTTTACCCACGATAAACCATTTTTGAAACACTTTTGAAGCCTAGCGCTGTAAGGAAAATGTTTATAATATCAGTTATTACGGGATCTGAAATGCAACTTGTTGTACTATTCCAGTGAGCCTCTTCTTAGCAATTACCTCATGATAACCCACTCTCAATGAGACTAGACTCTGAGGGGTAAATTTACTAAGCGGCGAAAATTCCCCAGCGACGGCTTCACAGCCATGGCAACACTTCGCCAGGCGAAATTCGCTCAGACAAAGCTAATTTACTAAAATGCAAAGTTGTGTCCAGGGTGCTGAACGCTGGTGAATTTTCGCTAGTGTTACTTCGGCAATGCGAGCAAATCAAATTGAAGATGCATTCAATTCTGCCTAGCGTAAGTTTGTTAGAGGTCTTCGCTCAGGCTAATTTGCATACGGCGGGAAGTTAACGTTGAAAGGACGTATATGTTGCAGCAAATACATTACATTACACAAGTCCAGGGAACCTTAATAAAGTCAATAGAGTTGTTATAATGCCCTACACATGAGCCCACTGTATAGTTTATGTTCCATATGTTAGAAAATGAATGGGGGAACCCGGTTACCCCAAAAAAATGTTAAGGACTTTTGCAGGCTATCACTCTGAAAAAAGGAAAAGACACCAGCGTTTTTGAAACGTTTTCCACTAAAAAATATGATGTAAGTAACATTAGAATGAGGTCGATTTATGCACTCCAGTGCCCATAGACTCTAATGAAGTTTGCTGCAAAAATTACTCGCAAAAAAAAAAAATATATATTGGTCCCTCAATAGATAGATAAGGATAAAAGAATAGATGATAGATAGATAGATAGATAGATAGATAGATAGATAGAATGATTCATAGATAGATAGATAGATAGATAGATAGATAGATAGATAGATAGATAGATAGATAGATAGATAGATAATAGAAGGGCAGATAGAGAGAAAGAAAGAAAGAAAGAAAGAAAGAAAGAAAGAAAGAAAGAAAGAAAGAAAGAAAGAAAGAAAGAAGGAAAGAAAGAAAAAGTAAGAAATAGGTATAAAACCAATTCATGATGGCCTAAATGAGGAAACCATAGAAACAGAATAAACCTATAGTCTAATAGCAAGTAGCATCCTACACTCAGAGCACAAAGTGCTGCTGTATAAAATGGCATTCCATCTACTTAAGCATGCCCAAATCACAAACATTTTTATTTCTCTTGGTGGAAAGGAAGACACGGACTGCTTTTCTTGCTGTGTTGTAAATCAGTAAAGTAATAAAAGGAAAAAAGATCGGCAAAACCAGCAATGAATATTTAATCAAGAACATATTCAGTTGAATTGAAAAAAAATTGCTGTTCACTATAAGCCTTTGCACTTAAAGGAATAGTTCAGTGTGAAAATAAAAACTGGGTAAATAGATAGACTGTGCAAAATAAAAAATGTTTCTAATATAGTTAGTTAGCCAAATATGTAATGTATAAAGGCTGGAGTGACTGGATGTCTAACATAATAGCCAGAACACTGCTTCCTGCTTTTCAGCTCTCTAACTTTGAGTTAGGCAGCGACTTGAAGGGGGGCCACATGGGACATAACTGTTCAGTGAGTTTACAATTGATCCTCAGCATTTAGCTCAGATTCAAAAGCAACAGATATAACCCATGTGGCCCCTCCTCAAGTCTCTGATTGGTTACTGCCTGGTAACCAGGGTAACCAGTCAGCTTAAACCAAAAGAGCTGAAAAGCAGGAAGTAGTGTTCTGTCTATTTATGTTAGACATCCAGTCACTCCAGCCTTTATACATTACATTTTTGGCTAACTAACTATATTAGAAACATTTTTATTTTGCACAGCCCACCTGTTTATTTTTAAACTGAACAATTCATTTAAAGGTCCAATTTTAGAAACCATGAATAAACAAATTTCCACTAACGTCAGTCGTTTATCAAAAGATCTGAACTGAAAATCACGAATGGGAAAAATTGCAAAAACTGCAACTTCTCAGACTTATCATTATATAACTATAACTTTTTTTTTACTATAAAATCTAAATTTTTAGTGAAAAAAAACGGCAAAAAGTCAGAATCCGAAAATCCACTATCTCAAACCTGCCGAGGTTGTATATAAGTCAGTGGGAGAGGTCCCTATCCTATTTGGAAGTTTCTGTGGTCTGCGCTGGAAAAATTCAGACTTTCCAGGAAAAAAACTGAAAAAATCGATCAATTTGGGAGAAAAAATTTAAAAAATCAAACGATTTGGGCTTTTGCTCTATTTTTATCAGGTTTTTCCCCAATCCGATTAAATTCCGATTTTTTTTTTAATAATAAATACGTTTGAATCGTGGATTCTAGTTTTGTTCGACTTTTTTAAATTAAATAATCAGAAAAATTCTGATTTTGATAAATAACTCCCTGAAGTATTTAAACGGATACTGGAACACCGTTATGGCTAAAATAGTTATATCTGCAGTTGTGATGGGCGAATTTATTCACCAGGCGCAAATCTGCGGCAAATTCCCGCGATTCGCGAAACCGCCATGAAAACTTGCCGCCATCAAAAAAAAAAAAATGGACCCGGCGTCCGTTTTTTTGGACGCCGGCGCATTTTCGCACTTGATTTTGTTGTTTCGCTAATTTTCGCAGGAAATTCACGAATTTTTCGGCGAAGTGAAACGCCCCAAATTCGCCCATCACTAATCTGCAGCAGTTGTTAGAATAAATTGCCAGTATTGCTGAGTTGCTGAGGCAGAACTGGGACAAAGGATACTGTAGATGAAGCTTTCGCAATATAAGAAGCAAATATTACAATGTGCGTAAATGAAATATAAATGCAAAAATGAGTAAGTATAAAATATATATGTTGCTTAATGTTATGCTGAAACTGAATACAGAATTAAGAGCGAGAAACAGGTGTTAAATATGTTTTTTTGCCCCTAACATTATTTTGCTATGAATAGTGCTATATTTAGGGTGCAAATGCCTTCATGTGGATAAGGAACTGTGCTTGCAGGTGCTCCTGATAAAGAGACTGTAACATATGATTGCTGCATATGATGAATTAACAATTATGACCACTCAGGACACAAATAACTATTTGTTATTTTATTCAGCTTATTAGGCAGGAACATTATTTTTAAATCCCAGAATTATATTTGAGTCCCACGGGGCTTAAACTACCTCATTTAATTACGCAAACATTTTACCAAACAGAAAGATGACCATTAGAGAAGCTGTAAACAAAATGCCTGCGGTGAATTTCAAGCAATTTTCCCAGCGCCGTTCAGTAAATTCTCAAATTTATTATGGCCCGGTGTGTTTTCTGCTAAAGAACAAGCGATTTGTGCACCGATTTACTCTTGACAATTTGGCCTCTTTATGTATCTCGACTTGATTATGTCAAAGCTAAAAACAAAATCAGGAAAGGAACAGTTTCTTCAAGTCCATTGCAAAATAGAAAATACTATTACATTTCCATTTCCGTTATCTTTCCATTTGCAATTTTTTTTTTAAACAAACCTTTTTCGCTGGAAAACAGAAAATTGTCAACTCAAGAGAAACGATGAGTGTTCACTGAAGATCTCAAGAGCAGCAACTAGACCAGTTTCATAGACATGGAACTAAGTCCAAAGTTTCGAGTGGTAGAACTTTGTACATTGAGGGGCATATTTATAATGCTGTGTATAAAACAGTGGGACAATACACCACACCAGGCTTCGCCATGTAAAAAAAAGGCATAACATTTTTACATGTTTTTTCTTAGAATGGCTTTCCCCGGATGCAGTGTAAAATAATGTCGGCAAATCTGGCGTTCCATGGTGTAAAATTTAGACCCAGCTTGATAAATTCGCCATTTATTTTACACAGATTTTTGCACCATTTTTTTGGTGACTCATTTTACACAGCATAATAAATATAGCCCTTAGAAATAAAGATGGATACAGTTGGCATTAGTGATGAGTGAAAATTCGTGAAACAGCGAAAAATTCGCGAATCGCATTGAAGTCAGTGGGCATCAGAATTATTTTGATGCGTCAATTTCAACACCCGTTTATAAGTGCGCCTATTTTGTCCAAAGCAATGGGCATCTGAATAATTTTGACGAGCGGCAATATTTATACGCACGAGTTTAGCAATGGGCGAGTTTGATCGTCCTTGTTTCACCACAGAATTAACACCCATATTATTATTATTATTAACATGTATTTATATAGCGCCAACATATTGCTTAGACTTGAATGGCTGCATGCGTCAAAAAAAAAAAAGAAAAGACGAAATTTTGACGAAACTGGTCAAAATCGTCCATCCCTATGCACGACTATTGTGACGTGTGCCCAATTTTTTTTGACTCAGCGGATTTTTTTGCGGAGCGAATTTTCTCCACAGTTTCGTGAATTTATTTGCCCGTGGCAAAACGCGGAAATTCGCAGTGAATTTGTGCCTGCCGAATTTATTCGCCCATCACTAGTTGGCATCTTACATCAGTACATCTTGACGTCTTAAATGAATGACCTTGGATGTAGAAACGGATGTCACAACATATGAATTTACACATTGTTTTTAAGGGCTTCCATATAGTTTTTTTTATATATAAAAAAATATATATAGTGGATACACTATCATTTTTGTTTAGCTTCTCCTCTAGCTTCTCTGAAGGTCTGGCAGTTTCAGTCTTGCCATTGTCTCAGGCAGAAAATCTGTTTGCAGGAAATACTGTATGTCTGAACAGATTGATAGTAGATGCCAATAATATTTAATGGCAGCTGTCCAGGGAAACAAACATCGGACTAATATAATCTGGGTCAGTGAATTACATCATAGTCTAATAATATACAAATACTGACGTAATACACTGATGAGATGCTTCCGACACTGATCTCTCTCATTTTATATCCTCCCAGCAACACACATTTCTATAGTGACTCACTGTTATGTATGGTGGCTCACATAGTTGAAACGGTGGCTCAGACAGCTGAAAACCCATCATGTTTTTATAGATATATTTTATCTGCTTGTGTAAATATTTACATCAACTATTTGTGAACAAATCAGCACAAACCAAGTTCTCCAAGTTTCACCTGGCTGAATGTGTTAGATTATGGCTTGTTTCTGGCCACTCATTATTAACTATAAGCTTCTGTACCTGCCACACAGCAAATAGCATTCTACACTATTATGTGTGTAAATGCTTCTATCATAATATTCCATACTTGGGAGAGGGTAAAAAAATGAATAAAAATGCCTGTCCTATTGGATTCAGATTATGTGAATAAAACTTGTAGCACTACATTGCCACCTTTTTGCCAGCGGGATGTTAAATAATCCAATGAAGCCATCAATACTGGTGGACCCTAAAAAGAAAGAAAAAGATCTATAAAAGGTTTTAAGCCCAGCACCATACACTGACTTCAGATTTATCAATAAGGTGTTATCAAATTATATACAGCAGCTTATTTACTCTAGCACAAATTATACATGGCCAGCAATAGACTGGTTCTTCTGCAGCAACAACATGTAATGTCACAGTTACTAAGTTCGAGTGAAGGATTCAAAGTAAAAAAAACTTTGAATTTCGAAGTATTTTTTTGGGTACTTCAACCATCGAATAGGCTACTACGACCTTCGACTACGACTTCGACTAGAATGTTTCGAAGTAAAAATCGTTCGACTATTCAACCATTCGATCGTCGAAGTACTGTCTCTTTAAAAAAAACTTTGACTACCTACTTTAGCAGTTTAAATCTAACGAGGTACAATGTTAGCCTATGGGGACCTTCCCCATCACTTTTCTAAGGTTTTTTTGATCGAAGGAAAATCCGTTGATCGATCAATTAAAATCCTTCGATCGTTCGATCATAGGATCTGCGGTAAATCCTTCAAATTCGATATTTGAATTTGTAGGATTTTACTTCGAGGGTCGAATCAGAGGGTTTATTAACCCTCGATATTCGACCCTTAGTAAATGTGCCCTGTTGTATCTTTAGTTTAGAGATGCACCAAATCCAGGATTCGGATCGGGATTCGGCTTTTTTCAGCAAGATTCGGATTCGGCTGAATCTTTCTGTATGACTGAACTGAATCCAAATCCTAATTTGCATATGCAATTTAGGGGCGGGGAGGTAAATCGTTTTCCCTTCCCACTCCTCATTTGGATTTGCATATGCAGATTCGGTTCGGTATTTGGCCGAATCTTTCGCAAAGGATTCAGCCGAACCCAAAATAGTGGTTTCATTGCATCCCTATTATAAATATCTGACTACTTTGTTATTTTTTTTTACCTTGTAGTGGGTCTTGGTAGGTCTCTACGCACATATCTGAGGCTAGCGTATTACATATATAAAAAGATAATAACATAAGCTCTGGATTTATCAAATGTTTAGCCCCATGTGATTATGAGCACAAGCATGCACTCACTCTATGCCATGTCAGGCTTCTTTCACTTTCTCTACTTCCCTCCCGTAATATTCATATTTCTGTTTTATTCACCTACCAAATTACTTGATTTAATCTCAGTATATGTGATATTCTTCTGATGCTTAATTAATCTGGGATTGTGTTATTATCTTTCTTTTCATCTTTTTTTTTTTATTATGATGCCTTTGTGTATCAAGAGATTAATGTTCTCTTTATATTTAGGTATACAGGATTAAATCTGTTGCGTTATATCTCTCTTGACCTAGATTGTAAACTTGGAAATATTATTCCCACGTAATTCTGTTTGAACCTAGTGTGGCATATTGATAGGTACCCTTATAGCATGTTAAATTGAGCATCCTATGCAGATGGCCTTCCTGTAATTCAGAGTTTTCTGGATAATGGGTTTGACAATAACAGATCCAATACTTGTACTATTGGTTTGTCACCAATATGGATTAAATTACCATCAAGTAAAACATACCGCCTTATTACCATAATTAAATATAAATTATGTCTAAATCTGGAGCTCAAGCACTTTGCATCATACCGGCAACCCCTGCCGAACAGGCATTTAACTTGTGGCAGATTCCAATTGTGTCAACCTCTCTGCCAATTGTAATTGTTCTGTAGTTTCATGTAAATTGTATGCCTGGGAAGGGGAAACAGTGCCAGTTGATTACTGTTTATGGTTGCGGTTCATTCTTTTTCCTTTTATCCAAAAAGAGAGAGCATAGGTGTAGTGGGAAATGAAAAGCTGAGTTAGGTTACATTGGATCCAGTTTCAGTGTCTCGCATATAGGGGAATGGTTTGGCTCCCTGTGTAGAGACAATGAAAGTGCAATACATCCTGAATGTCAAGATAGTTTTAGGCCATTAAATATACATTTCCTCAGTGGGGTCTGCAAGCTTTGAACAGCAAGTGACTAAACTGTAAACGGCATCTGCTCAAAGATAAACGGTTCTGGAAAAAAAAAGCTGCAATACAGTATTATACATACGGCATACACACTGTTAGTAATATTTAATAGGATTAACTTATAAGCACACTCCACTATGAAATAAAAACAGGGTTTTGCCCTACTTTACCAAAGCTGCTGTAATAAATAAGAGGACAAGACTGTTTAACTCAAGTGTCTAGCTCGATTCATATACATCTCCAACTCTCGCACAATTTATTGAAGATGTACTTGTTAATGCATGCTGCCGGCTGAACTTAGTCCTTAAGTGCAATGCATATGAAATGCTGAAATTCAATGAATTAAATTAAACTGTTTTGTTTGAACAGCGGAGAAGTCTACTGCCACAGTGTATAAATATTGTCCTGTAACCCTGTTGTAGCTACAGAACCTGCCAGGAAGTAACCTACATCTATGAGGCATATTTATCAAGGGTCGAATTTCAAATTGAAAAAACTTGGAAATTCGAATTCAAAAAGACCAACCGAAATTAAATCAAAGTTTTTTATTTTGGTTGATTAGGTCAGTTTTCAATCGAATGGGTCTGTATTTGGCTGTATTCGAATTGTACCAATCGAAGGCATTCGATCGAATTAGATTTGAAATTTTCACCAAATGACTCCAAATTCTAGGGGGTTCTAGGATGTCCCCCTTAGGCTAAAACAGCAATTCCGCAGGTTTTAGATGGCGAATAGTCGAAGTTGAATTTTTTAAGAGACAGTACATGATAAATTTCGATTTTTCAAATTAGAATCAAATTTGGACTATTCCCTAGTCGAAGTACATAAAAAATAGCTTGAAATTTGATTTTTTTTTCATTCGAAAATTCACCGTGACCTTTGATAAATCTGCCCCTAAGTGTTTAAAGGAAAACTTTACCCCCAAACAATGTAGGCCTCTATAAATATATTGCATAAAACAGCTCCTATGTAAAACACTGTTTTATCTAAATAACTGGCGTTTTAAGAAATAAGGGCTGCCCCTGGGATCCTACGATTCACGATGCACACAAACAAACCAAACTTGTTAGGTCATATCAGCCAATTAACAGACAGAGTTCTGTCTTTTATTCCCAAACTTCTTCCTGTTACAGTTAGAGCTGCAGTATTTCTGGTCAGGTGATCTCTGAGGCAGCACACAGACCATCACAAAATGGTGGTTCAAGGCAAGAGATGTAAAAGGGCAATATTTACTTAAATATATATTCTAATTTAGTAAGATTCTTTAATATACCACTTAATATGATTTAACATATCTGTTGCTTAGGTATTCATTTGAGGGTATAGTATAGTTAAAGCATACAGTTTGACATACATCTCTCTTTTCAGACAGGGCGTTGTACATAATCCAATATATTTACATTAGGCAGGCCTGTATCTAAAACTCAAAAAAAGTGCAAGACTTGTAAAATGGACAGTTATTTGTCCCTGGTCATTATAGAAGAGGAGATGTAATATACCAGTACTGACATGTACGAAAGGAGAATGAGGTTGTGTGCAAATATTACATGGTAGAGGGCAGGTCAATGGGCAAAGAAATTAACTGAGGGCTTAAGAAAGAGAAAATAATTAACATATGTAATGAGGGCACTCTCTGCTGATTGATTAAGAAGATAATGAAACAGAAGGATGTCAAGATGAAAATTACATGCAGGTATAATTCTTACGTGTTTCTATGGAAGGGCATGAAGGTGCTGGTGTCAAGGTTTAATTGGGATATTTTATGGTAACTATTAGACAACAAGGATAATGGGAAAATACAAAACTCTGTGAATTACTCACAAGCTTTCCACTTCAATTAAGAAATGTACCCAATGAATTCTATAACAGTGTAAAATGCAGAAATTACTATTAAATGTACTGATCAATGCACCTCTGCAATTAATTCTTTCCAAATGCAGAAGTTTTTTTGGAAAATAAGGGTTTTTAGTTCCGAATCACCATTCCCCAGCAATACAAATTGTAAACAAGTCATGAGCAAATCATTCACAGTTCATATACAAAAGTTAACTCAGGTCATATGTAGTGATGGGCAAATTTATTCGGCAGGTGCAAATTCATGTTTCAACGCCGGTGAATAAATACGCGAATTTGGCGTCAAAATTTGCCTGCGTCTAATAAATTTAAGCGCTGGCGACGGTTCTGACAATTTTGACAACACCGACGATTAACTGACGCCCGTTGATTTTAATGGATGTCCAATGTCGCCTGCGTCGAAGATGTCTCGTTTTGCGAATGTTTCGCCTGTGTTGAGAATTTTGCTACACTATAAACAGAATACACCAATATTTTATATAAACCCAGACATAGTTTTCCCATGACTGTAGGAGGGGTTATATCAAACCAATAAATAGCAACAGTGAACCCTGCATTCTCTGCAGAACTTCCAGCTAGAACTGCTGTACTAATTAGGTATCCACCTTGCCATGTCTTTCAATCACTCAACAAAGGGCTGTTCTAAAATACCAGCAATGGGTAAAGTGATATAGCACTTGGGGAGCTCCCTTTATTTACATTTTAGTGTGTAGGAACCCATAAGTATAATGGCCCTTTTGGCTTCATTCCCTCCCAGTGCCTCCTTTCCCTGTTGCTGGGTTAAAACCCATGTAACAAATTATACCTTATTTCATATCCATTTCATTGCCCTAGGTTGATGATCATTTCCTGCATCAATGTAACAAAGTGCTTGGCAGGGGGAGGTCTTTCCTCTTTGACCAGGTCCACTGGGCCTGGAATCATCAAGACCCCAGAAGTGTTAGGCCCTAAAGGGACAACCGATTTAGTGAAGTCGGTACAGGGACCCCGAGAATGAGGTGAAGCCAGTGTACAGGATAGACCTTGTAAGAGCACTCTCTAGAGAGAGAGTGAGTCAGAGAGGCTTAGTTATTAAGAGCAGCTCAAGCTCCACCAAGGAGGAGAGAAGGCAACAGCTGTCCCCCAGGCTCTGCTTTGCCTGTAGTGAAGGGACCACAGTACTGGCAATGGAACCAGGTTATGTTCTTTCCCTGTTCCACGTCTGCTGTAGGGGATCCAGGCCACATGAGGTACCAACACCCTGGAAGGTGATCCTTTCAACTCCCCGTTCTATTCCTTCTGTGGTGTCTTTCCTTGCTGTGTCTGCTACACCATTGAATGTACCTTGCATGTATCATGACATGTGTGAGTATTATAACCCTGTGGCACTGTATGCCTGAATAAAGCATGTTCTACTGTTTTGTAATGAACCCCTGGCATCCAACTTCTATTCTTTTGCATCTTTGGCAGTAGTGAGTTGTAGTTCAACAAAATTAGCACGTGTTCTAGCGAAAGCCCATCCAGGTGAAAGAGGGTCGTGTGTAGCCCATGCCCTCAGCCAAATAGGGGTTACAAGTGGTTTTAACCAGGCCTGGCTTTCTAATTTAGCTGCCCCTAGGCGTTTCTGCCGGAGCACTGGGGATTATGCGCGCAGAAGAGTTAAAGAGCTGCGCATCCCCAGTGCACCTGAAGAAATTAAAATGCAGCTGGGTGGCATCCTGCCCCTAAAATCTTGCTGCCTAAACCCAGGCCTTTGTGGCCTTGCCACAAATTTGGGGCTTGTTTTTAACAAATTAATTAAAGAAACCACAGTATCTACTAAAGCACAGCTCACACAGGTTTATCTGTTCTGTGAATAGTTATTGTATACAAGAAATTGGGCTCACTTTGAATAAAAAAAGAACTAGCAGGAGGTAATTTTCTGCTTGTTTTCAGGGTTTTTGCTGAATATAAGCACCTAGTTTACACAAACCTCTCTGCTCTGTAAGTAGCCAGTTTGAGTGCACAGGCTTTTAATTTAAATGTGTATGTACATTGCTTTTATACAGTCATAGTTTGACCTTTCAGGTGAAGGCTCATGGGAATATTTCCTGCAACAGAACCGTGCGCACTAGTGAGGTGCTAGAGATGCTTTAACAGCTTTGAGGGTCAAGGGCTAGCCTGAATATGAAATATGTGAGCAAGTAGATACTGACACATACCTTTTGGAACTAATACCTGTTAATCATTTCTACTATAGAATAATAAAATTACCAAAAAATGTATAATTCACATGGACAAACAAAGTACTATCGTTTTCACAACTTTAGGAAACGTATAAAGCCCCTCAGGGAGAATGGTTACCATACCAGCAGAAAAAGCATTTCATAAAATCCAAGCTTGAAGGAAATGCTTTCCCCCTCCCGACAACTTTTGAAAGACTTTGCCTGCAGCTGGTTACCACTAAAGGAGCACTATCTTATTTGTATGACAATTTGATTCACATCACTCCATTTAAAACATTGAAGTCCGTACAAAGTTTGGAGAAGGATCTACGACAACGTTTGGATGAGGACACTTGGTCTGATATCTTCAAAAATACCAATAAGTGCTCTGTCGACGTCCTCATACAGGAGACTTCCCAAAAAGTGCTACACCAATGGTACCTACTGTAGTTCCAGTCCAGAGAAGATATCCCGATGGTATCCTTCATCTTCCATATTATGCTTTAGAGCTTGTAACCAAAAGGGCTCATTCACCCATACATGGTGGGACTGCCCTGTAGCAACTCGTTTGTGGATCAAAGTATTTACTCTTATTAATAGCATTACAGGACTCTCCCTTCCCAAAAACCCAGCCGAAGCCCTGCTAAACAAGCATATCCCAGGAGGCAATAAATATTCCAGACGCATGATTACATATATCTTTTCTGCAGCTAAACAAACAATAGTGAAATCCTGGAAAACCAACACTCTGGATATACAGGAGGTTAAAATGTGACTAGACAACCTACTGATAATGGAAAGACTTACCAGTATTGAAACTGGCCAAACCAAGGCATATAATAGAACCTGGTCTCTCTGGCTCACCTACCGACATATCTCTCAAGGCCTGCTAACCTAAAACTAACTAATACCAATTCAATATGACAGCCATACGAACCTAACCAGTAGCACTACTTTTTGAGTGAATAGCTTGCATTCATGCATCACTTTTTCTTTTTCTCCCTTTTTTTTCTGTTGACAGTTGGATATGTTTTTATGCATATTTTATGTATGTACCGATAATATCTATAACAGTGATAACTGTGCCCCAGGGTAAACCCGGTCGGTACACACAAATGATGTCAACTGTTAAATTGAAAATAAAAATATACAAAAAAAAAAAATGTATAATTCCCCTGATACATTTTAATTCAACTCCCTTGGAATCAAGCCCTTCTGAATTCAGCAAAGCCATCTTTGCAGAACAGTAAACCTTACTAAGCAATTATTTTATATCCCCTTAAAATTAAAGAAAGTGTTGTCTCAGCTGCTGTTAATCAATAGGGCATCTAATTAAGTGGAATGTCATACAGCATTTCCATTAAGTTGAGTGCTTTGGCTGGGAGATACCACTGCAAGGATGTGGCACAGCCTTCTGCTGACGGTGTGGCCGTTGATAAATTGGTGCATTCCATTTGAAGCAACAAATCTTATCTATTTGTAAATGACCGGTTAAGTATTCCAAGCATGCCAAATGATATATTTTGGATTGGTCTAAACTATTTTTATCATACACCTCAGTATGAACATCATGAAGTAAACCTAGTGTAATAGGATTTTCCAAAGTAATAATGATAATGGATGCTCGGAGCTTAGATGTAGCTGAAAAAAGTTGAGCCTTACTTACATTAGCACAATCTGGGAACAGCCATGCACTATTTTGTAATTATTTCTTGTGATGGCTTAATACAAAGCCAACATCAAAGGAATCTTGGCTTCCGGAATGTTCTGCAAAGCAAAACTTGGACGGATGTGGTATTAAATTATGTGCATCAGGATCCCTTGTTAAATGCAAATCTCAAAACATTATCATAGATAGTTTATTTTTATTCTCTCTTACTGGAAATGAGAATGATGGGAAAACCGTAAAAAATCAACAAAACAATTATGGTTAAAAATGATTATTATGCATTTTATGTTTTAATATCTGTCTTAGTATATATATATATATATATATATATATATATATATATATATATATATATATATATATATATATATATATGTGTTATCTGCACATAAGGCAGACTCTATAGTGGCTATGAAGAAAAATACCATAAAAATACTACATGACATGTCAAATCCTCAAATACACAAATTATTTATCAATGTCATAATAAAGGTTAGTTACACCAGAATAAGATTTCTATTAAAGGATACAGCTGAACCATTGGAATTTTGTATATGGATGTAATCTAAGCAACTTGGCTGCTGGAGGTTTTGTATTTCATTTTGCAGTTGTGTCTTTATTTGTCCATTCATGAACATTCCCACTTATACAGTATCTGCTTCTGTTCAACTGGAAACTACAAGAAGTTCTGCTCAAAGGACACCTATAATGCATGGTGTGTTTTCCCCCACACTACATGGGTGTGATGTAAGATCTGGGAATCTGATCATATGTATCGTGCTCTCATGCTCATAATGAGTGAGCTGGAGCACTTGCTCATTACTCAAATGTTTGTTTCCCAACATGGCCACCTGCACCAGGTCTTGGTCTTGATTCCAGCAATGGTGCTGTTGACATGAGAAGAGTTGAGCAACACACCTCAGACAGCAGTGCCAAACAAGTTACTAGGGGTGGCCAAAATCCGCTCTTGGTAACTTTAAAGGAGAATTCAACCTGTGGGGAAAAAAACTGTACCCCCCACCCCAGGTAGACCCTCCTCCCTCCAGGCTAACTTCCCCCCCGGGGAAATGCCCCATACTCTATACTTACCCCTCGCCGAAGATTCTTCCACGCATCCATCTTCTGGCTCCTCTATAAGCTGACTTAGAAATTGTAAATTTCCATGTAATTCCGCGCATGCGCAGTTGTCGAATACCGGCAAACTCCTCCAACTGCGCATTCGCAGAGATACCGATCTCCCCAGTCAGCTTACAGAGGAGCCGGAAGATGGATGTGTGGAACTCCGCTGGAAGAATCTGCGATGAGGGGTAAGTGTGGAGTATGGGGCATTTTCCTGGGGGGGGGGGTAGTTAGCCTGGGGGAGGGGGGTCTACCTGGGGTATGGGGTATGGATTTTTTTTCCCCACAGGTTGAATTCTCCTTTAAGAGACAAGTTTCCATTTTTTACAGTCGGAAACTCAGCTTTCCTAGTGCATGAGACAGCCATTGCACTCTCTGCACTAGCGATGTGCTCCTCCAGACCCCCCTACAGGAACGGGAAGCCCTGGGGGTGGGCCATTGCACATATATTGGTCAATTTCTCTCTCAATCTCTCCAATGTCACTACAACCCAGTTCGGGCCCTGGCTTCTGTCAGTTTTCTGCCCCACACAACTCTGTCCATCACTGACTGCTTCCAGTTGTGTATCTTCAATATTGCTCTGCCATCTCTTTCTAGATCTTACAGCTGGTCTTTGCCCATCCATATTCCTAGTAAATATTATTTTTGGGGTCCTGATTTCACCATCCTGACCATATGTCCTCCCACCACAGGCATTGGATCCTAATATACTGTATATATATATGAGTGGAGGGGGGTCTTGATATAGCTGATATAACTCATGGGTGATTTTGGCTCTCCTTAGTGTCTTCTCATTAGTAGGACAATACATTTTGCTTAATATCTTCAAAAGTGTCAATGTTACTTGTTAAATTGAGTTAGGATCCACATTTCACGGCCATAGGTGACTATAGTCCTAAATATAGTATTTTATGCCCTGTGCTCTTTGGATAGGGTTCCCACTTTATCCCACCACTAACAACAGGAGGGGTGGTGACATCACAGGATGGGTCAGTGATGTCGTGGGGTGGATCTGTGACGTTGCCAAGGCATTGACATCATGGGTCATTGCCGTCGATGGGCAGAGCTATGATGGTGATTGGCCGATCACCATGTCAATCTCAGGGAATCCTGCCCAGTTTTCCTAATTTGGAAAACTGAGCAGGCAGTTTTGACCTGGCGAGCCCTCCTGAAAACTGGTGGCAACCCTATCTGTGGCTGTTTTGTGAGAGAAAAATATTTGATAGGGTAAAATAAGCTCTGTTAACTTGAATAACTCCCAACCACAAATCTCTGCTTTATTGCTCCCATTACTGTCTGGATAGACTCTCAGGTATTTGAAACAGTTTCCAGATTGTCACACCTATTATTATGTGTGGTCAATACCAATATACCAAAATTGGGTGTTGAATCTTGCGCAAGATACTGGAGATACAAAGATTTGTTTTCGATTTGTATCAGTAAATGTCATGAATGGGCACAACTTGCAGAAGTATATATGGAATGGTTGTGCAGAAATAAACAGATGATCTTTCAATCAGTTCAGGGGGATTTTTAGCTTCGGATAAACCAAAGATCTCTTTTAAAATTCAGGGACATAACTCATATAAATACTAATACTGAATTTTATGCATTCCTATGATATCTATTACCCTCAAGCTGCTCAATATAAGCTTTTTTTTCCCCAATAACTTTATAACATGTAATAAAACGCGAACAACAAAAAAGATCTGGTAAATGTAGAGAAAATATGTTGTTTTCCGCAAGAAAGCTGGCCTTGTCTTCTTAATAATTCATACTGTTTTAAGTGCCTTCTTGCTCCATTTCCCTTATTTTAGAACTCAAATTACGAGATTTTCTTTGTCTACAGTTGCCGGCCCTAACTGTTCTGAAATATTTCATGCAATATTATCTCTGCCACTAGCGGAATAAGTGTAACACATACTGTCCTGTATTATTCCATTCTTTAAATGATCAGAACACATGCTTGCTTTTTATTTTTTATATTACTATATTCATCATTAACCTTTGACTGCCGTTAATAACTTTAATTTTACATATACGGGCATTTGGCAATATCAAAGAGCGTTAAATAAGGATAATTGAACACTAAGGGGCAAATTTACTTATGGTCGAATATCGAGGGTTAATTAAAACTCGATATTCGACTGCCGAATTGAAATCCTTCGACTTCGAATATCAAAGTCGAAGGATTTAGCACTATTCCTACAATCGAACGATTAAATCCTTCGAATCGAACAATTCGAAGGACTTTAATCCATCGATCGAAGGATTTTCCTTCGATCAGAAAATTGTTAGGAAGCCTATGGGGACCTTCACCATAGGCTAACATTGGCCTCGGTAGGTTTTAGGTGGCGAACTAGGGGGTCGAAGTATTTTTTAAAGAGACAGTACTTCGACTATCGAATGGTCGAACGATTTTTAGTTCGAATCGTTCGAATAGAAGTCCAAGGTCGAAATAGCCCATTCGATGGTTGAAGTAGCCAAAAAAAACATTCGAAATTCGAAGTTTTTTTCCTCTATTCTTTCACTCGAGCTAAGTAAATGGGCCCTTAAGCTTTAAACAATTAGGATATGAATGTTATGTATTATGGTTTGGGCTTCTGTACCAGCCCAAGACATCCACAACCCTTTATCAATGACGATGTGTGCCTCTGAAGGGTCCTAAGTAGCTCCCCATCTTCTTTCTGCTGATTTACAGCACTTGATATTAACTGCTGTCAGTTACTGCACTTAGGGTGTGACGTGTACAGTATATATAGAATACAAGACTAATTAGTATTCCATTAAAATACACAGTATACTACAGCTCAGTGCAGGGCTTCCGACACAGATGGGTGCAGCTCTGGGACAGCGGGGTCCACCAGGTTTTTACCCAGTGTCTCGACCGGTCCTGTCCGACTCTGTCCATCAGAATTTAATAATGAGCCATGTATCTGCTTCTTTAATAGACAAACCTTGTGTTGTTTTAATGTTTAGTTTCTCAATAGTTGACTAAAGCAAAGGGAACATGCACTAAGATACCGACACTCACAAATACATTTTCTGGAGATCAGGTACTGTAATTGCAAGTCATTAGCAACAGCCTTTCTGGACAATATGTAACGGGAACCGTTTTCCCTGTTCTCCCTTAGTGTAGTTTTGCTGTTGGCATTTTCATTACATCTCATTATGATCTTCATAGCTTTATTATTCTGTATTGCTAAGCAGTTTTGAGAAAACAGCAAGAAACTTGACTATTCAGGCCAGGGACAAGGGAAGGAAATAATTGTGTCCAAGTCAAGACCTAGGCAGGAAGGATCACTTTCTGGGCTTCAGACAAAATGAAAAGACAGTGGCAGACATTTTGTTACTCCAGAAATCATATATGAAGGATGGCAACATACTTTTTTAAAATTTTGTACTGGTCTTGCCTTGACTTGGAAATAAGACTTCAAGTTCTCAGTATCTGAAACCAATGCATCCCAAAGTGCAACAGTATACATTGCTAAGGAGTATAAATTCTTGACACTTAGGGGCAGATTAAACAAGGGTCGAAGAGAAAAATGTCAAATTTGAATTTTGCATTAGAAAAATTAGAATTATCGAGTTTATTTTAATTTCATTCGACTCGGGAATAGTTTAAAAAAAAAAATCTAATTTCTTAATTTATCAGGTACTGGCCCTTTAAGAATTCAAATTCGACTATCTGCCACATTGAATCTGCCGAATTGCTGTTTTAGCCTATGTGGGACGTCCTGGAATCAAATTTGGAATTGTTTGGAGACATCCTGAAAACTTTGTTTTTTTTGGTGAAAAATCTGATTCGATTCTAAATTAGACCCGAGTTTGGAAGTCAATCCCATTCACCCAAATTTTAAAAATGTGTTTTTTTCAAACATTTTGATTTGTCTTTTTTTCCTGAATTTTGAGTTCATGGGAGTTTATACAAACTCCCATGATCCCGAAATCCGACCCTTGATAAATCTGCCTCTTAAAGTAGACTGGAATACCAAAACTGGAGCTTCTTTAACCATTTTGGTACCCTTGTGGCAATTTTTAACTGCCACGGCCTGCCATAAAATGGCGTAATATGTTGTAATTAAAGGAAAGTATAATTCAGTGGGGCTGACACATTTTTTGCACCTACTCGAGTATAAGCCGAGTTCAGCCCCCAAAATATGCTGAAAAACTCTACCTCGGCTTATACTCGGGTCAAGCGCAAAAACGGTCGCCTGCGCCTAAGAATATTCGCCGGCGCCTTAGAATATTCGCTGGCACCTTAGAATAGTAGCCGGCACCAAAGAATATTCGCCGGCGCCTTAGAATAGTAGCTGGCGCCTAAGAATAGGCATCCAAAAACGAGATTGAAACTTACCAGAAGCTGCTGCATTTCTCACCCTCGGTCAATAAGCTTTCCCAGTTTTTGGAGGTAAAATTAGGTACCTCGGCTTATACTCGGGACGGCTTATACTCGAGTATATACGGTAATCATTGGCTGCAGAGATTTTCTCATAAACTTGCTTATTATTTTTTAAAAACTTTAAAGATTTGCAGTGCTTATATCAAGACAAAATATCATGCTTGTGGTAAGGCTACTGTACATATTAAAGAATGTTGACACATTCCAGATTTTTAAAGAAAAGCCTAGTATGGTTTTTCAGTCCTAATTTTCCATTCTAAATACAAAAACTCTGGCTTTCTATTACGTACCTGTGTAGTTGCGACACAGTTTCTCCTAGTGATGTCTCAGAAATGCCAAAATCCTTGGGGAGTGGGTCAAAAGACCCAATGAGCTGCACACTAGCAATGTCCTATTGAGACTTTGCCTTACTCCTCTATGTCACTCCTAAGACAATAACGGGAGAAGCTGTGTCCCTGGCTAACACAGGCATGTATATTAGCACCAGCATTTGTCAGTATCGATTCAACATAATGAATCTGTCCATTTAATTAAGATATATCCAGATTAGCTTAGTTGCATGTGTTATATGTGTCTCATGAGTATTGATGCACCTGGTATTTTCAGATGTTAACTAGTCAGCACTCAGAATTTATCTTCCAGCCCACAACTGGCAACAATTAAGGATGACGATATCTGGGGCTTACATGCTCTAATTTATCTAATATATGGTGTGGGTATTATAGTAGGATTTGATGAGTTTAATCTTATATCCGGTCTATACATGGCTCCATAGAATACATAACTGAAAATAGTCAAAGTATCCAGTGTGCTCTTTGGAAGTTGTGAGAAACTACTCATTCATCTTACATCTAAATTAAAAGTCTGACATAGCCATGGCAACGCCATTTAAATTCAGTTCTAAATTACTGTGACCGTTTATCAACAGATCAAATAACTTTTAGAAAAAGCAATTGAAACTATGTTTGATGAAATATATATAACGAACTGTATCAAAAGATGGTTTATGAGAAGCAACATTTAAAAGGGTTGAATGGTGCATTACTGCACATAGGCTCCAATATAAGGCATTGGCATTTTGCATAAAATGTTATTTAAACAAGCAATTCTTAATCTTTTTAGATTTGTTTTCTTTCTGTGGTTTGTACCTGATTATAATTAGACCAGCATTAGGCATATTAATGGCAAAATCGTACTATAAAGTGAACTAAAGCTTAACAAGGAAGTAGGGTACAAATGTTGCACATTTTGTTTTGGGGTTCTGTACCTGGCCAAGGCAACGACATACCAAAAACACAGTAAAAATCTGTGCTTCTGAATATGCCCTTGTAGTCTCCATCTTCTTTTCTGTTGATTCACTACATATACTCTGTGCTGCTGTCAGTTACTGAGCTTCGGAGCTGACTCACAATATACTGAATATATATAGAAGTTAACTGTCATAATACAAGCCTGACTAGTCATTAATTAATATCCTCATTAATTGACACATCTCAGAAACCAGGGCATGCTATATCAGAATTGATAAATAATCAGCCCTGTAGCATCAGTGAACCTCATTTTCTGCTTGATCATTTGCAATGACCCCTAAGCTTGGCTTCTTAAAGGTTTGGCGAAACGAGCGGATCTCTGCATGTATGGCCACCTTTAAGAATCTCTTCTTGATATGCCCGCATTGAGGTGGGCGATATCGGGCTGATCCTGATCATAATGTAGACAATACAGATGGTCGGGTCGCAGGACCGCATCGACGAACAGATGCAGCCGCGATCTGACTGGATTTTTAACCCAGCCCGATCGACATCTGGCCGACTTTCAGCCATATATCGATCGCAGAAGCCTGTCGGAGGGCCGCCGCGCATGGGCCAATAAGCTGCTGACTCGGCCTGTTGACAGCTGTTATCGGCCCGTGTATGGCTAGCTTTAACAGTCCAGATTTCACTGACACTCCTAACAAAATCCAAGATGACAACCACTGTGCACAATTTTGCTATATCAATTATGCTTTAATCATCACTGTTACAGATTATGAAACTTAAGGCTGGTGCAGTAACTTCATTATATAAATTTTCTGGCCATATTTGTTTTTAGGATTTGGTTCTACTAAAATCTCAATGTTTTTTAGTACCTTTAGGGCACAGTACTCCAAATTACAGGAAGACCCCAGAGCCCAGATCTTCATACTTTAAGTCTACTAGAAAATCATAAAAGCATTAAATAAACCCAATAGGCTGTCTTTCCTTCCAATAAGGATTAATTATATCTTAGTTTGGATCAAGTACAAGCTACTGTTATATTATTACAGAGAAAAAGGACACTTGGATTATTTGGATAAAATGAGTTTATAAAAGAGTTTATGGGAGATGGACTTTCCATAATTCATAGATTTCTGTATAACAGGTTTCCGGATAAACAATTCCATAACTGTGCTGCCATATTTCTGCATTTGTTCTATAAAGGGTTTCCAGATAATACATCTCATAATTGTAGGTGAAAGAATTTACACACCCAGTTGAACTGAGGTCTAATTGTAGATGGATCCTGCATATGTTGTACACAATCATACATTACATTACTGATAATTTTTCTAGAAATATTTTATGGCTAAATTAATGAGAGCTTGGTTGATATTCCATGAACCCAGTACTAATTTCTATCAAAGCTGATAAGATGCTGATAAAAGGCTCCGTTTCATTTCAGTATAACTATGACTAATTGTGTGTTACACATGGAAGGCGATCACTCTTATTTCAAAGCAAAGATGTTAGAAATGAAAAAGAAGGAAAAAAGGGTTTGGAGTGTATTAGGCATATGTGGGGAATTAAATGATGCTAATACTGTCCCCTGATTCTTAAACCAGTGTGAAATTACAAAGATCACAGCATCTTAGGCTTATTCCGGAGTTCAAAGATAGTGGTAGAACTGTTTTAAAATCTATTGATAACAAGCAAAGCACCTACTGTATTTGATAAAACCATGAATAGCATGGTAGAGTCACAATGGCAAGAATTTATTATAATGCTGCAAATATCATACTTACAGAAGGAGCTGGGTTGATTTTGTGAGTGAAATTCCCCATAGCTAAAGATAAACTAAACTTTTTTTTTTTATTTAAAACCATTGTAACTCATTGCATTGATTCTGAATGGATCATGCAATATTTCTTACTACCTACTCCCCTGCAAGTAATGATCTGCAGAACCAAGAAGTGCTACAGGAAATGAAAGCAAATTAATTTTCTTTGTAAACGGGATCTAAAAAACAAAGATTGTATTCATTTTACATTGTTGGTGTTTTTTGATTTTTGCATTTTAGGCAGCTTTTGGCTGAGCAATCTAAGGGTTAAAAAAAAAAATTGTTTGTATAGAATGAAAAAAAGACACCTAGGGGCAAATTCACTAACTGGCGAAAATTCGCCAGGGCTGGCTTTGCGCACAGCGCAACACTTCACCAGGCGTAAATTCGCCTGGACAACGCTTAGTCACGAAGATCCGAAGTTGCGCACAGGGTACGGAACGCTCAGCAGTTGAAGTTACGCAAAATTTACGATCTTTTTCAGTCTATCACCCTTTAAATAGGAAAAAACGCCAGTGTTTTTTGGAACTTAGAAAAATTTTCAACTTTTTTTTGAGAAACTCCTTTCTACTCTATTGCACTTCGCCTGGTCTGAGGTGGCGAAGGCATGTCTGGCGATAGAGGTAACGATCAGTAAAATTAAAAATGTCGTGAATTTGCGTAGTAACTCTCTTTCGCCAGACCAAAAATTAGTCTGGCATTAGAGTGCGAAATTGCGCCAGAGTCTATCTCCTTGGCGAAATTACACCAGTGAAGTAAATCGGCGAAGTGCCTAAATGAAGTCACGCTGGTGAATTTTCGCCAGCGTTAGCCACTTCGCCCTTTAGTAAATTTCCCCCTAAGACATATGTAACTTTAAAATCGCCAAGTCTTTATTAAAAAATAACTTACCGAAATGCCGCTTGCGCTTCTCTTCATAAAAGCCGACAGGGCCACTATCTATTCTCCTCCCTGCCACATTAATGGGCAGGCTAGTGATAAGGGGGTGGACAAATGACATTTGGGGGTGGATCAATAGCATTTGGGGGTCGACTGATGACATTTATGGATTTATCCAATGACATTTGGAAGTTGACTGATGCCATTTGGGGGTGGTTGATGACATTGAAGACAGGCTATGACATCACACACTATGTGGTTCAAAGGGATTTGCACATTTCTTCAGCCCATAGAAACCAGGCAGGAGGTTTTGAAACAGACAGTCCCTTGAGAAACTGACTCCAACCAGACTGAAACCAACCTGGCTGTATTATTTTGAAAATAAAAAAATATATATAGAAGAGTATTTCAATACAGCGCTCGATAACGATCATTAATATTTGGCAACACAGAGAAATTAATGTAAATCACTATTGTATTTGCTTAATCCTTATCTTGCCAAATGAAGTGGCTTAACCCAGCGATGTGCATCAAAGTTAAGCCAACTTTAAGCCTGTTGACCTCTTAGCAAAGCTACTGATTAGTAAGTCACTTATGCAGAAGCCTTCAAAACTCCGCTATGTGATAAAAGCTTACTGAATGAAATTGAAAGCCAGACTTACCAGCCTAAATATTCTAAATGAGATGAATTTAAAAACCTTACAGTTGACTTGGTATCCATAAAGGCCACATGAAATTAATTGAAATTAGATGGGCTACTTTTTACTCACGTTGTTGCCAGTGGAATCTGTGTCTTTATAAGTAATACTCTTGTCTTTCTAAATGGGAAGTTTCTAATCCTCGGATTGGTTACTTCATCATCATCATCATCATCATTTATTTATATAGCGCTGTCAAGATACGCAGTGCTTTACTGCAGTTATAGCAAACAGGGAATAAATGGTGGATAACAGACAAGGATTACAGAATACAATAGGGTTTACAAACTAAAAGGTTAGGGTACAATTGAGACATTAGGATTGTATAAACAATTTGTCATTTTTGATACAGCAATGATTAATTAAGGTACATTGAATAGGCCTCTTTAAACAGATGGATCTTACTTGTCTTTGGCCTGAGAGTGATCTAAATGTGGTCAGTGTAATGCTCTGATTGATTACGTTGGCCTGTTTATTAATTTGATTTAAATTATTTTAGACTGAATGTACTTGAATATGCTAATGCTCTGATTCGTTGCTTGCCTTAATTCTGACTTTCAATTCTTGGTCC
This sequence comes from Xenopus petersii, assembly GCA_038501925.1. Taxonomy (NCBI): domain Eukaryota; kingdom Metazoa; phylum Chordata; class Amphibia; order Anura; family Pipidae; genus Xenopus; species Xenopus petersii. The sequence goes on along the minus strand of CM076672.1, from coordinate 37,084,889 downwards.
TTCCAATCCTCATTACTATCCTTGACCCATAAAGCCATAGAAATTTTTTCTTACATTAGAGTTAGTATCTGTTCATCCAGCAGATGCCAGTATACTATTTCTTGTCAACAAATATCATATGAGAATAAGTTGTTGTACAGAGCTATGAATGACATCTGTTTACCTTGCTGTGTAATTTTCAGTGGGTATAGTTTAAGGGGCAGATTTATCAAGGGTCTAAGTGAATTCGAGGGAATTTTCAAAGTAAAAAAATTCGAAACTCAAAGTAATTTTTTTTTGATTCGATAATCGAAGTACTGTCTCTTTAAAAAATCTTTGACTTCAATACTTCGCCAAATTAAACCTGCCGAATTGCTATGTTAGCCTATGGGGACCTTCTACAAACTTTTTTAAAGTCTTTACACATTGAATAAAAACCGTTCGATGGTACGCTAAAATCATTCGATTCAAACGATTTTTATTCGATCGTACGATTGCCAAATTCGGTGAAAAAAATGACAAATTCGATATTCGAATTCAATGTTTTTCAATTCAATGGTTGAATTTCAAAGTTTTTTGTACTTCGAAATTCGACCCTTGTTAAATCTGCCCATAAATGTTTTAGATTGAAGGACTGCCACCATGGCTACACAGCAGCCGTAGCAGTAATATGTAGTTAATCTTACCATTTTAGCATATATATACTGTATGAATAAAAATACCGCACTCAACAGGCTCAGTTAGAATAACTGATTTAAATAGAAAAGAAATTCCAATGTTATGGTCCCATCATAATGATCTTCTTCAGGGAAAACCTAAAAAGGAAGATCCCTCAGGAAGATCACTATGATGGGATCGAAACGTTGGAATTTCTTTTGCTTGTGTATTAAAATCAGTTACTCCAACTGAGCCTGTTGAGTGAGGTATTTTTTTGTTATATACATTTTATCTGCATCCAGGCATGCTGTGTTTTTGTTTGGTGAGTGCTCCTCCATGTTCCACATATATACATCTATATTTCCCCAAGATACCTGCACTCTCGACAAAGAAATCAATGTGCCTATATAAAGAGTCAGCAAGTAATCTCCATATCTTTAGAAAGAACCACTAACAGGAATTAAAAGCAAAAAAATTCATTTTATCCAACAAGTAAGGACTGACATATCGGCCTCACCTAAGGCATTTCTCAAAGAATGCGGTATTCCTTTGATTCGTACGATTCAAATTTGGCCGAATACGGCCCTATATGCTTGAAAAACGACCAATTCGACCAAAAAAAACCAACTTAATTGCAATTGGTCTTTTTGAATTTCGAATTTTGAAGTTTTTTCAATTCGAAATCCGACCCTTGATACATATGCCCCTAGGTGTCCTTTTACTACATGCAGGGCACAAAGAGTGAAAAGTGCCGAATCTACCATGTTTTTTATAATTTGTGCCCTGCCCTGGGGAAATGAAATAATAAAGTGCTGTATTCACGAGGGTTGGATGATGGAAGCACATAGGTGCCGCCATGCCTTCTCCTACCAATCCTCTAACTATTACTTTATATTCAGATGTACAAGTTAGGCAGCTCCAAGGGACACAGTCTGCAAAAGAACCCTGTCACCTTTACAACACCCTGGATAGGGGAGTGCTTTTGAACCCCTTAGCGCTCTTGTACAACTACCTGGTTTCTCAGTATAAATTAGGCTGCGCCCCCAAAATAATATTATGACATTGTTCATGTCATTTTGGAAATAGACCCAGCAAGGATGGATTTAATGTATTAAAGAATAAGATCATTTTTTTTATGTTTTTCATTATTTTTATAACAACAGTATTTTTATATTCCAGTTCCAAACAGTTTGCATTAATTCTAAAACCCTGTGTATTGTTTGTCAGAAAATCTCTGGATAGAAATGAAATTATACTAAAATGACTGGATGGTTCTTACAGCTCTGTAACTTGCCCCTCACTGTGTTCCAAACTGTACAGGATGTTTAAATCATGCTTTTTTGTGTTGCTGCTAATATGAGGGATTTTAAAGAAAATGTTCACTTCATACGCTCCCCGCAGTGATATTACACTCAACTCAGCAGTGGTAAAAGGTTCAAAAGTTTACAGTTTTTCTGTTTCTAAAAATATATAAACATGAAATGTCGTGTACACTCGGGAATATTTCCCTAATGGTACTGTTAACCCTAAACCTACTGTGCCAAAAATGAAAAGTCAAATTTTTACAGGTATGGGACCTGTTATCCAGAAACCTGGGGGTTTCCGGATAAGGGATCTTTCCCTAATATGGATCGCTATAACTTAAGCCTACTAAAAAAATAATTTAAACATAATTAAACCCAATAAAATTGTTTTGCCTCCATCAAGGATTAATTATATCTTAGTTTGGATTAAGGACAAGGTATTGTCTTTTCATTACAGGCAAAAAATAAATAACTTTAAACAATTTGAATTATTTGATTAAAATTAAATCTATGGCAGGTGGCCTTACTGTAATTCGGAGCTTTAAAGATAACGGGTTTCCGCTTAATGGATCCCACACCTGCATTATAATTATATTGCTATAATTAAGGTGTAAATATTTGCATTATGCAATGTTAAATATTTCATTATACAGTTATTGCATTGTAATTTTGGGACACAAAAATACTGACTTTTCAGTAGATTCAGTAAAATCGATTGTGCTTGGACAGTATGCGATTTCCTTACATAAGGGGAAACAAGTTTGTACCTCCCATTAATTTATATATAATTACATAAAAAGAAACCTGTTAGTAGCAAAAATAAACAGCAACATCTTTTTAGGGCCCCCCAAAGTCAAAGGGGCAAATTCACTAAGCGACGAAGCGCCTAATGCTAGCGTCAATTCGCTAGCGTTGGTCATTTTCGTTACTTCGCAAATTCACTAACGAACGATGGCATACATTCGCTAGTGTTACTTCGCTCCCTTACGCCTGGCGAATTTGCGCAACGGACATAACTACACAAATTCACTAACGCACGCATTGTTCTGAACGCTACCTTTTACGCTAGACTTCCTTCGCCACCTCAGACCAGGCGAAGCGCAATAGAGTAGATAGGGATTTCTTCAAAAAAGTTAACATTTTTTCTAAGTCCCAAAAAACGCTGGCGTTTTTTCTATATTATGGGTGATAGGCTGAAAAAGATCGAAATTTTTTTTGGGGCTCCCCTCCTTCCCCCCTACATTTCCTAACTCATGGCAACATGGGCACATGTGTAGGGCAAAATAAAAATTTTATTTGATGTTTTGAAGGTTTCCCAGGCATTTGTAGTGCTACTACATTTTCCTCCATTGAAATTTGAATTTGGCGCCGTATGCAAATTAACCATCGCTAGCGTAACTTCGTTTCGCTTAGCGAAACAACGCTAGCGCAACTTCGCAACCTTACACTACCCCTGAGTGCAACTTCGGATTTTAGTGAATTTGCGGAGCGCTAGCTAAACTACGCCTGGCGAAGTGTGGCGAAGTGCGGCGAAGTGTGGCGAAGTTACGCCTGGCGCAACTACGAATCTTAGTGAATTTGCCCCAAAGTCATGAAACAAATTCATGTTTTATAGATATACAGAATGAGTCAATGCTCCTGCATTCATTGGCCCCCCAGCATTTCCAAGAACAGACCATCTGATTGCTTTTGAAGGAGTTAGGGTGGTTCATTAAAGGACCAGTAACATCAAAACAATCAATTGTTGTAAAGTAACAAAACTATAATGCAGTGTTGCCCTGCACTAGTAAAACTGCTGTGTTTGCTTCAGAATCACTACTATTGTTTATATAAATAAGCTGCTGTGTATCAATGGGGGCAGCCATTCAAAGGAGAAAAGGCTCAGGTTACACAGAAGATAAGCTCTGTAGAACATAATGGTGTTATCTGTTATCTACTATTTAACCTGTGCCATATAGACTTTTTTCAATTTCCGCCATTGCTACACAGCAGTTAGTTTATATGAACTATAGTAGTGTTTCTGAAGCAAACACATCCGTTTTACCAGTGCAGAGCAACACTACATGATATTTTCATTACTTTAAAACATTTTAAATTTTGGTGTTACTGTTCCTTTAAGAATAGCATGCAGTATGTCATTATGAATGGTTTTATAGGCCTGTTGCTTCTCATGGTAGATATAATTATCCAAGTTCTTGAATGTCGCAATGGTCAGGTATTCTTTATTACTTTTGGGGGGGTTATTTACTAAACACCGAATGCAAAAATCACGAAAAATTCGGACTTCACGAAAATCACAATTTATTAAACCCCGATGATGGAAAAGTCCGAATCTGAAAATCCGGCATATCAGACATGTTGAGGTTGCATATAAGTCAAAGTCCCAAATGATTTTTTGATGTGCGTTGGGTTTCTGGCAATACCCAGAACCGGATAAATCTGGCATCTCAGACCTGCCGAGCTTGCATACAAGTTAATGGGAGAAGTTCCAAAGATTTTTTTGATCGGCACTGGGTTTCGTGCAATAATCGGAAGATTTCAATTTTATCGGGCAAAAATCTTTTTGTTTTTTTCCGCTAACAATTTTTTTTGGGAAAGTGTATTAATAAATACACCCAAAAACCCAGTGCGGATTTGGTCAGAGTTTTTTTCAGAAAATATTGAGATAAATTCGGACTTTGATAAATAACCCCCTTAGTGTGTTCCTACAGTCCCATTTTTTTTTTGTTTAATATTGAATATCAACTGCTCCTCTGATAACTGGCTGTATCAATAGTAACAGCCATTCACTTGTTGATCTAAATATTTATTTTGTTTATATATCCTTTAAGTAACACAATGGATATTAATAATGTATAAAGGGTCAGGACTAGGGGTATGGAGGGGCAAGTGCCTAGGGTGCAATGTTGAAGAGAGGGCACAATTCCAGCATTGATACACAGGGGACTGGTTTTATTTTTTTCTCTACTTCTTAATTGAATCTGCCATATTGTTTGAGGTTTTATAATAATAATCAGTAATCAGTCATTCAACTGGCAGTCGTTTTAATAAAAAAAGAAAGATTTGCAAGAGTTGTGTAACCCTTTGTTGGCAACACCCATAAGTTACTGGTTCCACTTGTTTCTGTCTTTATGCACTGCCAAGCAGTATAATAGAATAAGAAAGCTAAGTGGAAACTAAAGAGCAACAGTGATAACACAAAGAGACACATATATCAATAACAATTATTTTCCACAGCCTGGCTTACTTTAGCTAAGTCTCAAATAAAGGAGAAGCACTGAAGCAATGTTTAGTGGAAATGGAATACATATGCACTCCTTTACAAAGCTCTGGTTTAATTGCTACCTTTCCTACCAATTCACTGCACCTTAAAAGGGCTCGGTGGGAAAGGGAAGCAGTCGAGGGATCCAAGATGGACATTGATTAGTATTGCACACTGTGCCCTATAATAAACCACCACCACCAATATACTGTATCTACCTGTCAGATCTGGCTGCTGTTGAGTAACTAGCATGTAGGAGCCTGGGTACTGAGTATCCCGGGAAACCTTACTTGCTAGATAATGACTGGGAGCAATGGTATGATGAGACAGACTTAATGAACAAGATAGAAAACGAACAGAATGAAATGAAATGCAAACTGAGAACAGTCCAAATACAGGCCTCGGGTTAAAGTTAGAGGCAGGCAGAGTTCAGTAACCAGCCTGGGAGGTTATACTAATAAAAGCATTAGTGGCATAGTAGCTGAGAAGACTCTATTTAAAAGTTAAATCTTTTCCAGAATGCTCTACGAGCAATGTCGGACTGGGACACCAGGGGCCCACCCAAAAACCTTGGCCAGGGGCCCACCAATTATTTTTAGACCAGGGGCCCACTCTTAGTACTATTTTTCTTCCTCTCCTAGTCTCTTTTCTTTATATACTATATATACTTTATTTTTCCATCTATTTAGCCTCTTTGTTCTCATAGAAATAGGGAATGGCCATGAAATATGCCAAATGTTTAGCAGCCCACTGACACCTGGGCCCACTGGGACTTTTCCTGTAGGGTAGGGGGGTAGGGTTTTTTTTCATTAAGGGTTTTTTTTTACCTTAAGAGAGAGAGAGCCTGCCCAAACCAACCAACATTTTTTTAAAAAGCATAGGACCACCATTTGTTTAAAGGGGCAGGGGTGGGAGTGCTACAGACCACATCAAGCTTAGCCTGCAGCTTCTGGCTACATTTCAAAATACAAAAAAAAGTAATGCTACTATGCAGAGAGGTACAAGACTTTTTATACTATGACCGGAGGTAAACAATTTAGGGATTTTAGGAATTTACCTTGACGTGGTATCATTAACTTTATGATCATAACTTTGTAACTAAAACCCCCTGTTTTGTAATCACATGCACTTGCATAGATACTGAATTTCTTATGAAACGGGACCAGGGAATGTGCATTGATGAATTGGCCAAATCAGAGTGCTCCCACAACCCCCCTTTTTTATATTTTCTTATGTTGTGGGAATTTAAAAATGTGTTGTGCGGGGAATTATACTTGCACAAGCATGGGCAGGTTGAGGGCACGCATGGGTTAACCTCACCTGCCGAGCGTGGACTTGCTTGTGGACGCGGGCCCGGCAGGTGAGGTGATTCAAAATTTGATTGGCTGGGAGAAGTCAGGTGACCTATCCGGTGGGTATAAATAAAAAAAAAAAAAAAAAAATTTTTTTTGGTCGCAGCATTATATGTATCAATTTTGTGTTTTTTGACATTGGGTGGCCATAACAAATAAATATGGCATAATATTATAATTTGCTATGTTTTTGGATTGTCATATAGCGGCCTGCTGGGCACGAGCAGAGGTCGGCTGGTTTATCTCTGGATATTAAAATGAGAATTTTGTTTAAAAAACTACACTGTAGTGTTTAAAATGCTAATAAAACAATGCTGCGGCCTACCCTCCAACCAAAAAATGTGTTCTTGGTGTTGTGTGCAATTATTTCTATAGAGTTATGTTATTATGTAAGGGTACATCATACCTTGCCCATGCCTTCTTTGTGGTGTTTAATCCTGCTTGAATTGCACACAGACGCATCACTGCTTGAAAATGGCACTGGGCGTAATTGTCTTTCTCTTTGAAAAAGGTATTGACGCATTTGCAATTTCAGTGAATTCCTACACATTGTTATTCAGGGAGGGGTCGGGTGATGGTGTGACGGCAGATTCTATGAATGCCTTTAAGTGGTTTAGAGGACTTCTTGAACAAGAATACGTAACGAATTCTTTATTGCTCTCAACATCTTTAATTAATTTATTATAGGTATATACATATAAAAAGATGGTGATATTTGTGGAATAAAACATGAACATTGGAGTGAAGACCACCTTTATCATATATATATTTATATATATATATATATATATATATTTATATTTTTATATATATATATATATATATATATATATATATATATATATATATATATATATATATATATATATATATATATATATATATATATATATATATATATACACACACACTAGAACCCCCCATTTTATCTTTTTCAGGGGACCAGGATAAAATGGTGTAAAATCAGAGAAATTTATAATCCATAATATATAGGTGGGATCACAAAAAATTATGTAAAATGAGGGAAAACTTAAATTAGGGGATGTAAAATTGAGGTTTTACTGTACAGTTATGGGACCTATTATCCAAAATTCTCGGGACCTGGGGTTTTCCGGATAACGGATTTTTCAAATAACTTGGATCTTCATACCTTAAATTTACTAGAAAATCATGTAAACATTAAATAAACCCAAAAAGCCGGTTTTGCTTCCAATAAGGATTAATTATATCTTAGTTTGGTACTGATATATTATTACAGAGAAAAAGGATATCATGTTAAAAAATTTGGATTATTTCATTATAATGGAGTCTATGGAAGACGGCCATTCTTTAATTTGGAACTTTCTGGATAATGGGTTTCCAGATAACGGATCCTGTACCATATATATATATATATATATATATACATAGTCCCTTTGTAAAATGTATAATGAAGCAATAGAATTCTTAATGAATCAGATAAAATTAAGCATAGGACTGGCCAGATATGGGATGACTTTGACGTAGTTGGCCAGCTTAAATATATTGCAATATATGGACAAACAATCCCTGTTTTGTTTAAAGGGTAAGGCATTTTTCAGTAGCAGTATGCACAAAATGTCGCTGTCTTAAATATATTGATAATGGGTTGAGTGCAGAGGACTCTTGTATTCGTCTATATGTATTTTGTGGTCACAGCCTCATTGCACCCCCGCCTAATTGTTTTAAAAATTAGTGGTGAGCACAACTTTCCCTTGTTTGTTATATGTGTATATATATATATATATATATATATATATATATATATATATATATATATATATTGAATCATTTAAGAGCACTCACGGGTATTGTGAAGAATAATTTTTATTGGAGTGTTACAGTCTACCCCACATCAACGCGTTTCGGTTCTCTCTGAACCGTCGTCAGGATATATATATATACTGTATACACTCAATACAGAGATATTGTACAACATTCTAAATAATATTTCAGAATATTAGATTTTTTTGCTGTTGAAGGAATAAAGCGGCTGTTTTTCACATCCATTGGTAATAGCTGCCATAACTTAACCTCTCATGCCTCTAGAGAAACCATCATGTCTGAACTAAGAATCTTCCTTTGGGAGTTTCATAATTATACAGATAAACTATTAGTCTGGATTTGATTCTCCAGCCTACACAGAATGTCAAATATTAGTCCAAAGCTAGAAAGCTATGCATAAAATGCACTTCTGAAATCATTAAATCAATTAAATTGCTGAGTAAAAGAGCTGAGTTTACAGCATCATTTATGTAATTTTTCCAGAAAAAAACAAGACAGAAAAGTTGCCATCCTATGTTTTCTTTTACATTCCTTATAGCCAAAAGTGCTGTATAGGGAGTGATAAGAAATTGACTTTCCTCAGTTAGCTGGCTTTAAAAATGGTGGTGTATAGCAACGCTATTTTAATTCTCTAAAGGATTTGCTCATTATAAAAGCTCCCTGTTGTAGTACATTAAAGTCCCTAAGAAATCTCACCAGAATCCATAATATTTTAATAGCATGTTGTTTTGGTTACTGATGCATGACAGCAGGTGCAATGATATTGGGTATATCTGAATCACAAATGCCATGTCACAGAAAGCTTTAAGATGTGTCTGTCTAAGTTTAGACATCAAGTGTCATCTACAATCACATCTTGAACGTGACAAGCCTTTATTTCCAGTATATGTATAATGTTTTAGCCAATGCAAAAAATATGGGACCTGTTATCCAGAATGCTCAGGACTTGGGGTTTTCCAGATAATTGACCTTTCTGTAATTTGGATCTTTTTACCTTAAGGGACAGATTTATTAAGTTTCGAGTTGTGTTTTCCATAAAAAATTCAAGGTTTCGAGTCATAAATCTATTTTTCGGGTTAGAGAAAAAAACTTGAATTTTTCAAGATTTATTATACCCGACCCTGGAAATAGCTTGGATGCAAAAATACACCATTTAAATCCTATCAAGGTCATGTAGAAGTCAATGGCCGAGGTCCCTTGAACCATTTGAAGATGCTAATAACTTTCATGATGTTAGAGTTTTTTTCAGAGGGTTTTGCCCAAAAACTCAATCAATTTGAGCGTTCAAGTTGGATTCAACTCGATCAATTTGATTTTTCAGGTTGTTAACCCCAAACTCTCTGATTCGAGTTTTTTACATTCGAGTTTTTTTTTAAACTAGAAATTGTGAGTTGATTTTAGTTCATTTGAGGTGTAAACAACTCTAAAATTAGATAACATCCCTACTTAAAAATGATTAAGACATTAAATAAACCCAGTAGGCTGGTTTTGCTTCCAATAAGCATTCATTATATCTCAATTTGAATCAAGTACAAGGTATTGTTTTATTACAGAGGAAATGGAAATTATTTTTAAAAATCTGAATTATTTGGATAAATTGGAGTCTATGGAAGACGGCCTTCCCTTAATTCAGAGCTTTTTTGGATAACGGGTTTCTGGATAATGTACCCACAATTGTACTTTTTTTTGGAATTGGATAAAGTACATGGTTGGTTATCTGAGTCTGAGAACAGGTGACCCTTGAGTAAAGAAATTTTATTTTTCTACACTTGTGTAATCTAGTTTATGACTAGTAATGCCTGATACCCAAAAGCACCCCCATTACCCTAGTAAACAGGGTATTTTGTTATAAATATAGATAACAAAATATGCATAAACATACCCCTCCCTTCCCTAAGCTGCAGCCTCTGTTAGGCTTTGGTGTAAAGAGTGTTGCTGAGTGGTGCAGACATGGATTTGTGGCAAAATTCAGCATTTTGCCATCGACCAATATTTTTTGAAAAAACGATGGGAAATGGGGTGACAGAACCGGCAAAACTGGGAGATCAGAAGAAGAAGAAGAAGGGTAGGGCAGAAAAAAGTTTACTTGCAGAACCTAAGGACTCAGGAGGATAGGCCGGAGAAGGTAGCTCAATGATCCAGCAACAGGGAGGATAAATAATAGAAAATTACCTGCAGCAGAGCTTAATGAGTTTGCAGATGACAACACTGGGATGTAGAAATGGAAGAGAAAAAAGTCTTCATAAATAATTACAACGCTCACACAAGGCATTCTTCTTTGGCTCAACCCAGGAGGCATATCTGGCCAACAACAGTTCTAGTTCTAGACCAGGTAAGTCCTGACTTTGGCCCATCACTGGTGCTAACTTGTATGTACACAATTTGGTTGAATTATCTCATGATTCTCTTAATCATTTTTTTAATCGTGTGCTTTATATTGGTTTGAATTAATATTCCCTTTTTTGTCTATACTGTATTGAATTAAAAAAAAAGAACTCTGACAAATCTGAAAAGTTTAATAAGAACGGCTCTCTTGTCGAATGACTTTGAATTGTGGTAAATTAAATTACTACTCATTTTTTCATTTTGTTTTCTCTCCGTACACCTGATCTCACTTAAAGCTGCTTAGATCTAATATTGTAACCATGCAACCGTTATTTATTAAGAACTAAAAGCACTGTTATTAATCCTTGAGCTCCTAATTCCAAGTGACAGCAGTATTCCAAACAAGTTTTTCTAAAAGCAAGTTTCATTAACAGATGTAAAATATTTATTTTAAGATAAGGTTTATGTTATTGCAAAACCATCTAATTCATATAACATTTTGATAGCAGAACAAACTTACAGTGCCAGTTCTGAATTTTATTATTATTTATATAATAGCAATTGTATTGGTTTGTTCAAAACACAAAAGGGCTTATGTATGTCCGTAACTGCTATTTTTATTCAACAAAATTCATATCTTTTATGCCATTTTACTATTTCTGGCTTACAGGGCAATTAAATGCCTGCTGATGGAGCCAGTAAATGGCAGGACAGAAATACCTCTAGAATGAGATCCTAAGGATTCAGTCAATTTAACCACAATTTATCCTCCTGGACTATTTACGACCCACCCTAATTTATTTTATTATCTCTACAATTGATCTCTATCTATCTGTAATTTCCTAATTTATTGCCCAAGAATATTTTTCACTGATCTAACAGTATATTTGCTGTGCCTTTCTAGCTTTAATTTGTATTTTGCATGACGAAGGGGCCTTGGTGCTCCGAAAGCTTGCAATGTATTTTCATTGTTAGCCAATATAGGTATCACTTCTACAATACTTTTGTTTTTTTATTTGTTATTTGTGCAGTAATGTAGTAATTACCTGTATTAATTACTAATCAGCCTTATATTGTGACATTTTTGTTCTATGTGTACTGTATATTGTGAGTGGGTCCCTAAGCTCAGTAAGTGACAGCAGCACAAAGCATGTGCAGTGAATCAGCAGAAAAGAAGAGGGGGAGCTATTGGGGCATCTTTGGAGACACAGATCTTTACTGCTTAAGGGTAGTAGTTGCCTTGGGCTGGTACAGAAGCTCATAAAATAATGTACAACATTTCTAGCTACTTCTCTAGTTAGGCTTTACTTCTCCTTTAGTGAGTTCATGAGTTCTTGCCTTTACCTGGTTGTCTTCCTGTTACTGACCACTGTCCGGCTCTGCTTCTGCTCTGCCTGTTTACCCATCTCACCTGCCTTGACTTCTTGCCCGTTACAGGAATTTGCCTTTTGTCTGACATTTTCCCTGCAACCAGAATTACAGTACATACAGTATCTGTCTTCTGAATATCTTAATTCAGGGGTCCCCAACATTATTTCACACGTGAGTAACATTCAGACGTACAGATAGATAGAGATCAGATATTGGGGAGCAACACAAGGATCAAAAATGTTTCTGGGTGGTGTAAAATAAGGCAGTGATTGGCTATTTGGTGGTTCCTATGTGGACTGGCAGTCTACAGGAGGCTGTGTTTGGCAGTACATCTGGTTTTATGCAACAAAAACTTACTTCCAAGCCTGGAATTAAAAAATAAGCACCTGCTTTGATGTCAATGAAAGCAACATCCAAGGGTCTGGTGAGTAACATGTTGCTCTGGAGCCACTGGTTGGGGAATACTGTACTAATCTGTTTCAACATGCATGGAATATTTTATTATGAGTCACTAAAACATCTCCTATGCTCAGTGTCTGGAGCTTTTGTCCTGCTGCACCCACCATACAAAAATCACAGAAGAAATGATACAATAATAGTTTGTAAGGGAAGGGACCTCATTCCAGCTGTGCATTATAACTTGGTATGTTTTTTCACTAATTCAAAATATCGACACTGCTGTTCGTGTTTACACCTTTTAAAGCACTCCATACATATGCAATCTTACACAAGCAAATACAAACAATACATCAAAAACCCCCATCCGTCCAAAAATCAGGTAATAAAAGAACAATATTACAATGTGGACACAGAAATGTTACTTTGAATGGAATGTGTGTAGAACTGTATTTTACATTCCAGGGAGATGCAGAATCTCTTTGAATATGAAAATATCACTTTCAGCATTCATGTACTCTTGTCCATTTTCATTTCCAAATCAAATACATGACCTTTGAGAAGAAACAAGTCTTATAGGATACATTAAATCCATGTACCTGAGAAAGATATTGACATTATATCAGCAAAAATATAAAAAAAAGTCAATGTTTTCTAGCCCACTGTGAATCTGACTTGTAAATATCCATGAGGCAAAATGTATCCTGATAATGTTTACTACTGCATGCGCAGATAAGCACCCCGGCATGACCTCACGGCAAGCTACAATCTACTTGGAATGCACAGGCATGAGTGCATTGACTTCTGCTAATTGCTGCTCTAAGGTAAAACGACCACATGCCAGTTGTGCACCATTAGTAATTTCAAAGAAAAGCAGAATACACAGCGTAAACCAGGGACACCGGGTTTAATAACAATATCTGCGTTGGTTAAGTGGGATGTAATGTCAACTATTCTCATATCTCTCTCTCATATCTCCTTACCCATTGAAATTAGCACTATTTGCCAATATTTGCATTGTGAGTTTTTCAAGATAAGCCCTGATTGTGGCTCAAAATGTGTTGCAAATATTGATCTGGAGCATGCAATCTATAACCCACATTAAGTGTTCACATGTTTCTTTAAGACAAGAATGCAGTGGATATGCTTCACATGGGAATCCTAACATTGAGCTGACTTTGTGTGATGAACACATTGGTTCAGTATTGATGGAATCATGGTTAAAGGGATATTGCTTTTCTATTTGACAGTTTTTAATGATTTTATAATATTCTTTGTTCAGTTAATATTTTTAGGAATGTTCTGTTAGGGCAGAAACAGACGAGAAGATTCGGGGCGATTTAGTCACCCTGCAACAAAATGCCTCTTCTTTGGGCGACTAATCTCCCTGAACTGCCTCCCCGCTGGCTAGAATCTAAATCGCCAGCGGTATGGCACTCGGACTGCTTCATTTTCTGAAGTCGCCCTAAGTTTCCTAGTGAGGCAACTTCGGGCAACTTTGGAAAACAAAGTGCTCAGAGTGCCACCCCATCTGCGATTTAGATTCTAGCAATGGGGAGGCAAATCGTTGAGATTAGTCACCCGAAAGAAGAGGCGGTTTGCCGCCGGGCAATCTCCCCAAATTTTCTCATCTGTCTCTGCCCTTATATTTAATTCTATTCACATGTAATTTTCCATAATTGCTATTTACATCCCTACAATGTAAGAGCCGGTAGAGAGTAGAGTTATATGTATGTTCTCCCCTTGGTAGGAGAAAAAAGGTTATATAAAAGTGGCCTCAGAATATTAATGATGAGTGACGCATCAAGAACCACTGGTATGCAAAATCTGTATTCTGCCTAGGTGGTGACCAAAGGGGATTTCTGACTGTTCATTCTTGTGTGTTGATAAATCACTGTTTCATAAATAACCCCACTGTATTACACTGTATTGCACTGCTTTACCAGTATCGTTAAAGCATTGAAATGCAGGAATAACATAGTTAATAAGACTTAAAATATATTTCCAGCGACTATAAAATTGCTGCATAAATCATTGAGCTTTTGTGATAAAAGAAGGCTACACCAAAAATGGGATTTCTTTCATTATTGAATTTACAGTTTTCCGAAAAAAAATTCCCTTAAACCTCCAGGCAGCATTTATAACTGGAATGTACACAAAGATGAAAACAAAAAACTGTGGGGCAGTTGAGCTAATGGAAGTCATTGTTATAACAAGTAGTTATTTGTTAGTAGCAGGGAAATAAGTGTGTATTGCCTAGAGGATTCTGGTGAGCTGAAATAAGCATCTTCCTTTGCCTCCTCAGGCAGCACACTTGAGTTCATCGACTTGGCAAAGGACAATAAACAAGAAAATCAGAGGAAAGATGATCTGCGTTAGGATGTAGCTTTAAAATCGAATTTGTAGCATTGTAGAAATGCACTGAGACTAAAATATGTGGCAGCTTCCAAATTCAAATTGTGCTTCTTTCAGTTGTGTCCTCATTACTCTGTTTATAGTACCAATATGAAGTTTATCTACATTTTACTTACAGTCTGTACATCAGAACTAATGTCACTTCATTTTCATCTATATAATGTGATCATGATGTTTCTTTTGAACCACTGAAAATGATATTGTATTGTAGGATGAATAATATATTCCTGCTCATTTTGTGCATAATAAAAAAAAACAACACATGATAATAGATGCATTATTTTCCAATGATAATCTTTATAGATCGACAGAAGAATTAATAGAATAGTGTAACACTGAAAAACATATACACACACAATCATTTTCTCTTCAGTTTATTAAAATTTTCCAGAAAAATGGCATTGTGGGTAATTATATTGTGCTGCAGTAGGAGGCACCCATAAGCTAAAAATATATTTTTAAAGAGCATTTTATGATAGGGGGAAATGAATTGCATGGTTATGTCACACAAGAATATCTAAATCGAATATATGATTTGTATGTTCAGTTCTTATGGATAAAGGGCATAACAGCTTCACTGCAGGAGTTACAGGTTTCACTAAAAGCATTATATTCCAGCCTAATGTCCAATACAAGCTGAAACAACTTAGCATTTTTTTGTACTGTGCAACCCATCTATAAATTAATATTATTATGGCCAATTAAGGGCACCCCCAGCTATAGCCAGTTTGCTTTTACCAGAACTTACTAGTATAACATCAAAGCCCAGAGCATTATCATGGTATATCACAATTATTATAGGTATAGGACCTTTACAGTCTGTATTAGTATAAGCAAACACAATCTGATTAGGTAAATGGAGCCCTTGTTAATAGAACTTGCATTCCAAATTAGAAAGATGTGTATGCAAAAGTTGACAATCTTGGAAATATGGGTTCTGGTAGTTTATTTCTAGAATTAAAGATGGAAATCGAAAGGCATGCTCCCCTAAAGATGTGGTAAAGTCTCATAGAATAAAGAAGTAAATGCCAGACAAGCAGAATAGTTAGTTGAATGGAGTTATTGAAAGCACTGCACATTATTTAAGTTGCCAGGTATGAAGCAATCCATGGTGAGTTCAATCTTGTGGCTAGAGCTACCCATGATCTGTCATTAGATCTTGAACTGTGACTAGTAGATCACGTACGGTACATACGATGATGCCTGGGCACAGCAAGGCCTTCTGAAGTGCTGAGTTGGATGGGTGGAGGTTTGATTTCACAGAGTATATCACACACAGGCAGCGCAGGGCACACACAGGCAGAGTACTGTATATCACACACAGGCAGAGTATATTACACACAGTCAGAGAAGGGCACACACAGGCAGAGTATATTACACACAGTCAGAGAAGGGCACACACAAGCAGAGTATATTACACACAGGCAGAGTATGTCACACACAAGCAGAGCAGGGCACACACAGGCAGAGTATAGCACACACAGGCAGAGCAGGGCACACACAGGCAGAGTATAGCATACACAGGCAGAGTATATCACACACAGCAAAAGAAGGGCACACACAGGCAAACTATGTCACACACACAGTTAGAGAATGGCACACACAAGCAGAGTATATTACACACAGGCAGAGTATGTCATACATAGGCAGAGCAGGGCACACACAGGCAGAGTATATTACACACAGGCAGAGTATATTACACACAGGCAGAGTATATTACACACAGGCAGAGTATATGCCACACAGTCAGAGAAGGGCACACACAGGCAGAGTATGTCACACACAGGCAGAGAAGGGCACACACAAGCAGAGTATATTACACACAGGCAGAGTATGTCACACACAGGCAGAGCAGGGCACACACAGGCAGAGCAGGGCACACACAGGCAGAGTATATCACACACAGGCAGGGTATATCACACACAGGCAGAGTATATCACACACAGTCAGAGAAGGGCACAAACAGGCAGAGTATATAACAAACAGGCAGAGTATATCACACACAGGCAGAGCAGGGCACACACAGGCAGAGTATGTTACACACAGTCAGAGAAGGGTACACACAAGCAGAGTATATTACACAGAGGCAGAGTATGTCACACACAAGCAGAGCAGGGCACACACAGGCAGGGTATAGCACACACAGGCAGAGCAGGGCACACACAGGCAGAGTATAGCACACACAGGCAGAGTATAGCATACGCAGGCAGAGTATATCACACACAGCATAAGAAGGGCACACACAGGCAAACTATGTCACACACACAGTTAGAGAATGGCACACACAAGCAGAGTATATTACACACAGGCAGAGTATGTCATACATAGGCAGAGCAGGGCACACACAGGCAGAGTATATTACACACAGGCAGAGTATATTACACACAGGCAGAGTATATGCCACACAGTCAGAGAAGGGCACACACAGGCAGAGTATGTCACACACAGTCAGAGAAGGGCACGCACAAGCAGAGTATATTACACACAGGCAGAGTATGTCACACACAGGCAGAGCAGGGCACACACAGGCAGAGCAGGGCACACGCAGGCAGAGTATATCACACACAGGCAGGGTATATCACACACAGGCAGAGTATATCACACACAGTCAGAGAAGGGCACACACAGGCAGAGTATATAACAAACAGGCAGAGTATATCATACACAGGCAGAGTAGGACACACACAGGTAAAGTATGTCACACACAGGCAGAGCAGGGCACACATAGGCAGAGTATTTTACACACAGGCAGTGTATTTTACACACAGGAAGAGTATATCACACACGCAGAGAAGGGCACACACAGGCAGAGTATGTCACACACAGGCAAAACAGGGCACACACAGGCAGAGTATAGCATACACAGGCAGAGCAGGGCACACACAGGCAGAGTATAGCACACACAGGCAGAGTATAGCATACACAGGCAGAGTATATCACAAACAGCAAAAGAAGGGCACACAGGCAAACTATGTCACACACACAGTTAGAGAATGACACACACAAGCAGAGTATATTACACACAGGCAGAGTATGTCATACATAGGCAGAGCAGGGCACACACAGGCAGAGTCTAGTACACATACAGGCAGAGTATATCACACACAGTCAGAGAAGGACACACACAAGCAGAGTATGTCACGCACAGGCAGAGTATGTCACACACAGGCAGAGCAGGGCACACACAGGCAGAGTGTAGCACACACAGGCAGAGCAGGGCATACACAGGCAGAGTATATTACTCACAGGCAGAGTATATCACACACAGGCAGAGTATATCACACACAGGCAGAGCAGGGCACACACAGGCAGAGTATATCACACACAGTCAGAGAAGGGCAAACAGAGGCAGAGTATATTACACACAGGCAGAGTATGTCACACACAGGCAGAGCAGGGCACACACAGGCAGAGTATATCACACACAGGCAGAGTATATCACACACAGGCAGAGCAGGGCGCACACAGGCAGAGTATATCACACACAGGCAGAGTATATCACACACAAGCAGAGTATATCACACACAGTTAGAGAAGGGCAGACACAGGCAGAGTATATTACACACAGGCAGAGTATGTCACACACAGGCAGAGCAGGGCACACACAGGCACAGTATATCACACACAGGCAGAGTATATCACACACAGGCAGAGTATATCACACACAGGCAGAGCAGGGCGCACACAGGCAGAGTATATCACACACAGGCAGAGTATATCACACACAAGCAGAGTATATCACACACAGTTAGAGAAGGGCAGACACAGGCAGAGTATGTCACACACAGTCAGAGAAGGGCACACACAAGCAGAGTATGTTACACACAGACAGAGTATGTCACACACAGGCAGAGCAGGGCACACACAGGCAGAGTATGTCACACACAGGCAGAGCAGGGCACACACAGGCAGAGTATATTACACACAGGCAAAGTATATCACACACAGACAGAGAAGGTCACACGCAGGCAGAGTATGTCACACAAAGGCAAAACAGGGCACACACAGGCAGAGTATATCACACACAGGCAGAGAAGGGCACACACAGGCAGTGTATAGCACACACAGGCAGAGCAGGGCACACACAGGCAGTGCATAGCACACACACAGGCAGAGTATATTATACACAGGCAGAATATAGCACACACAGACAGAGCACGGCACACACAGGCAGTGTATATCACACACAGACAGAGAAGGGCACACGCAGGCAGAGTATGTCACACAAAGGCAAAACAGGGCACACACAGGCAGAGTATATCACACACAGGCAGAGTATATCACACACAGGCAGAGTATCTCACACACAGGCTAGTGATACCATTTCAAGTTTACACATGGTAAGCGAACAGAACAGGTAGGTGGGGCGAACACAAGGGGGGTCGAGTATGGGGTGCCGTTTGTCCCAAATACATTCTGTATACAAAACTATCCCTAATACACAGAATGAATGTCTCTCATGTTATATAAGTATTTGTGACCATACACAGAGAAAAAAAATATACAAAATACTTATTTCTATTAAAGAATGAAAACAAAATCTGGTTAGTGCACAAAAGGATGTCATTATATCACAAACTCCATTCTGTACAGTTTAACAAGCAATCTGTCGCACAAATGTATAACCTCCATGTAACGGACGCACTTATGTGCAAAGTTACTTACAGAATGAATTATGTAAAAACAAAGTTGGACATAATATATAATAGTGCAACTAACTAGTGCTTGTCAAGCTAGATTTGACTGACAAAATAGATATTTGTGACAGAAAGCAAGATTTTATAGTACAGGATTCATTCTTTCCACAAAATGACAGTTTTGTTTCACAAAACAGATAAAATAACCATTCTGTGAAGCAACACTGTCAGTCACATTCCTGAACCAATAAGAACAAAGCTTATTGCCATATACAAACAAGATGAGAAGTGGCCAGCTCTGCTCCACATGGCTATGGCAAAGTATCTGACCTGCTATAGAGGGCGCCCTCTAATGTCCCCTGTGCTGCATAGTAATAAACATGAACAAACCTTTCCTAAAAGAGCTGCTGTTAAACACTACAGGTTCATAAATGGAAGTTTTTACAAATGGCTGAGAAATATAATGCTGCACTTATAATGATTGTAGAGAAAGAAAAGTTTGCAAAACTTATATAAATATGATCATTTTAGGTGATATGGCTATTCTTATTGTAGTAACCTGCTTGTGTGGCCATTTTGGTTAAGGGCATTCCTGCTGTTTTGCCATTATCTTATGACTCACTCCAGTTCCTCTTCCTGTCTAAGCTGAGAGCAATAATGGGACAGGCCACACCCACCTGCCATGTTGTATTAAATGTACCAGAAGTTACTGTGCTTGTCTGGCTGCTTTGCCTGACTCTCAGAGACAGTTATAAGTTTTGTATATGATAGTTAGACTCCAATGTCTCCTCCTAGCTGTAATCTCTCACCAATTAGCTTGTAGTAGTCTCTTAATAATGTGCTTACCTATAGTTCAACTACTACATAATAACTTTAGCCATAGACTTGGGACTGATCATGTGCACAACAGTGTGTATAGTATGATGTGTAGGTTATATGAGCAGCCACTCCTGAGTACTGTGTGTAAACAAAAGGCTTCACCTCCTTTCGTGAATTTGGGTCTTTTCGCTGCTTCAGGACTTCAGCTTCGTCTTTTCTGCACTTCCGCATTCTGTAATATGCGAAATGGCCGCATGGTTTGGGCGCTAGTAAAGGGGACCTGGCTCTTTGAAAGATGCAGCACTTCTGGGCCCCCCTTCAGGCCCGGAACACTTGTCCCCCCTGCTGGCAGCCCTGGACATGCATGTGACATGGGCACAGTTGTGCTCTCTGCTCTAGTGTTGTGCCCCCCTCGACCCACTCTGATGTGAAAGGGTTAAGCACTGGGCAGGTAAGGGGACGGCATCATTAGAGTCTTTAGTTATAAATAAATATAAAGCATTGTGCAGCTTGTTGCTTCTATATAAATAGATTATGATCCCCTAAAATTGCCCCTGCCTAAATGACCCCCTTTTGTTTACACACAGTACTCAGGAGTGGCTGCTCATATAACCTACACATCATGCTATACAGAATGCGTGGTCATACCTCCCAACATTTTGGAAGTAAAAAGAGGGACAAAAAATGTTTTGTCCTGTAGCGCGGCAATTTTTTTTGACCACACCCATTTTTGTGGCCACACCCCATAATTACCATGTTCATTTTACAAAGTTTGGCAGGTTATAAAAGTTTGAAAATATTTCTCCTTCTCTAAACTGTTAAAATTACTTATTTTCTTATCTCAAAATTGTTACAAAGTATCTTAGTTGCACCTGTTAGCTGTACTGGCCTCTCTGCCAAAAGCAAATTAAGTTTTGGACACAATAAAGATCTTTACACTTTGAATTGGTGCCTGCTGGAAGTCTGCGTTCATTGAGTGCCTGCTCCTTTTTACATTTCAGTTTGTCCGCCCCCTATGCTGAGGGCTCAGGGCAGTGCACCTGGGCCACTTCCCTTATGTGTTGAGTAATTTGTTTACCACATTGAAGTACCCACACTACAGATGACTTCTTGTAAGTTAGAAATTTTGTTTCTTTTTCTGGCTGTTCAGTGCAGAGAAAAGAGGGACTTTCCAGTACAAATGAGGGACTGCAGGCTGAGCTGTTAAAGAGGGACTGTCCCTCCAAAAAAGGGACAGTTGAAAGGTATGCACTGTGCACATGATCAGTCCCAAGTCTCTGGCTAAAGCTATTATGTAGTAGTTGAACTATACCTCCCAACATTTTGGAAATAAAAAGAGAGACAAAAAATTCTTTTGCATGTAGTGCAGCAATTTTTTTGACCACACCCATTTTGTGGCCGCACCCCCTAATTACCATGTTCATTTTACAAAGTTTGGCAGGTTATAAAAATGTGAAAATATTTCTCCTTATCTAAACTGTTAAAATTACTTATTTTCTTATCTCAAAATTGTTATAAAGCATCTTAGTTGCACCTGTTAGCTGTACTGGCCTCTCTGCCAAAAGCCAATTAAGTTAGAAATTTTGTTTATTTTTCTGGCTGTTCAGTGCAGAGAAAAGAGGGACTTTCCAGTACAAATGAGGAACCTCAGGTTGAGCTGTCAAAAGAGGGACTGTCCCTCTGAAAAAGAGACAGTTGGGAGGTATGTGTGCACATGATCAGTCCCTAGTCTATGGCTAAAGCTATTATGTAGTAGTTGAACTATAGCTAAGCACATTATTAAGAGACTACTACAAGCTAATTGGTGCAAGATTACAGCTAGGAGGAGACATTGGAGTCTAACTATCATATACAAAACTTATAACTGTCTCTGAGAGTCAGGCAAAGCAGCCAGACAAGCACAGTAACTTCTGGTACATTTAATACAACATTGCAGGTGGGTGTGGCCTGTCCCATTATTACTCTCAGCTTAGACAGGAAGAGGAACAGGAGTTAATCTTAAGATAATGGCAAAACAGCAGGAATGCCCTTAACCAAAATGGCCACACAAGCAGGTTACAACAATAAGACTAGCCATGTCACCTAAAATTATCATATTTATATAAGTTTTGCATACTTTTCTTTCTCTACAATCATTATAAGTGCATCATTATATTTCTCAGCCATCTGTAAAAACTTCCATTTATGAACCTGTAGTGTTTAACAGCAGCTCTTTTAGGAAAGGTTTGTTCATGTTTATTACTATGCAGCATAGGGGACATTAGAGGGCGCCCTCTATAGCAGGTCAGATACTTTGCCTTAGCCATGTGGAGCAGAGCTGGCCACTTCTCATCTTGTTTGTATATGGCAATAAGCTTTGTTCTTATTGGTTCAGGAATGTGACTGACAGTGTTGCTTCACAGAATGGTTATTTTATCTGTTTTGTGAAACAAAACTGTCATTTTGTGGAAAGAATGGATCCTGTACTATAAAATCTTGCTTTCTGTCACAGATATCTATTTTGTCAGTCAAATCTAGCTTGACAAGCACTAGTTAGTTACACTATTATATATTATGTCCAACTTTGTTTTTACATAATTCATTCTGTAAGTAACTTTGCACATAAGTGTGTCCGTTACATGGAGGTTATACATTTGTGAGACAGATTGCTTGTTAAACTGTACAGAATGGAGTTTGTGATATAATGACATCCTTTTGTGCACTAACCAGATTTTGTTTTCATTCTTTAATAGAAATAAGTCTTTTGTATATTTTTTTCTCTGGGTATGGTCACAAATACTTATATAACATGAGAGACATTCATTCTGTGTATTAGGGATAGTTTTGTATACAGAATGTATTTGGGACAAACGGCACCCCATAGTCGAGGGCTGTCAGTTGGACAGCCCTGCACTAAGGGGCCGATTAACTAACATTTGTGTTTTTTTCTAAATCTTGAATTGAACTTTTTAGCAACCAAAATCAAAAAGTTAATTAACTATTAAAATCCTTGAAAAATTAGATATTTATTACCATAACCATAATAACTTGAATAAAAAAAACGTCTCCATGTAAAGGCAGGGGAGGTCATGAAAAACGATCCTTTTCAAATTCTAATATGTTTCCTTGCTTTGAACTTTTAGAGGTTTTTAGAGTTTTTTTCATTTGTAATTGCACTAAAAACATAACGAAAAGAGGATGAGTATTTTGAGGTTTTCTTATTCAGATAAGGTCCACATTTTTATATGTTGATGGTTTTAATAAATAAATAGACGTTCATGCTTTTTTAAAAAATATGAGTTTAGCAGTGGTTGAAAAAACTAAACAAATTCAAATTTGTCTTGGCACTCTTGTTCTATAGGAAGGTAATTATTTCCTTTAGGCATTAATTTATGAACACTGGACAAATTTGGACCTGGGCATTAACCTATTTAATTTTAATAAGCATGAAGGGGTTTCCCCTGCTTGCATCGTGTCCTGTGTGCCGGTAATTTTGCCTTTGCAGTATATTGGAAGGTGCCATTCCCTTCTACTGTGCACCCGACCATCGCATAAAAAAGAGGCCAGGGTATGCTGGCAGGGTTGGACTGGCCTGCCGGGGTCCCAGGAAAAAACCCGGTCGGCCCCGGCCTTGGGGCCCTTGCTTTAATTAACTTGGTATGGCTTAGTAAAATAATTTATAATTTGTGCGGTCCGGGTGAACACTGTCTGCAGGCTTCCACCTATAATTGCTGCCTGCTGCCAGTACCTCTCTGATTGGAGCCAAAGAAGGTGTGCCCGAGGCTGCTTATGCTGTTACCGCCTAACACATGACCCTGCTATTCGTCTGCATGTATTGTAAATTCTACATTACAGGCAGGGAGGCAGCCGGCAGGCAGGAACATCGCAGCTAACATCCCTGCACCCAGGGTTGGACTGGGCTCTCATGGGACCTGCCGGCCCAGACCCGCTCTCCCCAGCCTGTGTTCCGGAGCTACTTTGTGACCTACCCATGCAGGAAAAAGGTATGTGCTGGCAGTGGGGGGGGGGATATAAGTGGGACAGAGGAGGCTTTAAGGCTTCAGCAGGGGGAACCTGGGGGTGGTGAGGGGCCCTGATGTGGGTGCCCTGGGGGGCCCAACACCCCCCAGTCCAACGCTGTGTGCTGGTGGGTCTTTCATTGGACAGTAACCCATGATAATCAATTAGATGTTTGCTTTCATTCTTCTACCTGAACAATAGCTGAAAAAATCTAATCACTGATTGGTTTCTGCCAATTTGCCCAGTGTTTATAAATGACCTGCAGTGACTCCGTATGACTTGTGTGCTTCTATGTTGTCAGTATTTTAATTAATATGAAGCATTCTTGGGTTTATACAAGGCTATACTGGGGGTAACAATGAAATATCCATACAGTGAGCAGAACCTCTTTTTCTGCACAGCGCTGCGAAATGTGTTGGTGCTCTAAAAATACATAATTATAATTATTATAATCATTTATCAAGACTATTAGAGCTGAAATGCATGAAAACATGAGTTCAGGAAGTCCCACAAGTTTTTGGGGGAAACAACCTTGCTAGTTGAGGTATTTTAGGTGGTGTTGAGCTTTAAGGGCGGAACTTTTTCTTATTTAAGAAATCCTGCTTGGATTTCAATTTATTTCACATTATATTAGTAACTGAGGACAACTATTATTCTAATCTGAGTTTTGAAAAACACTTGAATTTCAAAAATTAACAAACAAGTCTCTTTATCTTACATTGGTCTTTTATCTTTATCTGCACATTTAAGCAACAATTACTACCATTTTATTACCAAGCATAACAGGCATTTTACCCAAATTATGATTATACTCAAAATTACTCAAAAAATATAAAAAAAAAACACTCCTGTAAAATGATACATGCCTGTAGTCCAAAAATGATAGAATTGTAATTCTGTTACATGATAAAAATTATAGCAGATGTATTAGAGCTCATTCAAATAACTGATTCCAGTACAAACAAAATCTAACAAAATAATTGCGTTTTGCACAAATCCTGCATGTAGAGAGACATGATGTCTGGTGATTTTAATAGAGTGAGCTTGAATACATCTTCTAGGCATAAGGAGCCCCCTTATAAGATATATTAGGTCATTCATCTGACACCCAACTGCTGCATGAAGACAGAATGAAGGGAAACAGATGCTGAGAGAGGGATAGTGAAGATGAACTTGATTATTTCAGAATTAATGCAGAATGTTTAATTGATTGTATTTAGAAAGTTTCTTGTTTCAGGATGATGACGCTTATATTAAATTTTAATTTTCACAATAGTAGCCCTTGATACTTAAAGAAATAAAGAATATCTACAGGAGTCTCTTGGTACATAACTTAATGAGTAATTAAAAAAAAATACTCATTATTCATTTCCTATCAACAATAAATAATTGAAATAGTAACTAAGAACAACCAGCTTATAGCAGTTGGCTGATTCATGCTAATTGCTGGTTAGTTGCTATTACTCCAGAGTAATTTTCTGCTATTTTTACCTACCCCAGCATATCCATTTGACTTTTGATAAAATATTAATTTGCTTTCTTCTGTACCAGTTTGTCAATGTAAAAGCTTCAGTTGCAGTGTTGGGCTTTCTTAATGTATAGGAAGGTAATTGACATGACATTTGTTCTGTATCCAATGAGAAAAGGTAATGCATGATTTATAATGTATCAAAAAGTAATGTAGGAAAAAAGGAAGCAAACATAAATAAATCCTTAGAGGAATCCTTCATAAACAGCAGTTTAGAATTTTCATTATGTCTGCTTGGTATAGTATTAAATGTTAATGCAATGCAGGGTCATAGCTATAGGATATTTTAGAAAATGGTGTACAGGTATGGAACCTGTTACCTGCAAAACTTTTACCCAGTGCTGTAATAAAATGACATGTAAACCCCCTCCACAAAAATGTAATCAGTGAACAGCCTCTTTGAAATCTTTAGATTAACTCTGATTGTTAAAAGGTTAAGCCATAGACGCACAGATAATATCGTACAAAACAAATTTTCGTTCGATATTCAGTGCGTGTATGGTGGGAAAAGAGCCGACCGATATCGGCAGAAGATTTGGTTGGCTCGTCGATTGGGCTGGACGGAAAATTTTGATTTTAGAGGCACCTGAACATTGGCCATTGTTAGTGCTGAATCATCAGATACAGGTAGAATTCTATTGTTTCTGCCTGTATATCTACCTGTATATCTGACAATTCAGCTCTACACGTGTGTATTGAAAAAAACCAATCTTTCTTGGAAACATCTTTTCCAAGAAAGATCGTAATTGTTACGTCTATGGCCACCTTAAGGCTGCAGCATCCCCTTAATCACTTAGAAAGCCTTTTCCTTCTCTAGCCCACTCGACCCCCCTGCCTCAGGAATTTGCTTTGGCTGTTGACTTATGAGCATGCTTAGTTCCTCTCAGCTCAGATTACTAAACACACCCTTCAGTATAACAGCCAATGATGAGATAGCATTGCTGGTTCCCATAGAAACTCTATTCTAGCTGTCTGATCCCATTTTCTTTCTCCTAACCACCTCTCCTGAGCTCAGAGTAACCATTACAGTGCTCAACCCCAGCAGAACTTTATTATCAGTTTGTTGTGCCTGTGTAAACCTGCATTCTGCATTGCATGAACTTAACAGCATACATGTCTTAATGTTACTGATGATGTGTCAGAGGGAAAATGGCTGCCGGGTGAAAGCTGCTATTTGTTTTAGGAAAATGTGATGGCGCTGGGAAATGGAGGGGATATATACAGTACAAATTATGTGGTTTGGGTGGGGAAGATATGCCCAACTCATATACATGGTATGAAAATGTAGGCTTTACATGTCCTAAGGTGATACTGACACTAAAAAACAACTTTTCAAAACGTTAATGTACACATACAATTACCTATAGGTCATGATGCCTGTTTTTCACTAATAGTTCTTCTTTTGTAAGTATTTGTTCCTAAGCTTGACTGTTTTGCCAACCTGACTGTCCCTTCTCAACCTGTCAGTTAGAGTTTCTAATGCTAATGAACTGCTGTTTAGGGATGTAGCGAACGTCGGAAAAAAAGTTCGCGAACATATTCGCGAACTTGCACAAAAATGCGAGCGGTTCGCGAACGGTTCGCGAACCCCATAGACTTCAATGGGAAGGCGAACTTTAACATCTAAAAAAGACATTTCTGGCCAGAAAAATGATTTTAAAGTTGTTTAAAGGGTGCAACGACCTGGACAGTGGCATGCCAGAGGGGGATCAAGGGCAAAAATTTATCTGAAAAATCTGCCTGTGTGTGCTTGGAAGAGATAGTGTAGGGGGAGAGCTGTTAGTGATTTCAGGGACAGATGATAGTAAGTTTGCTGGCTAGTAATCTGCTTGATACTGCTCTGTATTGGAGGGACAGAAGTCTGCAGGGATTTGAGGGACATTTTAGCTTAGGTAGCTTTGCTGGCTAGTAATCTACTGTTCTCTTTAAACAACTGCCATACATTGACCTTGTAGGCATTGTTTGCCCAGTTTTTTTGGACGCAGCCACTGAAGCACAGTTGCCAGAAAAAATATGCCATATAAATGCTGAAAATAGTCATTTTTCGCCATACGTTGACCTTGTAGACATTGTTTGCCCAGTTTTTTTGGACGCAGCCACTGAAGCACAGTTGCCAGAAAAAATATGCCATATAAATGCTGAAAATAGTCATTTTTCGCCATACGTTGACCTTGTAGACATTGTTTGCCCAGTTTTTTTGGTTGCAGCCACTGAAGCACAGTTGCCAGAAAAAATATGCCATATAAATGCTGAAAATAGTCATTTTTTGCCATATACGTTGAGTCAACGTATGGCAAAAAATGACTATTTTCAGCATTTATGTGGCATATTTTTTCTGGCCTCTGTGCTTCATTGGCTGCGGCCAAAAAAACTGGGCAAACAATGCCTACAAGGTCAACGTCGTTGACCTTGTAGGCATTGTTTGCCCAGTTTTTTTGGCCGCAGCCACTGAAGCACAGAGGCCAGAAAAAATATGCCATATAAATGCTGAAAATAGTCATTTTTTTGGTCGCAGCCACTGAAGCACAGTTGCCAGAAAAATTATGCCATATAAATGCTGAAAATATAAATTTTTTTGGTTGCAGCCACTGAAGCACAGAGGCCAGAAAAATTATGCCATATAAATGCAGAAAATATGCATTTTTTTGGTCGCAGCCACTGAAGCACAGTTGACAGAAAAATTATGCCATATAAATGCTGAAAATATAATTTTTTTTGGTTGCAGCCACTGAAGCACAGAGGCCAGAAAAATTATGCCATATAAATGGAGAAAATATGCATTTTTTTGGTTGCAGCCACTGAAGCACAGAGGCTAGAAAAATTATGCCATATAAATGGACAAAATATGCATTTTTTTGGTTGCAGCCACTGAAGCACAGAGGCCAGAAAAATTATGCCATATAAATGCAGAAAATATGCATTTTTTTGGTTGCAGCCACTGAAGCACAGAGGCCAGAAAAATTATGCCATATAAATGCAGAAAATATGCATTTTTTTGGTTGCAGCCACTGAAGCACAGAGGCCATAAAAATTATGCCATATAAATGCAGAAAATATGCATTTTTTTGGACGCAGCCACTGAAGCACAGTTGCCAGAAAAAATATGCCATATAAATGCTGAAAATAGTCATTTTTCGCCATACGTTGACCTTGTAGACATTGTTTGCCCAGTTTTTTTGGTTGCAGCCACTGAAGCACAGAGGCCAGAAAAAATTAAACCAGTAGGGTTTGCACCCTAGTTTGTAACGGTGGCGGAGGGAGGAGGACGCTAAAGGACAGCTGTGTGTGGAGTCATGAGGCTTGAAGAGAAGGACAGCTGCATAGAAGTCAGAACAAGTCTTCCGGCGTGCAGTAACCCTCCGAGATCCACCCCTCATTCATTTTAATAAAGGTCAGGTAATCGACACTTTTGTGACCTAGGCGAGTTCTCTTCTCAGTTACAATCCCTCCTGCTGCACTGAAGGTCCTTTCTGAGAGCACACTTGAGGCTGGGCAAGACAAGAGGTTCATGGCAAATTGTGACAGCTCTGGCCACAGATCAAGCCTGCGCACCCAGTAGTCCAGGGGTTCATCGCTCCTCAGAGTGTCGATATCTGCAGTTAATGCCAGGTAGTCCGCTACCTGCCGGTCGAGGCGTTCTTTGAGGGTGGATCCAGAAGGGTTGTGGCGCTGCCTTGGACAGAAAAACATTTGCATGTCTGATGTTACAGACCGGCCAAAGGGCTTTGTCCTTGCAGGTGTGCTCGTGGCAGGATTACTGGCACCTCTGCCCCTGGAATGTTGATGAGTTCCTGAAGTGACATCACCCTTAAAAGCATTGTACAACATGTTTTGCAGGCTGGTTTGTAAATGCCGCATCTTTTCGGACTTGTGGTATGTTGGTAACATTTCTGCCACTTTATGCTTGTACCGAGGGTCTAGTAGCGTTGCGACCCAGTACAGGTCCTTCTCCTTAAGCCTCTTGATACGGGGGTCCTTCAACAGGCATGACAGCATGAAAGACCCCATTCTCACAAGGTTGGATGCAGAGCTATCCATCTCCGCTTCCTCATTATCAAGGACTGCATCATCCACGGTCTCCTCCCCCCAGCCACGTACAAGACCAGGGGTCCCCAAAAGGTCACCACTAGCCCCCTGGGAAGCCTGCTCCTGTTGGTCCTCCTCCTCCTCCTCCACAAAGCCACCTTCCTCCTCTGACTCCACTTCTGGCACCTCTCCCTGCGTTGCAGCAGGTGCCTGGGTTCGTTCTGGTGATTCCGACCATAAATAGTGCGCTTCCAGCTCCTCGTCACGCTGGTCTACAGCCTCATCTGTCACTCGTCGCACGGCACGCTCCAGGAAGAAAGCGAAGGGTATTAGGTCGCTGATGGTGCCTTCGGTGCGACTGACCATATTTGTCACCTCTTCAAAAGGTCGCATGAGCCTGCAGGCATCGCGCATAAGCACCCAGTAACGGGGGAAAAAAATCCCCAGCTCTGCAGATCCAGTCCTACCACCCAGTTCAAAAAGGTACTCGTTGACGGCCCTTTGTTGTTGCAGCAGACGTTCCAACATAAGGAGCGTTGAATTCCAGCGAGTCTGGCTGTCAGAAATCAAACGCCTGACTGGCATGTTGTAGCACTGCTGAATGTCAGCAAGGCGTGCCATGGCTGTGTAGGAACGTCTGAAATGGGCCGACACCTTTCTGGACTGGGTGAGAACGTCCTGGAATCCTGGGTACTTGGAGACAAAACGTTGGACTATTAAATTTAACACATGTGCCATGCAGGGCACATGTGTTAAATTTCCCAGTCTCAACGCTGCCAACAGATTGCTTCCATTGTCACACACCACTTTTCCGATCTGCAGTTGGTGTGGGGTCAGCCACCGATCGGCCTGTGACTGCAGAGATGACAGGAGTACAGATCCGGTATGGTTTTTGCTTTCCAGGCACGTCATCCCCAAGACAGCGTGACAACGGCGTACCTGGCACGTCGAATAGCCTAGGGGGAGCTGGGGGTGCACAGGTGTGGAGGAGGAGAAGGAGGACCCAGCAGCAGAGTAAGAAGAAGAAGAGGAAGAAGACGAGGTAGAGAGCGATGGAGGAGTAGAGGTGGTGGCAGAACCGCGTGCAATCCGTGGCGGTGACACCAACTCCACTGTTGTTGTTGTTGTTGAGCTACCCATTCCCTGCTTCCCATTCCCAGCCATTACCAAGTTCACCCAGTGGGCAGTGTAGGTGACATACCTGCCCTGACCATGCTTGGAGGACCATGCGTCAGTAGTCATATGGACCTTTGGCCCAACACTAAGTGACAGAGATGCGGTAACTTGGCTCTGCACATGTTGGTACAGGTGTGGTATTCCCTTTTTAGAAAAAAAATTGCGGCTGGGTACCTTCCACTGCGGTGTCCCAATTGCTACAAATTTGCGGAAGGCCTCAGAGTCCACCAGCTGGTATGGTAAAAGCTGGCGGGCTAAGAGTGCAGACAAGCCAGCTGTCAGACGCCGGGCAAGGGGGTGACAGTCAGACATTGGCTTCTTACGCTCAAACATGGCCTTCACAGAAACTTGGCTGGTGGCAGATGACTGGGAATGGGAACAGGTGGTCAAGGTGGAAGGCGGAGTGGAGGGTGGTTCAGATGGGTCAAGGAGAGCAGAGGTAGAGCAGTAAGATGCTGGACCAGAAGGAGTGTGGCTTTTAGTTTGCCTGTTGCCTTTGAGGTGTTGCTCCCAAAGTGCTTTGTGCTTGCCGCTCATGTGCCTTCGCATAGAAGTTGTACCTATGTGGCTGTTGGGCTTACCAAGGCTCAGTTTCTGACTGCACTCATTGCAAATTACAATGCTTTTGTCAGAGGCACACACATTAAAAAAATCCCACACTGCTGACTTTTTGGAAGTGTGCGATCTGGCGGTAACAGTAGAAGTTGGCGGCATTGGCGGCAATGGCGGGTGCGTTGGCTGGCTGAACACAGGTGCCGATACATGTTGTTGCCCTACTGATCCCTGCGGGCTGTCCTCCCTGCTTCTTCTAAGTCTTATTCTCCTACTGCCTCTCTGACTCTCCGTCTCTCCATCTGAACTACCCTCCTCTTGCTCTCTTCTACTAGGCACCCACAAAACATCAATCTCCTCATCATCATTCTCCTCAGATGCATCAATTTCTTCTGACACATCACAGAAGGAAGCAGCAGCGGGGACCTCCTCCTCATCACTCATCATTATGTCCATCTCTGTCGTGTTCTCTGCCAGAATTAAATCTGGTGTAACGTCCTCATCTCCTTCATCTTCTTCTGCCAATAATGGTTGCGCATTACTCAGTTCAAGAAACTCATGGGAAAATAACTCCTCTGACTCCAGTGAAGAAGGGGCACCGGTGGTGGAGGAAGTGTTACGTGGGGTGGCCATAGCAGTGGAGGATGAGGAGGATGTTGTGGTAAAGTTAGAAACGGTAGAGGATGGGGTGTGCTGTGTAAGCCAGTCAACTACCTCTTCAGCATTTTGGGAGTTCAGGGTCATTGGCTTTTTAAAACTGGGCAATTTGCTAGGGCCACAGGATTGCATAGCAGCACGGCCCCTAGCACGGCCTCTGCGTGGCGGCCTGCCTTTGCCTGGCATTATTTTTAAAAAAACAACAACAACAAAAACTCAGTTGGTTTTTCTGGAAACGATAATACACACAGCTAGATGGCGGTTTGAAGAAAACACTGTGCAAATAATGCCTACAAGGTCAACGTATACACAGCGGTGGATACGGATTACGTAAAATATAAGAATGCTGCTTGAAAAAAAGTAACTCAAGTGGTTTTTCTAGAGACGATAATATTATCAATATTTAGACAAAATGTGAACAAGCTCACACAGCTAGATGGCGGTTTGAAGAAAACACTGTGCAAATAATGCCTACAAGGTCAACGTATACACAGCGGTGGATACGGATTACGTAAAATATAAGAATGCTGCTTGAAAAAAAGTAACTCAAGTGGTTTTTCTAGAGACGATAATATTATCAATATTTAGACAAAATGTGAACAAGCTCACACAGCTAGATGGCGGTTTGAAGAAAACACTGTGCAAATAATGCCTACAAGGTCAACGTATACACAGCGGTGGATACGGATTACGTAAAATATAAGAATGCTGCTTGAAAAAAAGTAACTCAAGTGGTTTTTCTAGAGACGATAATATTATCAATATTTAGACAAAATGTGAACAAGCTCACACAGCTAGATGGCGGTTTGAAGAAAACACTGTGCAAATAATGCCTACAAGGTCAACGTATACACAGCGGTGGATACGGATTACGTAAAATATAAGAATGCTGCTTGAAAAAAAGTAACTCAAGTGGTTTTTCTAGAGACGATAATATTATCAATATTTAGACAAAATGTGAACAAGCTCACACAGCTAGATGGCGGTTTGAAGAAAACACTGTGCAAATAATGCCTACAAGGTCAACGTATACACAGCAGTGGATACGGATTACGTAAAATATAAGAATGCTGCTTGAAAAAAAGTAACTCAAGTGGTTTTTCTAGAGACGATAATATTATCAATATTTAGACAAAATGTGAACAAGCTCACACAGCTAGATGGCGGTTTGAAGAAAACACTGTGCAAATAATGCCCACAAGATCAACGTATACACTACTACAGCGGTGGATACGGATTACGTAAAATATATTATGGCTGCTTGAAAAAAGTCACTCCGGTGTTTTTTCTGGAGACGGTAATATTATGGATATTTAGACAGAATGTGAACAAGGTCACACAGCTAGATGGCTGTTGGTTGAATAACACACTGGGCAAAAAATGCCTACAGGGCAAATAATGCCTAAAAGGTCAACTTATACACTACTACAGCGATGGATACGGATTACGTAAAATTTATTATGGCTGCTTGAAAAAAGTCACTCCGGTGTTTTTTCTGGAGACGGTAATATTATGGATATTTAGACAGAATGTGAACAAGGTCACACAGCTAGATGGCTGTTGGTTGAATAACACACTGGGCAAAAAATGCCTACAGGGCAAATAATGCCTAAAAGGTCAACTTATACACTACTACAGCGATGGATACGGATTACTTAAAATTTATTATGGCTGCTTGAAAAAAGTCACTCCGGTGTTTTTTCTGGAGACGGTAATATTATGGATATTTAGACAGAATGTGAACAAGGTCACACAGCTAGATGGCTGTTGGTTGAATAACACACTGGGCAAAAAATGCCTACAGGGCAAATAATGCCTAAAAGGTCAACTTATACACTACTACAGCGATGGATACGGATTACGTAAAATTTATTATGGCTGCTTGAAAAAAGTCACTCCGGTTTTTTTCTGGAGACGGTAATATTATGGATATTTAGACAGAATGTGAACAAGGTCACACAGCTAGATGGCTGTTGGTTGAATAACACACTGGGCAAAAAATGCCTACAGGGCAAATAATGCCTAAAAGGTCAACTTATACACTACTACAGCGGTAGTAAAATAAAAAAAAGTAAAATAAAAAAAAAATGAATATTAAAAAAAAAAAATTACAGTTGGTGCTGCTGAACTACTAGGAGCAGCAGATTAGCACACCAGTCCCACTCCCCAACACTGCTAGACTAATAGCACTGGGCTCTTATAGTAGTAGTAGTAGTAGTAGTAGTAGTAGTAGTAGTAAAACAACAAAAAAATAAATAAAAGCAGTCCTTACAAGGACTACTGTTATTGCAGCAGTCAGCAGATGAGATCAGAAGCAGGACAGCTGCCCACTGCAGCTACATACAGAGCACTGCAGTAGAAGGTAGATTACTAGCCAGCAAAGCTACCTAAGCTTAAATGTCCCTCAAACCCCTGCAGACTTCTGTCCCTCCAATAACAGAGCAGTATCAAAACGATTACTAGCCAGCAAACTTTCAACTGTCCCTGAAATCACTAACAGGCAGCAGCTCTCTCCCTACACTATCTCTTCAGCACACACAGGCAGAGTGAAAAAAACGCTGCAGGGCTTCGGTTTTTATAGGGAAGGGGAGTGGTCCAGGGGAGAGCTTCCTGATTGGCTGCCATGTACCTGCTGGTCTGGGGTGAGAGGGCAAAAAAAAGCGCCAACAATGGCGAACCCAAAATGGCGAACGTCGCGCGACGTTCGCGAACTTCCGGCGAGCGCGAACACCCGATGTTCGCGCGAACAAGTTCGCCGGTGAACAGTTCGCGCCATCTCTACTGCTGTTGCACAAATATGGTAGCCCACTCATGGGGGATCAGATAGGTAACATAAAATCATCAGTAAATACTTTTATGGCACAATGATAAATATCATGCAAAGACAATTTTATGACAGATGTAAAAAAAGGTTTAATTTCAGATCAAATCTTTAAGTGCGATGCCTCCCTAGGCACCAAATTTAAGCAGGCCTCCCCAGCTTGTCAACTACGCATTACGTCCATCTGCCTGTCTGTGAAGTCACTTCCAGTTACATGTGATGTCACTTCCGTCCCGCCATCCTGGTGATGAATATGGTGACTTACATGTGCTGTCACTGAATAGAATGCCAGACCCATGAACAGTTCTCTCTTTAAACAGAATGAGTAATCCTACACTGAACTTTTGATTTCTGTAATATTTTTATTTCACAGAATTGACACAAAGGACTAGCACCACTTACCTGGTGTTGCATCAGACTCTCTGGGGCAAATTCACTAACATTCGTAGTTGCGCCAGGTGCAACTTCACCAGGCGCAACTTCGCTGTGCTTCGCTGCACTTCGCCACACTTCGCCAGGCGTAGTTTCGCCAGCGCTCTGCAAATTCACTAAAATCCGAAGTTGCGCACAGGGGTAGCGTAAGATTGCGAAGTTGCGCTAGCGTTGATTCGCTAAGTGAAGCGAAGTTACGCTAGCAAAGGCTAATTTGCATACGGCGCCAAATTCAAATTTCAATGGAGGAATATGTATCAGCACTACAAATGGCTAGAAAACCTTCAAAACATCAAATAAAAATTTTATTTTGCCCTACACATGTGCCCACTGTATAGATAAGTTGCCATGAGTCAGGAAATGTAGGGTGGAAGGAGGGGAGCCCCAAAAAATTTTTCGATCTTTTTCAGCCTATCACCCATAATGAAGAAAACAGGCTAGCGTTTTTTTGAATATCTACTCTATTGCGCTTTGCCTGGTCTGAGGTGGTGAAGGAAGTCTAGCGTAAAAGGTAGCGTTCAGTACACTGCGTGCGTTAGTGAATTTGCGTAGTTACGTCCATAGCGAAAATTTGTCAGGCGTAAGGGTGCGAAGTAACACTAGCGAATCTACGCCAGCGTTCGTTAGTGAATTTGCGAAGTAATGAAAATGCCCAACGCTAGCGAATTAACGCTAGCGTTCTGCGCTTCGGCGCTTAGTGAATCTGCCCCTCTGTCTCAGCTGGGTTCTTGCATATATGTGTGAAGGAAGAGAGAAGTGCTGCAGAGCAATTTCTGGATGTCAGGAGTTCTTAACCAAAAATTTATTAAAAAATGGTACTCACAGTACATGGTTTCTCTGATGCAAAGTGGTTAAAGCACATTTAAAGGAGAAACAAATCTTCATTTGGTCTTTGGTAATCTGAGAATGAGAACGACGAAGCAGCTGATGCGCAGCTGAAGTGTCGAAAGAAGACACGAAGACCCGGAAGATGGCTGACATGAACTCTGATCCAGGCCCAGATTTGTGGAAAGGCCACCAAGGTCCGGGCCTAGGGTGGCAGGATTTTAGGGGGGCTGCCCAACCACACCCACATTGATTTTATAAACACTGGGGATGTGCAGGACATACAATCATTTTCTAAATTTCCTGTGTGCCAATCGTCATTTACAGGGGTGACGAATGGCAATGGGCCTAGGGGCACTTGCTATGTAAATCAGGCCCTGCTCTGATCCCTGAATCTGCACTGAGGAGTAAGTAAAAAGTTAGGGCTATTTGCCCGGGGTAGCAGCTAGGCTGAGGAGGAGGGAGGGGGGTCTATGTGGGGTAGGGGGGGTAGGGTTTTTTTTTAATAAGGGGTTTGTTCCTCCTTTAATGACAGAGTGGGAAACAGGTATCACACACTGACACTCCGTTAGGGTAGACTTCACCTCTGTGACAGCCTTTAGTGGACCTGGATCACTTCCAGTCGAACCTCCAGGGAATTCTCTAACCTGATTTCCTATTTACTATGATCCCTTAACTAACAGGCAGTATCACCTGGGACAAATACCTCCAATATAACACTACGTTGGAGCTCCAAACTGTTATTTCTAGCTCAGCATGACCCATCTATAACAGGAGCTCACCTACCGCTATCTACCTACTTCATTTACTGGGCCTTGTTCCCCAAGGGTCTAAACTCACTTGGCGATGTTCAAATAGTGTCACATACTCAGAGTTGGACTGAGATCAGGGCCTTGATTGGGCCATTGTAGTACATTTACCTGTTGTTCTTGAGTTGCTCTACTGTTGCTTTGGCCTTATGTTTAGGATTATTGTCAAGCTTCGGTCTTTCTTAACAAGATGTTGAGTCACTGCTGATTCTGAAGCAGGAAGGTTTTGTGGTCAGATAAGACCAAGATAGAGCTTTTTGACCAACAAAATAAGTAACATAAATGTAACACTTCCTAAGCTTAAAAAACACAATATAGTTTGGTGGTGGTAACATCATACGTTGGCACTGCATTGTTTGCTGTTTTAGTTCGTTAGAGTTTTAGGTCTCAGTTTGTAGTAAAGAGGGAATGTAGTAGTAGTTGGAACAGAATATTAATAGGATTTAGTTATTTGTGTTTTTGTAATTAATATAAATATGTCAGGGAGCCGGGAGCTCCCTCCAGGGAGGTTGTCTGGATCAAGGAGGAAGCCCTCTTGAGGGTACAAGGTCGTGGTGTCCAAAGGGTTAAACGAAGAATAGTCAGGATCAGGCAAGAGTTCACAGGCAGGCAGAATACACACAAGGTCCAAAGTCCAGGCAAAGGGTCAGGATACAAGGCAGGAACAAGATTAGGCAATAAGGCACACAGGGAACCCAGGATATGCTTCAGGAAAGTAATCCTATTCTTGGGCGCCATTCTGGTGTCTAGTTGGAGTTTTTATATTCAAATTTGGCGCCATTCTGACGTCATCGACGCTCCTGCGCCGACGTCGGCGCGCTGACGTCATCGCCCGGCGCCGCTACCCACGTGGCGGCCATGGGCGCCGCCATTTTGGGAGCGACGCCGGCAAGGATGGACGCGCTGCCCGGAGCTCCTGGGCCTGCTCCGGGCGGCGATCGTTACAGTACCCCCCCCCTCACGGGGGGCCTCCGGACCACCAGGACTTGGCTTCTGGGGAAACTTGGAATGGAACTCCCTCACCAGACGAGGAGCGTGAACATCACGGTGTCCTTCCCAGGAGCATTCTTCAGGGCCAAAGCCCTTCCACTGAATGAGGTACTGAAGGGACCCTCTGGAGACTCTGGAGTCTAAGATTTTCTCCACCTCGTACTCGAGTTGACCCTCCACAGAGATGGCAGGAGGAGGAGACTGACCGCCAGAGAACCGGTTGGTGATGGCGGGTTTCACCAGAGACACGTGGAACACGTTGGGGATTCTCATCTCTGGTGGAAGCTGGAGTCTGACAGCCACAGGGTTGATTATCTCCAAGATGGGAAATGGTCCCACGAATTTTGGACCCAACTTGGGAGATGGGATCTTCAACCGGATATTCCTGGAAGAGAGCCAGACATTATCACCCACCTTGTAGAGAGGAGAGGATCTTCGACGACGATCCGCGAAAGTCTTATGAACAAGAGCGCTCTTCTCTAGGTTCAACTTGGTAGCAGCCCAAATAGCAGACATATGGGCTGCGGAATCGTCAGCAGCTGGGACGTCAGATAGCACAAAGTCTTGGGGAAAAGCTTGAGGATGCTGACCATATACCGACATGAACGGAGACCTTCCTGTAGAGGAATGACAAGCATTATTATGAGCGAATTCCGCCCATGGGAGGAGATCAGACCAGTCATCCTGGCAGAGGGATACGTGGTTCCTCAGGAACTGTTCCAGGGCTTCGTTGACACGTTCAGCTGCCCCATTCGTCTGCGGGTGGTATGCAGATGAAAACTGAAGAACAATTCCCAGGTCTTTGCATAAGGAACGCCAGAACTTGGCAGTAAACTGGGTGCCTCTATCGGAGACGATCTCCACCGGGAAACCATGCAGGCGGAAGATGTACTGGATGAATAGCTGGGACAACTCCACCGCAGAGGGCAACTTCTTCAGAGGGATGAAATGGGCCATTTTGGAGAAGCGATCAATGACAACCCAGATCACAGTGTTCCCACAGGAGGGAGGAAGTTCGACAATGAAATCCATGGACAGGTGGGTCCAAGGACGGGAAGGAACCGGCAAAGGCTGTAGTAACCCACTGGGGCGGGAGTGACTTGACTTGGATGTGGCACAAACATTACAAGCAGCAACAAAGTCCTTCACATCCTTGCGGATATCAGGCCACCAGACCAGGCGTCGTAGGAGTTCAAGAGTCTTAGCTGGGCCAGGGTGTCCGGCCTGCCTGGAGCAATGGGTCTGTTGCAGGATAGGCAGACGCAGCTCAGGAGGAACAAATGCCATCCCAATGGGAGTATCTGAAGGGGCAGAAGACTGACCAGCCAGGATTTGGTCGGCAAACTGTGGATACAGGGAGGCAATAATCTTGACTGGAGGGATGATTGGCTCTTGTCTTTCAGGAGAGCGGTCCACCGGAGTGAAGCTACGAGACAAGGCATCGGCCTTCCGATTCTTGGAGCCTGGGCGATAAGTCAAGATAAAATTAAATCGAGAGAAGAAGAGAGCCCACCTTGCCTGTCTGGGGTTCAGCCTCTTGAGGGACTGGATGAACTCGAGATTCTTATGGTCGGTGTAAATCTGAACAGGAATCAGAGAACCCTCCAAGAGGTGACGCCACTCTTCAAGGGCAAGTTTAACAGCCAAGAGTTCTCGACATCGTAGTCCGACATCGTAGTTCTGTTCTGCGGACGAGAACTTCTTGGAGAAATAAGCACAGGGGTGCAACTTCCCATCAGCGGGATGTCTCTGAGACAAGATGGCTCCGGCTCCGACTTCAGAAGCATCAACTTCGATGCAGAAGGGTAGTTCAGGATTGGGGTGTCGGAGGACAGAAGCGGATGTGAAGGCCTCTTTCAAGGACTGAAAAGCTTCAATGGCAGATGGGGGCCACAAGCTGGGTTTACCCCCTTTCCGGATGAGGGCCAGGATAGGTGCAATGCGGGAAGAGAACCCCTGAATAAACTGTCGATAATAATTAGCAAATCCGATGAATCTCTGGATTGCCTTGGTACTCAGTGGGAGAGGCCACTCCTGGATGGCCGACACTTTCACGGGGTCCATCTCAAATCCCTCTGGAGAGATAATGTACCCTAGGAAGGGGATCTTGGATACCTCGAAGACACACTTCTCCAACTTGGCGAAGAGAGAGTTCTT
Source organism: Xenopus petersii (assembly GCA_038501925.1). Taxonomy (NCBI): domain Eukaryota; kingdom Metazoa; phylum Chordata; class Amphibia; order Anura; family Pipidae; genus Xenopus; species Xenopus petersii. The sequence continues at coordinate 37,044,597 of CM076672.1, read as the reverse complement.
CCTCAGACGAGAGAGTACCTCCTTCACCTGGGAGCGATGACTTTCAAGGTCCTTGGAGAAGATCAGGATGTAGTCCAAATATACGACTACGAACCTTCCTAGGAGATCTCGGAACACATCATTAACAAACTCCTGGAAGACGGCAGGGGCATTGCATAGGCCGAAGGGCATAACGAGATATTCATAGTGCCCGTCACGAGTGTTGAAAGCCGTCTTCCATTCGTCACCCTCACGGATGCGAATGAGGTTGTACGCCCCCCCGAGATCCAACTTAGAGAATATCTTCGCCCCCTTCAGCTGGTCGAAGAGCTCTGCAATCAAGGGCAATGGGTACCTGTTTTTTACAGTGATTTTATTCAGGCCCCGGTAGTCTATACATGGCCGAAGGCCTCCGTCCTTCTTCTCCACGAAGAAGAACCCAGCCCCTGCAGGAGAGGTAGAAGGGCGGATAAACCCCCGCTGGAGATTTTCTTGGATGTATTCCTTCATTGCGGTAGTCTCTGCAGGAGAGAGAGGGTAAGTGCGACCTCTAGGGGGCATGGCTCCTGGCAGGAGTTCGACAGGACAGTCGTAGGAGCGATGTGGAGGAAGGAATTCCGCAGACTTTTTACAGAACACATCGGAGAATTCCTTATAACAGGAGGGAAGAGATTTTAACTCGGTTGAGGAGATAGTTACCTTCTTGAGGGGTTTTGCAGGAAGGCAATGCTGTTGGCAGAATGGGCTCCAACGAGAAACCTGCCCTGTGGACCAGTCTATGGTGGGATTGTGCAGGCGCAGCCAGGGGAGACCCAAAACAACTGGAACAGCGGGACAAGAGATAACAAGAAACGAAAGTCTCTCTCTATGCAGGGTCCCAACCTGCACGGGTAGTTCGCCAGTGGTCATCGTGAGTACAGACTCCAGGGGTTTATCATCTATGGCGACGATCCGCATGGGAGAAGGCAAAGGAAATAAGGGAATTCCCATGTGCTTAGCAAAGAGAGTGTCTATGAAGTTACCCCCAGCACCGGAATCAATGAAAGCATTCCCGAAGATGGTCTTATCAGTCAGACGAATCTGGAAGGGAAGGAGAAACCTGTGTGAGTTTTCTAGAGTCTTCTCCTGAGACTTATCACGAGACTTTTGAGTAGTGCCCCCTACATGAGTTACCATAGACATACCTCGGGGTACAAAACTCTTAGCCTTTGCAGGACAGGCATTGGCGAAGTGGGAATGTCCGCCACAATACAGACACAGGCCTGACATCCGTCTACGGATTCTCTCTTGTTCAGTGAGGCGAGTTCTTCCCACTTGCATGGGTTCCTCCTGGAGAGAAATGGATGCTCGGTCAGGCGGGGTGACGGGAGCCTGCAGGAGAGGCCTCTGGAAGCGGGGTGCCAATATGGGTTGAAACCTCCTGACACGATCTCTCAGGCTTTGATGCTCTCTCAGAAGAGTGTCCACCTTGACTGCTAAGGCGATGAGGTCCTCAAGTTGCGTGGGTAATTCACGGGAGACCAGGTCATCTTTGATGCGGAGGGAGAGACCATTATAAAATGCAGTATGGTATGCGTCGTTGTTCCAACGAGTCTCAGCAGCAAGTGTACGAAATTCGATAGCATACTCTGCTACACTGCGACTCCCTTGGCGGATTTGGAACAGACGGGAAGCAGCGGATGTCACCCGGCCGGGAGCATCGAAGACGATCCGGAATTCTTTGAGAAATGCTTCTGCGTCATCCATCAGTGGGGACTGCTTCTCCCAGTGTGGAGATGCCCACTCGAGAGCTTTCCCTGCCAGACGAGTAATCACGAACCCCACCTTGGCACGTTCAGAGTCAAATTCAGTGGGGTGCAGGGCAAAGCATATCTGGCACTGATTCACGAATCCTCGACAGGCTTGAGGATCGCCATCGTAGAGAGGCGGAGCAGGAATATGTGGACCAGAAGTGGAGGGCTGGGTAGCCATGGCAGCAGCCGCTTGCGGAAGAGGTGCCGGCAGGAGGGGCGCTGGTGTCAACAAGGAGAGCTTTTCCAGGATCGCCTCCAGCGTGTGTCCCACGTAATTCTGCCGGGCTTCATATGCCTCCATGCGGGAATGCAGGCCCCGAAAGGCCCTGCCGAAATCTGGCTGAGCTTCCTCAGTGGGATCCATGGCCCAAGAATAATGTCAGGGAGCCGGGAGCTCCCTCCAGGGAGGTTGTCTGGATCAAGGAGGAAGCCCTCTTGAGGGTACAAGGTCGTGGTGTCCAAAGGGTTAAACGAAGAATAGTCAGGATCAGGCAAGAGTTCACAGGCAGGCAGAATACACACAAGGTCCAAAGTCCAGGCAAAGGGTCAGGATACAAGGCAGGAACAAGATTAGGCAATAAGGCACACAGGGAACCCAGGATATGCTTCAGGAAAGTAATCCTATTCTTGGGCGCCATTCTGGTGTCTAGTTGGAGTTTTTATATTCAAATTTGGCGCCATTCTGACGTCATCGACGCTCCTGCGCCGACGTCGGCGCGCTGACGTCATCGCCCGGCGCCACTACCCACGTGGCGGCCATGGGCGCCGCCATTTTGGGAGCGACGCCGGCAAGGATGGACGCGCCGCCCGGAGCTCCTGGGCCTGCTCCGGGCGGCGATCGTTACAAAATATAATTGATTAGTTGAGTAGCGGAATGTGTGCCATAGACTTATAAAAAGCACTAAGTTCACCTGGAATCATGTCATTTTTGTGGTTATCAAGCTACATGTATGTGACTCAGCTCAAATTTGTTTTTCTAGAGATTGATGCTTGTAAAATGTAGCAAATAATACTGGTTTTGGGGATGGGAACAACATACAGGTATCAGGGATAATGATGATTAAAGAATAAATTGTAAGTTGCACTAATTGACAGTGACATACAATCAGGTCTAAAAGGTTTGGCTTTTAAATGATCCAAGTGAAATTATTTTCAGACTGCTGAATCAGCTGGTGGAATGCGTATGAATGAAAGCAAAGATAGTCATTAATCATTATCCAGAAAGCAGAATCAAGCAATTTATGTTAGACAGGTTAAACACCAGTTCTTTTAATGTCTATCGTCTTGAAAACTCTTCTTAATACGCATAGCGCTAACAAGCAATTGACTTCTCACTAAATGAAATAGGATTATATAAGGATGATATAAAAATTATTGCTGGTACTGGCTGGATATACATAATGACATTATTGGGGTTACTGTATTTACTAAAGCTCGAATTTATCTATCTTTTTGGGGAAAAAACTGGAATTATTTGTGAAAAATGTATATATTATACTCTGATGCTGCAAAAAGCCTGAATCCAAAAATCTGTCATCTCAGACTTGTCAAGGTCCTGTATAAGTCAATGTGAGAGGTACCAATCTCAATTTAAAGTTAACATAGTTTGCGCTGAGTTTAGCCCAAAAACCAGGATAATTCAGGGTTTTCAGGCAAAAACCTGAAGAAAACCGAGCATTTCAGGTTTTCGCGAGATTTGATCAGGTTTTTTTTCCACAAACCAATTGATTCCAGTTTTTTAATAATAAATAAGGTCAAATCGGGCATGGTAGATTGGTCGTGTTTTTTTTTTAAATATGAGGTAAATTCAGAGTTTAGTAAATATCCACCCCTTCTCTACCTCTACCTCTACCTCTCTCTCTCCTCTCTCTCTCTCTCTCTCTCTCTCTCTCTCCCTCTCTCTCTCTCTCTCTCTCTCTCTCTCACTCTCTCTCTCTCTCTCTCTCTCTCTATATATATATATATATATATATATATATACAAATTTCGCAATCTGGAGCACTCCCAAGTGATCGTCACTGCCTAGGTGCTGGTTAAATTATAAATAATCAAACTAGTGAATAAACCGCACTTCCAGGACTTCCATAAGATGTGAAAAAACAAAAATTATTTTATTTTCAACGTTTCGGCTCCCAACTTAAGCCGTCTTCAGGACCTCCTGAAGACGGCTTAAGTTGGGAGCCGAAACGTTGAAAATAAAATAATTTTTGCTTTTTCACATCTTATGGAAGTCCTGGAAGTGCGGTTTATTCACTAGTTTGATTATATATATATATATATATATATATATATATATATATATATATATATATATATATATATATATATATATATATGTGTTGTTTGTAACTCTGAGATGGGACACATATGCACTGGAATCTCTGGAATACAGGTATGGTGCCTGTTATCCAAAATGCTCAAGACCTTGGGTTTTCCGGATAAGCTGTCTTTCTGTAATTTGAATCTTCACGCAATTAGCGTTGTCCAGGCGAATTTAAGCCTGGCGAAGTGTTGCGATGTGCACAAAGCCATTGCTGGTGAATTTTCGCAGGTAAGTAAATTTGCCCCATATGGGAGGTGGCCTTTCCGTAATTCAGAACTTTCTGGATACTAGGTTTCTGGATAACAGATCCCATACCGTAAAAATAAATAAAATAACAAATTATTTGAATAACATTGAGTCTATGGGAGACAGCCTTCCCATAATTCAAAGCTTTCTGGAAAGCAGGTTTCCGGATAACAGATCCCATACCTGTAGTCCAATAGGCTGGGTCCTATTTATTTTGTATATAAATGCATATGTTTAATGTGTGTGTTTTCTAGATGTAGTTTAATCCACTGTCCTCCCTCCATTTAGTAAATTGCCTCAAGCATTTCTTCCTTGAATGTTTTCATCCCTTTACTATGTCAATACGAATGAAGTAGATAAAACAAGTTGACTCTGAGGGTCATTTATGTATGCGCTGTGCAAAGTTTAACTGTTGGATGCAAATTGCCGTTATTTAACCTACAATGCAGTGTTTTCATTCACGTGGGATTCCACGTGGGATTTTGCACAACTGGGTCTGATGTATATTGGGGCAAAGCTTAAAATCACACTATCACACTATCATCTACTATATTTGTGGTGTTAGATGATAAAGTACAGTCCTAGTAAAGGAAGGGTGTAGCACAGAATAGAAAGTGTAATTAGGATTACGTGGATTTATATAATAGGAATGAATCCAGTCCATGCATATGCTGGAACATGCAGTGATGTATGATGTATAGCAAGTATTAAACACACATTGATAGCAAATCATTTTATGGACAAAATCAATGTCCTCTTCCTTAGGTTCACTGAATAACAGGCAACTAGGCTTGCAGTGTGTGTCCAATAATATGTAGATTACACTTTCTATTCTGTGCTACACCCTTCCTTTACTAGGACTGTACTTTATCATCTAACACCACAAATATAGTAGATGATAGTGTGATAGTGTGATTTTAAGCTTTTATCAAGGGCCTGGTTTATCAAGGGCCTGGTAGGCTCGAAACTTTGCCTTTTTGCATATGGGCTAAATAAATTTTCATCTTTGAACACAACTACAACCAGATTCGGTGTGCTGCTGGCTTTTTTTCTGTATTGATTTGACCCAGTGACAGGAGTGGGTCTCACAGTACAGCACCTGACACTACAAAAGTGTGATTTGGGGAGGTGAGCGATCCGCATAATTGAGTCTATAAAAAAATGGATGCCGGCATCTTTTTTTTTTGGATGCCAGCGAGACGCTGGTGCCATTTCGGCAATTTTTCGCCCTTTCGAAGCGAAGCAAAACGCCCCAAATTCGCCCATCACTAATCATGAGTTTCCAAGGGCAACCCAAGTGCCCTGTTATGGCCTGCATCTGCTGCTACTCCTAAACTTTTGCATCTGAATGACATGCAAGTTAGGGAACATGTAGTGGATGGGAAAGGGATGCCAAAATGCCCTTCCCTCTCCTTACCCTCATTAATATATTATGTCCAACACAGGCTGCTCTCTATTCATCAGGATGACAGGATGATCAGGATGCTCTGAATTCTTTAGAGTAGAAAGGTAGTGTGTAAAAAATGGCAGCCTGAAAATGTCACAAATGGCCACTTATGATCTTATGAGATCATATGTATTGGTTTAAGTTAGCAGAAATGTTTTATGATGGCTTAGATTCAAGTTAGGCTTGAGAAAGGGCGAGATTTAGCCTGAAACGTTTTTTTCTGATCACATAAACACAACTTTTCACTTTTGCAACAAAGAGATGCTGCAGTGATTTTTCTTCTAGATAAGGTAGGGAGTCTTCTCTAGCTTCCTTTTCCTTCTACTTGATTATTGGGTGTGTTCCCTAGTTTCACAAATACATTTGAATTTTGGTAAGAATTTTGAAAAGATTGCTCGATTTGCGAATTATACAATATTACTCCATGAAAAATGTAGAAACATCTGTTCTTAGGTTAGAATAAGAATTTATTACCATATTAATTTTTTCTTTTTTCTTACAGCAGACGAATCCTTAGCGTTTATAAATGAAATAACCATTACTGGTGTGCATGCAATGCCGGACAATACGTCATACGTTGTTTTTTAATATTGAATATCTGTAGTCGTTAATTCCAATCAATGTCAATGTTTTTACAGCAATAGAAAATAACATTAGTTTCCTGTCAGATATTAATATAATCACACTATATTTTGCTATTTTACATTATACGCAGCATTCTGAACCCGGATTATCATATTTATTGTAACCTGTCAAAACTGAATGCACCTCAAGAACAAACATTTAAATTCAATTTTAAGATGGCACATTTGCTTGTTAGATTTATTCTGAAAGGCTTTTCAATTCACATTAAATTATGTGAGGCCTCAATCATGTCTGCCTCATTGAAAGATCAAGCTACATTATGACCTCAAGACTTATCAGCACAGCAGTATAATAGCACTGTAATAACATTTTTCTTAATTTTCCTTTTTTAGTCATTGTATGCTTACGCTGCCATATATTCTGTGGCCAAGCATGGCTCTGACTGATAAGTATCAATATGCATTAAAAAAACATCTTACATTTTTCTTACACGACTGTTGGTATCTGAGGTACTTGGTCAGTAGCATGTAGCTCTACCAATGATATCCCTCTCCCTCACTACTAGCACCCACAGCAACTAATAAGATGTTTGCTATTAAACAAGTAACTATTAGGGCTTTGGACTTTGCACTTTTTATTACAAAATCCAAAATGTGTGTTATATTTAGGCTTCTTCTCAGACCTAACCTTCTTGCCAGCAACCCCAAGAAGCATTTGATTTTGTTTTTATTTGTTTACCTGTACTAGGGTCTTCATAAGCTGGAACATGGATGGATGGGTTCTGTCACTTATGCAGTAGACATTTAAGACTACTCAGTAATGCTAAACAGTTTGGAAATGGATTAGAAACATTGGAATTTTTTTTTTTTTAAAAAAATTAAATTTGGGGATGAAAGTATGAAAGACAACGGTAAGTGTATAACGGATGAAAAGAGAGAGATATAAATGAGGAGAGGAGAGTAAAAAGGTCTAAGAAGAGAAGAATGAAGAAGAGTAGAGAGAACATGAAGAACAACTGCAGAACATTTTGTCCATGTTTCAAAAACTGCAAAATATTTGCATCGGCTCCAATCACAGCTGCTTATTATGGTGTCTCTGCAATTATTTTAGCAGCATACCCCTCTCCTATGGGCCATCTGCTGCTGAAGTCACCTTCATAATATCCCAAGTTGCTTCCCACTTACTTTCTTGCTTTTCACGTTTGCATTTGACTTCTATATTAGATAAGTTGACAGGATGTTTAAGGTTGAATCGGCCACTGCATATCCATGTTCCCACTGCAAATAAATATAAAACGTAGCAGCAGACAAATTCTTAAGAAGAAGAAGAAGAAGTGAGTTGGAAGAGCAGAGGGGAAGAAGCATGAACAGAAGAAGATGATCATCATTAAAGAATTAAAAATCAAAAAACAGAAAAGTAAAGCAAAGAAGAGGACGTTGACAGAGAACGGTATCAGGGAAATTATGAAAACTAAATTAAAAGAAAGTGGCACCTTAATAGGAGAAAATAAAGAATGAAAGATACAATTATGGCAGCCAATCTCTGGAGAGAAATACACGTAGAAAGGAAAACAACCCCAACATATTTTTCTGGACTGCAAGCTCAGTATGTTTTCAGGAAAAGGCTGCCATGTATGTCTACTCAACCACAGGAACAGCATGAAATGTGTTTTGCAGTTTATGTTTTTTTTAGCCCTTCCCACCATTGATATCTATAATCAGAAAGTATTTTAACAAGAGAAATGCCATGCTATGTTATTATCTATAATGAATTATGCCAATGAGAACAATATTTACAAAGAGAAATAAAAGTGAACCAATCCTTTTTTAGCACATGGCAGTGAAGTAAAAGGATGACACATTTATTTGTTGTGAAAATCAGAGAATGCAGTCTGTCTTGATAATGTATAGTCTATAAACAGAGATCCTAACCAAACTGACTGTACACGCATGTACTTTATATAGTGCTGGCTCATCAGCATTCTCCCAGCTTTCTTTCTGCCATCTCCCCGGTCTTCCAACTGGAATCTGACAGCTGCTGGGGATGTTCTTACATCCTTGGTGGCAGCTGCCCTGGGTAAATGACAGGGTTACAAATACAACTCCAAAAAAGCAGAGAATAAGTTCTGTAGGGATAACATAGCCCCTTTAACTTAAAGGGATCCTGTCATCGGAAAACATGTTTTTTTAAAAACACATCAGTTAATAGTGCTGCTCCAGCAGAATTCTGCACTGAAATCCATTTCTCAAAAGAACAAACAGATTTTTTTATATTCAATTTTGAAATCTGACATGGGGCTAGACATTTTGCCAAATTCCCAGCTGCCCCTGGTCATGTGACTTGTGCCAGCACTTTAGGAAAGAAATGCTTTTTGGCAGACTGCTGTTTTTCCTTCTCAATGTAACTGAATGTGTCTCAGTGGGACATGGGTTTTTACTATTGAGTGTTGTTGTTAGATCTACCAGGCAGCTGTTATCTTGTGTGAGGGAGCTGCTATCTGATTACCTTCCCATTGTTCTGTTGTTTGGTTGCTGGGGGGGAAAAGGGGGGGGGGGGTGACATCACTCCAACTTGCAGTACAGCAGTAAAGAGTGATTGAAGTTTATCAGAGCACAAGTCACATGACTTGGGGCAGCTTAGAAATTGACAATATGTCTAGCCCCATTAGATTTCAAAATTGAATATAAAAAAATCTGTTTGTTCTTTTGAGAAATGGATTTTAGTGTAAAAATTCTGCTAAAGCAGCACTATTAACTGATTCATTATAAAAAAAAAAAAAAAAAAAAAAAATCCCATGACAGTATCCCTTTAATAAAGAAATACACTGACACAGGCACACTGATAAAAAGTGATAAGCCCCTCTACCAGCTTAGCAATCACGTTTGTACTACCTGTTTCATATCACTTTGATATACAGCTAATCATCTTATTTTTGCAAAATATATTTGTTATAAAATGTAGCTACGTGACAAAGTAACAGCTGAATTTGGAACCTAATAACCATCAGCTAGCTAGAAAGGAAATTTAGATATCAACGGTTATTAAGACATTAGGTTGTGGTTATTAAGAAATTAAGTTGCTTAAAGATAATTCTGCATAGAGACAAACTCTTCTTTTAGCATTATGACGATGCTAACCCTTAACCAATTAAAATTAAGACAATGCTTTTGATATGCCATGATATATAATAAATATGTATGTAACAGGAGACTGGGCAGAGATCTCTCCAGACTACTGAATGCTCTTGTACTGGATTAATACACTTTCTCCTTTTTTTTTCTTTTTCCTTCTCTGATTGAAACTTTGATCAAGGTGTGGCTGAATCCTTGGGAAAACCGAGGTCAGGACCCAACACCATAACAATTTAACCTGAAGACAGGGTTTTGTTCAAACGATCTCCACCTGTATAGCTGCTTACTTTCCTTTATAGGTCACACCAGTCAGACCAGAATAAATACTTGAATGAGGTGTAGGATGGAGCACACGGTACGCAGAGTCTGCTTCAAAGTTTTTTATTTAACACAACATGTTTCAGATCGGCACGGATCCTTTTTCAAATTTAACCTGAAGATCCTATTTAACCCACAATTTAAAGGAAAAGCATACTCCCAAATGAAGTAGGTCTCTTAAATAATATATTGCATAAAACAGCTCATATGTAAAACCCTCCTTCATGTAAATAAATAATTTTCATAAAAATACACTTTTTAGTAGGATGTACTATTGAGTAATCCTAAATAGAAAATGTACATTTTCTAAGGGCCGCCCACTTGGAGCACATGATTCACGGTGCACACAAACAAACCAAGGGCACACATACATGTTAGGTCACATGAGCCAATTGATGGACAAAAGTCTGTCTTTTATGTCCACACGTATTTCTTGTTACAGTTAGAGGTGCATCATTTCTGGTCAGGAGATCGCTAAGGCAGCACAGAGAATATCATAAAATGGGGCTCAAGGTAAAAGATGAAAAATATATATTTCAGTTTGGTAAGATTCTTTAATATGCCACTTAGGGGCAGATTTATCAAGGGTCGAATTTCGAGGAAAAATAGAAATAAAAAAAGAACTGAAGACCAACTGAAATTGATAAAATAAAAAAAAAAATCTAATTTTTTAACTTTGTGTGAATAGGCTGTATTTGATCATTCGAATCGAATTCGGATTGTATTCAATTAATTCGATTACAAGTATTTTAAAAAAAAAAAACTTTGATTTTTCCACGAAATGACTCCAAATAGGTGCTAAGAGGACTCCCATAGGCTAAAACAGCAATTCGGCAGGTTTTAGATGGCGAATAGTTGAAGACGAAGAGACAGTACATGATAATTTTAGATTTTCTATTTTTTTTTCAAATTCAAATTAAATTTGAACTATTCCCTAGTACACTAAAATTAGCTCGAAATTCAAATTTAAAAACACGATTTTTCAATTTTTGATATATCTGCCTCTTAATGTCAACTATCTGTTGCTCAGGTATTTATTTGAAAGGTATAGTTTTCCCTTCATTTGTTTCTTGCATGAGAAATAGTATATGTAACTACTCTTGCACTATGGATAGAGAGTAATATGCAGATGAATATAAATATATAATACACAAAAGTCATGAATATCTTGTAAATTATATCCTTATAAATGGTGAGTTCTGATGTCATCAGTTATAAACGGTGAACTTTATAAATGGGTCATTTATTCATTTATCAACACTGGGCAAATTTGCCCCTGGGCAGTTACCCATGGTAACCAATCAGATTGCTGCATTCATTGTTCTACTTGCAGCTGGCTTTAAAAACCTAATCACTGATTGGTTGCTATAGGCAACTGCCCATGGGCAAATTTGCCCAGTGTTGATAAATGAGCCTCACTGACTTCTTTCTCCTACTTATTGCCAGAATTAACAGAAACCATAGATATTTCTTAAAGCAACAGGCAAAAAGTATGTTTAGCACAAGCCCTTTAATGATCCCTACTGGTCGAAACAAGCCTAATTTCACAGACCTGGATGCAGAAGATATTCCGCAGTATTTCAGAAACCAAGTCATTTTTTTCCAATAGAAATTTGGTTATGTGTAAACACTGTATTTGCAGTTCATGTAAATTGGATTTAGAGTAATGTATTACTACAGAATTATTTGACCATTTTTATTTCTCAAGGGCTGAAATCGCATCAGTGTTTTCCTTAGAAACAGCATGAAATGAAATTGGATTTTTAAAAACAATGTCAAACTTAGCAAGATACATTTTTTTTAACTATTGGTCAAAATATTTCAATGCAATCCCATGTTCATCTATTAAAATAAATTATCTCGGGGAAAACGCCAGCGAATGACTTCCTTTTTATTTGCAATAGACCTCAGCAATCTCTGCGCTTTTGCCAAACGGAAAACTGCAAATTCTTATTAAGATGGGAATTTTGTTAGACAAATTCCATTTCACACTCCATTGCCATTAAGTTACTGCTATTCAGAGCAATGAAAAAGAAAACTATTGAGGGCAAATATCACTCTTTAGTTATGTGCATAATATTAAAAACATGTAATTTCTTATCAGCACTTGCAAATATAAAGTGCAGGGGGAAAGAATGGTGTGTTTTATATATGACACCTATTTCTTGGTTTACTGTATTCTTACTTGTTATGGACCTGACCTGATACAGTACATACATTTATATATGTCTCTTGTTTGAAAATATTCACTGTGACGTAAGGGTTGTTTACCACTGGGAAGGCAATGTGCAACAAATTAGGCACAAACTGCCATTTTTTGACAATTGAAACCTGCCTTCTTTGATAAATGAGCTGCCGTCAGAGGAGCTTCAGCTCTGAGGCAAGTTGAGATAGGGCATAGTGCCTCGCAGGTTACCTGGGGTAAGAAAATGCTGCTCCTGGTAGCTTTAACAAACTAAATTGATTTGGAATTTTGACTATACTAGTACAGAGAATGCGTTTGTGCTCCTTACACTAGCAATGTGCCCACCCTTGACCTCCTCCGGGGCATGGGCCATAAACAGGGGGCTGATCTGTGGCTGCACCCATGGTGTCAGTGCTGCCTGTGTTCAGGTTCAGGTTAAAGGGGTGGGTCACCTTTAAATTAACATTTAGCATGTTATGGAATGACTAATTCTAAGCAATTTTTATCATGATTTATTTTTTAACATTTTTAAATTAATTTCTTATTCCAGATTTCAAATTGGGATTACTGACTCTATCTAAAAAACAAATGCTCGTTAAAGGAGAACTAAACCCCCCTACAGGTAAAAGCCCCCATTGCCTTCCACCCCGCATAGTGTTCAACAAGTGTCCCATGCAGCCACACTGAGTAGTGCAGCGGGGCCCAGGGGCACCATGTCAGATCGCTTCTGTGAACTGAGCACCGACACTTCAACATTTGGCGCATGTGCAGTTGGAGCCAGAAAACCCAGAAAATTACTGAAAAGAAAGAAGAGGATCCGGAAGATACCGAAGCAACTGGACATGGCACTCCTGAGCTCCGCTGCTCTACTCTGTAACTTTAGGTCAATGTGGCTGGATGGGACAATTGTAGTGATGGGTGAGTTTGCAAATTTCCCTAAAAATTTGCGAAAACGGCAAAAATTCGCAAAAAAACATGAAATCGAAAAGTTCACAAATATTTTTGCAATTTGAACAGTTTCACTAAAAAAATTGTGAAATTCGAACATTTTCACGAAAAAATTTTGAAAATCGGAAATTGACGCCAGCGAATTTACAGGGGGAGATGAGCGAATATATTCGCCGGCGGTGAAATTCGTGCCAGGTGCATTTATTTGTCCATCATTAGACACTTGTGCTGATATTACAAACTAGAGAACTGCTGAATAAAAATATCTCAATATCTCACAGAAAAATAAAAAAATTAAACAAAATGCAAATTGCCTCAGAATATCACTCTCTACATCAGACTAATAGTTAATTTAAAAGTGAACAACCTCTTTCAATATAAGCTATTTACAAAACAAGATTAACAAAGTTTCCCCAAAAATCTCTATTTTATATACAGAACAATATTCAGCAAAATACTTAACTCATAATTTCCCACCATGTCACTCCTTTTTATACAGATCATTAGAACACAATGCAATCAATCATGCTCCATCTGTAGACGTGAACATTTTCATGGAGATTCCACTCGTGAGGTTACAGGAAAAGGCCATGCACCAATGCATGCACTACATCATGTTATCTGGTAAATAACATTCATGTAGCATAGAGGGCAAAAGGAAAATAAATTTGAATAAATAATCCATAAAATAGCGAATTTAATATGGACAAGTTCACACTGTAATGGCGAATTCATTTTTATTATCTACAGCTTAGCTTATAATTACATTTTGTCATATACTGTATCTCCATATATTGATGCAATTAGTCCTGTTCCAAGTCTAATGGCTAAGCATTTTTTGAAATTCAGGTCAGATTTCATGTATAAATAACTGCGTGAACATCTAAAAAATAAATCTATATAAAATATAAATTTCTCTTTTTTTAAAGCAAATTGGCAACAACTGATTTTTTTTTGGCCATTGCATTTCCACTTGGTATAATGTACAACTAAGCCACATAACACAAGGTATTTCTTTTGATATGAAATCATTTATATTGAGGGGCATCAGCACTCTTTGCAAAACGGCACCATGGGAAATATTATTTCCTCAAGAGGATTTAGAAGGGAGAAGATTTTGTTATTTGAAATTTGGGTCTATTAAATACCCTGTTACCTTCAGTGGCACCAGTTAAAAATAAAATTAGGTATACATCTTTGTGATTAAACTTTATAAATCGATTGTGATGCAGTAGCACAATCACTTTTCTTAGAAAGATTTATTCCAGATTCTGGTCTGATTTTATGACAATGCATATTTTATTCTCTCCAGCAAGTATAAATTATATTAATACAAATGTTAATTTATTTGAGATACTTCATGTGCTAAAAATAATTGTTCCCAGAAATAAGCCATAAAGTATCAGAAGGCACAGAAGTATCCAGAGAATTGAATATGTAAAGCAAAGAACAGAAAGTTCACATTCATACTCAGTGTCGGACCGAGAGTTTGGGGAGGCCACCCGCTGCCATGACAGGACACGTTAACCCGGTGGCCCCAATCCACAGCTCAACTGCTCTCCAACACCCACCCCCACCTCAAGCTCAACCCTCTCCAATAGCCTCCTGCTCCAGGCACAACCCCCCTCCAATGACCCCCACCGCAGGTGCAACACCCCTCCAACAGCCTCCCACCCTGCACATACCTTTTTTCCTGCAAGATGCAAGGCTATTGGGGCCATTAGGGTGGGTTAGGGAGCGGTGAGAGGAGTTGTTCAGTATGGCCCAGTGGGTTTTTTTTCCCAGTGTCCCACTGGCCCAGTCTGACCCTGTTGATACTTAAGGAGAGAAGAACAGGAAAAATTACCATTTGTATGATAATAGTAACTGGTATAGTATTGTATAGTAACTGGTGTAACTATAGAGGAAGCAGATCCCATAGTCATGGGGGGCCTGAGCGGCATGGAGACACGGACAATGGGGTCCAATTCCTCTATAGTTAGGATAATCCCCCTCAACAGCTGCTCTCCTTCCCTGGCATGAGTGGGCAGTGTCTTCTACATTTATTAAAAGCCCATATATCCTCAGTGTCATTAAGCATATGCATTTTATATACAACACAACAGTCCAACTTACACCTTATTTTAGCTAACTGGGTATAATCTGATTTACAATATCTGGGAACTGCTCATGATATACTAATTATAAACCTTTGTTCCCAATCTAAGGTAAGAAAAGGGTCGCTTAGATCCATGTTTATGTGAAAACAAGATCGGATCAAATGACCCCTTGTATGGAAAGTCCCAAGTCCCAAAACCCATGGTCACTGTCAGGAATCACAGGGCGGCATACTACTAGGTTGTCAGGACTTTCCTCCCCCACTGGACACCTGAGACCCTGGGCAGAGGGCCCTGCCAAAAAGTAAAATGAAAAAAAAAAAAGAACTTTGGATGCATGACACCAAGTCCTTAATCCATTTTTACCATCCACCATGATCTCTCGAGGACCCCTCTGCCATGGGGCCCTTGACTGCCATTCCCTCCATATCTCAGATGGCGGCACTGCCCTTATTTGAATCAACTTGTCTGTAGTAGATTTTACAGACAACATCTTATTACAGTCAATATTGACTTTCTGAATGTTTTTGTGTTGATGTTGCTTTCTTTAGCGAGCCTCATTGGATTCTTTCTAATCTGATTAAACGACTAAATCGTATTTTTCAGTCTTTTGTTATTTCTGAATGCCAGCTCTATAGACTTTTTCTGACTTGAAGAAATGAAATGGCTTCTTCTGCCTAAATGCTGATTCGAACGCCTGTTCACCTTGCCTCCCTGCCTTTGCTCATTTATTACCAGTTCATATACAGATTAGCATATGAATTCCTATTTTCACCCGTGGTTTTCCTTTAATGGTTGAAATGATGAATATGCCATAGAAAGAGGCAATATGAATTTATACTTCTCGTGAGCCCAAGTAATAAAGCTTTTGCTGAAAATATGTTTTGCATATTCGCTTAATACAAAATTGAACAAACTTGATTGTTTTTAATTTAATTCAAGATTCTAAATGAGTTATGGTTTATAAAAATAACTAAAAGCTTAAAGACATGTTATATAACAGAGATTATATAATAATGATCCAGGCCTTTAAACTTGTCCACCGCAGTTCCCCATATTGGATCTTGTTAGTCTGTCTTTTGGGTGTCATTGGTACCTCTGGGAAGCTGTTGAGAAGCTAAATTCAGGTGTTCATGCACATCATGAAACATTAGCAGAAAGTAAGGTTGGATGTATCCAGGGCCGCTATTAGAAATCACGGGGCCCTGTACAACAAAATTTTCGGGGCCCCCAAGCCCCACCCCAATTCCCGCCCACTCCACACAACAGTTAAAAGACCACACAGACATCAATGCTAAAAAAGATAACCCCCCCACACACACAAGTTATAAAAAGCTATTGATGGTCAGGGCTCCCTTATAAGTTAAAAAAAAAATGTAGTGCCAGGGCCCCCCTTAAAATTTTTCTTAAAAAAGTGGTGGTCTGGGCCCCCCTAAAAGTCAAAAAAAATAATTGGTGACCAGGGCCCCCCTATAAGTTAAAAAAAAAACATTAGCGCCAGGGCCCCCCTTCCAAGTTAAAAAAAAAACTGGGTCCCCAAAGAATATTTTTTTTAAAAAAACATTGGCGCCAGGGGTCTATAGAATATTAAACATTGGTGGCCAAAACAACACAAATTGGTGTTCAGTAAAATTGAACTCACGGCTTTAAGGCTTCAACTTTGCCTCCTTTTGTGACTTTGGTTCTTTTTGCCGCTTCAGGACTTCAATGTCGGCTGTTTTCGTGACTTTGTGTCTTTTCGCTGCTTCACGACTTCAATTTCAGCTGTTTTCATGACTTTGGGTCTTTTTGCTGCTTTGGGAGTTTGACTTCGGCTATTTTCGTGGCTTCAAGTCGTTTTTCACTGCTGTTTGGCTTTTTGGCACTTCCGCATTTCGCCTGTCGGGACTTAGGAAATGGCTGCATGGCTTCGGCGCTGTCAAGGGGGGCCTGGCTCTTTCGAAAGTGCAGCACTTCTGGGCCCCCCTTCAGGCCCGGACCCCGAACACTTGTACCCCCTATCCCCTCCTGATGGCGGCCCTGATGTATCCCAGAAGCTGATACTACTAGTCTGATAATTAATTATGGTGCAGATTGCGCTTGGTTCTATTCTGCTGGGCTGGTGATTTTTTTTTTATTGTATATCCCGTCAGCAGTCAGCTCCTGAGCTCAGGTAACTATCAGTAACCCAGAGCATGTTCTGTGAAACATAAAAGAAGATAAGCTACAGGGGGCATCTTTGGAGGCTTGACAGCTTCACTGTGCTGGCCTTAATGTGGTACAGAACCCCCACAAATTATCAGCAGCATGTTTAGCCTTTTTCTATGTTAAATGTTAGTTCTCCTTTAATTAATGGTTTAAACAAATTCGATGGTTAAGCATTTTGATGCTTTGTAAATGCTGAATTTTAAAATGCTTTGTGCCCAGAAAGAGGAATACATTTCTGACTCAATTGAGGGTGGGTTGGCTCCCGCAAATATGCCAGTCATTAGATCTCATTTGCAACCACAACTGGTAGTACAAATGTTAAATCAAATTGATGTCATACATTAGAGATACTAAAGATGCCCCATGCATTGCCATATATCTGTGCTTGCACTGGTGCCTCCATCCTGCCTCCTGTTATGAATCACGAGCAAGTGGGAAATCCTGCAGCTACCACCACTTTGTTCTCTACAGATAATATATATCATGTAGAACTTTAATAGTTTAAAGTAAGAATTTGCTCATGCAGTAGTCATTGCTTTGCAATATTCTATGCTTGTTAAATTAGACCATGGGTGCAAATTATAAGCATAATGACTCCATATCTACCTAATTCCTAATTCCTTCAACATTTATAGCCCTTTCATCTACGCTACAATTTTAATCATAGATGACATGAATGTGTTTTTTTTACTAAAATGAATATTTGTAGTAGAGACAGGGATTTTTCCCTCACTGCAGTTAATTGGAAGGATTTCTTTGCACTCATTTAAAGCATCTGGAAATTAAGTGACACATTTTTGAGGAATAGGTTTTAACTTAACGTCTGCAGATATTTTATATCTCAGCTACTGTGTAACTTTGTGTGACAGGTCCTGTCAGCTATTGTCAGGAGCAAGCGTCAACTACATAGAGTTAAAAAAAGGCCAAATCTGGTAACCAAAGTATCAAGTAATAACCCTACAGTAAGTAATGAGCCCTACAATCAGGTAAGAAACCAAGAGAAAAGTTCCCATTAAAACCATCTAAGTAACCAAAAGTTGGTGTACTGAATATATAGTCAGAGTAAGCATGTATTTCTCAGAGCTGTATACAGTATACAGTAAGCACATATTTCTCAGAGCTGTATATGCAGTATACAGTAAGCATGCATTTTTCAGTGCCTCATATAAATTAACAGTAATTATGTATTTCTTAGAGCTAAATATAAATTAAGAGTAAGCATGTGCTTTAGCTGTATATACAGTAGGAGTAAGCATGCATTTCTCAGAGCTGTATGTCTCAGTGACGTATATACAGTAAGAGTAAGCATGTATTTCTTAGTGCCATATACACTGTAAGGGGCATATTTATCAAGGGTCGAATTTCGAATTGAAAAAACTTTGAAATTCAAATTCAAAAAGACCAACCAAAATTAAGTTGAAGTTTTTTTTTGGTTGAATAGGTCCGTTTTCGATTGAATAGGTCCGTATTTGGCTGATTTGGCTGAGTTTCCCCCCCCAATAAACTTCTATTTTTCAAAGTCCACCAATTGACTCCAAATAGTTCCAGAAGGTTCCCCATAGGCTAAAACAGCAATTCGGCAGGTTTTAGATGGCGAATGGTCAAAGTTTAATTTTTAAAGAGACAGTACATGATACATTTTGATATTCGAATTTTCTTAAAATTCAAATTGAATTTGGACTGTTCCCTAGTCGAAGTACACAAAGAGTAAGCATGTTTTTCTCACATATCTACAGTAAGGGGCAAAATTATCAAGGGGCAAAATTCGTAGTTAAAAAAACGTTGAGTTCAAAAAGACCAACCGAATAGAAGTCGACGGTTTTTGGGGGTCGAAGTGGTCCAAATTCAAATCATACGATCAAAGGAATATCACCTTTGATCTACTTCGATTCAAAGTTTTTTTAACTTCAGTCTTCGATCTCCAAAACTCCCCCAATGGCCTCCATACAGGTTCTAGGGGGTCCCCCATAGGCTAAAACAGCACTTTGTCAGCTTTTAGGTGGCGAATGGTCGAAGTGGAAGTTTTAAAGAGACAGTACATGATAAATTTCGATATTCGAATTTCAAAGTTTTTTTCAACTTCGAATCGAAACTATTCGATGGTCGAAGTACCCAAAAATTACTTTGAAAAAAAGTTTTTTACTTTGAAAATTCACTTCGATCTTTGATAAATCTGCCTCTAAGAGTAAGCATGAATTTCTCATTGACATATATACAGTAAGAGTAAGCATTGTATTTCTCAGGTATATGCAGTAGAAGCAATCATCGTGTATTTCTCAGAGCCGATTATAAAGTAAGAGTATACATGTATTTCTCAGTGCCCTATATATTTTAACAGTAAACATGTATTTCTCTCAGTGCTGGATACACAGAAAGAATAAGCATGAATTTCTAATTGCTGTATATATACAGTAAGGGTATTTCTCAGTGCTCTATATCCAGTAAGAGTAGTCATGTATTTCTCTCAGTGCTTATATACAATAACAGAAAACTTTTCTCTTATTGTCATATATACAGTAAGAGTAATCACATATTTCTCATTGTCGTATATACAGTAAGTGAACATGTATTTCTTAGTGCTGTATATAAAGTAAGAGCAAGCATGTATTTCTCTCACAGCTGAATATAGTGGATATCAGGAGTGACCATACTTACTAATGTGAGGTCTACTGTTAGTGATGGTTTCCCATTATGATCTACATCTAGAAAAGCATTGTTAGCATTCTGTTCCATGGAAACTATTACTTAAACATTATATTGATTTATGAGAAAATGTATATTGTTATAGTTAACAAACAACTATTTCTATATAACCCTAAAATAATAAATATCTGAATGAAAAGCATTAAGGAGGGTGATTTAGACAAGCTGTTTGTTGACAGTCTCTTGAGATCTACTGATCACCAGCTAAAGGTCTACTGGTAGATCCCCATCTACTAGTGATGGGAGAATTTATTCGCCCGGCGCGAATTTGCAACGAATTTGCACGTTTCGCCGGCAAATAAATTAGCAAAATTTCGGCAAAAATTCGCCAACAATTCTGACGCCGGCAACAATTTCGACGTTTGCGACAATTCTAGGCGCCCATTGACTTTAATGTACATCAGAATTGTCACCAGCGTCAGAATTGTCGCCGCGTCTAAAATATTTGGACGCCGGCGTCAAAATTTGTGTTTTGCGAATTTTTCGCTGTTTCATGAATTTTATTAGTGAATTTTTTCGGCAAAGTGAGACGGGAGAAATTCGCCCATCACTACCATTTACCTTTTGGGCACTCCTGGTGTATATAGGGTTGTATATAACAGAAATGTGATTTAGCAAAGAATGGAGAATGGCAGGTTTATCATTTCAAGCAAATCCCAAATACACTTGATGAGATATTATCCATGTTACCTGTATGCCTGCACATTTCTCTCGTTTATAACAAATGATAACATATGCAATATCTCAAGCCATGCTAATCCAATAGCAGTGAATTACAGGGCAGTTTGCACAGAATATTTTAACTACCACAATATCCAGATGTTGGTAATGTACAGTATTTTACATTCCTGCAAGTATGGGAATGTCAAGAAGGCTGAGAAGAAACCTGGGGCGCTTGGTGGACTTATATGAGCCAAAATGAAATGTTCAGAGAGTGCATGTTAAATCCAATGTATATCTTCTTTTTTTCATGTTGGAAATCGTAACTTATAATTCTTCTTAAAATGCAAATCAACTCGGTTCTATTTTCTTCTTTTTCCCTTTTTTCCATCCAAGGCACAAATCTTTATCTGTTACTGCCTTATGAGTTCAGTTTCTTACTTGTTCACTTTTTGTTTAATTCTCTTTTAAAGTTGTAAACCCAAATAAACTTTAAATAAAAATATCCCTGCCAGTACAATGTAGCATGTATATTTATCAAACCGGAACTGGAGCAATCTGGGACACGACGGCTATTCCATATTCATAAGCTGCAAACCTCCTACAAAGTGCTATGGTTTATAATGATATATAAGGGGCTATCTATTTGACTTATATGCTCTTTGTAATTAGAACTATAACAAACTTTCTTTAAGGGGAAAAAAAGGTTGTGTCTAAAAACAAAGAAGAATGGGTTTTAAGGGATTTTTGAAAAACTGGAAATTTTGTGATGACAGTACAGGTATGGGATCTGTTATCAAGAATACTAGGGATTTGGGGCTTCCTGGATAAGGGATCTTTGGTAGTGATGGGCAAATAAATTTGGAAGGCGCAAATTCGCTGCGAATTTCTGCGTTTCACCCTGGAGAATAAATTTGCTAAACTGCAGTGAAAATTCGCAGGCGTCAAAAATTCTGGACAAAAATTTTGAAAAGTCACTCGCGTCAAATGTGTCACGCTTCAACGTTATTCGGTCATCCATAGACCTTAATGCCAGCGTCAAAACTTACGTGGGTGTCAAAATTTGTGTTTGACAAATTTTTCGCCGTTATGCAAATTTCGTAAAACGAACCAAAATGGACAAATTCGCCCATCACTAATCTTTGGATCTCCATACCTTAAAGGAAAACTATACCCCCAAAATGAATACTTAAGCAACAGATAGTTTATATCAAATTGAATGACATATTAAAGAATCTTACCAAACTGGAATATATATTTACATAAATATTGCCCTTTTACATCTCTTGCCTTGAACCACCATTTCGTGACTCTATCTGTGCTGCCTCAGAGATCACCTGACCAGAAATACTACAACTCTAACTGTAACAGGAAGAAGTGAGGAAGCAAAAGGCAGAACTCTGTCTGTTAATTGGCTCATGTGACCTTACATGTGGTTTGTATGTGTGCACAGTGAATCGTACAATCTCAGGGGGCGGCCCTTATTTTTTAAAATGGCAATTTTCTATTTATGATTACCCAATGGCACATACTACTAGAAAAGTATATTATTATGAAAATGGTTCATTTACATGAAGCAGGGTTTTACACATGAGCTGTTTTACTCAGTATCTTTTAATAGAGACCTACATTGTTTGGGGGGTATAGTTTTCCTTTAAGTCTGCTTAAAAACATTAATTAAACCCAGTAGGATTGTTTTGCCTCCAATATGGATTCATACAGCTTAGTTACCATCAAGTACAAATTACTGTGTTATTATTACAGAAAGACATTTTTAAATATGTGAATTATTTGATTAAAATGGAGTCTATGGGGCAAATTAACTAAGATGCGAAGCGCCGAACGCTAGCGTTAATTCGCTAGCGTTTGGCATTTTCGCTACTGCGCAAATTCACTAACGAACGCTGGCGTAGTTTCGCTAGTGTTACTTCGCACCCTTACGCCAGGCGAATTTTCACTAGCAACGTAACTACGCAAATTCACTAACTTGCGCAGTGTACTGAACGCTACCTTTTACTCTAGACTTCCCTCGCCACCTCAGACCTGGCGAAGCGCAATAGAGTAGATAGGGATTGTTTCCAAAAAAGTCAAAATTTTTTCTAAGTCCCAAAAAACGCTGGCGTGTTTTCTACATGATGGGTGATAGGCTGAAAAAGATTTTGCTCCCCTCCTTCCCCCCTACATTTCCTGACTCATGGCAACTTACCTAGACAGTGGGCACATGTGTAGGGCTAAATAAAATTTATATTTGCTGATTTGAAGCTTTTCTTGGCATTTGTAGTGCTGATACGTGTTCCTCCATTGAAATTTGAATTTCGCACCGTATGCAAATTAGCCTTCGCTAGCGTAACTTCGCTTTACATAGCGAATCAACGCTAGCGCAACTTCGCAACCTTACGCTATCCCTGAGCGCAACTTCGGATTTTAGTGAATTTGCAGAGCGCTGGCGAAACTACGCCTGGCGAAGTGCGGGGAAGCTCGGCGAAGTTGCGCCTGGCGCAACTTCGCATCTTAGTGAATTTGCCCCATATGGGAGGTGGCCTCCCAGAGCTTTCTGGACAATGCTTTTCTGAATAACTGATCCAATACCTGTATCTGCAAATTGAAAACATTTCAGTTAATTGTCATTGGGGTTATTGAAGTAACTGATTTAAACTATTTTAATTTCTAGTGCATGTAAGCGGGACCAAATACAGTTTATGACCTAATTAATAACGCTCAGAAATTATTCATGCGTTTATTATGACCACAGTTATTGCTATTGGATTTAGTCAGTACTTGCTGGCACATTTCTTTTAAGCTTAGTTCACGCGAGGAGATTCAGGGAGATTTTGTCGCCTGGGACTAATCACCTCGTCTTCTGAGCGACAATCTCCCCGAAATGCCTCAGTGTGTCTTCCCATAGGCTATAATGAAAAGTTGCCTGTGCTAAAGCACATGCGGCAATGCGTTTTCCGAAGTCGCCTGAACTTTCCTCCGTGAGGCAACTTGGGCGACTACGGAAAATGCATCGCTGTGTGTGCTTTAGTGCAGGCGACTTTTCATTATAACCTATGGGAAGACACTGAGGCAGTTCGGGGAGATTGTCGCTCAGAAGACTAGGTGATTAGGCAAAATCTCCCCGAATCCTTGTATGAACTAACCCTTAGACAGAAGCTGATAAATGAACTTCAGTGCAGATTTGTGTTTTGTTACAGTTTTGCAACAGAAGTTGTTGGCCTCACACAATTATCTGTAGATTAGTGATAAACTAAACGTATATTCACATTACTGGGGGTAAAAGATGTGTAAGAAAAATGATATAATTTGGACTCACAGAAGCTCAACTCAGTGTTAAGGAACATGGTGACAGAATATACTCCTTTATGTTAAGTGGCCCTTGGAGAATTAGGGGGACGGGTGTTTCCCTGAAGTGCTTAGTATAGCTGCAGGCAGTAGTGTGGTACACCGGGTTAGGAGCAACATCCAATTGGAGGGTCTAGGGCCCAGGGAGGCTGCCACCTCTAGGGTTTCCACTCCCATGGGGCCCCAAAGCCCAGCTAATTGGTCTACCCATGCTTCAACCTTTCATGCATACAATGTATCGCGCATACCTTGTAGCCGCAATTGGAGAGGAGAGAGGGGAATATCAGGAGGGAGTGTCCAATTTTTCAGGAGGGGAGTGAGTCTGGGTTGGTGGATCAATGAGGGCTGGGGCTAGGGTCGCCACCCAGCCAGTATTTTAATGACCTAGCCGGTAAAACAACTGCCAAGGCCGGTATTACTAATTTACCGGCAATATAGTTGCTGGTAAACTTGTAATACCCTTATATAAAGCCCTTGGCCTGCCCCAATCCCCATGAAACTTACGTTTTCTCTGCCAGGATGGCTCCTCACTACCGGAAATTTTATCAAAAGTTGGCAACCCTAGCTGGTGCCCGTTGAGATTTTTCCTTGATATCCTACTGGCCCAGTCTGACCCTGGTTAGGAGACAATTTGAAGGTCTATATGTCATGGGAAAATCAAGACTAGTCTGGAGGAGGATCATTTTAGAGTTAATTTGCATTTGCAAGAAAACTCACACACAAAATTCCATATTCCCAGAATTCTTTCCCAGAATTACAGCATGATAGGAGGCACTAAGAATAATAGCAGGCTCCCCAAATTTACGAGTGAAGGTGCACAATCACTATCCACTTCAGTAAAACGCAGGCATTTGAAGTTTAACAACAGCAATTATCTTAGTAAAATAGAAGTAAAATAATTCATGGTAATTGCAAAAGTGCTTAGAGAATTTTACATTCGTTATAGCGTTCAGAAGGCCTTTACAGACAAAAAAATCACTATTGTATAAACACAGAAATAGTCTGCTTAATACAATCCTGCTGGAGACCAATGTTCCTTCTCAGTTTTTTATCCTCTGATTCCTCTGCCAATGTAGCCGTACGCAGATGAAACCATTCTCGATTGCAGTGACCATGTGTGAGCCTTGCACAAAATCAAAGAGCAGTGTCATCTATATTTAAAAAAAACACACAAGCTTAGTGGACTGCTTCTCAGACAAGTGCCAATTTGTGGGGATCTGAATAAAGTGCTATCATCTAAATCATGTGTTACAGCAAGTACATTGTTCGCTGCTATAGAAGAAGCAAGAAAGGCATTCATGCATTACTGGCACGAGACACAATAACACTGATGCAAAAACCTAATTGTACTGTGTATTTTGCAGCCTTTTCTACTTTGGGATTGTGACTCAGCTTCCAATTGTTCAGATCCGTCACTTGTTTGAGACAGAAAACGCAACATTCTTCCTGTAATATGATGCGAGTGGTTGTGTTTGCCAACCTAATGTAATGGTTTCTTATAGAGTATTTGTCACTTTGCAAGTGCCATCCATGCATCATTGTGAAAGAACAAGCCAGACATGAATAATATGCATTTTTCAATGTCCAGGAGCATTTTTCTACAATGTATAGATAATTATGAATAAACAGCTAGATGCAGCAGTTCCTATTGGCTAATGATTGGAATCATCGGTTACAGCACAAAATCCAATAGCAAAACAAATAACCGAATCCCACTATTGATTTATGACAAATTGATGCCTCAGAGAAAAAATGTAGAACCTTTTAGAACCTTCTCAATGAAGTTTTTATCTTTCCACTCTACGAAATTCAAAAATAAGGGGCCAATTCATTAACTTCGAGTGAAGGAATAGAAGAAAAAAACGTTGAATTCCGAAGTGTTTTTTTTGGCTACTTTGACCATCGAATGGGCTACTTCGACCTTCGACTACGACTTCGACTTAGAATCGAATGATTCGAACTAAAAATCGTTTGACTATTCGACCATTCGATAGTCGAAGTACTGTCTCTTTAAGAAAAAACTTCGACCCCCTAGTTC
The DNA here is from genome assembly GCA_038501925.1 of Xenopus petersii. Taxonomy (NCBI): domain Eukaryota; kingdom Metazoa; phylum Chordata; class Amphibia; order Anura; family Pipidae; genus Xenopus; species Xenopus petersii. The sequence continues at coordinate 37,018,613 of CM076672.1, read as the reverse complement.
GCCACCTAAAAGCTACCTAACCCAATGTTAGCCTATGGGGAAGGTCCCCATAGGCTTGGCTAAGTTTTTTTGGTCGAAGGATAATCCTTCGATTGTTGGATTAAATTCCTTCGATCGTTGGATCGCAGTATTTGCGCAAAATCCTTCGACTTCGATATTCAAAGTCAAAGGATTTTTATTCCCAGTCGAATATCGAGGGTTAATTAACCCTTGATAGTCGACCCTTGATGAATTTGCCCCTAAATCTCCTAACAATCTTGAAAGACATTGTTTACTTTAATTGAACCTCCTCTAGAGTATAGAGCTTCTTGAAGGCATAGGGATATATTTATCAAAGAGTAAAGTTAGAGATTGCCACAGTCCTCTAGAGTGAAATTCCGCCACTCTCTATTCATTTTTATAGGATTTTGAAAGGTGTATTAATCAAAGGATGAACTTTCACTTTAATCTATTGATAAATACTCTTTTAAACCCCCATAGAAATGAATGGAGAGTGGTGGAATTTTACTCTAGAGGACTCAAAGGGGCCGATTCATGAAGCTCGAGTGAAGGATTCGAATTAAAAAAACTTCGAATTTCGAAGTGTTTTTTGGGCTACTTCGACCATCGAATGGGCTACTTCGACCTTCGACTACTACTTCCACTTCGAATCGAACGATTCGAACTAAAAATCGTTCGACTATTCGACCATTCGATAGTCGAAGTACTGTCTCTTTAAGAAAAACTTCGACCCCCTACTTCGGCAGCTAAAAGCTACCGAAGTCAATGTTAGCCTATGGGGAAGGTCCCCATAGGCTTGCCTGAGATTTTTTGATCGAAGGATATTCCTTCGATCGTTGGATTAAAATCCTTCGAATCGTTCGATTCGAAGGATTTAATCGTTCGATCGAAGGAATAATCCTTCGATCATTCGATCGCAGGATTTGCGCTAAATCGTTCGACTTCGATATTCGAAGTCGAACGATTTTAGTTCCTAGTCGAATATCGAGGGTTAATTAACCCTCGATATTCGACCCATAGTGAATCGGCCCCTTTAAATGTTAAAGTCAGAGCCAGTCCAGTTTCCCATGTTGTCACCACAATACAATAATTTTTCTGCAATTTGCTATTATTCATGATTTTTTTTCCAAAGTGAAAAATACAAAGAGATATGTCCTGTCCTCAGCCAAAGTTTATTGTCAAAGTCTGTAAATAGATAGAAAATATTATTTTGATTTTAAATTACAAATATAATGTTTAACCTGTCCAGCTCTTAAGGTTGGCCTGTAGGGGATATTTCTAGAAGGTTCTAGTGGGGGAGCTCCCAGACCCTAGAGAGCCTATAAAAGGGGTCAGGAAAGAAAAGCTTTATCATTGGCTCATGCAGACCTTGGAAACAGGCCATTCCTTGTCAGTAGTGTGGCAATAGCAGCGTTCGGGTGGACCCCTCAATGCTTAAGAAAACAAAAATACAGCAGAAATATTTATAGTATTTGTTGATAAAAGCCATCAGTGCTTAGAGGCTGTACCATTGTTAATTTCTGTGGATGTCTTCTATTATTGCTTCAGTGATACCACATGTGCTTTCCACAGTAAGTGCCTCTCTAAATATATTTCTGGGGATAGGAGTCTAGGAGGTACCCCCATTACAATCTGCTAGCAAAAATATGTGTTCTGCTGCAAGATATTATTTCTTTGACGTTACAAGAACTGATATTTTTTATAGACTGTATAAGACTTGCAACAGTTTTGCCATGGATCTGAATGTTTTATGGCACCTCAAAGAAGGTGTACAGTTTTAGACAAAAAAAATTCATGTATTGGTTTAAATACCAAAACACAAGTGCTATCAGATTACCAGTACGGAACGCATTTTAGGACATCTTCAGGGAAAATCGTTGTCATGCATGTGCAGTCCTAAGCAAGAGGAATGCAACATGGCATGCTTTTTTACTCACCCATCCTCTGAGGCTGATGCCACACCTCGCTCCTCCCTCCTCAGCTGTCAGCTCTTGCTCCCCACTCCTCCCTCGTCAGCCATCTATCCTGGGTCCTCACTTCTCCCTCCTCAGCCAACCGTCCTGGGTCGTAGCTTCTCCCACCTCAGTTATCAGCACTTGCTCCTCGCTCCTCAGAGTGCGCATATTCAGCCTTGCACCCTGATTATAGTTACTTGTTCTTGCCATTTGTTTTAGCCAATAGGCGTTTTAGGTTTTTTTGTTGCAGCAGTCAAATTCAAGCTACAGCTGATGGCTGAGGAGGGAGAAGCTAGGACCCAGGACAGATGGCTGAGAAGAGAGGAGTGAGGAGCGAGGACCCAGGTCGGATGGCTGAGGAGGGAGGAGTGAGGAGCAGAACCTGACAGCTGAGAAGGGAGGAGCAATGTGTGACGTCTGCTTTGAGGAGGGTTAAGTGGAAAAGCAGGCGATGTTGCATTCCTCTAGAATAGGAGATCGCATACAGGAGATGGATTTCCCCTGACAATGTCCTTATATGTGTTCCATATACCAAAACTCAGTTAATCCTTCTGCATAATGGACTTCTGCTTATCTGTACACTGGGAATCTAATGATGCACCTTGCAAGGATTTAAACATGGAGTAGCTTCAGTTTCCTGTTTGCCCTGTTTAGTTCAAGAAATAGCAAAAACTATAAATATTTTGGCATTAAAACAACAGGAAAAAATAAGTTCAGGCCAAGCCGATTCATTGCACTTCTGCTGAACAAGGGATTATACTGCCCCCTTAAATTCAGACCTATATAAATGCTGCATAAAAATCTACATGTATCATGTACTGTATATCACTTTCTCTCAAAAGAAGGAGTCAAATACATACCGTAAGGGGCATATATATTAAGGGCTGAATTTAAAAATGTATTTAAAAAAATGGTAATTTTGAATTTGAATTTTTTTAAATTCGGGTGAATAGGATCGACCTGCAAACTTGAATCGAATTCGATTCGAGTTTCTTCACTAAAATTTATTTTTTCCAAAAGTCCGCCAAAACTCTCTTTGAATTTCAAAATTACATTTTTTTTTAAACTTTAATCGAATATGGACTATTCCCTAATCAAATTACACTAGAGTAAACTTGAAATTCGAATTTTAAAATTCGAATTTTCTATTCGACCCTTGATAAATCTGCCCCTAACTATTTATTGACCACTGTTGCTGCTTTTGTTATATAAATAATAATAAATGTGCTTTCCACTAGACTAGTATGTCTTTTTGATTCTCCCACTGCAATTGATTTCGTCCAGTGCCCATCAGTAGTTTGTTATAACAGGGGACTGTTTAAGTATATGAATACATATTTACAAGAGCACTCCCTGATAAATATAATTCAGTAACTGACTCCACAGGCTGATTGGGTGACTTTCTAGTGTACTGGTGCTCCACCTGGTGGCAGATATAACCTCATCAGATAATTGCAACACCAGCTTTTGCTATGTTACGGAATTTGGTTTATAGCTTACAAACTCATTGCTATCTGACTGTAGTAGATTTCTCATACTCTGTAATCCAGAGTGAGATATGGCCAGTGTAATACTAATTTAGGGTTAGGGTTTATTTCATGTCCCTTGACAGGTAAAACATTTGAGCAACAATCATGGAAAGTATTTCTAATGAGATACAGGTATGTGATCCATTATCCAGAAACCCGTTATCCGGAAAGCTCAGACTTACGGAAAAGTCATCTCCCATAAACTCCATTTTATCCAAATAATCCAATTTTTTTATAATTATATCCTTTTTTTCTCTGTAATAATACAACAGTACTTGATCCCAACTAAGAAATAATTAATCATTATTGAAGGCAAAACCAGCCTATTGGGTTTTTCATTTTAATTAATTTTCTAGTAGACTAGTAGAAGGTATGAAGATCCAAATGAAAGAAAGATCTGTTATCTGGAAAACTCTCGAGCATTCTGGATAACAGGTCCCATACCTATAAGGTCTTGTTCACACTACATTCTGAGTTCCATCTGCTCAGTACCAATTTCACTGTGATATAATGCGGTGGATTAATACCTGAATGAATTTGTTCTGTGTATATATATATATATATATATAATTGTCAAAGAAGCAGAGGCGGCACATGGTTAGTTATTTTGCTGAAAAAGTGTATTAAAAGGATCACATCAAAATGCGACGTTTTGGGCAAGTCACATGCCCTTTGTCAAGCTACATGCAACTGATGCACTGTATGCATTTAAAGGGATCTACAGGAAATGACATCACGCATCATGTGAAGCATTTAGTACAAGCGTCATACAGTTAATATATTTCACAAGTATCAAAACAATATCATATGAATAGAAACAAATCATAGTCTCTATTGAGGATATAGTGAGTTAAGTGAGATAGTGAGTGAGAGCGCTATCGTAAAGAAGGGGAACGCCAAAAACGCTCTAAGTTTGACAGGGATGCTACTGATTACTCAAGAGGATATGTCTATTCCTGGATGGGAGGCAATAAGGACAGAAAGGCATATACCCACCAGGAGTACAAGCGTTCAAGTTATGTTACTAACAAATATGATACTAATGCTAACAACATGACTTGTCCAGTAATGCACACTGTGTGTCAGTTGCATGTAGCTTGACAAAGGGCATGTGACTTGCACGAAACGTCGCATTTTGATGTGATCCTTTTAATACACTTTTTCAGCAAAATAACTAACCGTGTGCCACCTCTGCTTCTTTGACAATTATCTGTGATTGGGGGCTGAACAGAGTTCCTTATGGAGGCTGAGCACCGGGACGATCTCTATATGTGAGTGTGCTGGGGTAAACTTCTAAGTTATAGTCAAATACAAGAGTCCTCTGCACTCAACCCATTATCAATATATTTAAGACAGAGACATTTTGTGCATACTGCTACTGAAAAATGCCTTACCAGGGATTGTTTGTCCATATATTATACAGGAGCAGTGACCAGCTCCATGTTGTAGCTCCCACCCTTCCCAACTATAGTCAGGTGATCCCACTGGTGTCTAATAAAAGGACAGCCAAGTTTGGGAGATTTACTTTGAAAGCAGCTAGTAAGTTGCAGGTAAAACTTAGTCCCTTTGTAAAATGTATAATGAAGCAATAGAATTCTTAGTGAATCAGATGAAAATTAAGTGTAGGACTGGCCAGATATGGGATGACTTTGACGTAGTTGGCCAGCTTAAATATATTGCAATATATGGACAAACATTTAAGCATTTTTTAGTAGCAGTATGTACAAAATGTCTCTGTCTTTAATATATTGTATTTGTCTATATGTATTTTGTGTTCACAGCAGGGCCGCCATTAGAAATCACGGGGCCCCGTACAACAAAATTTTTGGGGCCCCCCTGGGCCCCGCCCACGCTGACGACCAAGCTCCACCCCATATCCCGCCTACTCCACATCGCAGTTAAAAGACCACAGAAAAGTAACCCCCCCCACACAAGTTGTAAAAAGCTATTGATGGTCAGGGCCCCCTTATAAAAAATTGGGGCCCCAAAAAAAAAAAATTAAATTTTTTTTTTTAAAAAAAAACATTGGTGGCAGGGGCCCCCTTATAAGTTAAAAAAAACTTGGGGCCCCAACAAAAAAAATGTAAAAAAACAAACATTGGTGGCAGGGGCCCCCTTATAAGTTAAAACAAATTGGGGCCCCCAAAAAAAAATTTGAAAAAAAATTTTTTTTTTTTGAAAAAAAAAAAAACATTGGTGGCAGGGGCCCCCTTACAAGTTGAAAACAAATTGGGTCCCCAAAAAAAAATTTGAAAAAAAAAATTTTTTTTTGAAAAAAAAAAAAAACATTGGCGGCAGGGTCCCCCTTATAAGTTAAAAACAAATTGGGGCCCCAAAAAAAAATTTGAAAAAAAAATAATTTTTTTTGAAAAAAAACAAAAAAAAAACTGGTGGCAGGGGCCCCCTTACAAGTTAAAAAAATTTGGGGCCACCAAAAAGAAAATTAATTTTTTTTTAAAAAAAAAAAAACAAACAAAAAAATACAATGGTGGCAAGGGGCCCCTTACGAGTTAAAAAAAAATTGGGGCCCCAAAAAAAAAGTTTTAAAAAAAAGATTGGTGGCAGGGGCCTATAGAATATTAAAATAATACATTGGTGGCTTCAGTACTTCAACTTCGCCTCCTTTCGTGACTTCGGGTCTTTTCACCGCTTTAGGACTTCAATTTCGGCTGTTTTCGTGACTTCGGGTCTTTGCGCTGCTTCAGGACATCGGCTTCGGCTGTTTTCGTGACTTCGGGTCTTTTCGGCGCTTCGTGACTTCGGGACTTCGGCTTTTTCCGTGACTTCGGGTCTTTTCGGCGCATCGGCTTCGGCTTTTCGGCACTTCCGCATTCGGCACGCAAGAGGCAAGACGTACGGCTCGGGCGCTAGTAAGGGGGGCTCGGATCTTCAAAAAATGCAGCGCTGCCGGGCCCCCCTTCATGCCCGGGCCCGGTACGCTTGTCCCCCCTGTCCCCCCCTGATGGCGGCCCTGGTTCACAGCCTCATTGCACCCCCGCCTAATGGTTTTAAAAATTAGTGGTGAGCACAACTTTCCCTTGTTTGTTATACATGTAGTTATACAGGAGCAGTGACCAGCTCCATGTTGTAGCTCCCACCCTTCCCAACTATAGTCAGGTGATCCCACTGGTGTCTAATAAAAGGGCAGCCAAGTTTGGGAGTTTTACTTTGAAAGCAGCAAGTAAGTTGCAGGTAAAACTTAGTCCCTTTGTAAAATGTATAATGAAGCAATATAATTCTTAATGGATCAGATGAAAATTAAGCATAGGACTGGCCAGATATGGGATGACTTTGACGTAGTTGGCCATCTTAAATATATTGCAATATATGGACAAACAATCCCTGTTTTGTTTAAAGGGTAAGGCATTTTTTAGTAGCAGTATGCACAAAATGTCTCTGTCTTAAATATATTGATAATGGGTTGAGTGCAGAGGACTCTTGTATGTATATATATATATATATATATATATATTCTGTAATACAGGCAAACTAAGGAGCACAGAACAGCACTGGGGCTTTATGTTACTCTGGATATAATGGCTAACACATATAAAAGTCCTTCCTTCTCCTTGAATAGTCCCCTCTTTCAAAACTATATATAATTATAATATATAATATAATATACTATACTGTATATATTTGTTGTGGCAGATAGAAGATAGGATAATCTTCTACTTATTTCAAAATGTAATGGAAAAAGAAATGTGACAATTGTATATACAGTCTCAGACATAAATAAAATAAAACCAATTTGCATGTACATAATACAGACATGATTTTCAGGAAGTCATTGCATTCATTAAAATCAGTTTGCCTTTCTATAGTGTGAGGACTAGTGTTGCTTTGTCTGATCAAATGTCCTCTCTCTATCAGAAAATAAATCATTTCATTAAAATACTAGAAGATGTAAACTTATGAATAACTAAGCATCACACGAGTCTGAATCAATCTACAATCCTTTTGACTTATTTTTTTTAAATATTTTCTGGAGCATAATGCTTAGATGGATGAGATTTAATTTTGCCTTCTAGCGTCGATCACTACACCATCTATGGCGATTGCAAAAAAAAAGTCTACTCCATCTGTTCATCCTAGAATCATTGTTGAAAATTGGGCTACTGTGTCATGAAGTGCTGGCGTCACTATGGCATGAAATGCTGGGGTCACTGTGTCATGAAATGCTGGGGTCACTGTGTCATGAAATGCTGGGGTCACTGTGTCATTTAGTGCTGGGCCACTGTGTCATGAAATGTTGAGGTCACTGTGTCATGAAATGCTGGGGTCACTGTGTCATTTCAAAAGCAGAGATGGCTAAGTGTGGGTTAATTGTAGGCTCAATTCCTCAAAATGTCCTTGCGGTATGGGATATGTTGGTCAGACACTAAGATCAGTGAAAACCCGTATAAAAGAACATAGAGGTAGTATACAGAATTTTAAACATGGAACCGCTACAGATACTACTGTCTCACGACATTTCAATACCTCAAACCATAATCTCTCCCAGCTGAAGTGGACAGTACTTGAGGTTATAAATCCCCTCACTAGAGGAGGAGACATGCTGAAATATCGGTTGCAAAGGGAGGCTTTTTGGATTAAAAAATTGGATACTTTGCAACCAAAAGGTTTAAATGACAGTTGGAGCATTAAATGTTTTCTGGGGTAATTTAAATATGAGGGACTAACATATGTGTTTTCTTCCCCTACAGATAAAGTTATATACCTATATGCCCATACTTTACAAGAATGAAATATTCGAATATCACTGTAGTTACCACTCAAGATAATGGTAAGATCTGGGCATTCCTTCCTATTGTTTATTCGAAAGATGTTATATCATGTCTGTGGTAGGCCCTAGCTTTCAGGGCAGTTCCATTTGGTTTTTTGTATCTACTTTTTCTTTGTGAATTTTGTGTAATATTGACTTACAAGTGATAACACACCACGATGGGTGTAATGGACTCATATGCTAATGGACGATTTACCACTTCCACCTCGGGGATGACATCATTTCCTTCCTCACTATAAAGTTGCACTATTTGATATGTACACTATACTTGATAAAGGGCCTGTGTGCCCGAAACATGTTGTTTGAATAAACACTTTTTGCAGCTAGTACTGCTTCAGTGGCTCATTCACAGTTCCTGTTTTCCTGATGCGTGTCACTGTGTCATGAAATGCTGGGGTCACTGTGTCATGAAATGCTGGGCCACTGTGTCATGAAATGCTGGGGTCAGTATGTCATGAAATGCTGGGGTCACTATGTCATGAAATGCTGGGGTCACTGTGTCATGAAATGCTGGGGTCACTGTGTCATTTAGTGCTGGGGCCACTGTGTAATTAAATGCTGGGGCCATTGTGTAACTAAATGCTGTGGCCCGCCTGTCATGAAATGCTGGGCTCACTGTTTCATGAAAATTTGGGTCCATCTCACCAGGTTTCAATCACACAATTTCCTATGTATAAAAGTGAAAATGTAGGTTTATCCTTAACTTAGGCTTTAGCACCTGCCAGATGCTCAAGTAGTGGTTGCACCATAAGTTGTGCACCCTCTCATTGACTGGAGCTTCTGTACACCACTAAAAATAACCTGCTGGAGCCACTGTGTCATGAAATGCTGGGGTCACTGTTTCATGAAATTCTGGGGTCACTGTGTCATGAAATGCTGGGGTCACTGAGTCATTTAGTGTTGGGCCAGTGTGCAATTAAATTCTAGGGCCCGCCTGTCATGAAATGCTGGTGTTATTGTGTCATGAAATGCTGGGCTCACTGTTTCATGAAAAAAGGGTCCATACTACCAGGTTGCAATCACACAATTTCCTGTGTATAAAAGTGAAAATTTAGGTTTATCCTTCCAACGTAGGCATGGGCATGTGCCAGAGGCTCAAGGCAATGCATCCATAGATGGCATGCACTCTGCCCTGTTAAGTAGTGGTTGCACCATATGTAGTGCACCCTCTCATTCACTGGAGCTTCTGTACACCACTAAAAATAACCTGCTTGGCATGGTGGGAACAATAGGAAATGGTCTAGTATCGTTTGGTTTTCCTACCTGAAGTATTATCAGATTTTAAATTGGTTGAAAATTCTGTAGGGTTTCCATTACCGATGTCTGTTCTGTTGTTATTCACAGAGTAAACCTTTTTGAAAAGTAAAACTTTTTGCAAGTATCTAGTTATCTAATACAGGTGAGTATTAAAAATACAAAATGTATTTTATAATAAACAGAATTAGGTTCTGAAAGGACTGCTGTTGTTTCTCAAGATATTTCATAGTCTTTTTGCACCATCTGGTGGCCAGTAGGGATACAGTACAATCATTAAATGTATTCACTGTAAAGCTCATTCAAATGAAAGGCAGAACAGATTTCAAAGTAGCTGGAACTCTTAAGGCAATAAATTAATCCTCATTAACGATTTTACAGATACAACAAAATAATAAAAAAACTTGTAGCACACCCTTGAGTGCACTTTAGCTGTGGATTTAGCGGCTATGTGTGACAGGCTAAACTGCTTGTAGTGTGCCCAAACCCCCAGCGTACCCGTGCAACTCCCTGCAACTCCCAGTACCTGGTACAACTTGACGCAGTAGAATATCCAGCCCGACACAGTCTTTGCAGGGTGAATTCAACTTGGATTTATTAGTGCGATAAACAAGTATTCAAACAGTGGCAGTTTCCTCAGAATAAAGCAATGTCATATCATTCCAGATTTCTTACTTTCCTCAGATGATATCAGCTCTTCCCACCCAGGGTATCTGTCATGACAATACTGCCCCCTCTCACAGGGAATATTGCCCTTGTGGTGGGTCCGCACTAGTTCCTTGGGTTTCGCCAGCAGGGTCTTGGGTCTTGGGCTGGCATAAAGTCCTCACCTCACCCTTTCCTGGGATCTTGGGTCTTGGTCCCCTATCTAGCCCTCACCTCACCTCTAGCCATTCCCTAAACTAGTGACCCCAAAGGCCACGGGGTACTAACCCCACTCAATCTCCTGGGTGGAGCAAAGGCGGCTCTCTCGCTAGCCCTAACTCAACTCTCACTCCTAGAGTGACTATGACAAACTTCTTTCTAGCACTGTCTAGGCCTAGCTATTCAGGAACCAGAGCCCTGGCCCTGTAACACCTCCACTGGGAGGCACGGCTCCCAGTGACAAAACCCCCCACCACATGGTGTTAACCCCTTTTATATTATCCTCGGGCGCCACCTAGTGGCCAAACTACATAACTATTGGGGACCAAGCAAGGGACATAGCTGCCTGAGTAATTAAACCCCAAATCTCAGGGTCGCTACACTCTCCCCCCACTTGGAAACGTCAACGTCCTCGTTGACAACTAAACAGTAAAGTGCAATAACTCACATTTAAATAACATTTTTTTTTTTTTTATGCACTTAGGAGGGAAAGGGGGAAAGGGGAATTGGGATTTTGGGACAAGTGTCCCTTAACTTATTTACAGTCACTGCTGATTGTTCACCAAAGTTCTCTTCAGTCCAAACAAACAACAACAAAAAAAAACTTTCCAGAACTATAAGTTGCAGGCCATGGCCTGAAGAAAAAAACTCTCTCCTGATGGGTGGCTCTCTCCCATCAAAGCGTCACAAACCCCCCCAGGGATCAAGAACAAAAGTCAGGCTCCACACCTTGAAGTCCCACTAGGGAAAAACTTGAAGAACAAAAACAACAGCCCTTCTCTGCTTTGCTTTCACATGGGGAGTGGTTACCTCACCCTCCCCCTTCATCTAGAACTTTCACCCTCCTGGGTGTGGTCAGGCCCCATGCCTCAAGAGGAGCAAAAAAACAAAGTTACTGCAGCCCATTAGATCATGTAGGTAAACCGTATCTTGGTGTCCTCATATCCAATATAGTACTTTGGGTGTGGTTTCTCAACCATGTCCCCACCTGGCAGGCGCACATCCACACTAAAATAGCGTGGAGCTGGGCTCTTCTTTCCGCAGCTGTGGACTGCGTGCCGCAAAATGGTGCGTCCCCACCACCATTCGTTCTCAATGGACCTCACAAAGCTCCATGCAGCAGCGTGCTTGGCTTGATCCGGGTGGGATAGGGCGTTCCCTATCTTCTCCTTGGCCACTATTTCTTCCACCACCCATTCGTCCAGCACCTTCTCCACCTGCTCAAAAACCCACAGCGGGGAGTAGGGCATGTAGTACCCCCACTTGCGGAATACACGAAAGTTTATAACTCTCTGCACGCGGGACACCCTGCAGAATATTTCCGGGTCAGCCCGCCCCGGCATCACCCAAAAGTTCTTCTCCTCAGCCCGGGTGATTTTTTTCGGGGCCCAGAAACTATGGGGTATTTTAAACAGGGGTCGGTCACTGGCCCCATCTGCCTCCGCTTCATCCGGTGGGTCCTCCCTACCGCTGGATGCCCCCTGAGTGGCTTCCCGGTGTGCCGTGGCTGCTCCCTGCTCACCCGTACCCTCCGCATAAGGGCGTAGGCCTTCCCTCTCACGTGGCATATGGGGGTCCCCCTGAGGGAAATTTGCACTTACCCCCTCGGGTCGGCTTGTACGGCGTGAGGGCGGGCGTGGTTCCTCCCAATGGCCCTTCACCGAGTCTTGGGCACCTCCCGAGTGACTCTCTGCGGGCTCCACATCTCCGGTAGGCTCTCCCGCGGCCGCGGTCAGAGCGATGTCAGCGCCTGAGGATTCGGAGGCCTCTTCCTCCTCACCGGCAGGTTGGGCGTCACCCGCCACGTGGGTCCTTTCCTCCTTGCTGTCCGCTAACTCCAGGAGGGCTTGCTTTGCGGTCAGCTCCTTAGTGGGATCGACCCCCTCAGGATCAGTTGATTCGGTGTAATACTGCTCCTCGCCCATTGTCAGAGCACACAGTCCCAGGGTGGTTTGGGGCGACTTTTGGACCTCTTCGTCCACATATGGGCCGCTCCAACACACGTGCTGGCAATGAGGGCATTGTCCCCGCACCTCATAAAAGGCCGGGTACGCATCCTGTCTGCATCTCCCGCAGACAGGGACCAGCACAGAAATGCCACTGTCATTGGTCTTTTGGGCAAACACTCCGCCCCAGGTGTATCGGCGGCCAGTGTCCTTCAGCCCCATAGGCATTCTGGCTGCCATAGCACGGGCACTCCCAGGCTCACTGTCGGACATACTCGTCTCCTCTACCGACGCACGTTGCAGTTTTAATTGTAGAGCTCTTTGGACACGTCTCCTCCTTTGTCCAGCCACTCTCGCACTGAGTCTCAAAATGGCCGCCATGACGTCAGTATAACAGGGGCTCCTGATTGGTTGCTACCCACCCCCTTGTATCGACAGGGGTTGGGCTAGACAGGGTGGCGCTGCAAACAGTTAGGGCCACGTCACTCACCCTAGTTTCGCGCCCTTTCTTTGGCGCCAGTTTTCACTGTCCTGATTGGTTCTCCCCGCCAATCAGTATGGGTAGGCACAAACTCTCCTCTTCCTTCAGGCAACAACAAATTTAGGCTGGTCGGAACACAGGCTGCAAGCTGTGCTAGGCCCCGGTGCCTTTTTCCTCTCTGGTCCGGCACTGCAGCACCTGTCACACTTTTCTCTCACAGCAATTAGTTCAATAATGATCCCGGACGAGCCCCCAAATGTAGCACACCCTTGAGTGCACTTTAGCTGTGGATTTAGCGGCTATGTGTGACAGGCTAAACTGCTTGTAGTGTGCCCAAACCCCCAGCGTACCCGTGCAACTCCCTGCAACTCCCGGTACCTGGTACAACTTGACGCAGTAGAATATCCAGCCCGACACAGTCTTTGCAGGGTGAATTCAACTTGGATTTATTAGTGCGATAAACAAGTATTCAAACAGTGGCAGTTTCCTCAGAATAAAGCAATGTCATATCATTCCAGATTTCTTACTTTCCTCAGATGATATCAGCTCTTCCCACCCAGGGTATCTGTCATGACAATACTGCCCCCTCTCACAGGGAATATTGCCCTTGTGGTGGGTCCGCACTAGTTCCTTGGGTTTCGCCAGCAGGGTCTTGGGTCTTGGGCTGGCATAAAGTCCTCACCTCACCCTTTCCTGGGATCTTGGGTCTTGGTCCCCTATCTAGCCCTCACCTCACCTCTAGCCATTCCCTAAACTAGTGACCCCAAAGGCCACGGGGTACTAACCCCACTCAATCTCCTGGGTGGAGCAAAGGCGGCTCTCTCGCTAGCCCTAACTCAACTCTCACTCCTAGAGTGACTATGACAAACTTCTTTCTAGCACTGTCTAGGCCTAGCTATTCAGGAACCAGAGCCCTGGCCCTGTAACACCTCCACTGGGAGGCACGGCTCCCAGTGACAAAACCCCCCACCACATGGTGTTAACCCCTTTTATATTATCCTCGGGCGCCACCTAGTGGCCAAACTACATAACTATTGGGGACCAAGCAAGGGACATAGCTGCCTGAGTAATTAAACCCCAAATCTCAGGGTCGCTACAAACTTATTTACAGTAACTTGCTATTCCTTAGCTTTGCATTGGTGCTGTGAAACTGGGGTGGTTCTTATGTTTATAGTGACCTCTCCTATCTACACGTATCAAAATGTAGGCATAAAAGAAGAACCTAAGAAATATCAATAAAGTCTCCAAGATTGCACATTTCTAAAATCTAGTGTAGACCGAATATGAGTAGCGATGAGCGAATCTGTCCCGTTTGGCTTTGCTGAATAATTTGCGAAACTGGGGAAAATTTGCGAAACGCATTGAAGCCAATAGGTGTTTTTACACGTGACAATTTTTCTTACTCCAAATGCATTGAAGTCAATGGCCATTTTTTCTTGGCTGATTTTCACCACAGTTTCGTGAAAAAAATTCGCACATGGCAAATTGCAGAATTTCTTTGCAAATACATGGCTGGCGAATAAATTTCGCTCATCACTCAATATGAAAAATGACTCCAGAATAAAGCAGGACTTTATGCCAAAATATTAATGTGCTCTAATATCAGTGTGTAGTGATGGGCGAATTATTCCCATTTCACTTCGCCGAAAAATTCTTGAAACCCGAAAAATTTGCGATGCCGGCGTCAATTCATATCTGGCGAATAAATAAGTAATCTTTAGTTGGGCATCCCCACCACTGGGTGCTCCTGTGTGCGTGTAGGTTGGAGGTGTAGGAGTGAAATCTAAAACATGCTCAGGAACATAAGTTGGGGCTGTCAGCATTTTAAAGAATGATTCGAACAGTAACTGTATCTGCATATTTTCTGGTTTGTACTACACTGATGGCTGGCAAATCCTAAATTAAATTTTGATGAGATCAAAGGAGGAATGAAAACATAAGGTTAATTTAAACATTTCTAAAAGATATTACTTTATGAAAAGCAAAACCATACGTTTGTTTAAGAAATGGCTAATACAATGATCAGAATCCAATAAAGCATTTGGTTACACCTTCAGTACTACGGTTATCACAACTATACACAAGTGTACTTATATCAAATCTTACTTATACTTATATCAAATCTGTGATTTCTATTTTTTTTTATTTATTAAGACCTAATTCTCTGTATCCAAATAATTTTTGTCTTTTTTTTTTTTATTTGTTTTCGAAAGAATAAAACATTGTAGACTTATGTTTGAAGAGACATCTTATTCTCCCAGTTAATCTTAAGAGGTTCCAGCAGATCACTTCGGCCACTTTTTCTCAAATGACGGGCTAAAAGCCTTATCTTGTCGGCTGACGTTGGGAGGCTCTTCTTCCAAAAGCTCAGGAGCTCATAAATTTGCTCAGTCAGATTGTCTGGACTTTTTAGCTTTACAAGCTGAACGGTACTGCGGCGAATTGGAAGTGACAGAACCAGGTGCGACGCATCTTCTTCCGACAGTTCTTGCGCCAACCATTGAAGCAGACTGTCCCACACAATATCTAGCATGATCAAAAAATAAAGTCAAATTAAGTAGAAAAAGTACAATATTATACATATTTAAATACTAATGCCTGTAAAATAGTGAATAGTCTAAGAAAGGTCTTAGAAAGAGACTGAAACGTTGGCCAGTTCTATGAAATGTAACCAATAAAATATGGATTTTTAATTTCTCTCTCTCTTTTTAATTGATTGTATTTAAAAATGGTCTTATTTCAGTAAGATGAGGCTTACATAAAATTTACATTTTTGCGATAGTTCCCCCTTTAAGTACACCCAATGACGCCCAACTGAATAGTACAAAGAGAACAGAGAAGACAGGGCAACCAACTCAATACTGTTCCTTGCTCAGACCAAATACTGAGAAATAATGTGTAGATCATTTTTATACTTTGGAGGATGTTTTGTCCATTGAACCCAAACCATTTATGTTTATATATTCATTGTTATTTAGGGAAACTAACCTGCAGGATCGCTTGTCATTATTTTTGTACTTGAAGGACGACTCACATTTTTTTCCATCTGTTAAAAATGCAACAATTCATTCAAACATTTATTTAAAACAGATGTTAGAGCTTTAGCAAAGCCAATGAAGATAAATATGAAATTAAGTGAAAATCCTTGATTCTGTAGCTTTTGTAGTTGAAGCAATTCTGGGTCCTATATTCTTCTGCCCCTCTCCCACCATGGTTCTACTTAACTCCTCCAAGAGCATAAACATTTTAATAATAATAAAAAAAAAAACAGCCATGAATGCTTTAATTATAATTGAGTTGAAGATTATCTTGGTGTTAATAAAACAATGGGACTGATTTATAAAAATTCGAACTGGCAGTCCAGCAAGTTTCCTCTTAATCATTTTTGATGATCTTCATAGTCCAAACCTTCAAGATAAAATAATTAATGGTTTGGGGAGTCATTTTGCATAGAAGGCAATGAGCAATGATAAAAAGTTGATTCAATCCATATCAATATTTTTTCTTTATTGGAATATCGGTAAAATTAATTGAACCATAATGAAGGAATCCTATTTGTTATGGCTTGCTTGTTTTGTTAATATATATTGATGGTTATGGATTAATTGGACTCAATCATGGACCATTAGTAAATAATCTTCCAAGACGCATCCAAAATTTAATCTAAATAATATACACAATTACAAATTGATCTGGACCACTATTTGGTAGTCCTAAAAGGTGCATCTAACAACCTGCCAGACTGTCTCCACTGTTGTGTCACATTGCATAGTACCTGAATATAAGTGTCATCTATATACCTCAAGTGCTTGTTAGAAAAAGCCCATTGGCATATTCTAAATAAAATTTGATTGCCTGTTAAATAACCTTTGATATTGAAGGGTATCCTTACCCAACAACACTCCATTTTCTCCACATAGCAAGGGTCCAATTGAGAAAAGGAGTCCAGTGTAATTGATGATTTGCCAACCTAAGCTAGGATTCTGGACCAAGAAAGGGTTAGACGTGTTATATCAGGCCCACAAAAAGGCAAAGACGCCACAAAACTCTGTGCACTGCATTCCATGGAATCATTTGCCATCAAAGGAATACTAATGCACCCAGTTGAAATAAATAATATAGGCATAGTTTTTCAATTTTAATTTAACACCAAATAAGGTGTAAAATCAGAAGCTGGGGTGTTTGTACTAGTGATGAGCTTGATAAGCAGAGAAATGTGTTTCTGAACAACTTTTTACACCGCTTTGTAAATATTTCCCAAGTAACATTGTTGATTCTTAGGCCCTGAACTAATTAGAAGTCACCAGTAATCAATAAGCGAAGACTTGCCTTTGGTAGGGTTACTGCTAGTTTGCAAACTGGGCTCCGTTGTTGTAAATAGGTATCAGTTGACTGGCCGCTCTTGTAGCATTCCTCAATGTCTTCTTTGCTCAGCTTGTACACTGCTACCGTGCCTTTATAGTGTGGGCAACTATAATTTCCAAACTCATCCACCACACTGAGACGGAGGGATAGTCTTTGTTTTCTTTGAGCATGAAATGTGAGTTTAAAGGTTTTTCCAAAGTCCTTTCCAACTAATAAAAAGAGTGAAATAATATATTGTGCTGAGTAGACATGTTTGAAAGTACAGATATGTGATCCATTATCCGGAAACCTGTTATCCAGAAAGCTCTGAATTATGAAAAGGCTTTCTATAGACTCCAATTTATCCAAATAATCCACATTTTTAAAAATGATTTATTTTTTCTCTGTAATAATAGAACAGTACCTTGTACTTGATCCCAACTAAGATATAATTAATCCTTATTGGAAGCAAAACCAGCCTTTTGGGTTTATTTAATAATTAACTGTTTTTTTTTTTCATCTTAAGGTATGAAGATCCAAATTATGGAAAGATTCATAATCCAGAAAACCCCTGGTCCAGAGCATTCTGTATAACAGGTCCCATACCTGTATACATATTGTATCCAGGAAATATCAGAAGAGGCTGACACAAGCCTGGACCACACCTAATAAGAAGAGCCGAAGTCAGATTGTAAATGTTAAAAATAGGGATGCAACGAATCCAGTATTTGGCCAGGAGTCTGCCTTTTTCAGCAGGATTCAAATTCTGCCGAATCCTTCTGCCTGGCCAAACCGAATCCGAATCCTAATTTGCATATGCAGATTAGGGGAAGGGAGGGAAATCGCATGACTTTTTGTCACAAAACAAGGAAGTAAAAAAGGTTTTCCCCTTCCCACCCCTAATTTGCATATGCAAATTAGGATTCAGATTCGGTTCGCTACTCGGCCGAATCTTTCAGGAAGGATTCGGGGGTTCGTTCGAATTCAAAATAGTGGATAGACATGAAACGCGTCAGGCCTTAGTTCTTAATTATGGAAAATAAAATGTACTTTTTTAACTGTTATCATCTGACTTGTTCCAGCCTCTTCTGATGTTTCCTGGTATCGGATCCCTCTGCTGAAGGTATGGGGTGTACTCAGGCCCACCATATACAGTGTAAAGCTCCTTTAATGTACCCAATGTACTTTATACATTCCCTATTTGTGTATTTTACATATTGTATCCCATCTGTAATCTGAAACCCATAAAAAAGGGAAAACCAACACTCTATACAGAAAACATGTACTTAAAATATAAATGTTAAAGAAGCTTCTAATCTAAAATAATTGTCAGATGCACATTTAGAAAAAGCTCTTTATGTACTGTATATACACATATATATTCATTACTGGATGTATGGTAATACAGTGATTATACTCAAAGCTTCAGTTGGCCATACATATGAGATGAACATGAGATTATTTAATAGTATGTACAAGGTGGGCAAATTGAAAGTGCCAAATGGTCACTAGTGCATTTGTGTTTATTTGGAATGGTCGTTGTGGCTATTATAGTTCTTCCACTGCTTTAAAGAGCGAAACACACTGCAGTTGTGCACAGTGTTAAAATTGCACCCAGTGTTTAACAGCACTAGTATTTGATTGACGCTGTACCTATTGACATATTCCAGTGATCAATTTCATTTATATGGTGCGCTGAGAATGGTGTAACAGCAAATCACATGATGATGTTCAGTATTCTGAACGCTCAAAATAGGTACCTATGTGTGAATTCTATTTTTCTACATGTTCTTCTCCCTGTACAAGTGTAATATAGTTTTCATGTTACCCTGTAAGCTTAAATTCCCCATCGGCTGACTAACAAGCCTGCTTTGAAAGTTCTTGCACATGAATCCTGATGCTGAGCCATAAACAGGGAACATATATTTCATAGAGAAAGAAATAACAGCGCCATTGTTGGAAAAACATTTCTATTCTTTTAAATGTGTTAAAGTAGTGATGATTGAAATCATTTGCCATGTTTTGTGGAAAAATTATGCCCGATTGTGTGTGTAAAAAAATTGTCACACATGAAAAATAATTTGTCGCACATCAAAAACGTTTGTTGCCCACAGACTTCAATGCATTTCGCAAATTTTCACCATTTTACGAATTTTTGGTGAAGCAAAACTGGTCACATTCGCCCATCACTAGTTATAAGTGTTTTTGAAACTTTAACTTGTATAAATCACTGTCAAATGCTTTATTTGGAATGAAATGGTATGGATTGATCAGTTGACAGCTGTTGAGTCCTTAAAGGAGAACTAAACCCCCTGCTATTAAAAATTGCTACCCCCTACCATACATAGCCTCCCCTCCAGCCTAGGTGTTAACTAATTGCACCTAATTCTTTAGTTAACTCTCCTTGCAGAGTCAGCGCAGCGGAGCTAACAGGCTCCATCTTTGGCTCTTCGGTCTTCTTGGGAAGTGAGAGACGTATCGGCACATGCACAGTTGGAGCAGTTTTCCACTTCCTGATTACTGCGAAAGTGACAGAGATTGCCGAAGGGAAGAAAGAAGACTCGAAGAAGCCAGAAGAGCTGGAAAATGGCGCCCGTGAGCTCTGCTGTGCTGACTCTGCAGTGAAGGGTAAGTAAAGAATTAGGGGCAATTACAGGAGTTAATATCTAGGCTGGGGGGAGGAGGGGCTATTTAGGGTAGGGGTATTGATTTTTATTAGTAGGGGTTTGTTTCCCTTTTAAGAAAAAAAACAATCCACCTTTTTATATCCATCCCCAATGAGCTATAGGCAAATTTATTCTGATTGAATACAATGGGAATTAACCCATAGTGGCTGTCCTTTTGCACTCGCAGATAATGGGGAGATCTAAAAGCCCCATGTGCCGTTAAAGGAACAGTAACTAAAAAATTAAAAGCATTTTAAAGTGATTAAAATCTAATGTAATGTTGCTATGCCTTGGTAAAATGTATGTGCTTGCTATAGAAAGACAACTATAGTTTATGTAAATAGGCTATTGTGTAGCCATGGGGGCAGACATTCAATCGAAAAAATGGGAAAAGGCACAGGCTACTTAGCAAATATTACAAATATGTAACCAGTATATGCTGTGTGAAAGTGTCGAAAGAGCTTACTGCTGTACACGGTGGGCCCGGGTGCACACGCCCCAGACCTGCAGCAAGGGGAGCAGCCTATGACTAAGTGTCCCTGGTAGACACAAAGCGCATCAGGCATTGGTTCCTCATTTTTGGAAACAATAAAATGTAAGCTTTTTTAACATTTTGCTAGCTGACTCCAGTTTTACTACTTCATGGGTTCCAGGCTTGTGCCAGCCTCATTTGAAGTTTCCTACTTAGCAAATAACTTATAAGCTCTATAGTAGAATACTATGGAATTCTGCATCAGGTATAAACCATAATAGTCTTTCTGAAGCAAACACCCAGCTTTATCAGTGCAGGGAAACAGCACATTATACCTGTATTTTAATTACTTTAAAACTCTCTAATTTTTTTGGTGTTACTGTTCCTTTAAATTTAGAATTTTCCAGATTTTCAGATGCATTATATTCTTACTGTGAAATGTGGTTTAAAGTATTTTTAAACAAATTTTCAATCTGCAAGGAAAACGTCTGTATAATCTAGTTTAATGGCCAGAAGTGGGCATATGAGATATGAAACAACTTTTGAGATGCCATTAGATGCCACTATACCTTTGTTCCTTTTGTTTTTCTTTCTCGGGTGGTTACCTATGTGCTTTTGTAGAGAATTACAAATCATCTTTATGCTGAAAACCCTCTTCTCTAGTTCTTGAAAAGGATATGAGAGTTACCTGAAGCTGTTATATTGCCACAAAAGCGGAAATGGATTTGTTCTCCTTCTCGGAGCTGTATTTGCTCAGAAGGTTCAGGAGGTCCAGAGAAACCTGCTTCACGCAAGTTAGCAACTTCCCATGTTAGTTCTTTCGAAGGCACCACTTTAACAATTGCCTTTTGAAGGTTGTCTTTCTTTCTGTACAAGATCACATTCACCATAGAACTATGTGTGGCTACTTCTAAACTGTGAATGAAGCTCATCAAGTGGCCATTGTCCATTGCTGAAGAAAGACGAATCACAATAAAGCTGGAATGCAGACAAAAAGTCAACAATATTGGCATTGTTAAAATAGATAAACAAAATGAGCTATTTGTTAGTGTGGCCATAGACGCAACGATTTCTCATGCTGAACGACCGATCTTAGCGTCCAACCAATCCTTTCGAAATTATCGTGTGGTTAGTGGGATTTGAACGATCAAACATCTTACGATTTTTCGGCCGACATCTGTCAGGAAATTGATCGGCCAGGTTAAAAAATCTTTGTCGGTCCCAGTGCAATCTATCTATGTTTGCAGGGCCAAGCAAACAGCTCCCCTTTGTTTTCCTGGCAAATTGGTCTTTTTAGTTTATGGACAATTCGTATGATCATTCCGAGATAATCATGGTTTCACGATGATGATCGGATCTTTTAAAAATCTCAACATCTATGGCCAGCTTAATTGTTTGACGGCCACACAATGGCAGGTGCATAATGATATGTTGGGGTGCTGCTTCATAAAAACAGGGTGATTTTCTTCCAGTATTAAAAGGATCCACTGGACCGTGATGTCACCTAAATTAAAAATTTATTACCCCAACCTTAATTATTTTCTGTGAGAAGCCCAAATTTGCTAGTCTCCAAATACTATCATCCCACAAATATATGAACATTTGCAGAGTTTGAAATAAGATATAGGTGAGTTATTTCCTCACTAACCATGAGGGGAACCTTCAATCACAACAACATGTTTTAATGAAAAAACAACATCAAGCATAGAATTTTAATTTCAAGATGATTGTCAATTATATGATACTTTAGATGTGATTTAAAGGGATTCTGTCATGATTTATAATAAATACCGTATATACTTGAGTATAAGCTGACTCGAGTATAAGCCGAGGTACCTAATTTTACCTACGAAAACTGGGAAAACTTATTGACTCTAGTATAAGCCTAGACACAACTACAGCCCTGTCTCCCAGCAGCGCACATTCTGTCAAAGCAACCCCCCAGCGATCAACTGGACTTGATTGTGACATAGAATTGCCAAACGGATTACTGTGTGCATTGTCCCACTGTCCCACTACCATGTGCAGAGGGTGCTGTGTGATATTGCCATCACTGTTAATCTTTCTTATAACCAACAGAGGGCGCTGTGTGATATTGCAGTCACTGTTATTCTTTAATATAACCAACAGAGGGCGCACTGTTATTCTTTCATATAACCAACAGAGAGCATTGTGGGATATTGCAGTCTCTCCCCAAGTGAACTGTTGTTATAGGAATGATTAAAAGGGACTGCAATCTCAGCTACTGCCCCCTGGCCCCAGTATAAGCCGAGGTAGACTTTTTCAGCACATTTTGGATGCTGAAAAACTCAGCTTATACTCGAGTATATATCGTGCTGAGTTTTTTTTCAAAAACATTGAGATAAATTTGGACTTTGATAAAAAACCCCCTAAGTGTTTTTTTTTTTAATTGTAATATTGGTGTGTAGGCAGCCATCTCAGGTCATTTTGCCTGGTCATGTGCTTTCAGAAAGAGCCAGTGCTGCGCTATGGAACTGCTTTCTGGCAGGCTATTGTTTCTCCTACTGAATGTAACTGAAGGTGTTGCAGTGGGACCTGAATTTTTACTATTGAGTGCTGTTCTTAGATCTACAAGGGAGCTGTTATCTTGTGTCAGAGAGCTGTTTTCTGGTTACCTTCCCATTGTTCTGTTGTTAGGCTGTTGGAGGGGAAGCGAGGGAGTTATATCACTCAAACTTGCAGTACAGCAGTAAAATGACTGAAGTTTATCAGAGCACAAGTAACATGTCTGGGGGCTCTTCGGAAACTGACAATATGTCTAGCACCATGTCAGATTTTACAATTGAATATAAAAAAAATCAGTTTGCTCTTTTAAAAAACAGATTTCAGTGCAGAATACTGCTAGGGCAGCACTATTAACTAATGTATCCCTTTAAAACTACTATATATATATTGTATAAAAGAGTATCTCCTATTGGGCACTAGCCTTGGAAAATTCCCATCAGGTCATTCCTATCACCAATGTTGGCCTATATAAAAAACCTAAACTAATTGGCACAATCTATATCTATTGCTTTGAGAGTGGGCCTAGGGAGTCAGGTCCTCTTGTGGGCCCTAAAAACCCATTCAAACACTGGTAACACAATAGTTCCAGCTGGAAACAACTTTAGGACACTGTATATAACGACATACGATATGCAAAAAAGTTACATTTTAGCTACAATAGGTCATAGCAACAATAATATTCTTGCACAGATTATACAACAGTTGTCACTTCCAGACTACAAATATGCTCATACATATATAAAATTCTGCATATGTCTATAGTAGCACATACAAATATAGTACCTCT
The DNA here is from genome assembly GCA_038501925.1 of Xenopus petersii. NCBI lineage: Eukaryota > Metazoa > Chordata > Amphibia > Anura > Pipidae > Xenopus > Xenopus petersii. Next base: position 36,995,003 of record CM076672.1, on the reverse strand, counting down.
ATTAATGCAAAATAGACTCTGATATGTCATGTTGCTCTCATACTGTCACTAGTGACATCACTGTGCACCTGGAACTTGGGACACACACTTGTACAATCAAAAAAGTTATACCTTGTAACATGCTCATCCATTTCAAACGATACAATTCCATTCTGCACGTTCTTCACCACAACATCCTCCAAAATGACCCATTGATCTTCTTTGTATGCCAGTAATTTCAATGATTCATTTGGGTTTTCTCCAAGCTTCCTCATTGGGGCACTAACAGCCCTAAAATAAGATTGGTTTGTGATAAAATATTTTCATATGCAATGTTCTCCCATGTTCAGTAACCCATAGCAGTCAATTAGATATTTGCTTTCAAACAGCTGTCTAATATTCCAGACAATGGGCAGGGTTTCTATTTGAGCACTGCCTGTGGCCTAGGTCAGGGGAGAGGTATTGCTGTGCTCATATAATTTCATACATTTTATTCAGCAGGCATGAATTCGCGGTGATGTCGTAAAAAACGAGACGCCGGACGCTGGCATCAAAAATGAGACGCCGGTGCCGTTTTGCTAATTTTTCGTGAATTTTGCAGGAAGTTTGCGAATTTTTCAGCGAAGCTAAACGGCGCATATTCGCCATCCCTAATAATCATCATTTAATTTAGTTAAGCCCCCTCAAGGTTTAATTGCTCTAGTTTCTATTCAGAACACCTTTAGGTCAATAATATGGCAGCTTCAACTTGCTTATATGTGTATATATATATATATATATATATATATATATATATATATATATATATATAGTATTTATACATACATACAGTGAAAGTTCTGTGCGCACATTTATCTCAGGTAGAGCACAAAAAAAAAATAGACACTCCATAAATAGGTTTTATTTTTTCTAGATAATTGCTTTTTCAGTAAATACGACACCTATTCAGCGTTAATCATATGGAAGAAAATATGGCAGATTTTTGCAAATAACAACATGTCATAGGAATTGTGTGAGGGATTAGTCCAATTAAGTGTAAAGTCTTCTCTTAAAAAATGTAAAGAAGGAAAATGTTAGCAGAACTTAAAGGAACACCTGCCCTACTAAAACTGCTGTGTTTGCTTCAGAAACACTACTATAGTTCATATAAACAAGCTGCTGACAAGTAATGGCAGAAATTGAAAAAAGGCTATATATATAGGAAAATTAGTGGATAACAGATAACATTATGTTTTACAGAGCTAATCTGCTATCTGCTGCGTAACCTGAGCCTTTTTATATAGCTTATTTATATAAACTATAGTAGTGTTTCTGAAGCAAACACAGCAGTTTTACTAGTGCAGGGCAGCACTGCATTATATTTTTATTACTTTAAAACAATTTCATTTTTGATGTTACTGGTCCTTTAAGTGTGTTGTGGGTCTGTATTGAATTATTAATATATAATACACAAGAGCCTTGAATATACTGTAAATGATATCCTTATAAATGGTGCTTAGTGATGTCATTGATTATCATCGGAACTTAATGATGTAATTTCTGTCACATGACTAACTGACACTTGTGTATTAAAATAAACAAAGTACCCCCTGTTGCAAAATATGAGGTTATTAGAAGTCACCTCGGAGTTCCATGACCTTTATAAAAGCACTTGGCCTTCGAGGAACTCCACCATATATAATATACTTATATTTTACAATAGGGGGTACTTTATTCACTATATCTTGGCACCTTGTGTAAGGGGTATACATCTGACACTTGTCTGACTACCATTGCCTATTTTTTATATTTTGCAAAATACAAACTGTTCCACCCCATCTTTTTACATCATTATTCCAAGCGGTTCACACCGATAGTATGGTCTGGGCACATATACAGTGGACACTCAAGAGCAGCCATTTTTGTAATTGGTACTGGTCATTTTTGGAATTGGTCATATGCTATTTCTTCTGTTCCAGAAAAGACAAAACAAGATGATGTTGTCATAAGGTGGTTGAACATTAACAGAGAAATGCACACTTTATAGGGAATATTTTATTTTTATGGCTACCGGCTAAAATGAAAACTCCCAATGTGCACAAGAAAACTGTCCTCTGACTCCCCCTATTTACGGAAAAACAGATTCTTACCGAAGTTGGTTGGCTCCTGGAGCTCTTGGAGCCGTGGCTGTGGATGCCCTTTTGTTGTCTGCTTCTTCCCCTTGTTTCTTTTTCTCAGGATTAGGAGGACAGGGAAGGAGCACTGTGACGGGCTTTTGAAAAAGTTGAACTGACGGCTGTTTGACGTGAACCAGGGGGCTTGTAGAAACTACTGAGTAGTAGATGTCATGTTTAACTTTCAGCACTGATATAATTGAAGTATCAATTGGTTGAACCTACACATTCAACATAGAATTAAAAAAATGTGCCCAGTTATTATTTTATCAACAATGGCAAATATTTATTATACATTTAGTGGGTTATTTACAATTTTTTTTTATTAAAACAAAGAACCTAACTCCCATCCACGTATGTACCTACTGTATCAAAAAATCAGACGAAAAAGTTGGTGCGGGAAAAGTCTCGTCAAAATTGTGAGACAAAACGAATCATGTGACTTTTTCGAATTCGATAACCTTGACTTTTTCGGATTGTCGCAGGAAAACTAGAGCAGATCACGATGCCAAGAAACATCTTCAAAAGGGACATCAGTCATTGACTTCTACATGACTTCTACAGGTTTGAGATGGAGTATTTTTGGATTCAGATTTTTAGCAGATTCAGGGTATAATAAATCACAAAAGTTTTTTTTCCTTTAAAAATTTGAGTTTTTCCCCTTTAAAAACCCGATTAGAAAAAATTGAGGTTTAATGAATAAGCCCCTAAATACTGTTGTTGAGGTTTTCCATTTCATTAGTTTTAGAGACTTACAAAGGAGAAGTACTGTGAAGCAGCTGTTCAGAGAGAAGACCTAGTTCCTGCTAACCCTTCAATTTTAACTCAGCATCCTGGACTCACAGCAATATGTGGAAGGCCAGAGACGGAATTCCTACGTGCATTTAATTATTCTGATTCTTCACACGTGGAGGTTTTGACAGTCACACTTTCAAATATGTTGACATGTTTGCATACATTAAAATAAAGTAATTTGTAAGCCATTCTTATGATCCAGAGGGAAGTGGGCTACAAACTTTGCTTCTCCATGGTCACTATGATATTTGTCAGTGCAGAAAGTTGCCACATAGCCAGAGAGGCACCAGAAGAGGGTAAATCCTGGTGACCTAAGAGAGCTAATGACTGGAACAGCCAAATAGAAAATTTTGCGCTCACAAAAATCCCCCTATAATGTATTTAAAGGATATGTGTTGGATGCCCAATGCATAGAATGGGAAAGACAGCTGTAAAAATAATCTTTATTATTATTACACATAGGTCAAAACTAAAATGAGGTTGCATACGGATCACCCCAGCAAGTCTGCACATGAGAATAATTATAAAAGTTGTTACTGAGGACTTGGGCCCCACTGGTAGCTTTATACCGAGCAAAAATCAGGACTAGCACCAGATACTAGTCTGCAGCTCTTTCCACCAAGATATCACCTTATTTTACCAGCTACAGTATATTACTTCTACGCAATTTTTTATTGTTTGTAGGCACATGGGCTCTCTACATGTTTGGTACTGGACTCTTTTACCTTTAGCCTGTAGTGGGAGGCCCAGCTGAGGATATGTACTGAGTAAAAGCCAGGGCCTTTATAGATTAGAGCCTCTATAGCAGCTGTTATAAACATTCCCATGTGGAGATTAGCCTCAAAAATGATTGATCTGTATGCAACCTAATTTTTGCTTTTAGTTTACCTACATGCAATAATAAAGTTCAATGAACAGGACTTGTGTTTTTTGCCTATTATTTTAATCACACAAAAAAATCTATTGTTTTTGTAATTTTTTGAGCCAAACAGGGCAAACTGAAGCTTCTCCATGTTTGCTCCTAGCGAGTTAGATTGCATTCTGCACAAGTCCTATTCATTGCCGTTGTGTTAAATGAGGGCTATACTGCTCCTCAGGGCAGCCAACAGGGGGGGACAGGGGGGAGAGTTGTAGGGGGCCCGAAGGTAAAGGGAGGCCCTGACACGCTGCACTTTCTTTATTAGCCCCCCTGCTTTCTGAGAGCTGCTCACTTCAGGGAAGGCAGGGTGGGAGCACAAGGGGAGATACCGGTAACTTCTGTACATTACTTCCCCTTATTGGTCACTGAGTTTAAGTACCGGTTGAGCTGCTCAGGGATTGGATAACTGAGGTTTGAACTTCTCCTCCTGCTCATCCAATCACCATGCAGCTTTACCAGGACTTGAAATTCTGTGACCAGTAAGGGAAGAAAATGCTGTCACTGGAATAAGATTGGCAGCCACCTGTGCTCCCCTCCTCCCTTCTGTAGTTGGCAGCTCACTGACAGTAGGTGGGCCACACTAATGAAGTAAGTGTAACATGACAAGGCCCCTAAAGGTAACCCTTTGTGGTCCCTGTTGTGTGGTGGGGCCCTGGGCACCAAATTTTTTTAAAATTTCTGGGAGGGAAAGTTTTTTTGATGGACTTTCATGGACGTTGAAGGGGGGTCCTGGCCACCAATTTTCTTATAACATGGGGGGGCCCTGGCCACCAATATTTTTTAATGGGAGGCCCTGACCACAAATGTTTTTTTTAAATGCGGGGGCCCTGACCACAAATGGTTTTTTCAATGGGGGGCACTGACCACCAATATTTTTTTATTTTTTTATTAACATGTGGGAACCATAGCCACCAATGTTTCTTTTATTTTAGTGTGTGGTGGGGGGTGGACCTGTGGGGTGGGGAGGGCGGCCCTGTAGGTGGGGCTTGTGGTGGGTGCAGCCCAGGGGGCCCAGGAAATGTTTACGTATGGGGCCCTGTGATTTCTGATGGCGGCCCTGCTGCCCCTTGAAGCTTTAACCTCTTTTCCCATTCTGTGCCTTCAGTTTCCATCACATACTGTCATCTTTATATAATATAATGAGATTTTTCTGAATGGTGCAACATATGATCACTTATAAACTCACTTTCTCACGGGGGGGTTGAGATGTCTACACATACGGGCTTATTTATCAAAAATCTAATTAGTGAGTTTTAAGAGGTTTTTTATACTTCAAAGAAACTTACAATTTATAAAAAATTTTTTTGCTTATTTATTAAAAAATCTGAATAGGAAAAACTCAATTGAATACAGTCATGGAAAAAAACTGGAACACCTCAAATTTGAAAGTTTATAAGCTCAAAAAACTTGAATTTATGCATTTATAAGATCAACAAACTCAAATTTGTGAGGTTATAAGCCCAAAAAAAAAGGAATTTGTGAGTTTACAAGCTAAACTAAAACTAAAAAAAACTTGAAAATCTCAAATGAAAAAATATGGCTTGCATTTTGTATAGGACAACTCCCACTGACTTCTATATGAACTTGCAAGCTTAAAGATGCAGAAATTTTACATTCAAGCTTTTTGTGCTTAATAAATATCAAACTCTTGAGTTTTTGAAAATATTACTCAAATTTGTGAGTTTTGTGGAAAAAAATCGAATAGTGGCAAAAATTAGAATTCGAACAATGATAAAAGATTACATTGGGAGTACGCAAAGAATTACGATTTCTCCTGTAAACAATAATTATTGTATCAACTACAGCCATGAACTTACGTTTTGGAAAAAAAACACCTACAATAAGGGGCAGATTCACTTAGGGTCGAATTTCGAAGTTAAAAATACTTCGAAATTCGACCCTCGAATTGAAATCCTTCGACTTCGAACATCGAAGTCGAAGGATTTAGCGCAAATCCTGCGATCGTACGATCGAAGGATTTTTCGTTCGATCGAACGATTAAATCCTTCGAATCGAACGATTCGAAGGATTTTAATCCAACGATCGAAGGAAAATCCTTTGATCAAAAAAAGGTTAGCAAGCCTATGGGGACCTTCCCCATAGGCTAACATTGACTTCGGTAGCTTTTAGCTGCCGAAGTAGGGGGTCGAAGTTTTTTTTAAAGGGCAAGTACTTCGACTATCGAATGGTCGAATAGTCGAACGATTTTTACTTCGAATCCTTCGATAGTCGTAGTCGAAGGTCGAAGTAGCCCATTCGATGGTCGAAGTACCCAAAAAATACTTCGAAATTCGAAGTATTTTTCATTCGAACCCTTCACTTTAGCTAAGTGAATCGGCCCCTTAATGTTCTATTGTTGAGTTATGAACAGATTTAGAATTACCTTGAACTGAACAATTACTGGAGATCGAAAGCAGCCTGGAGGGTAATTTAAAGATATCCTTGGGTCTATGCCCAGCTTTATTGATGATCCTTTCTTAACAATCGTAAAATTTTCCTTCTTTAAGCATGACACTACGGAAAATATGCCAAGTTTGTAAATTTTCACCTCTGCAAATGTCCCCTGAGTGGCAAAAAGAAAAGGCAGCAGTGAATATACAGATTAGTTATTGGATGACAATAGATTTCATGGGGAAAAACCATGCTTACTATCTTTTAAATAAGAGATTTTAAATAAGAAATTTGTGGGGCAAATTTACTAACAGGCGAAGTGGCTAACGCTGGCGAAAATTTGCCAGCGTGACGTAATTTCGGCACTTCGCTGGCGTAATTTCGCCAAGGAGATAGACTCTGGCGCAACTTCACACTCTAACTCCAGGTGAATTTTCAGTCTGGCGAAAGAGCGTTACTATGCAAATTCACTAAGCTTTTGATTTTACTGACCGTTACATCTATCGCCAGACTTGTCTTCGCCACCTCAGACCAGGCGAAGTGCAATAGAGTAGATAGGAGCTCCTCAAAAAAAAGTTCCCAAAAAAGCTGTCATTTTTTCCTATTTAAAGGGTGATAGACTGAAAAAGATTGTAATTTTTTTTGGGGTACCCTCCTTCCCCCCTACATTTGCCAACATACGGCACCTAAACTATACACTGGGCTCATGTGTAGGGCAATATAACAACTTTATATAATTGTATTAAGGTTCCCTGGCCTTGTGTAGTGTAATGTATTTGCTGCAGCATATACGGCCATTGTAATTTAACTGTACGCCGTATGCTAATTAGCCAATGCTAGCGTAACTTCAAAATGCTGAGCGTAATTTTCTTGGCGTAATTTCCCCAGTGTTCGGTACCCTGTGCACAACTTCGGATCTTCGTGAATTAGCGTTATGGCTGCCGATGTGTGCAAAGCCATCGCTGGCGAATTTTCTCCGTTTAGTGAATTTGCCCCATAGGTATTATTCATTTTTATCCATTGCAAAAAAGCTTCTGCAGTATAGTGTTTTTATGATGCTACATGCAACCACTTGACAACATGAAGTATGAAATTTAATGTTGACATAATCTTATGCTGCTTTTCTCCAGATATTTTACATTCATTTTAGTGGTGATAGCCAATATTCCCTAACACATTGTGGACAAAAATTTGTATAAACCCTCACAAATCAGTATTTGCTCTGACTGCAAGTCCGTTGCGTGTGTTGACACAAACTGCTAAGTGAATCCTGAAATTGCTAGCAGGTCAGATGCCACTACTGCCATGGTACAAGGTACAAGTATATATATATATATATATATATATATATATATATATATATATATATATATATATATATATATGTTATATATACACACATTTATAGTGGGAATTCAATCAAATAGCCTCAGCAATAACATCAAATTAGAAAGGCAGTCACATCCAGGTAACTTTAAACAGAAATCCGTTTGTCTATTAACAATGTTTATTAACTATGGAGATTTCAAGAGACAAGTAACTAAAGTAACAGTAACTTACAGTTCTTGTTTATTCGCCAGAACAGCCTGTTCCACTGGCAGTCTGACAGTTCATATCTCAGTTTACACAGCCTTACTTTTGACACAAACTCCCTTGCAGTCCTCAAGCTGGATTTTAAAAGAGAACTAAACCCTACAAATGAATATGGATAAAAGCACCATATTTTATATATTGAACTTATTGCACCAGCCTAAAGTTTCAGCTTGTCAATAGCAGCAATGATCCAGGACATCAAACTTGTCACAGGGGGTCACCATCTTGGAAAGTGTCTGTGACACTCACATGCTCAGTGGGCTCTGAGCAGCTGTTGAGAAGCTAAGCTTAGGGGTCGTCACTAATTATCAAGCAGAAAATGAGGTTGGTCTGTAATATAAGCTGATGCTACAGGTTTGCTGATTATTAAATTCTGATGCTAATTGCACTGGTTTCTGTGCTGCCATGTAGTAATTATCTGTATTAATTACTAATCAGCCTTATACTGTGACATTTCTATTCTATGTGTACTGTATATTGTGAGTGGGTCCCTAAGCTCAGTAAGTGACAGGAGCACAGAGCATGTGCAGTGAATCCGCAGAAAAGAAGATGGGGAGCTACTGAGGCATCTTTGGAGACACAGATTGTTACTGCTAAAGGGTTGTTGTTGCCTTGGCAGGAACAGAAGCACACAACATAATGTACAACATTTCCAACCTACTTATTTAATTAAGCTTTAGTTCTCCTTTAAGGGGCAGGCTGTTGGTGAGTTGTTATATGGTCGACATCCTTGTCCAATATTTTGAAGACAGAATGCTTCATTTATAAAGTCCAGGGTTCAAAAAAATGCTTTGAGCCAATAGGTGCAGCTCACCAAAAGACTACTCCTAAAATTCTGCAGCATGGAATTCACAAGGGGTGGGCTAGCTTTCCAAGTTTCCAAATTCAACAAGCAATTTCAAAACATCTGGTGACTTATATTGTCAATTGTTATGATTTTTAGTGACCACATTTTTTGATATGATGTTTAATGACCACATTGGCTGTACAACATGGTCATGTCTCAATATCTGGTTGATCTGATAGGATCTGAATATCCCTAATGCTCACTGGAGAAGCAGCGCATGCACTAGACACTAGCAGATGAGACACTGTCAGCATATCTGGATATCATTATTGTAAAAATAGTTAATCAAGGTATTGTCCAAATGCATGAACATTGGGTCTGTTGGATCTGTCCAACCTGGTGTGTATGTTTTTTTATATATATATATAAAATGGACCAGCACTCCAAATATTTCCAAATAAAAGATGTATTGTAACATTACCCGTGTATCCAACGGTTCGGCCCTCATTGGGGTCTTTATCCTCCTTGATAAAGGCCACAAAGAGGGCCTGAAACTTTGGATACACGAGCAATGTTAAAATAAATTGTTTATTTGGAAATATTTGGAGTGCTGGTCCATTTTCAAAAGTACACACAATATTTGACCAAGCACCCACAAGTGAATTGAGGAGTAAGAGTGTGGGTACTTTCAAAACTATTATATAAATACACACACACACACATACACACACACACACACATATATATATATATATATATATATATATTATATATATATATAATACAAAAAAGCCATGTATATCTTGTAAATGATATCCTTATAAACGGTGAGTTCTGATGTCATCAGTTATAAACGGTAAGTTCTGATGCAATTTCTGTCACATGACTCACTGAAACTTGTGTATTATAATAAATAAAGTACCCCCAGCTGCAAAATATGAGGATATTTGCATACGTAATCTTATGCAAATAAATATATAGTATACACTCTCTCTCCTATATATATAGTGAATAAAGTACCCCCTTTGTAAAATACAAGGATATTAGAAGCTACCTTGGAGTTCCATGACCTGTATAAAAGCACGAGGCCGAATTAGATGGTCATGAAACTCCTCGGTAACTTATTATATCCTTATATTTTACAAGTGGGGGTATTTTATTCAGTATATACAGTATATGTAGTAGACGTAATCAGACACTGTCATTGTTACAGTTTCACTAACCTTATAGTTGCCATGGTACCCATCCAAAGAATGTGGCGCCAAGTAGCTTGGATTTAGATTTTCATCACAGGCCTTAACCATAACGTCTTTGTAATTTCCTCTGTATCGGGAACTGAACGGAATTGAAACGCTTAATGGAAATGGAATTGTAAGATCGGTGTCTGTACTCCGAATCCCCAGAATACTGCTGACCAGTTCTTCAGAATCTGACACCATCAAAGAACTAATGTCGTCCACGTAGCCAACCTGCAGTTTTTGCAGAATATAGGAAGGTGCTTTGATAAAGCAAGCCACAGTTTCTTCACTTTCCCCCTCTCTTTGTAACATGTACCTGTAAAAATAAAGTTTTATATATGCTAATACTGTACATCATGTTTAGCATAAAAATTACTCTTTTAAGTTTTAGAATATATTGTAACAGTTGTTTTTGTAATAGTTCTACTAATGATACAATTTACAGTCCAACGATCAGAGTGAGATTCAGAGAATAAATGAAGATGTTAACAGGAAGGTGTATTACAATGGTGCCATAATTAAAACATGATGGGGACAATGTTCAATCAAAGGGCAGTCACAGAAATGACATCTGTACTTTATAGTGCTCAGTGGGCATATGGTTAGTTCTAATAACCTCCAGAGAGTGCCAGCAACCTCAAATCCTAACATGTGCCACATATGATGTCACATTCACAACAGAAAGTGCATTGCTCTGCTGATCCACACCCTCCCTAACCTGCCTCTGCTCAAACCAGACCTGTCCTGGCCCAAGTTTGAGAAGGAACTCTCAGACCCAAGCCTTGCCCATGTCTTAGCTGACATCTGTGATGGCTTTTAGAAGCCTAACTGCAGAGAACAAATAAAGTTATATTTTTATGTCTGGTCCCGTTTCTCCTCCTCGTTTTTCCACCTTTTGTGGAAATGCGCTTCTGCACATGCACAGCCGCCGTTACGCGAATGCGTGCCGGAGTTCAGTTTTGCGCATGTTCGCTGGAGCGCAGTTTCACACATGTGCAATCGAGCACACACTCAGCCAGTGCCGGCCAGGTTGCCTAGGGCTCCTGGCCAGGTTGGCCTAATGATTTTAAAAATTTTAAAAATTAGTGGTGAGCACAACTTTCCCTTGTTTGTTATAGTTAAACAGGAGCAGTGACCAGCTCCATGTTGTAGCTCCCACCCTTCCCAGCTATAGTCAGGTGATCCCACTGGTGTCTAATAAAAGGGCAGCCAAGTTTGGGAGTTTTACTTTGAAAGCAGCAAGTAAGTTGCAGGTAAAACTTAGTCCCTTTGTAAAATGTATAATGAAGCAATAGAATTCTTAATGAATCAGATAAAATTGAGCATAGGACTGGCCAGATATGGGATGACTTTGACGTAGTTGGCCAGCTTAAATATATTGCAATATATGGACAAACAATCCCTGTTTTGTTTAAAGGGTAAGGCATTTTTCAGTAGCAGTATGCACAAAATGTCTCTGTCTTAAATATATTGATAATGGGTTGAGTGCAGAGGACCTATTGTATCCGGCTCTGAATGGAACATAAAAAGGTATGGGACCTGCTATCCAGAATGCTTGGGATTTGGGGGTTTTCAGGATACAGAGTCTTTCTGTAATTTGGATCTCCTTATCATTTAAACATTAAGGAAGTTATTTATCAAAGGTTGATTTTATGTTTTTTTATCTTGAATAAGCTCACAACTCGAATGTTTGCTTATTATATACTATTGAATGTAATTGAGGAAAAGACTCGAATATCTCAAATTTATCGAGTTATTGGCTAAAAAAAAAACTTGAATACCTCAAATTTATCAAGTTTCCAGACGCAAACTACAGTAAAAAAAACAAAAAATCATGAAGGCAAGCAACATCTTCAAATGGTTAAAGGGACCTCTGCCATTGACTTTTACATGAACACGTATTATTTTCAGATTCAGGCTTCGGGCATAAAAAATCTCAAAAAATATATTTTTTCATTCCTTAAAATTTGAGTTTTTAGTGAAACTACTCTCGAAAAACTAAAAATTTTCAGGAAAACACAACTCGACCTTTAATAAATAACCCCCTAAATAATCCCAATTGGATTGTTTTGACTTTAATAAGGATTAATTATATTTTAGTGTTTAATGTTCTATTTTCCAAAGATAAAGGAATCATTTTTAAAAATTAAAATGATTTGCTTAAAATGGACTCTGTGGGAGATGGCCTTCCCATAAGTCGTAGCTTTCTGAATAATGGGTTTCTGGATAACTGATTCCATACCTGTATAAGGGAATGTCATAAAAGCTATAGATGGGATACAAATGAGCAAACTTCAAAATGTGCACTTTGCAATAGAATATTGCTTGTTACACAATGATTAAATTGCAAGTTTGTATTGAGCACAGTCCTTTGTTAAACTCGTGCTTAATGATGGAGACTTTTTGTTTTCTTACAAACAATAAAGCGAGTCACCAATTTAAAAAGGAAAACTCTTTTCTCCATCTGTGCATGAGATGGATCCAATATCCTTGAAATGTTCATGATTTGTTTCTGTTTAGAACTTTTCTAAATGTTGTTTTATTTATGCAGTTTTTCTTGGGATAAGTCATAGTACAAATACCACATGTGTCAAAAAGCCTTAAGCCATTGGAAATTAATTAAACGCAGATAAATCAGAAGAGGGTTTCCTTACTCTTGGTACATCCATTTTTCCGATTCCAGTAAACGCTCCACTGAAAGTTGAAGTTTGGTTCCGTTAGACACAACCTCAGAAGTGGTCGGATCCCTTGTGTGGCCATTATCAAAGCTTTGGTTTAGAGGATGTGGCTCTGGAGGAATGTCCTGTTTCTGACTAACATCCTTTATTGTTGTCTTTTCTTTGAGCTCATTATTCCTGGGGACAGGATTTGTATTTTTCAGATGTTTTATGTCTTGTTCAGTTTCTGTATTTTCCTCCTCATCTGAATTATGATTCTCATTTGTGGGAAGCTCTTCCGCTGCTTTAATCAGAATATCATCAGTTTCATCACATCGGGACTCATTTTGGATTCTGCATTGGTTTTGCTGTGTGCTTTCTCCCATCTGATAAGACTGTGAGCTGTTTGTATGATCATCCTTATTTGGGTCACAAATAGTTTTTTCGGTTATATTTTCCTTTTGATCTGCCGTGTCTTTGTATTGGGAGCGAATGGCGTTCCATTGCTCATCCACCGTGTTAAGGTGTTTTGCTGTATCAAAAAGGATTTGGCTGACTGTGGTACAGTAACGCACGTGTTCTGCGAAGAAAAAAAAAAAAAGAAATATTATCCTGTACAAGGATGTGGATTTTTTAAGCTGATGCATATTAATAGTCATTTATATTTTCAAATACAGTAGATATATAATTATTACAGTTTATATTTACATTTTTTATATTTATATTTACATTTTTCCACAATTGCACAGGCCTTAAATTGTCAACTTTAATGTGTCTTCTTTGTTAATTGTTTAGTGATGGGGACAGCTATTAAGACTTAAAGAGGTGGTTCATCTTTAGGTTAACTTTATGGGGCACATTTACTTAGCTCGAATGAAGGAATAGAATAAAAAATACTTTGAATTTCGAAGTATTTTTTTGGCTTCTTCGACCATCGAATTGGCTACTTCGACTTCGACTTCGAATTGAACGATTCGAACTAAAAATCGCTCGACTATTCGACCATTCGATAGTCGAAGTACTGTCTCTTTAAAAACAACTTCGACCACCTACTTTGCCACCTAAAACCTACAGAGGTACAATGTTAGCCTATGGGGAAGGTCCCCATAGGCTTTCTAAGTATTTTTTTATCGAAGGAAAATCGTTTGAACGATGAATTAAAATCCTTCGAATCGTTCGATTGGAAGGATTTAATCGTTCGATCTTCCGATTTTTCCTACGATCGTTCGAATAAACGAATTGCGGTAAATCCTTCGACTTTGATATTCGAAGTCAAAGGATTTTACTTTGAGGGTTAATTAACCCTCGATATTCGACCCTACGTAAATGTGCCCCTAATTTGCAATTTTCAATCAGTCTTCATTATTTATTTTTTTATAGCTTTGGAATTATTTGCATTCTTCAGCTGACTCTTTCCATCTTTCAAATAGGGGCCACTGACCCCATCTAAAAAAAAACAAATATTCTGTAAAGTTACAAATGAATTATTGTTGCTACTATTACTAATCTATTACTAATCTTTGTAATCAGGCCCTCTCCTATTTATATATCGTTCAAATCCATGCATTGTTGCTAGGGGAATTTGCACACTAGCAACCAGATTGTTGAAATTGCAAACTGGAGAGCTGCTGAATAAAAACCTAAACCAGAAGTGATGTTACCCCCACTTTGAAATGAAATGAAAAGACCCTAATTTGTGTCAAAATGCAAGGGCATTCATGCCGACAATTACTGTACATTATGGGCAAAATGCTGCATTATGGGTAAGAAACATGTCCATTTGAATCCAAAAACTGCACTTTGCACCCTGCACCATTGTTCATAAATGACCCCTTTTGTGTCTGACTGTCAGTTGTTTTATACTGTCAGGAAGGCATTTAGGGTAAGTTCACACTGGGCGTTTCAGGGAGATTTAGGGCAAATTCACTAAGATGCGAAGTTGTGCCAGGTGCAACTTCGCCGCACTTCGCCACACTTCGCCAGGCGTATTTTCGCCAGCGCTCCGCAAATTCACTACAATCCGAAGTTGCGCACAGGGGTAGCGTACGTTTTCGAAGTTGCACTAGTGTTAATTCGCCAAGCGAAGCAAAGTTTCGCTAGCGATGGTTCATTTACATACGGCGCGAAATTCAAATTTCAATGGAGGAACACGTATCACCACTTCAAATGCCCAGAAAACCTTCAAATCAGCAAATATAAATTTTATTTTGCCCTACACATGTGCCCACTGTCTAGGTAAGTTGCCATGAGTCAGGAGATGTAGGGGGGAAGGAGGGGAGCCCCAAAAATATTTTCGATCTTTTTCAGCCTATCACCCATCATGTAGAAAACACGCCAGCGTTTTTTGGGACTTAGAAAAAAATTTGAAACAATCCCTATCTACTCTATTGCGCTTCACCAGGTCTGAGGTGGCGAAGGAAGTCTAGCGTAAAAGGTAGCGTACAGTACACTGCGCAAGTTAGTGAATTTGCGCCTTAGTCTCCTGGCGACTAATCGCCTCGTCTGTGCTGCGACCAATCTCCCCGAATGCCTTCCCTCATTCTTGCCCTGGCTAAAATGAAAAATCGCCGGCACTAAGCACACGTGGCGATTCGTTTTCCGAAGTTTCCTCGTGAGGCAGCTTGGGGCGACTGATTAGCTATTTGCTTTCCGAAAAGGTGCACAGTTAGGGGCACATTTACTAAGCTTGAGTGAAGGATTCGAATATAAAAAACATATAATTTCGACTTTGACTACCTACTTCGCCACTTTAAACCTACCGAGCTACAATGTTAGCCTATGGGGACCTTCCCCATAAGTTTTCTAAGCTATTTCTGATCGAAGAAAAATCGTTCGATCGATGGATTAAAATCTTCTTTACAGCAGTAAAGAGTGACTGAAGTTTATCAGAGCACAAGGCACATGACTGGGGGCAGCTGGGAAACTGGCAATATGTCTAGCCCCATGTCAGAATTAAAAATTAAATATAACAAAATCTGTTTGCTCTTTTGCAAAATGGATTTCAGTGCAGAATTTTGCTGGAGCAGCACTATTAACTGATGAGTTTTGAAAAAAAACAACATGTTTTCCCATGGCAGTATCCATTTTCGCATGGCAGAACCTTTTCCCATGGCAGTATCCATTTAAACATTAAAGGGATCCTGTCATTGGAAAACATGTTTTTTTCAAAACCCATCAGTTAATAGTGCTACTCCAGCAGAATTCTGCACTGAAATCCATTTCTCAAAAGAGCAAACAGATTTTTTTATATTCAATTTTGAAATCTGACATGGGGCTAGACATTTTGTCAATTTCCCAGCTGCCCCTGGTCATGTGACTTGTGCCTGCACTTTAGGAGAGAAATGCTTTCTGGCAGGCTGCTGTTTTTCCTTCTCAATGTAACTGAATGTGTCTCAGTGGGACATGGGTTTTTACTATTGAGTGTTGTTCTTAGATCTACCAGGCAGCTGTTATATTGTGTTAGGGAGCTGCTATCTGGTTATCTTCCCATTGTTCTTTTGTTTGGTTGCTGGGGGGGGGGGGGGGGGAAGGGAGGTGATATCACTCCAACTTGCAGTACAGCAGTAAAGAGTGATTGAAGTTTATCAGAGCACATGTCACATGACTTGGGGAAATTGACAATATGTCAAGCCCCATGTCAGATTTCAAAATTGAATATAAAAAAATCTGTTTGCTCTTTTGAGAAATGGATTTCAGTGCAGAATTCTGCTGGAGCAGCACTATTAACTGATTCATTTTGAATTTTTTTTTCCCCATGACAGTATCCCTTTAACATGTAACCACTCCCTTACTAAAGCAGGTTGTTTGATCATTGGGCTTCCTGCTAGGTTTGCCCTAAGAATTGAACCTTTTGTTCTTGTTTTTTACTTGCATTAATTTCATGTTTCTTGTGTTCTTCACTTTGGTTTGAAGGGGTCTGGTAGAATGTTTTGGAATCAAATTTTCATTGTGTAGTGAAATGCATTATATTTAGACATTAGAGCAGTGGTTTTCATTTCCCTTGAGTTTACACTCCCCTGAGGCTTAATATTTGTTTATGGTCCCCCTCATATTATAAGGTTATAGATATATAAAAACACTGTTCTGCCAGTTAGTCAGCCATAGTTCCAAGAATCTATAGGGCAGCAAATAAGTGTTCTCTTAAATGTAACATAACTGACCTTTAGGCTGGGCTTCCAAGAGTATTTAGTAGTGCAAAGATCCATTCTCATCAAGCCTCACCCTGACCCTTAGACCCAACCTACCTACTGCTTGGTCTACACCATGGATGGACAGACCAACTGTTTTTAAACCTCACCATTAGACCCCTGGAAGGTGCCCAACTAGACAGTAGGAATAAGTAACTTTCATTTGATAAAGATTTGTAGCGAAATTTAAATTTCTGTTGGTGGTAAAAATGTTCTCAATTATGCACTTGAATTTTACCTTGAATTTTGTTTTCATGAACGACCCCAACCTTTGACTCAATAAAAAATGCCCATTGACTTCAATGCATTTGGCAAAAATTCTGTGAAATCTCACCATTTCATGAATGTTTTGCAAATATTTTGCCACCAGAAAATAGGACAATTCTGATCATTACCGTTAGTCAGGCACCCATTATATTCAAAAGTTCAAAAATATATTCCCAGTCAATACTCTCAAAGTTAAAAAGTCACTCTTTATTTATCATAAATATTAAAAAGTAGGCATACAGACCAATTGATGCTCCGCCTAATTGGTCTGTATGCCTACTTTTTAATATTTATGATAAATAAAGAGTGACTTTTTAACTTTGAGTATTGACTGGGAATATATTTTTGAACTTTTGATTTGGGTGCCCTTTGGAGTTGGGGGCTATATTCCAGCATTTTTGGCCCCTTTTTTGACAGGCCTGTATATATTGCAGCAGCTGAGTAGCAAGTTTTTTGGATTTTTCACCCATTATATTCGTCGTATTACAAATATATAAGGCCCCTTATATAGAAGCCTGGGAAGATAAAATATATTTTCACATGGTGCTGACCAATTGGTTAGGAGTTTTAACTCCTGTGTCTTATATGTGAAACAGTCCAGGAATGGGAGAGTGCAGCCAATAAGGTAAAATATAATTTTAAGAGTGGATTTTGACATGTGCCGGATTGGTTTTTGTGCCTCGTGGAATTCTGACTTTCAGTCTATGTAGAAACTGCATTTGTATTCTTGTGAAACTCAAAGGGCCAATATTTGGACCCCTAAAGAATTTTAAATCTTTTCTCATATCACCAATGTTTTCCTCCTTCCGTTTGCCAATGTTAACGTACCCATTTATTTTTCAACTAGCGGATTAACCTTGTCCAGACATAATATTTTTCTGCATACTGAGCCACGTATCCCCATTGTGCTGAATACACTTTGTGATAACTTATAAAAAAATCCATATACTAGATGTTGGGTGAAGTAAGTATATAGATAACACTTTTTTACAGAAGGGGGGGGGCAATCAGTCTCATAGAGAGCAATATCAAAATGAGCATTAGGCACCCTACCATTTTTTTTTACTGATTTAACACAACATTTTATTCTGATAACTGTGATGTTTGAATCTATATAAGCCCCCCCAGCAGTCTATACTGAAGCCATTTGTATAAAATAGGTATACGTTTGATCTGCTTCCATTCTTGTAATTATAGCACTCAATCACTGCGCACCATCGGGGTTTGCTGTGTTTTTAATATTGTGGCTGTCAAATACCATTATTGTAGCAATTAGTGTTCTTTGTGTGCGAAAACTTGATTTGGCTTAAACTAAACCAGTGATACATTATGGAGACGATGCAGCTTACACTTGTTTACAGCATTTCATGCAAATACTGCTATTGTGGATATAATTGGTCACTTCAATGCTTCAAAATGACTTGCATTTTAGATAAGGGATGTGCAGGCCAGGAAAAAGCCAACAAACACCTAACCCTAACCCTAACCTGCACCCAAACCATAGCCACCCAAGACTCCCCACTTCTTCCTGCACAATCCCTCCTCCCTGTACTCCGTTGCCTATAGCATCTCTCTGGGTGCTTTGTCACCAGCACTCATGACCGTAATAAATAGATTACACTCCAAAACAGCACTCTGGTGAATAAAAAGCAGTGGTTTATTTGGCAATCTACTAGAAACACAGGGCCCAAGAGCAGAGACAGACAAGCAGATTCGGGGAGATTTATGCTGCCTGACAATGAATTGCCTCTTCTTCGGGCGACTAATCTCCCTGAACTGTCTCTCCACGGGCTAGAATTTAAATCGCCGGAGGGATGGCATTTGGAGTGCTTTGTTTTCCGAAGTCAACTGAAGTTGCCTCACGAGGATCACTTTCCTCATGCAACTGTAATATATGGAATTTTTTTTTGTCTAGAATCTAAATCGCCGGCTGGGTGGCACTCGGAGCACTTCTTTTTCCAAAGTCGCCTGAAGTTGCTTCACAAGGAAACTTTGGCCAACTTCGGAAAACAAAGCGATCCGAGTGCCATCCCGGCGGCGATTTCGATTCTAGCCGGCGGGGAGGCAGTTCGGGTAGATTAGTCACCCGAAGAAGAGTCGATTTGTCGCCGGAGGACTACATCTCCCTGAATCTTCTCGTTTGTCTCTGCCCTAACTCATTTCTGTCATATTGCCCTTAATTATAGACTCTACTCCTCCACAGGAGTTGGCCAAAAATGTAATGTATAAAGGCTGAGTGAGAGGATGTCTAACATAGGGATGGGCGAATTTTTTCGCCTCGTTTCGCCGAAAAAATGACGCCCATAGACTTGTATGGAGACGTGCGTCAAAAAAAAAGACGTGCGGCAAAATTATTTTGCCGCGCGACAAATTTTTTTTGACGCCCATAGACTTTAATGGGCGTCTGCAACATTTCGCCGGCGGCGAATTTTTGGCGAAACAAACGGGTCAAATTCGCCCATCCCTGAAATAGCCAGAACACTACTTGAACTGTAGTTGCAATTGAAAACTGTAGTTGTTTCTCCCTTCTCTGTACTTTGGGTCTGACTCTTGATACTATAGCAGAAAGGAAGTTTCCTCTAGGTGTGTCAGGACTAGGGTTTTTACCTGCCTGGTAAATATTAGGCTTGATAGTAGTATTGTTCTGTGTATGACCTTGGCCTGTGACCCTGACCTTGCTGCTGCTACCCACCTAGGCACTGCATACCCATCTGGTTTGACCTGGCCGGTTCTTTTCTACACTACTGTTCCTCCGTCATATAAGTACACGTTCAGTTCCCGTGCTCGCCCAGAACTCTTTCCCTTATTCTCCCGCATTAAGACCTGGCGGCATCTGAGTAGCGGATGGCTCCACCTGAAGTCCAAAGTCGGCTGCTAAAGGAAGAAGAGCAGGCTTAGATCAGAACTTTGGAGTTAGTTCTGGGTTTGGGATACCAAACGCCAGTGTCGGACTGGGACACCAGGGGCCCACCCAAAAACCTTTGACTAGGGGCCCACCAACTAATCTTAGACCAGGGGCCCACTCTTAGTACTATTATTCTTCCTTTCCACACTCATCTATTCTCCTTTTCTTTACATACTATAATCTATTATTCCATCTATTTAACCACTTTGTTCTCATAGAAATAGGGAATGGCCATGAAATAGGCCAAATGTCTAGCAGCATGAGGGACCACCGACACCTTGGCCCACTGGGATTTTTCCTGGTATCCCTATGGGCCAGTCTGCCTACATTCAGTTTTGTATTTATGAGGGATTGTCCCTTCTGCCCCCCACCAGCCATTCAGGTGCACAAATTGGGAAATGCTGGCTTGCTCAGGCCACAATAGAGCACATTCCTTACCATCTGCCCACTGGCTACAGTTGCCTTGGCATTGCCAGTGCCATGATGTGCACCTTGCACTCGGGCAATTTCGAAGCTGCTGCTGCCTGAGGCAGCAGCCCAGATGCAGCCCCCCATCTCCTGCTTCGCGCCTAAAAATCAGCATTGGAGCGGGTCAAAGAGGGGCATTGAGTGCAATAGCGCTCTCTGCACTAACGGAGCAAAATTTCCAGGTTAAAACCCGGAAATTCGTCTCTTAAAGTTACAAGAGGTGGCTTTTTGCCGCCCCTTGTACCTGCCCGCTCAGTGCTGTCAGAAGCAATGTTCTCACCTTGCCTCATGGTAGGAGCGGCCCTGCTTGCACTGCATATTTTTTGTGGCATGAAGTGCAGAGCACAGCCAGGCCCCATCTTTGCATCTCAATTTAACTGATGTTGTTTGTTCAACAACAAGACAGTTCCACTTACTCAGATTTATGCTGCAGAGAAAGCAAATGATGCCCATAACTGGCAGCCCCCTCATTGTGCAGTAATCAGCTGAACTTGCCCTACAACATCCATTTATCATAAAAACGTGATGCAACCCCTCTTTGATAGAAAAATAAAACTGAAATCTAATGTTTATTTTAACATTGCCGTAGGATTCCTTTTTTCTACTTTTACCGCAGTGTCTCAGTTGTCCTTCTTTTTCGTACCCAGTGAACACTGAATCGATTTTAATTTAAATAAGTGCACTGAATATTAGCCTGAATGAGAAGGAAATTGGATCACTGAAAACTATCCATTAAATGCCGGAACATTGCATTTATGGGCTGTTTAGCAAACATTCATATTATGCTGTCAGCGCCAGAGAGGAAGCACTGAATTTATTATGCTTTTGATCATTTGTCACCATAGCAGTTAAGCCTTCCGCTTCCAACAGTCAATACCCCACTGTAAATTACTCTGCAGACACAAAAGGTAATCAAGTAACTTTCTCATTTTAATATAAGATAGAATGTTTCTGTTCCACAAAATGAAATTCTGCATTTCTCTAATAGCACCTTGCCACGTAATATTTAGGGATCCCGTATGTTTCATCAAGTCAGAATGTTCCGCTTCAAATGCCCCAGTTTTGCCGTAAGTACCCCAACGTTAGCAACATGTAAAAACAACAAAGAATTATTTGAAGATTTTTATTTTAATAAAAATCTTTTTATAACTTTGGGCAGTTTATTTCGATCTTGGTGGTGATAAAGATAATATATGTTTTCATCATATACTATTTGGTATAATTAAATGTTGGATAATATTAGGTCCCTCAAGGTCCGTAAAACTGTCTGTAACTCAGTGTTCATTTCTTAAAAGACAAGGAAGGGTTAATACTCTGGGAGGCACCAATATGTTACACATCTCCCAGTGTATTAAATTTAAACTTTCCCCCTGAGAACAGAACTGTTCAGTGCAAATTGCACCAGTCTGGGAACTGACACACTAAGCGCTGTGCTGCCATCTTGGTGGTATTTCCCAAGGCTCTCTTGTGTCTTATGAGTTTTATCTTGGTCAAAAAAGAAACATTTAGGGGCCGATTCACTAACTTCGAGTGAAGGATTCGAAGTAAAAAAACTTCGAATTTTTGTGCTCCTCGACTATCGAATTGGCATAAATTCGCCCGAGTAGAATGATTTGAATAGATCGAGCGCAAAAACACTGCGACTATTCGCCATTCGATAGTCGAAGTACTGGATTGAGCGCAAAAACGCTGTGACTATTCGCCCATTTGATAGTCGAAGTACGGTCTCTTTTAAAAATACTTTGACTGCCTACTTCACCACCTAAAACCTACCGAATTGCTTTAAAAGCCTATGGGAAAGTCCCATAGGCTTGTTTTCCAAGTTTTTGATCGGATAAAAAGGCATTCGATGGAATGAAAATCCTTTGAGTGAATATTCGATAGAGCGCCTATTCGTCTGGTGAATATTCGCCAATTCGACTATTCGCCAGCGCGTAAATTCGCCTGAATTGCCTATTCGATTCTATTCGATTCTATTCCCCAGTCGAATTTCGAGGGATTTAACCCCTCGAAATTCGACCCTTGATGAATTTGCCCCTTAATGAGAAGCCAACATTTCGGCTGGAGTAACATCCTCCAGAAAGGCTTTTACCTGAAACGTTGCATTTAAAAGGGTGGTTCACCTTTAAGTTAACTTTTATTATATTATAGAATGGCCAGTTCTAAGCAAGTTTTAAAACTGGCCTTCATTATTTATTTATTTATTTTAATAGTTTCAGGCTTTCAAATGAGGGGGGGTCACTGACCCCATCTAAAAAACAAATGCTCTATAAGGCTACAATTGTATTGTATGTGCTACTTTTTATTACTCATCGCTCTATTCAGGCCTCTCCTATTCATATTCCAGTCTCTTATTCATAGCAATGCATGGTTGCTAGGGTCATTTGGATCATAACAACCAATATTGCAAACTGGAGAGCTGCTGAATAAAGAGATAAATAACTGAATAAGCCACAGATGATAAACAATGAAAACCAATTACAAATTGTTTCAGTATATCACTCTCTACATCATACTAAAAGTTAACTCATAGGAAAAAACCCTTTAATTGATCTTTTTTGACTTTTAGACCTGTGAGCACAGAATTCCTTCAACACATGGGCATCTGTTATTATTTGGACTGTACCCAGGCTGATACATGTGAGTACTCGTATTCTTTTGTATAATAACATCTTATCCCCTATACAAAAAAAATAAACACACTCTGCAGTTTCTCACATTTGTCATTGAACATTTTATTGCCAGACCTGCACATTAATCATATAAGCATTCTATGTGACTCGTGGCTATTTTATTCCTTTTTTCCTTTAGAGACAAATCCTGTCAGATCATTCAAATGAACCACCATTATATCTTCTTGATTACTCGCTTCATGATCAAACTACAGTATAAGGGATCCTAAAAAATGACACTGGAGGTCTGGGTTCAATGTGCAATTGCAGGTCTTTCTTGGAAAGTTCCTAGGTTTGCTTGCCAGTTTTCCTTTCTACCTGTCCCTGACTATTTTGATTATTTTCTGATCTGACTCATAACTACAATATTGACTACAAGGTTGATTAACCTTCTGGAAAACTGAGTTATTGTACTATCAAAAAAAAACTGAACCGCAAAGAGATATTTTGACTCCCAGAATCCCTTATTCACCACAATGCTGGCCTTGGCTGTTTTGGTGCCACAGTGCCATGTCCCACATACAGTAGACTATTAATGTATGTTTATGCCATCCATTTCAAGTGATACTCCTTGCACATGGTACAAAAATAGAAAATGTACTTTCAATGCCCACCTCAAGGTCATTAATAAACAGGATGAAAAGCAGAGAACCAAGTACAGAGCCCTGCAGTACTTCACTAACAACATTGGTCCAATCAGAAAATGTTCCATTTACCATCACTCTTAATCTATCCTATAACTGTAGTCTATTCAATTACAAATACTATGTTACAGGCCAATATTCCTTAATTTAACCACTAACCTTCTGTGTGGGTCTTTATCAAACGTTTTAGCAATGTCTAAGAAGATTACATCCACTGTAGAGTTGAGGTTCATGCTTACAGTACCTCCTCTTAAAAGGCAATTAAATTTGTTTGGCAAGATCTATTACGCATAAAGCCATGCTGGCACAAACTCAAAATATTATGATTTGCAATCAAGTATTTTATCCTTTAATACCCCTTCAAATAGCTTTTCTACCACTGATGTCAGACTAACTGGCCTATAGTTTTGAGACTGAGAACAGGATCCCTTTTTGAATAGTGGCACCACATTAGCAATTTGACAGCCTACTGGGACCATGCCAGACCTCAATGAATCCTGAAAAAAAGAGGTTTGGCAATCACAGAACTAAGCTTGTTTAGTACTCTGGAATGAATACCATCTGGTCTTGGACCTTTGGTTATCTTTATATGTTCTAGTCTCTTTTAAATGTTCCCTTCTGTGAACCATGCTTCATTTGTTTAATTTACTGCTTGCTGCAATGCTCTTTTCCATATCGATTTTAGCTTGTTTTTACATGATTTATTGGCCTCCCTATACCTAACAAATGTTTCAGCTGTCCTGGCTAACTTGACTTAAAACCACGTCTTTTCTTACCCACCTCGACACCAACAATTCTGTCAAATCACAAATGTTTTTCTTTGCGATGGCGTTCCTTGCTTACAAGGGGAATATACTGACACACATATTTATTAAGCAACTTTTTAAAGATATCCAATTTTTCTATTGTGTTTAACCCTTTGAAAAGCCTTTCCCTGTTAATATGTTGCAGAGATGCCCTTATAATGGCAAAGTTTGCATGTCCTCCAGCGCGCCGATGCACATTCTGAAGGACTGACTGCGCCGCTTGCTTCCAAGTTTGAGCGAGCGGCCTGTGACCCCGAACTTGCTCCTGTTACTTCCTTTTGTACCATGTTGTCTGTGTCGTTTGACCCTGCCTGTTCTTTGACTACACTACTGCTCCCCCGTCCTATCCGTATACATTTGGTTCCTGTGCTTGTCCAGAACTCTCTCCTAGGTTCTCCTGCAATAAGACCTGGCAGCAGGGGCGATCCTGGCCCCTCCGCCACCCGAGGCAGCAGCAGTTGCTGCCACCTCCCCGTCCCCATGTGCTTAGCTTTTTGCGCCTGAGGGGGTCAGGGGGGGGTCCACCAGGGCAGCAGAGAGGGCCAGTGCACTAGCGCAGAGAGCCTAACTGCGCTCTCTGCGCTAGAAGAGCCGAATTTCCTGTTTGAAAACCGGAAATTCGGCTCTTAAAGTACCAGGAGTGGCATTTTTGCCGCCCCTGGTACCTAGTGGGGCGATGCCGCCTGAGGCGACAGTCTCAAGTTGCCTCATTGGCGAAGCGCCCCTGCCTGGCAGCATCTGAGTAGCGGAGGGCTCCACCCGATGCCAAAGACGGGTGCTATTGGCAGAAGAGCGGGCTGAGACCGGAACCTTGGAGTTAGTTCTGGGTATGGGATACCGAACGTTACACATTTCTAGTAGGTTCTTGAACTAGTTGAAATTAAAAATTGTCATTCAGCATAATTACAAATCCGTTTTTTTCCAACTTGGCAACCCCATTGCCCCAGTCAATGTCTGGATAATTGAAGTCACCCATAATAATAACTTGACCTAATTGTGAAGCAGCCTCCATTTGTAATAGTAGATGGGCCATAATCTCGTCACTTATTCGAGGAGGTTTGTAGCATACATTAGCGTTAGGCGAATAAATTAGCCTAGAGCAAAGTTGCAGCGAATTTCCGCATTTTTCCGCCACCAAATAAATTCGTGAAACTCCCGTGAAAACTCAAAAATTTTGGCTGCACGTCTGAAAACTCAATCGTGTAAAAATCGACGCGCGTTAGCACTATTCGGATGCCCATTGACTTTAATAACAGCGTTGAAATTGACGTGAGCGACTTTTCAGATGCGTGTCCAAAATTGACGCGGGCCTTAATTTTTAGTATCACAACTTTTTTGCCGTTTTTCAATCACTAGCATACACTAATGATAATTTTCTTTGTAGCTTTTTGTCCAGTTGAAATCTCAGCCCAAAGGATTTCACACTCTCCCCAGTTTCATTCATGGAGCACAGATTGAATTCAGGTTTTACATAAAGACAAACTCATCTACCCTTTTTAAACCTTCTGTTCCTCCTAAAAAGGGTGTATCCATTTAAATTGACAGCCCAATGACAGGTTTCATTCCAGCTCTCAAGTGATACCAATTATATCATAATTTTTAGCACATGCAATTAACTCTAGCTCTACCATTTTACCCGCCAAATCTGTGCATTTGGCAGCATACAGATAAAGGTCAACATCATAAAATGTAACTGCTAATAGCTCAAATATCAGACTTGCTTAGAATTAGAGATATTTTAAATTGATCTAATTTCGCAGTCCAATTCATTGTAATAAGTTTTTGTTATGCAGTCACGTATTAGTAATTAACGGCCACAACACATTGTCACAGGGAGCTTAACAGCTTGCAAACCACACTGAATTGGACAGTTCATTTTAGCCATTTATTTAATTAGCATGCATATTATTGTACAGAATATAATAAACAAGAACATTAACAGTATCTGGTCTTTTCCATTCAAACATACCCATGTGCCGGAAGTATCAAGCACATGCCTAGCCATTTTATTTTTATCTACCTATTATTAATATTGTTTTTACTTATCTTAAACTGACTCTTCCATTTTTAAATACAACCCTGCTATCTGTGTATGTTCCTTAGGAAATGCATTATTGGATAAATGAATATGATTATTTGCCTTTTCAGTAATTTAAAACACATCCATCCTGTGGCTCTCTAGCTTTTTAACAACTTAGATTCCCCCAGATAACAGTAAGAAGTTCCCTTGCGAGGAAACTTTGGGCGACTTCGGAAAGCCAAAGTGACGCATGTGTATTGCTGCCAGAGATTCCCACACTGGTTGGAAAGTATATGGAGGCGATTAGTTGAGCCCAAAAATCCAATAAAAACTATAGCGCCGACAGAAAGGCATCTATTATATGAAATATTATACAGGTATGGGACCTGGAGTTTTTACAGATAAGGGATTGTCCCGTATTTTTCTTCATTCTACTAGAAAATCATTTAAACCTGACAAACTGGTTTTACTTCCAATAAAGACTAATTATATCTTAGTTTGGATCAAGTGCAAGGTACTATTTTGTTATTACAAAGAAAAGGAAATCATTTTTAAAAATTTGGATCATTTGGATAAATGGATCCCATACCTGTAATCATAAAACATTGGAGGAGTTAATGAGTTGTATTCTTACCATCACTGGAAACAAAGTCCTGGAATTTATGCTGAAGGTCCATTAGAAGAAGTATCGTAGCCTGAATATGTCCAGAGGATTCTAGTAACCTCTCGGAGAAAGTCCTGCTAAGATCATGGATGGAGGTGATTAAGGTCAAAGTATTTTCATTTAGTTCTTCGCTTTGGTGAACACAAGGCTCTTCCAGAAAACATCTCAAAACCTGGTGGAGCTGCTTAATATGAGTCAGTATCGGAACTGAATTTTCTGCATTGGATGCCAACTCCATTTCTCCTGTCATATATATATTAACCCTGATATTACACTGTACAATTCCAATATTACACAGGTTAAACTTACACAAAGGAAAGTGTATGACAGAGTTTAGGCTGATACAATGTGTGTTTTCTAACTCTCAGCTCTGCAGGTTACTAAGGACTAAGTGTTTCCCCAGAAACCTAAAGGAGTGGCCGGGGATACAAAACACATACAGTCCCTTTAAATCAATGGCTTGTATTTTGCCAAGTCTTCTTGATAACCTAGAAAAGCAATGCTAGAGGATAACAAAAATAATTTTATCTATAAACTAATGGGGAAATTGACTGACAAGTTAGTTATATGATATTGAGCTTAAACCATTCACATAATTGCTGTCTTATACCAGTTAACTCATTTTGATTGGATTCTTAAACCTTTTTTTATCAAGCTTTTAATTAAAAGAAAATAATTGTTTTAACAACTTCTTGTTAATTGTTTACTGTTCTTACGAATATTTTTGCAAAGATTTGCATATATCTGTATGATTGTCAAATTGTCAAGTCAATTTATTTTATTGCAAACTCAATAAAAATTATTTTAAAAGAAACAATAAGCTAGAAAATAATGTAAAATTACTGAATATCTCACTTATGTGCTGCACGGTGTTTACTGGAAGGGCAGATTTATCAAAGGTTGAGTCGTTTTTTTTAACGGTTCAATATTTTTCTGTCTTTAGAAAAACATTTCTCTATATTGTTTAAACTTTCCCAGCATTTTGAAAATAGATGACCAAAGTGAAAAGTTTCATTTGTGCTCAACATTTTTTGGAAAGACCTGCTGTAAAACTATTTTTTCAAATCTTTTCATGGAAAAATGTTCAAAAAAAGAGTGATAGATACAGGAACATTCCCGAGCTATTATGTTTTTTTTTTTTCTCCCTGGTGATAAAAAGTAAATACATAAATAAATATGAAAGCATATGAAAAACATGCATTTCCACTGCAGAAGAACATAGTAATGAAGATCATTAAAAGAGGTACCTATAGTAGGTACATTTATGATATATTAAATGTATATTTAGAGATGAACTTTCATTTTACATAAAGATGTAGGTGTCGTTACCCAAGCCTACTGCTTTCGCTTGAGGTGCTGCACTCCGTCTCCAACCAAACTTTCTCTTTGCATATTGCTTTCACTATGTAGGTCACACTAGTCTGAGCGCCTGAGATTCCCTCTGCTTGGGGTGTGAAAGCAAAGATTCACAAATCCAAGTCAGTCTTTTTGATGCCTCTGTGGTTTCTAAGTGCAGACTTCTTTATTTCCTGTGAGGAAAAGACTGAGCTGCAGATCATATAATATACATTTAAAGGAACTGTTCAGGGTGAGAATAAAAACTGGGTAAATGGATACACTGTGCAAAATACATTTTTTTATCAATATAGCTTGTAATCCAACAATCAGGGGTGATCCCCTCTGCTGTCTGAGGCAGCCACCAGGAGCAGCAGTTTTACTGACCCTGGTAATAGGGTTGCCATCTGTCTGGATTTTACCCAGAAAGCCCAGTTTCTCCAAATTAGGAAATCCGGGAAGGTTTTTTTAATTGTATGGCATGACGATCAGCCAATTGGTGATCACCACATCATAATCCCACCCCAGATGGCACACCCTCGGATTGGCAACCAATCCGCACCCCAAAATCATCTGCCTACCACTGACGTCTCCGGGCCTGCCTGGTCTTGAGGCGCACTGAGGCGCTGAGCCAATGAGGAGTAGACACCATCACCAATTGTTCCTGTATTTTGCACATGTAAATGAGCCCAGGCAGTCAGGTGTTTGCCCACAATGTAGCACTTCCCCCAGATTTCCTTGGAAAAAGCAAGTGCTTGCTAAGCTGCATCTGCCTCAGTTGTGTGTAATGCACAAAAATGGACAAAAAAGCATTTATGGACATAATTTCCACAGAAAAACTGCAGGTCTTTGGGCTCTAAAATAGAGCTCACAAACCTCTGACTGCTCCATGAAGAGCGTTGGACGAGGGCATTGGCCCTGAAACACCAAGGGCCCTGCTCACAACCACCAGGGCCGGGGGCCTCCCTTCATCCAACGTTCAATCCCCCTAACCTCAACATCCCAACATCCTACTTACCTCCTTCATTCTTTACATGTTGAGGAGGCTGCTGGTTGAGGGAGCACTCCTGGTGTCCCACTCACCCATTATCATCCTGCCCAAGAATATGGCACTGTTTGCTTTTGGTAACACTGTATTCACAATGGACAGGCAGTAGGCATTATCTAATTTTCTAGCAATTCAAGTAAGAGCTCTTACACATGGCCGTTTTTGACTGTGCTCCCATGCGTTTCGCTATCTTCCATTCAGCCCCAGGGGAGCGCAGGAGTAGACACAGTCAATTATTTTGAAGGGGCCTGTATTCACACAGACACATGTAAGCGACAAACGCAGGTTGGGATGCAGCATGTTGCATTTCACCTGCGTTCGGCACATAACTGCGTCTGCGTGAATACAGCCTCCTTCAAAATAATTGACTGCGTCTACTCCTGCAAAAACGGCAGTGTGTAAGAGCCCTTAGGGAGAGTTGGTTGGCACAGGCAATGCACAAAGAACAGTCTTTTGGACATGCTAATTAATTGCTAATGCACAGAGCATATATAGGGGTTTTACAATATGGGATAGTTCAGTAGTATAGCCCATTGTAGTGTAGTAGTAGTATAATAGTAGTGTAGTAGTAATAGTGTCGTAGTAGTAGTAGTGTAGTAGCAGTAGTAGTGTAGTATTGTGTAGTAGTGTAGTGTAGCCCAGCAGAATCCTGACTGATCAGAAATTCAATATTTGTTTCTTCTTTTGGAGTTCTAAATCAATTTTTGCTTCAGGGGCAAGCAAATTCTAATAATAATAACACAATCATTGCATTATTGCCCTATGATGACCAGATGGGCGTTGGAATGTGCTGAATGTATTTTGTAACTCAAGCAAGTACATTTTTGTGAATTCAATGGGCAATTGTCTGTTTTGCTACATTCTCTGCACATTTCAAAAATGAAGCAAGCTGCATAAAAAATAATGCTGTAAACATGGTGTCAAATTTTATTTACATGTTAAAAAGCTTTCCCGAAAATAACACGTAGGTCTGGGATTAGTGTGAAGCAGTCCCTGCATGTTTGGAACTTGTTGCCGCTGCTCATGCACATGCCTGCAGGGTATAGAATTCCAGCTGAAATGATACGAACAGTGATACCAGAGAGCATGTCCAGTCTGCATGACTTGCCAGTTCCCTGTTAAAGCTGTTCAGGCTGTAGGGGGAGCGATACATTGAACATATAAAGGATTCACCTGGTGCATTGAGTTAAAAGGACAGGTCCTCTTGTGGATATTAGGCTTTTTTTGTGCAGAGCAGCTTTATATGGTCCACTGCATGAGTTAATTGATCTCTGTCTGCCCTGTGGTTATCTACCCACGTGAGCTAAAACCATTCTTTGATATATTTCTCTGCATTCAGTTTTAGTCTTGTCAACACCTGCTACAGACCCACAAGGCAAAGTGAGATCTATTCTGCAGGAGTACCTTGTATTGATATACTCAGCCTCTACTCACAAACACAACAGAGATTTTATGAGATGCAGCCACATACAGTACAGATCATTCCAGGCCAAGAGAGTAACCATGCCCCTATCATTGCCCTATGGCATTGGATATCTTCCCAGTTCACAGAGAACATGACTGGTGCCTGGGAATGTATTGACTTAGTTGAGGCAAGGAAATGACACCTCTAGATTCAGGGGAGGAGGGTGACATTCTTGTATGTGGACACTATCAAGTGCTGACTTTCCGTGGGATATCTTAATTTTTTGCCTATGATAACAATAATATGGCAACTTCCATTAAATTTAGTGTTATGATTTATGACCCTCATACAGACTTGTCAGTTATCTGTGTAAACTTTACAGTACTTTTCTAAAAAATAAATAAACCCAAGCAAACAAAAAAAGTTCATTCCCGTTATGTAGAAAGTTCCGAACGAAGAAAAGGCTGTCTACCATAGACTCCGTTATAATAAACTAATCCAAATCTTTAAAAATGATTTCCTTTTTTTCTGTAGTAATAAAACATTAGCTTGTACTTGATCCCAACTAAGATATAATTAATCCTTATTGGAAGCAAAACCAGCCTATTAGGTTTATTTAATGTTTACATGATCCAAATTACAGAAAGACCCTTTATCCAGAATACCCCAGGTCCCAAGCATTCTGCATATCAGGTCCCATACCTGTATGAATGATTTGCCTTCTTCTTTTAACTCTTTATACTGACCCCATCTATAAACATATGGTCTGTAAGGCCACACACCTATTGTTATTGCTACTTTTTATGACTCATCTTTCTATTCAGGCCTTTTCTTATTCACATTCCAGTCTTTTATTCACAGCATGTTTTCTAGGGTAACTTGGACCCTGGCAACCAGATGGCTGAAATTGCAAACTGAAGAGCGGCTGAATAAAATAACTCAAAAGTCACCAATATGAAAAAATGAAAACCAATTGTAAATTGTTTCAGAATATCACTCTCTACATTGTACTAAAAGTTAATTTGAAAGCGAACAACCTCTTTAAGAGCATTCAGCATTTTTGCAGTAGTTTTGTAAGGTTCGCCTGTAACCATTCGTCCTGTGCATCTAGTTACGTTCGCCTGAGTGGATGCACCCTCCTTAATTACTTAGAATAAAAAACACCTTTGTCTTTTCATGCTGAGTCAGAGGCAGGTTTTGCGTATAAGGAAGGTTCAGAGTACACAATCCTATAGTGAGTCTGGCAGCCTACAATTACATGTTTCTTGCAAAAGGAAAAGGAAATTCAATAGAATATTCACTTGCAACATAAGTGTTGTGATCTATTATATCCTGTGCAAACACAAACCCAGAATCACCTACACTGCCGTACGAAGAAAATTCCTTTCCATTGACTCAGGTTAGGTTCTGTGTTTGTAAAACTGGGTGTGACTTAAGAAAGTTTGATCTGAACTTTAACTCTGAGCAAGTAAATGTGCCTGAAGTTTACAATTGAAAGCTATCTATCTATCTATCTATCTATCTATCTATCTATCTATCTATCTATCTATCTATCTATCTATCTATCTATCTATATCTATCTATCCAGGGCCGGATTTACATAGTGGGCGCCCCTAGGCCCACTGCGGTTCGTCGCCCCTGTCCCCTCCAGACGGACAAGAGCAATGGGGATTGGTGCATGGGAAATTTAAAAAATGGTTGTATCTCCAGCGCATCCCCAGTGTTTTTGAACCAATGTGGGTGTGGTTGGGAAGCATGCCACCCCCCTAAAATCCTGCCGCCCTAGGCCCAGGCCTAGGTGGCCTCTCCACAAATCCGGGCCTCTATCTATCTATCTATCTATCTATCTATCTATCTATCTATCTATCTATCTATCTATCTATCTATCTATCTATCTATCTATCTATCTATCTATCTATCTATCTATCTATCATCTCTCTCTCTCTCTCTCTCTCTCTCTCTCTCTCTCTCTCTATCTATCTATCTATCTATCTATCATCTGTCGCTCTCTGGTGGACTGCTGGTCTGTCTAGCTTCTATATGTGTGTGTTAAGTGTATGTGATGTACCTACTCCAGTTGCTAACTGTAATTACTAGACAAGAATTGATGTACAGCCCACGGCATTGCCATTGAGGGGAATATGCTTTTAACTGTTACTGTTCCAGAATGAGTCTTCTTCTATCTGTAGAAGCTATTAAGCAGCAAAGCACAAGCCATTTTAGATTTTCTTTTCAACATAATAAATGAGATTGTGAGTCTTTGCGGCACATGTAAAGCAAGCCATATACACCCAGATTTTGTTGGACAGTTTGGATGATATTAAAGTGGAACTATCGCAACAATGACAATTTAATATAAGCTTCATCATACTGAAATCAGAAACTTTGTAAATACAATCAATTAAATATTCTGCATCACTTCTGAAATAATAAAGTTTATTTTCACTATGCCTCTCTCAGCATAGTGGTGTTCATGCAAATGGCCTGTAGATGTCACTGTGCGTCTGTGCTCATACTTATACTGTGCATACTTCCTGGTAGCTAAAAAGTGAAAGTGAAAGTTACTGTTGTGTAATGGCTGCATGACTCTGCTAATAAAGCACTGTTATACTCTACTCATCCTCGGCTACCCAAAACATAACAAATGGCAACAAGGATGGCTCTTCTACCTCTGCAGCAGCCTGAAGCTTTTCTCCCAAACCCTGGTGAGCCTACCATACCTTTTACTGCTTCAATCCGTATGTTTGAAAATTACATTATTACTGCTGACCAAGGGGAGATTTCTGCTGCTAGAAAGCGTGCTTTACTTATTCACTGCCTGGGAGCAGAGGGACAGCGTATATTCTATACATTACCATTAGCTGATGAGACTTATGAAACTGCTCTTACTGCTATAAAGAACTGTTTCATGCCAAGAGTAAATGTGGTGGCTGAAAGATATAAATTCCACCAACGTGGACAGCGTAATGGCGAATCCACAGAACAATTTGTAGCAGCTTTGCGAGAGCTGGTTGTTACCTGTGAGTTTGGGAATATAACAGATGAAATGCTAAGAGACCAAATAGTGGAAAAAACAAACTCACCTTGCATTAGAGAGAGACTGCTCCTAGAGCAGGATTTAACTCTTGCAAAGGTTATTACAGTTGCTAGCCAAATTGAAACAGCAGTGGCAGAGGCTAAAACTCTCAGTCAGGGAACTGCTGGGAATGTACAGACTGTTAATTTAACACTGTGGCCTAATAATGCACAGTCACAGGCAAAATACAGTGCTAAGGAAATGGATTCACCTACACTGCAAAACCGTGCAGCAAATACAAATAGAAAATACTGCTTTCGCCTGTGGTTCAACACAACACACTGCAAATCATGTTACATGTCCTGCAAAAGCTAAACGGTGCCGCAACTGCACAAAAGTAGGTCATTTTGCTAAGATCTGCCGTAGTTCTGCTAAAGATGTTCGTGAAGTCACTACTACAAATGTCACAGTATTAAGTGTGTATAAAGCTGGTACATTTATTCCAGACAAGTTTATGTGCACTGTCAGTGTCAATACTGCTTCTGCTGACAAGGGCAGTGGCGGAACTATCGGGGGAGCAGGGGTGCGAGCGGGCCGGGGCCCGCACCCCCTCAGGGCCCCCCCTGGTAGACCGCGCGCCGCTGACAAATGCGGCCATTCGGAGGGGGGCGGGGCCCGGCTGTGCGTCACGAACCAGGGCCTGCCCCCCTCTAGTGACGCTTCTGGACAAAGGACACTCCATTAAACTGATGCTTGATATACTATACTATACTACCAAGGGATATTTTCTTGAAATACTTTGCAAAAGATCCGCTTGTTGCACCTGCCCTGAAACTGGTCATTTACTTAAAGGATCCAATCCTGTGCTTGGTTGCTTGCCAGTGACTGTACAATTAAACACTGCAAAATGTGACTTTTACATTGTGAATAAGGGCACTGCTATACTTGGAAGGAATCTCTTTGCTGCATCAAACCTACAATTAGTTGATGGTCTCATTACTACAGCACCAGTGCCTGTCACACAGCCAGTGTCTACAATTTCACCACAAAGCAACACTTAACTGGGCTGTGCAAAGAACTTTATACACAAAGTTCAGTTGAGATCAGATGTAAAACCAGTACCATTCCCTGATTCAGCATGGGAAAAACTTGCAATTGATATTGTCGGTCCTTTTACAGATGCTCCTATAGACTGCAGATTTGCTATAACCTTGATAGACTATTACAGTTAACGGCCTGAAATTGCATTTGTTTCTCATATAACATCAGCTATAGTATTAACATTTCTGTCTACAGTCTTCAGCAGAGAAGGTAATCCAAAGGAGTTAATAACAGCCAACAGACCACAGTTTGTCTCATCTGAGTTTGAATCCTTTCTGAGAGAGAGGAATATTGCGCATAGGAAATCTTCAGTGTATTACCCACAAGCAAATGGAGAAATCGAGCGATTCAACAGAAGTCTGAAAGAAGCACTACAGACAGCAAATGGTGACATTATTCACACCCTTAAAGATCTGTACTGTTCACATCTCAGACCAAGACTATAAGTGCTGATACTCTGCCTGTCCTATGCTCCCTGTGTGTGCCATACTCTGCCTGCCCTATGCTCCCTGTGTGTGTCATACTTTGCCTGCCCTGTGCCCCCTGTGTGTGTCATACTCTGCCTGTCCTATGCCCCCTGTGTGTGTCATACTCTGCCTGCCCTGTGCCCCCTGTGTGTGTCATACTCTGCCTGTCCTATGCTCCCTGTGTGTGGCATACCCTGTCTGCCGTTTGCTCACTGTGTGTTGCATACTCTGCCTGCCCTATGCTCCCTGTGTGTGCCATATTCTGTCTGTGTGTGCCATGATCGGCCTGCGGGAATGAACCTAGTGGGGGTTTAGCATTTGGAAATACTTGTTAGGGGATCCCCAAGGTGTTTAGTGGGTGCGGGTGCTGTGTTATCCACATGGGAGAATGAGGCATATGGATTTAAGGGTACGTCTTACCATGGTTTAATAAACAAACGTATTTCACATACAGTATGAGTGATATCCCTGGAGTGAGCACCAACCATTTGTTTTTTCGGTGTGCTACCATAATTAATGTGGATATGGTCTTAAAAGTTCTTGTGGTTTAAAGTGGATGTGG
Organism: Xenopus petersii; assembly: GCA_038501925.1. NCBI lineage: Eukaryota > Metazoa > Chordata > Amphibia > Anura > Pipidae > Xenopus > Xenopus petersii. The sequence goes on along the minus strand of CM076672.1, from coordinate 36,958,924 downwards.
TATAAAACAGGGAGTGGTAAACACTGGCTTCCATTATCAGCCACAGAAGTCTGTCAGCACTGCTCCATAACATTTTCTCACATCCCACAGCCTATCCTGGGCTAGTACAGTATGTAAGCTACTAACATCACTAGGGGGCTTATTAACTGGGCACCCCCACAGTAATTCTACTTTTCTTTCTTGTTTATGTAAGTGCTGCTGGATGGCTAAATCATGCAATACAAACCTGTTACACTCACAGCTTTAATTTAAAGCCTTTTTACATCTTACTTTCCTCTTTGTAAAGTACATTGGAGCAATTTTACTGAATGTGTCGATACTGCTTATATTAAACTGCCTCAACACTGGGCTTCAGTTCTGTTCTTTGTCAGTATTATATACAGTAGCAGCTCTTGGGTGAATGGAAGATATTTATTTTGTGTCTAATCTCACAGCTATAACAAAAGCCCAGTTGATTCTGGTGCAGGATTGATTTTATAGTAAATTGAAAAAACCTCTTGTGCTTTGTTTTTTTATCTTTAATTCTGTGGCTTTTTCTCTTTTGTGTTTCATATTACCTAATTTATTTTCCCTGTTTTAACTTTTACCCACTTACTTTCACTTTACTTTACTTGCACTCTGTCTTTCTGTTCTTTTATGACTGTTTCTTCACCTTACTGAAATAAGAACCTTTCACCAGATATTCATTAACAGTTATATCCAATATATCTTATTGGGGGGCTCCTTTTGCCTAGAAGATGTATTAGAGCTCACTCTATTAAAATCACCAGAAATCCTGTCTCTCTACATGCAGAATTTGTGCAAAAAGCAGTTATTTTGTAGTATTTTTGTAATATTTGTTTGTACTGAAATCAGTTATTTGAGTGAGCTCTAATTCATCTTCTGGGAAAGAAATATATTGGATTTAACTGTCAATGACCATCTGACACTCAACTCCTGTAAGAAGACAGAATGAATAGAAACAGATGCTGAAAGAGAGATAGTGAAGATAAACTTGATTATTTCAGAAACGGTGCAGAATATTTAACTGATTATAATTAGAAAGTTTATTTCAGTATGATGAAGCTTATATAAAATTTTCATTTTCGCGATAGTTACCCTTTATAGTGTTTAAGCCTCGGTTCTTCTGTGCCGGAATGTGATTGGTAGGATGAAAGGTCATAGTTCACTCTGCAGCCTCTGCATCATATTCTCGAACAGCCGAACTGGGACTTTAGAAGAGAGAGGGCGAACTGAGATAATCATAGCGAACATTCAGAACATTTCAGTTCCTTTTTCAGCGGTGATCATTTAATGCTGTGTTATGCGTATTGGGTGGGAATGTGTCATGACTTCTGAAGGAAAGATTCTAATGTCTGTGTAAGGTGGCTAGTGCGGGGTCCCCAAGAGTGCGGGGCCCAATTGGACTCAATCAATCCAATCGGCCTAAAGCAGGCCCTGCAGACACTTAGGGGTGCAGGCTAATAATAAGAATGTACAGCCTTTGTGTCACAGATGTCATCATTACTTGTTAATAAAAGCAGTGAAGAACTTACAAATTAGTACAATAATAATATTATTTTGTGAGTAAAGTGATGATTGGGATGGCACTGCATTTATACTGCTATTTTTTAAAGGCATTAAACATGATGTCGGTGCCGTGTTAACATAGATAAAAATATAATGGTCACTGCACTGGTGCTGACATTTCCTAGAGGTGTTTGTTATGGAGCTGGTATTATATTTATACTGCAATGTGTTCTGGGGGTATTAAACATGAGTGGTCAAGAGTGCTAAGGGGTGCAAGAGTGTACCCATTGGGGCTTATATAATAAGCACTTGTTCCCTGGATAATGCTGCTTTTAAGCTCCATGCCCCTTGGACTGAGTGCAGGCAGCACCAAAAAGGAATGCAGAGACCAGTGGCAAGTTACATAATAAGGGACACCATTTGCAGCCTTTATGTAGACTTTTCACACAATGTCCTCCATTGTAAATGACCTCCATGAAGTGCACTGCATTTATACTGCTGTTTCCTGGGCCTTTACAAATAAAGTTGGCACTGCAGTTCTAAAGCTGTTCATTTAGTTTTCAAACATTCGTTATGTCCCTCAGTGGGTGTAATTAAAATGTGAGTGGTCAAAATTGTCTCAAACTGCAATATTTCATCCTGTGCCTCAATATCTGCACTCGGATTTAACCCTGAAAATTCTAACCTTACAAAAGAGATGGGCAAAATATATTTTTCCTGGCTTTAAGAAGTTTGGCGGTTGGTCTAATTCATAGCAGACCGTTAGCAAATATTTGCATATATGAACTCGGCAGAGTTTCCAAATATTAATATTCTCTAGATATTACTATGTACCATACTGAGTGCATGGATTTAATGGAACAAAGCACAGTACTGATAATAAATTTGATATTAGAATGTATGATGGATATTTTGAGCTACATATTTATGGCTAATCTCTTCATGTAATAGAATGGAACATTCTTATCAATTGCAAGTCCATAAATCTACTGTGAACTAGATATAAATTGCCAGGAACATAACTGAGCTCTGACAACCTTGGATAACATACAGCCTACAGGTATGGATGATATGCCGTCAAGTCTCAGTCTCAGTGCACTGTATTTGCAGTCTGTTGCACCCTTAATATTTTGAATATCAGCTAATCCACGGAATGATTTCTTGACAGCTTTACATTCATTCCTCGATGAGCAAAGATTGATGCAGTTTCCATGCGCCATCATAATACTATTACATGACATTTTATGGAAGTTTTGAATAGCATCTTGATAAGGGATAAGGAGCTCGCATTCCCAAAGCCCCGCAGTCTTACACTGGGGCCCCAGATCAATGGCTAAAGCCGTAGGTTTTATTTTTATTTTCAGTCCACAGATATGTTTGGCTATTGCAGTGAATTTGATTATATATTGGCTACTGAAATCTAAGAATTTGCATAAACAATACCTGTCCTTTCAACCTTAATTCTATCATTATCAGTGCTTTAATAATACATGCATTCAAAATAGTGTACATTTTTGTTGTCAGATTCACTTTAGTATGTATTATTACATTTATAAATATATCCATCAAATGTAATGATTAAGTTATGTATTACTCGGTATAGCATATCACAAGTGGACCAATATTTTCTTAAAGAGAATCAGCTGAGATCTTCTTTTACATTATACATTTCTTACAAGTTGCCTACAGTATATGTTGAATGTAGGATCTGGCGCACACGAGCATAATAAGCAACTCCTTCATTATATGTATACAGGTGCCCCAGCATGGCTGCCCTTACTGGGAGCTCACTCACTTTACAGTTTTATTCTTGAACAAATACAATGGTTTCCTCCATGTGGAGTACAGGATTTTCTTTTGTAAAATGTGCCCTTTAAGAATTAGATAATTTTGAGACCAGTAAGATCAGGGGTCCCCAACCTTTTTAACCCGTGAGCCACATTCAAATGTAAAAAGAGTTAGGGAGCAACACAAGCATGAAAAAAGTTCCTGGAGATAACAAATAAGAGCTGTGATTGGCCATTTGCTAGTCCCTATGTGAACTGGCAGCCTACAGGTGGCTCTGTTTGTCAGTACACCTGTTTTTATGTAACCAAAACTTGCCTCCAAGCCTGGAATTCAAAAATAAGCACTTGCTTTGAGGCCACTGGGAGCAACCTCCAAAGGTTTGGGGAGCAACATGTTGCTCACGAGCCACTGGTTCACTGAGATCACTGAGTAAGATGTATGAATTGGTCAGGAGACACTTTTCCCAAGATAACCAAACCAGACAAAGAGGTGCCAGTCTATGAAAATGATGTGCAGTGGTAATTAGGGCCACCATATGGAATTTATCTTGATGTGGGTGTGGTGTAAGTCCCCTACATTGTGGTAGACAGGCATTACCTGAGCCCAGATATTGGTGTAAGGATAGAGTTACTAGTACATATTTTTCCTGCTATCGGTTCCCCAGCCCAGAAGGATAATATTATAGATACTTGGCTGAAGGACAAAACCTCAATTTGTTCTACAGAATAAATATAATGTTCTAGTTGGCACTATTGTGGCTAATCTATTGGCGATAAACTGCATCAGTAGCTTTCCTTCTCATTTAACACCACTATTCTATGAATGGGACAGGAAGCAATCCAGGTTTTTCCCAATTCAATTTCAAAGATATTTACTGAGCTTTTTAAATGCATGATTGTTTACATGGTGCAACATATCATACATGTAGTGATCTAAATACACTGTTATATATTTTTGGGGTGAAAATTGCTTTGTTAACATAAAGCTCTCATGAAAAAACTTTACTGCACAAACTTTTTTTTATTTGATTCTACCACCAGGTCTAGATTGGTGTAAATGATTGGCTTAAATTCTGCATTGTTGTGTGATAGGAACATACTGATTTTATTCTGCAAGGGGAGCTCAGCATCATTTCTCTGTCTACTGTAGAGTTTGATGAATATGCAGTCTACTTTAAGTGGGCTTTTTAGATGTAACTTCTGTATCACACTTTTCTGTACAGGAATTGCTGCCATAGCCCAGTAAAAGTTACATGAAATCAAATGTATAATTGTTTTTGTATACATATTTTAGCTGTTACCAAGAAAGAAGTTTAGATAAAGCTGCAAAAGAAAGCTCAGTATCCAAACCACAAAACCGCGAGTGTCCTCTTTATTTATTAATAAGCAAAGCATGGGATGATATCAAATACACAATTGGCATTTTCTTTTTGAAACCTAATACTGCCAAAAAAAAGAAGAAATCTTATGTAATACAAAAGCCACAGAATACTATGTAGGCCAGAAAAAGGAAGAGGATTTTTAAAGAAAGGGATCATTGTCGGTATGACTGTAATTCTTGAATGTGGCTCTTATTGTACTGGGCTATTTGTAAGTATTATTTGCCCCATTGCCTCTGAACTCCCTCTTGCCCTTACCTGTAATAAACCCTAGACCTGCACCCTTCCCCTTCCTGTTAAAGGCCTCATGTTTAGAGTTTCTAGGTAAACGTACCTTTTCGACTTGTAACTCCAGCTTTACCTCCTGCCAGCTTCTTGAACTTGGCTAATAGCTTCCTGTTCTGACTCTTGACTATTCTTGACCAAGCCTTGCCTGACTCATTTAGTCTGAACCAAGCCAGTCTGTCTGACCTCAAGTTCTCTAAAGCTCATCTACAGTATAAAACATTCACCTAGCCTGCCTCATGGCAGTGAACTGCACGCTGTTAACTTCTGGGGGCACCCAAGAAGGGAATGTGGTGTATATCAATTAATGGTTGCCACTTCTACTATTTTCCAGAAACTGGGTTTACTATGTGGATGCTGAGTTTTGGAGACATCATTTATGACACTTACATAGGGCAATAATTAGTGACAAGGAAACATGTAGACGAGGAAGCACAGAGAGCAATGAGATTTGGCGCATCAACATAATGTGTAGTTACATAGTTATGCTGAAAAAAAAACAAGTCCATCAAGTTCGATGTTGTCACATGTCTCTCCAAAGTGGCAGCATCCTGCATAGAACATATAGTTCTGCATTATTTAGTATCATCAGCAAAAAAAAGAAACAGTGCTTTCAGTGTCCAAAAAACAAGCAGCAAAGGACCAAAGACAGACCCCTGCAGTGCTAACAACACTAGTCCAATTAGAAAATGTTTCTATTTACCACCAATCTTTGTAATCTAAAATGCCAGTTCTCTAAACAAATATTATGTTTCAGGCCAATTTAACTAATAACCTATTGTGTGGTACTGTATGAACAACTTTTGGAAAGTCACATCCATTGCCATCCCAAAGTCACGGTTCCTGCTCATCTCATCAGAAAAGGCAATTAAATTAGTCTGGCAAGATTTGTTATACATAAAACCATGCTGTCACAAGCTCACAGTATTGTTATTTGAAGTTGAGTATTTCATTCTGTATTACCTCTTCCAAGAGCTTTCCTACCACTTATGTCAGCCTAACAGGTCTATAGGTTCCAGACTAAGAACGTGATCCCTTTCTGAACAGTGGCACCACATTAACAATTCGCCAGTCTCTTGGCAACATGCCATGCCTCAACGAATCCTGAAAAATTTGTAAAGAGTTTTTGCATTCACAAGCACAGCCCATCTATTTACCCAGTTTTTATTTTTCTATTGAACAATTCCTTTGCTTCTTTATTTTTTTCCATGTAGTTCTCAGGAAGTTAACAACAGAAATGCATTAGTTTTTGGGTTAAGTTGTCATAAATGTCCTGCTGTGATAGCAGTTATAACTTAGAAGAAGAGATAAGCAAGCTGTACATAGCTGAGCTCTCAAATTATAGCTCCAACAAGTGGGTGCTATTGAATTCCCAAAATAACAAGCCAGGGTTATTCGTGCAGGGCAGCAGTTTTTGTTTTCACATCCAGTTCGCAGAAATGTATTATCAGATCACAGCATTTATCAGCTATTTTGACAGAGCAAGGCAGCACAAGTAGTTTATAGCTGATTAGTCTGATAACACTCTTTAATTTCCACTTATATCTTGATACTGGTGGCAGCAGTGGCAACAGCAGTTACTGTTTCAGCAATAATAAAGCTGCAATGTAATTAGCTATTAGCTTTTGCAACATCTGTTATGTACCTTACTTTGTTGCTTTCTATCACAGGCTTTATTTTATTTAGCACTTGTCTGTAAAGGTTAATGCTATTCACAGATACCACTTGATTCCTTACTCACTACACCTACGTGTTTGCCCTGCTGTCTACTACTCTCCTTTGTTTTATCCCGACCTTTAGGTTTTTTCAATTTTGGTCTACCTGTGTCTTTATCTAGATTCTCGGGCACACTAAGGGGCATGATTACTCTTGCACTGGTACAGGGACATGGTAAATGAACCCTATCAACTCCTTCAGAAACACAGCAACTTGAAATATCAGTTCCAGGGTTGGCACTGAAGCATTCAAATAAGTTTAATACCAGTACACATATGGGACCTCTTATACAGATTGTTTGGGACTTGGGGTTTTCTGTGATTAGGATCTCAATGCCTTAAGTCCACTAGAAAATCATTTAAACATAAAATAATCCCAATAGGCTGGGTTGGACACCCATAAGAATGGATAATATCTTAATTTGAATCAAGTACAACTAATGTTTTATTATAACGGAAAAAAGGAAATAGTGTTTAAAATTTTGAATTATTTCATTGAAGTGCAGTCTATGGGAGATGGCCTTTCCATAATTTGGAGCTTTATAGATAATGGGTTTCTGATATTCCTTTTTTTGGCAGGGCCAGAACTAGGGGTCTGCTGAAGAGGCCCATTCCTAGGGCACAATGGTGTGTGTGTGGGGGGGGGTAGGAGAGTATCTCTTCTGTACCCCTAATCTGGACCCTCATCTCCCCATCACTCCTTACTTCACCCTGGTCTGTTCCTGGTCATACTGCCCTCAATTTTATACATATGGGCAAAAATAATTAAGCTAATGTAAGCAAGGTGCAACATTTGCGCCAACCGATAGTAAACAAATAGATTTTAGCTGACCTGTTAAAATGTCATGTTGCTTCTTCTTTGTTTCTAGAACTGTAGCAAGCTTTGCATATATTAGATTAACCCAATAGTTTTAAATCTTCTCATTCCTGTAAGAGTCATTTAACACCTAACACAGTGTGGGTTTATCCTACCTGCCATGAATTTTAATGGTAGTTTAACATAACACAGACAGGTCCAATGCACAACTGCACGGAAACAAAGTAAAGACACCACGATCCCTTCAGGAAAACCACTCAAACTACCTTAAAACAGTTTGCACATCAGAAGTAAAGTGTCAAAGCAGAGAGACTGGGGAAAACAAAGAAACTCATAAAAAAGTATTGTATCCATAAATCTACAGAAGTACAACTTGTCACTCACTCCGGAGATTATATGACAACGCAGTGACTGCATAAACCTCTGTCCGAATACGTGTTATTTTCAGTTATAAATATTTTATGATTCTACTTTTGTATACATGGAACTGGTTTGTTTTCTAGTTGTAACTATTGATTTTATTTTTGTTGCAGAACGTGAAGAACAAAACATAAATCTAATTTCTCTATATGAAGAAACCTTTCTCAGCAATTCTGAATTTACAAAGGTAGGATGTTTTTCAATTATATCCTTGTCTACTATTAGGTAATGTCATGCCGTTGGGAAGTCAAGCTTGCAATCTGATACTCCCAGAATCCTCAGTGTCAAAGATAGTGATAGTTGTACAGGATTGGTGTGTGTGACATTTAATCTAGAACTGGCCCCACATCGGCCATAGTTTTGGAATAAAGTTTGGTGTTTAATGTATGCATTCACCACACTCTATAATGCTGAAAGAATGGTATTAATCTAACATAATTGTGGAATTAAGGTCTGGTGTCACAAGCAACATATTGTTTTTCACTTTTGTGTTTGAATACAAATTAGAATTTCACTCTTTTGGGTCAAAACAACTTTTTCCCATTATTATATTCAGTCTCAAGCTTTTGTGTGTGATGTTAAAGCTGCTTGCAATTTTCAAATTCCTGGGAAATTAAATATACAAGTCACCTCATTAGTTATGGCAAAACCTCAAGTTGGGTTTTTTCCTGTAATGCAGGTTTTCTAATTTAGCATGATCAATTGACTCATCATCTGGTTGCAACTCCCACCAATACCCCCAACAAAACTGATCTATTTCATAAATATCCAGGTGTATTGTGATTCCAAATTCCAGATCATGTGTACACTCAGGGAACATTAGGAGCTGCCACAAAGCCTACATTCTGCATCATGTATCCATCTACTGACACTAACAATGCCAGAGGATTCGTTTGTGGATAACTATCCTTTTTGAATTGTTTTGTAAACCAGTTTTTGTTTTGTTTTTGTCATGGTTGAACATGCTTCAGTTGCCAAGGTTCAGAGAGACTAACAATTTATGAATCTACTTAGAGCAGATTCGGGAGTCGGGGTTGATAACCCCAATGAGGTATGCACGAAGCATGGTAATTAGAGGTACTATCATGGCCATCTGAAGATGTGCAACTGTTTGACATACTCAAATTCCACTTTCAATGCCTTGGAACTACAGTTGGAACCTTTTTTCCTGCCCCAGGAATGTCTATTCGATCGTTGTTGTGTGTGTGGATTTATACAACATTGCTGTGAGACATGTCATTCCTGGAGATATCGCCAAGGATCTGGACCTGAATATTGAGGGTTATGTTGCCAGATACTGGCATGCTGTGCAGGAGTGTAGGATTGCCTCATCACCTCATTCTTCAGGTCTAACTAAGACCAAAAGGCAGTTTTCCTTTAGCTTATCTTTACAATTACTACTATTATGCCTCTCTCTCTCTTTTGCTGTAAACATTGCTCGATTTTATAACATTTGTATAAAAAGTTTTTCTTTATTAATAAATAAGGTCAAATGAAGCATGGGATTTTTGGTCTGCTGTCGCCTACCCCATGTCCAGTCCCCTCTCTCCAACGGTCTGCTCTACAGTATATGCCCGTATATTTGCTGATGCGCTACATTTCGCACATGCAGGTAACCAGCTGGTGCCGCAGCCGACCAGGTTGCCTAGGGTGCCGGGCCGGCCTTGTACGGCTCTGGATGTACTCAGTAAAAAAAAGCAAAACAGCAAACATGCAAATTTCCTTTTCATTACTGAGTCGAGCAGGATTAGGCACTGGAATTTGTAGGTTGTAGCTTCTTTCACACTGAAACAGATGTCCTTCTTATGCTACTTTTGACTTGACTACAGGCCTCTCTTTAGCAAAGAACCAATAAAAGTTTTTCATAGGTGAGTATCTAAGGCTTCACATTTTAGATTGTATATTGTTAAACTGTGTAGATCTGATTAAACTCTCCTATTAATTGTGACACATTGTTGTCTCCCAAAAGTGTATGGTTTGATAAAGCCACAAATGCTTACCGGCACAATGAATATGGCTAGGGCTAAACATATTTTTTGCCTATTGTTAGAATCGCAAATAAATCAATGGCTTTTGTTATTTATTGAGTAAACAGGGAAACTGAAACGCCTCCATGTTTGGCCCTTGTGAGGTTGATCATTAGATTCCCAACGGACAGTATCTCAGGAGTCCATTATGCCATTATGCCACCCAAAAAATGAATGGATTTAATCTCGAAATAACCAAAACCATTGTGTTTTTTATGTTTAAATCAACACAAGTCCTAGTCATTGCATTCCTATTGAAAAAAAGGGTACATCAGAACTAGAGTTGCAGGATTGGAGAAAAGCTGATGTTATTCCAATATTTAAAAAGGGATTACGATCTCAGCCTGGCAATTATAGGCCAGTAAGCTTGACATTTGTGGTGGGCAAATTATTTGAAGGCTTGTTAAGGGATCACATTCAAAATTTTGTCCTAATGAATGGCATTATGAGCAACAATCAGCATGGCTTTATGAAGAATAGGTCATGTCAGACGAATTTGATTGCATTTTATGATGTGGTAAGTAAGATTCTGGATAGTGGGGGGGCAGTAGATGTGATCTATTTGGATTTCACCAAAGCGTTTGATACTGTGCCCCACAAACGACTGCTTTCTAAACTAAGGTCTGTTGGGCTTAATGAAGTCGTTTGCACATGGATAGGAAACTGGCTACAGGATCGGGTACAGAGGGTAGTTGTTAATGGGACATTCTCTACTTGGAGTAAGGTTCTTAGTGGGGTCCCCCAGGGCTCAGTATTGGGTCCACTTTTATTTAACTTGTTCATTAATGACTTAGGGGAGGGTGTTGTAAGTAATGTATCAGTGTTTGCAGATGACACAAAATTATCCAGCCCAATTAATTCCATCCAGGATGTGGCATCCTTGCAACATGATCTTGACAAACTGGCAATCTGGGCAGCTAAGTGGCAGATGAGATTCAATGTTGATAAATGTAAAGTCATGCACCTGGGATGTAAAAATATCCAAGCCACTTATACCCTTAATGGGACTGCACTAGGCAAATCCATTATGGAAAAGGACCTTGGAGTCCTTGTAGATGATAAACTTGTCTGTAGCAAGCAATGCCAGTCAGCAGCATCAAGGGCAAATAAGGTCTTGAGCTGTATTAAAAGGGGCATAGAGTCAAGGGAGGAGGGGGTCATTCTTCCACTGTATAGAGCACTTGTAAGGCCCCATCTAGAATATGCCGTACAGTTTTGGTCTCCATCACTCAAACAGGACATTATTGTATTAGAGAGGGTACAGAGAAGGGCAACTAAGCTGGTAAAAGGTATTGAAAATCTTAGCTATGAGGAAAGACTGGCCAAATTGGGGATGTTCACGCTGGAGAAGAGGCGCTTAAGGGGTGCTATGATGACTATGTATAAATATATAAGGGGATCATATAATAATCTCTCTAATGCTTTATTTACCAGTAGGTCTTTCCAGCTGACACGAGGTCACCCATTCTGATTAGAAGAAAAGAGGTTCTGCCTAAATATTCGGAAGGGGTTTTTTACAGTGAGAGCTGTGAAGATGTGGAATTCTCTCCCTGAATCAGTTGTACAGGCTGATACATTAGATAGCTTTAAGAAGGGGTTGGATGGCTTTTTAGCAAGTAAGGGAATACAGGGTTATGAGAAATAGCTCATAGTCAAAGTTGATCCAGGGACTAGTCCGATTGCCATTTTGGAGTCAGGAAGGAATTTTTCCCCCTCTAAGGCAAATTGGAGAGGCTTCAGATGGTTTTTTTTTTGCCTTCCTCTGGATCAACTGGCAGATAGGTAGTTAATAAAATAAAAAAAAAAAAAAAAAAAAGTTTGAACTCGATGGACATGTGTCTTTTTTCAACCTTACTTACTATGTTACTATGTTACCTGGCCGGTATTTTACCGGTAAAAATGATGGCTGATCCCAATGTTATTAATAGGGAAAAAAGATAAATATATGGGAAGGCCGGTATTTTTTTCCAGAAAAGGTGGCAACCCTAACCAGAACAGAATATAACAGAAGCAAAGTGACTGCTTTGATGGTAATGACTCTGGAATGATGGGGGAATGTAATAAAAGTCGCAAAGAGTAAAACAATTAGCACAAATAAGAATAAAAAGTCTAATTTAGCAGTAAGAAGTTTTATTATATTCACTGCGCACTGCCGCTAACTTTAAAATTAGCAAACCTTCGTCAACTGTCGAAAGTGGTCTCTAAACAGTTTCTGGCTTCGCAAAATCGACAGTATATTAAATTCGCACAAAGGCAAACTTGTTCGCAAAGAGGCATAACTTTGTTGGTTTTTGATCATAGTTGCTGCTAGAATGCTGGTGAAGTTGTATTAGTCTAGAACAGAGATCCCCAACCTATTTTTTTTTTTTTACTTGTGAGCCACACAAGTAAAAAGAGTTGGGGACTGCTAGCCTGCAGGAGAGCTCTGTATGGAGTAAAACTGTCTTTATGCTTTAAAAACTTGCCTCCAAGAAAGAAACTTAGACATGGACACTTATTTTGAAGCAACTGGGAGCAACATCAAAGGCGGTGGTGAGCAACATGTTGCTCTCGAGTTGGGGATCAGTCATCTAGGACCTGGTGACCAAACTTGTGGGCCATAGAACTGACATCTACTGTCCAATCCAGCTGTCTCCAAAAGCACCATCACTGAGCACCCAGCCTGATCACATAGTCGTGAAAACATCAGTTTCATAGACTGCGTTCATATTGTTTCTGCTAGATAAAACAATCACCTTCAGGGTAGATGTGTAAAGATAATTGCACACCTTACAGGCCTGTTTCTTTTCATTTTCAATATATAAAATGTTATTTTTTATGCCAAATAGTTTTAGCTTTCTAAAAGAAAGGCTTTTAGGTGGACTTGTGTGAGTTTACACATTGAATTGGTGTTAGAAGAGGTTAGAGATTTGTGACTAACAAGTGGCTGCAAAAACTGGAACATGACAATTATTAGCAGCTAACAGCAAAAGGATCGAGATTCAGAATTCAAATAATAAAGAACCAAAAGGTTGCGAAAATGCAGCAGCAGATTGAAGGGTTTGGAAGCACAAATGAGATGGACTAACGTACAGATATAAAGGAACTGTGCAGGAAGCAGGTAAGGAAGGAAGAGGGAGAAGCAACAAGTTTTTCAATCAGTTAAAGTGATTGTTTAGCCAATTAACATTCCAAGGCAGGCAAATATAAAGAGCTGTAAATTGCATGGAGTGGCAAACAAGCATGAAATCAAATAGAGTAATGATTCAAAGCTGGCTGATCTATATCTTTTATTGGATGAAAAAGTACTGTAAATAATTGCAGTTGGGGAAGTTAATTTTACTTGAAATGGCTCTTTAACTCCTTTAATGTCCAGAGTCTAGAGTCTTCTCTGTACAATATCATAATGGCATATCAATTCGCAAGCTGGATTCATGCAAAGGCAAACTCATGGGTTGGCAATCACCTATTATAATAGGCAAAAGTATGCTGGTGTTTTGGTCTGTATCTTCTTTAAATTCTTACGCCTTAAAGGATAACTAAACCACCACAATGTTAAGTCCCCACTGCCCCCCTCCATTGTCCCCTCCCTTCCTCCCCCTACACAGTGTTACCCCAGAATTCTGTCCCCTCTTGAAATACTGACCGCACATGCAGAGTGAGCACAGCAGAGCTCACAGGTGCCATCTTCTTCTCTTTGGTAATCGCATGTGCAGTTGGATCGATCTTCCGGTTCACGACAACTGCACATTCGAAGAAAGAGACGGAAATTGCAGAAAGGGAGGCAGAAGATACGAAGATTACTGAAGAGAAGACAATGGCGCCTGTGCGGTTACTATTTCAAGAAGGGACAGAATTCTGGGGTAAGATTGTGCAGAGGGAAGAAAGGGAAGAAAGGGAAGAGGACAACGGAGGGGGGGGCAAAGGGAACTTAACATCGCTGGGGTGGTTTAGTTCTCCTTTAAAAATGGAAAGGGATGAATTTATATAGCACAAGTCTCAAAGCACTTTACATCCAGCAAGATAGCCATCATGGGCACACTAAGTAGGCTGGGACACCAGGAGGTTAAGTAACTTGTCTAGGGATGCAAAGAGTTGCTCCAGGGTCTCTAGCATGGGATAAAACTAATGATTCACAAGAGCATCCAGGCCTCTAATTAGAGATCCTGCCTGGTGCATGGGGCTCTGTGGAGATGAAACTCCCCCATCACCATAGTAAAAGAATAGGTAACGACACTCAAGGAAATGCAAACAGAGGACAAACCCATCATATTTATTAGGTCACTCAAAAAACAATAACGTTGTGGGGGTGTGCCCATTTGCAGGGGCTTGTACCCTGTTTGCATTGTCTTAAGTGCCAGTACCTGTTCCTTTTTCCAAAGTGAAGGCTGATCACTTAACCTAGACCAGTGATCCCCAACCAGTGGCTTGTGAGCAACAGGTTACTCATCAATCCCTTGGATGTTGTTCCTAGTGGCCTCAAAGCAGGTGCTATTTTTGAATTCCTGTTTTGAAGACAAGCTTTAGTTGAATAATAACAATGTGTACAGTCAAATAAAGCATTCTGTAAGCTGTCAGTTCACATAGCAGCTATGAATAACCAATCACATCTCATATTTGGCACCCACAGGAACTTTCTGCTTATGTTGCTCTCTAACTACTTGTGCGGCTCACATGTAAAAAAAAAGGTTGGGGACCCCTGATCTAGACCATCTGCTCCTCCAAAACACCTATAATGGATCAACCTTTAAGGAAAACCAAAGGACTAAGAGAAGCTAAGCCTAGTTTCAACTGTTCAGGAGTATTGCTCCTTATATATGAAGGAAATTATGCCCCTCTGACCTCTACCCCTAACTTTTTGTCCTCTCCAGCTTCCTCCCATGCACAGTCAAATACAAAAAAATACAGGATCACAGCACATCATACCTCTAAGCTATAGATATATTATTCAACTTACCTGCACCCAAATTCAGCTGTGATGTGTCCACTATATTGAGGGTATCATGGCCTGATAGAAAATGATAATTTTGATCCTGCCATTTGATCTGGACTAGCTAGGTTAATATGGACAATTTTGCTGTGGCTTTTTGAGTTGGGGGTATACTCTATAATCTAGGTGCTACATCTTGTAATAACAATATTACCTTCTGTCATTGGTTGAGAACCTAATAAGCAGCCAGGTAATGTATGGACTAGCACTGGGCGCATTTAGAACAAAACTGGATCAGAACTTTAAGAAAATTTTGGCCACACCATGGATGGTTGGAAATGTGTAGCATGTTGCTTGCCAATAGATAACAGGATTCATGCCATGAAATGACTTTGAATGGCATTGTTTATGCATGCTGTAGTGTGTGGCTCTCACCCACAAGGTTTGATCCCAATCTAAAGACATAGCCCCGTATGTAATAAAAGGCATTAATTTTACCCGGGAGCAGTAATCCATAGCAACCAATGGTTGCTTTGCTTTTAAACAGGGGGCCAGTAAATTCTACTTGCTGATTGATTGCTATGGGTTACTGCTGCTGGGCAAACTGAGGGGCATGTTTACTAACATTGGAGATAAATATCTGGAGAGATTTCTGGAGATGTTGCCCATAGCAACCAATCAGATCTTTGCTTTTGTTTTCTAACTTGGCTGTGGCTGTTTAAATCTAATTGCTGATTGGTTGCCATGGGCAACATCTCCAGAAATCTCTCCAGATATTTATCTCCAATCTTAGTAAACATGCCCCTTAGTGCCTTTTATTACATTACCCCCGAAGTCTACAAAAGAAGGGGAACTATAGGGATGCACCCAATCCACTATTTTGGATTCGGCCGAACCCCCGAATCCTTCACTAAAGATTTGCCGAATACCGAACTGAATCCAAATCCTAATTTGCAAATGCAAATTAGGGGCGGGAAGGGGAAAACATTTTTTACTTCCTTATTTTGTGACAAAAAGTCACGTGATTTCTGCCCTTGCCCCTAATTTGCATATGCAAATTAGGATTTGGTTCAGCCTTGCAGATGGATCCTGCCGAATCTGAATCCTGCTGAAAAAGGCCAAATCCTGGCTGAATCCCAAACCAAATCCTGGATGCGGTGCTTCCCTACTATTTATCAAATCAGGGACTGGTTTTAGCAAATTTAATGAATTAATTCTCATTTAATTTTCTTTGGAATTGAGTTCAGTAGCAGCTTTATAGTGTTTATCATATTAAACACTTCAACACACTATACTGCAGAAAACAGCAGTTCTTGTGTTTTATACTGTAGCTTCATCTACAATGGAACAGGGTTCATATTTATTGATTTTGTTGCAAAAGATTTCAAAGTGCCTGATTATCGTTTGTATTTGCTGTAATAGAAACCAATTCTTTATTATCTCTGGGAGGAAAAAGGCACCACGGTAGCTTCTGTGGAATGTTAAACATTGCTGCAACATGCCTCTAGAGGATGCCATTGTTTTCAGTATTCCTGCGAGCACTTGCACTGCTATATAAAATATACCAAATATCCCCTTTTCCTGTTTGTTCTGACTTTCACAGTCAGAAATGTTACAGTTTAATAGTGCCTACATTGGGCAACTGTAAATTGAAAATGGAGATACTGTTTTGCAATTTCATGAGTCTTTGTTTTTTCCTTATCAGCACACCATGTGGTTCTCTCTGCTAACAATGGGTCTTCACCTCCATCGGAAGTTCAGATATTAGAAGAATCTATATATATATTCAACAATGGAAGAAGGCACTCATGAGTTAGGAGTAAACAGAAGCACATGCATGCCACCTAATTCAGCTGCCATCTTGCACAATGACAACAGCGCCAGCTCTGAAGTGGAAGGGGCAGTTTGTGAAATTTCACTCTTTTATGGGCCATCGACCAATGCAACAAAAACAGGGTGGCTAGAAAAACTGTCACCTCATCGATGAAATCTATTTTTTTAATCTTTGCTACCTGGTGCCCTGTAGTTTTTTAAAGTACAGAACTCCACTTCTATTAAATTGAATGTTGTTGTTATATGTTCGTAGAACGCCTTATAATATCCTTATATTTTACAATAGGGGGTGCATTATTCACTATGTAGCTTGCCCATTTTCTTATGGCACATACTGTAAATGATATCTTTATAAATAAGGCATTCTGTCATAATAATGTGCCATTTATATATTATCCTGTGTTTGTTTGTCTTTCTCCTTCCAAATCCATTAAGGGTAGCCATCTTTTCTGGAAAACATCCAGCACTTTTGGGGGAATGTAATAAAAGTTGTTAATGGAAAACATATTCGCAATGCAAAAAGTTATGTCTTTGTGCAAACAAATTTGCCTTTGTGTGAATTTAATATAGCGTTAGCAAACCCGGAAACTGTTTAGCGACCACTTCCAACAGGGGAAGAAGGTTTGCGAATTTTATAGTTTCCGCCAGTGCACAGTGTATGTAATAAACCTTCTTACTGAAAAAGTTGTTATGTTTGCTCCAAAAGATTACGACACCTTCAAGCACTTCTTAAAAGTGAGCAATTCGCAATTAAAATTCGCAATGCAATAACAGTTTAAGGAAGAGTATTACATTGCAAAATGCACATTTTTATTCTTATATGTGCAAATTGTTTTGCTCTTTGCGACTTTTATTACATTCCCCCATTTATATACAATATAATATATGGAATTTATCTTTACAGTATCTACATATTTCCCTGCCATCAGTTAAAGGTGTAATTTGACAATTTATTTCATGTTTTTCAAATTCTAAAATGGCCCCAGGTTCAACAGCCTCAGTTACATTACACTGATAAAAAAAATATAGTTTTCTTGAAGCTTAGGGCTCTACTTCATCAGCTTAAAACCATATATCTGTAAATACATCAACCCTTTAATAATGAAAACTTGTGCAACAAGCAGGTTAGAGATAACTGGCATACATACGGGTGCCTATTAAATAGTAAGTAAGGTTGAAAAAAGACACATGTCCATCGAGTTCAACCTTTTTTTTTTTTATTAACTACCTATCTGCCAGTTGATCCAGAGGAAGGCAAAAAAAACCCATCTGAAGCCTCTCCAATTTGCCTTAGAGGGGGAAAAATTCCTTCCTGACTCCAAAATGGCAATCGGACTAGTCCCTGGATCAACTTGGACTATGAGCTATTTCCCATAACCCTGTATTCCCTTACTTGCTAAAAAGCCATCCAACCCCTTCTTAAAGCTATCTAATGTATCAGCCTGTACCACTGATTCAGGGAGAGAATTCCATATCTTCACAGCTCTCACTATAAAAAAACCTTCCGAATATTTAGGCGAACCTCTTTTCTTCTAATCGGAATGGGTGACCTTGTGTCAGCTGGAAAGACGTACTGGTAAATAAAGCATTAGAGATTATTATATGATCCCCTTATATATTTATACATAGTCATCATATCACCCCTTAGGCGCCTCTTCTCCAGCGTGAACATCCCCAATTTGGCCAGTCTTTCCTCATAGCTAAGATTTTCAATACCTTTTACCAGCTTAGTTGCCCTTCTCTGTACCCTCTCTAATACAATAATGTCCTGTTTGAGTGATGGAGACCAAAACTGTACGGCATATTCTAGATGGGGCCTTACAAGTGCTCTATACAGTGGAAGAATGACCCCCTCCTCCCTTGACTCTATGCCCCTTTTAATACAGCTCAAGACCTTATTTGCCCTTGATGCTGCTGACTGGCATTGCTTGCTACAGCCAAGTTTATCATCTACAAGGACTCCAAGGTCCTTTTCCATAATGGATTTGCCTAGTGCAGTCCCATTAAGGGTATAAGTGGATATTTTTACATCCCAGGTGCATGACTTTACATTTATCAACATTGAATCTCATTTGCCACTTAGCTGCCCAGATTGCCAGTTTGTCAAGATCATGTTGCAAGGATGCCACATCCTGGATGGAATTAATTGGGCTGGATAATTTTGTGTCATCTGCAAACACTGATACATTACTTACAACACCCTCCCCTAAGTCATTAATGAACAAGTTAAATAAAAGTGGACCCAATACTGAGCCCTGGGGGACCCCACTAAGAACCTTACTCCAAGTAGAGAATGTCCCATTAACAACTACCCTCTGTACCCGATCCTGTAGCCAGTTTCCTATCCATGTGCAAACGACTTCATTAAGCCCAACAGACCTTAGTTTAGAAAGCAGTCGTTTGTGGGGCACAGTATCAAACACTTTGGCGAAATCCAAATAGATCACATCTACTGCCCCCCCACTATCCAGAATCTTACTTACCACATCATAAAATGCAATCAAATTAGTCTGACATGACCTATCCTTCATAAAGCCATGCTGATTGTTGCTCATAATGCCATTCATTAGGACATTCATTAAGCCTTCAAATAATTTGCCCACCACAGATGTCAAGCTTACTGGCCTATAATTGCCAGGCTGAGATCGTAATCCCTTTTTAAATATTGGAATAACATCAGCTTTTCTCCAATCCATAGGCACCATACCAGATGACAGTGAATCTGAGAAAATCAGAAATAAGGGCTGGTCTAAAACTGAACTAAGCTCTCTTAGAACCCGGGAGTGTATGCCATCAGGCCCTAGAGCCTTGTTTACATTAATTTGTATTAAAGCTTTTTGAATCATATCCTGAGTCAGCCACTGACTAGATTGAGCTGAACCATTCGTGCAGTTATTAAGTGAGCCTGTGAACCCAGACTCCTCTATTGTATACACTGAAGAAAAGAACTGATTTAACACATTTGCCTTATCTGTATCTGTTACAACCATACTGGTACCATTATTTAATGGAGCAACACTCTCAACCTGCATCTTTTTACTATTAATATATTTAAAAAACTTTTTAGGGTTAGTTTTCACCTCCACCGCAATTAACTCTTCATTTCTTTTCTTAGCCTTCCAGATTGCTGATTTACAACATTTATTACAGTGTTTATATTCATTAAATGCAGCTTCTATCCCTACAGATTTGTAGTTTTTAAATGCCTTTCTCTTCTGTCCCATTAACTTCTTTACTTCTGTATTAAGCCACACAGGATGATTCTTAGAGCTTCTACGTTTAGTCCTTAAGGGAATAAATTGAGAACAGTAATGATTTAATATCATTTTAAAGGACAACCATTTCTGTTCTGTGTTTTTAGCTGAAAACCTAATGCCCCAATCAATGCTCTGTAGGGCAGCCCTCAAGGCACTAAAATTAGCTTTTGCAAAATTCATGGTTTTTGTTGCCCCAGTATATTTTTGTTTTTTGCACCAGACATTACAAGATATAACCTTATGGTCACTATTACCCAGGGGTTCAATGACTTGCACATTTGCTATAAGTTCTGGCTCATTTGAGATCACTAAATCAAGAATAGCATTTTTTCTGGTAGGCTCCTCAACAACCTGTGCTAAAAAATTGTCGTGCAATAAGTTTATAAACTTGTTCCCATTAACTGATCTAGCAGTACCGTTGCTCCAGTCAATATCTGGGTAATTAAAATCCCCCATTATCATTACTTTACCTAAACTTGAATGCTTGAATATTAAACTGAATGCTTGGGACCTGGGATTTTCTGGATAATTGATCTGTATGTAATTTGAACCTCCATATATTGCCTAATTAAAATGAATTTAAATGTTAAGTAAACCAAATAATATTGTTTTGCTTCCAATCAGGATTAATTATATCTTTGTTGGGATAAAGTAAAAGGTACTGTTTTATTATTACAGAGAAAAAGGAAATACTTTTTAAAAAAATATGAATTATTTGATTAGAATTGAGTTTATGGGAGACAGTCTTCCAGTAATTCAGAGCTTTTTGGATAATGGGTTTCCAGATAACGTCCATACCAACATCAGAGCCTGAAATGCGATGACATCCTTAGGCGAGGTTCTAGTTGAAACCATTCTCTGGCACTGATGAACCTTAACCTAAGTAACCTATGACCCTAAGAATAATATTTTATTCTTTACTTTTGAAAATCAGCAAATGCTGCAACCTAATATAACTAGCATGGTTTAGCATGCATTTTTTTATGAGCCCACTCTCACACACGCACCTTCAGGAACTGTGAAACAGCTAATTGCTATTCTCATTTAGGCTTATGGTTAAATTTACACTTTGAAGCATCTCTGATATTTCATCAGAAAATGCTAAATAATATCTATTTATGAGCTGAACAGGCAGATAAATAAACACATATTTCCCTTCTTTCATCAGACACATGAGTGCACCATGATATATAATTCTGTGAAATATACATCTAAATATATCTATCCAGAATACACTTAACGCATGACATCAATAATGTATCTGTCTTTCAGAAGTTGCATGTTTCAAAAGAGATGAGTAAAAGTTGACGGAATGCATCTTTCTTACTATAGCAAAGACCGGGTAAGGAAACAAAACTTTTTTTCCTTTGTGATGTATTGATGGAAAGACTCGTCTCAAGGCTTCTGTAAACAATGAGGGAGTTACGGTTTCATTCTATGTTTCTGTCTGAGACACACATCTTATACACAACGATAGCTTTTTCTCACTTTCTCAAAGCTTGCAAGCGTTATCTATTCATTATAGGTATCTTACTATAGTACAGTTGTATTAGATTATGTATCCATGAGTGCAGCCAGTACTTCCAATGATGTTTTAAAGATATAACCTTGGAGTCATGCCATAAAAACAGCATTTGAAAGGGTTACAAGACTAGGGATAATAATAGATCATATGATTTTTTATATTATACTCAACTGCTTTGGAAATTAACAAAGACTCACAAAAAGAAGGTTTCAGAGTTTGAAAGCCAGTCTGTATATGCATTATATTGATGGATATGAATATATGAAGCCAGTGATGTATGAAGTAAATGCAGAAATGTACAATTCTGTGTTTTAACACGGAGATCAGACTAAAATCAATGGGAAGGCATAGAAGAAACCAACTGATGCTGGCCATAAAATGGCGCAAAACCAATATCAATGTATTATGGATATCGGTTGATTTGGGGACCGGGCAAAGCACCATGTTTGCCAGTTCCTGTTGACAATGGAGATCAACCACGGCGTCTCTTTATTTTTGCTGTGCCAATCATTTGCACCAACAAAGGCAGCTATATCATGTATTACCCTTGATCCAAATCACAACGGTAAGGTCACTATACTGTGCCTCGCCCCTTATATGTTCTCTTTCTATTCAATTCATGGTTTGCTTGGTTGGCACATGTATGGCTACCTCAAGTCAGACAAAAACAATTAAGCGGGTTGTCTTAATTGATGGACTGATATGGATGCAGATGTTTTTAAGTGGGATGGGGTGCTCATTGGATGGTTTTCATAGAGCGGCTGGTGACCCAGTGGCTCTTGGCCAGGAAACTCTGTTAAAGGAAAACTATACCCCCAAAATGAAAACTTAAGCAACAGATAGTTCATATCATATTAAGTGGCATATTAAAGAATCTTACCAAACTGGAATATATATTTAAGAAAATATTGCCCTTTTACATCTCTTGCCTTGAGCCACCATTTCGTGATGGTCTCTGTGCTGTCTCAGAGATCACCTGACCAGAAATACTTCAACTCTAACTGTAACAGGAAGAAGTGTGGAAGCAAAAGACACAACTCTGCCTGTTAATTGGCTCATGTGACCTGACTTGTATGGTTTGTTGGTATGTTTGTGAGTACAGTGAATCCTATGATCCCAGGGGGTGGCCCTTATTTTTTAAAATGGCAATTTTCTATTTATGATTACCCAATGGCACATACTACTAGAAAAGTATATTATTATAAAAATCGTTTATTTACATGAAGCAGAGTTTTACACATGAGGTGTTTTATGCAATATCTTTTTATAGAGACCTACATTGTTCGGGGGGTATAGTTTTCCTTTAAGGTTATTTTATATGTTCATTGTCAAATGTTTAATACAGCTCCATTATTAAACTGACCCAGTAAAGATTAACAAATGCACTCACTGGTGACTTTGGATCACACCTTCTAATAATGGCTTGAGGCATGGAGTATCAATTGTAATAATGGATTTGTTGTTGTCCACTGAAATAATTAACAAAGCCATGGCATTACTTGCCCTGTTTGGCCATAGTTGAGAATGAAGACACAACAGATCCTTGGCATGGTTCTTGATGACTGTCACAGGATGATTTTGAGGTAGTCTCTGGCATTAAATGAACAATATATTGACTATATAATACCCTTGTGTTCTACCTTTTTTCAGGACATGTTTTCAAAGGGGAAAATTTCTCTGCCTGCCATTGTGAAAATAAACAAAATGGGAGAAAGCAAATTTGAAGTGGTCACCATGCAAAGGACATTTGTGTTTTGAGCAGATGCATTTCATCTACCAAATATAATGAAGGAAAGACTGAGATAAGCTCTTTGCAACTGCGGCCACAATCATTTTCTCATGATGCATTTTTAAGAATTCCTGAGATTTGGTAACCTCTGTTTGATAAAATTAATTCTAGACTGTAATTATTCTCAGGTGTCATATTAGGAGTCTGTCAGAAGAACTCACTCGGGGGTCTCCGCTGTCTGATCAGTTTGGGCTTTTTACTCTTGCGAAGCTAATGGGAACACAAACAAAGGGATCAAATCAGCAGGGTTAATGGGGGAAATATAGATTCTCTTCCAAAGAACACTTGAAATCAGCGAATAAATGTTATCCTAGTGAAGAGTTTTTTTATTTATAAAAATATGTAAAGGAAATTTTGATTTTAAACTCCCCCCCAAAAAAAATATATATATATATATATATATTTATTTAAATAAGTGTACATGATTCCTTATATTGAGAGGGAACTGTGATAGTCTGCCTTTGACTTGAAGGAAGTCTTTCTCTACCCCCTTAGGCTCACAATGTCATTCAATTTCACCATTAACATTGTGAGGTGTTTTATTCTGGGATTTCAAGTCCCTCTGCTTTCCAGAGAAACAGTGCACTTCCCATCATGGAATCCAATGGAACAGGCTGAATGACTCTGCCAGCCTAAGAAGGTGGGGAAGTGGTCAGAGGAGACCATCATGTCTTCTTCTCAATCTGTGAAATTATGTATGTCTGTAAACCAGTATGACTGAATTTATATTAAAGTGATGAGGGTGCTATTCAAAGCACTTTTGCAATCTCCAGTCTTTTTTTCTTTATTTGTAATTCCAAGATATTAAGGGATAAATGCATTTTGTTACAACAGTGCCACTTGCTAGTCATTTTCCAACCATTCTGACCACAAAGTAGTCAAGGCTCAGATTACACAGCAGATAACAGATAAACTCTGTAGAACATATTGGTGTTATCTGTATCCACTATTTAACCTGTGCCATATACACTTTTTTCAATTTCTGCCATTACTACACAGCAGCTTGTTTATATGAACTATAGTAGTGTTTCTGAAGCAAACATATCAGTTTTACCACTGCAGGGCAACAGTAGATGATATTTTCATTACTTTAAAACACTTTCATTTTTGGCGTTACTGTTCCTTTAAGCTGCACATTTTTCTGCCAGCTGTAAACAGTTTGGTTTAATGCAATGCAATTTGGAGACCTCAGTTATTTTACTTTTTACACTAAGAGGGTTGTTTGTGAGGTTTTTTGTACCTTGAATAAACTCACAACTTGAGTGTTCCTTTATTTATGAAAAACCCCAAATGTAAAAACTTGATTGAATGCAATTGGGGGAAAAAACTTGAATACTCTGATCAAGTTATAGGCTAAAAAACCTCAAATACCTTGAATTTATCGAGTTTTCAAATGCAGACAACTGCAAAAAAAAATCATGAAGCGGGGGCATAACTATAGAGGAAGCAGAGCCTGTGACTGCAGGGGGCACAGGAGTTATAGGGGGCCCCAGAAGACCCTACTTCATATACAGTTTCAATAAATGTTTGTAAAAAAGTCAACCTCTAATCATTTTGGGGGCCTGAAAAATAACTTGCTTTGGGGCCCATTAATATCGAGTTATGCCACTGTCGTGAAGGCAAAAAACATATTGAAATGGATGAAGGGACCTCTGCCATTGACTTCTACATGACCTCCATAGGTTTTAGCTGGAGTATTTTCATATTCTGGCTTTTAGCAGCTTCGGGGTATAATAAATCCCGAAAAAATGTTTTCTTCCAAATACTCGAATTTTTCAGGAAAACACAACTCGACCTTTAATAAATAACCCACCTTTCTTTGTTACATAATAATAGAAACTTTGTTTTGTCCGACCACAGGCTAGCTGAAGTTTTGGGAGAGTAACTGGAGATTCCTTCTTCGATTTCTATTAACTCTTTATCTAAAAAATGTTGGAACGATTACGGGTCAGACCCACACCCATTAATTAAAGTTTCCAATAAATGGACTGAGTTCCTACATTATCAAATGTCCCCATCAGACTTAGTGAAGTCTGTTTATGATTTCAATAAATTGATTTTAGCAGAGAGTTGGGGGATACAACATTTCAAGTTAGTTCACTAATTTTTTTCTGAAAGTACCTCTTCTAGTCCTGTATCATATTGTCCCAAATGCGATGAGACCAATGTGTCCCTTTTCCAATATTTATGGACTTATTAGTAAGTTTTGGAGGGAAGTCACCAGTTTTCTGAATATAAGTCTGAAAATAAAAATTAAATTTTCTCCAGGTTTTGCTTTGTTGCATCTAGATGAAAATAGGCTTTCTTCAATTTTTAATATTGAATTTATGTCCCAAGAGAATAAAATTTTGACAAATTTATTTTTAGCAGCCTCCAAGAAGGCATTATTTAATTTTTGGCTACAAAAGGAGCCCCTCTCATTGTCAGACATAATTTCTTATATGAACCAGCTTTGTTGGCAGGAAGCTTTATTAGTAAAAACAAAAGGAAATAATTCCAAAGAGTCTATGGTCTCTTTACCTTAGGATCTTATACAGGAAAATACTTCAGCAGCACTCCGATTATGGTGAAAAAATTGATACTCTATTCGTGCCTCAAGCTAAGCGACGTTTCGAGCTTTTCCAGCCCTTTATCAAGCTTATAAAGGGCTGGAAAAGCTTGAAACGTCGCTTAGCTTGAGGCACAAATAAAGTACCAATTTTTTCACCATAATTGGAGTGCTGCTGAAGTATTTTCTTGTATGTGAACCAGACCTGGGCAGACAGGGTCACAGACAGCACCCGACACTGCAAAGAGCGGTGAGAGTGTGTGTGTAGCACTACTTTGTGTTTGTTGGATTATATTTACCTTGGGATCTGTGACTCCAGCACTAAAAGTCAAATATCTCAGTTCCTTCAATTGTAAATAGAATGCAAGTTTGGATATTTGACATTTCCAAGGACAATAGACTTTTTTCTATCTTTTTTTTTTTTTTTTTTTTTTGATTGTGTTTGCATCCACTGGTATAGTTAGTTTTAGTTAGTTCTTGTTAGTTTATTTTATATTTACTTCATTGTAAATTCTACATTTTGAATATTGTGTCATTATACTAATTGCAGCACATTTTCTTTTTCTTTTTTTTCTGCATTCTACTTGTTGTCATATTGTCTTTTTGGTTTATTGTAAAATCAAATAAAATATTTTGAAACATAATAAATAACCCACTTAAACAATGTAGCACATGCTTGTTTTCCCCTTTCATTTGAATTGGGTATTGCTTGGTATATTTCACCTGAATATTCTTTCTAATCTCTGCTATTAGTCTGACATCCGATCCTAGAGGACAGAGGACAGGTGACTGGATTGGCACACTGCAGCGAGCTTCAAAATCCGAGCCTTATGAGTTGCCGGGTCTCGGTGTCAATGAGAAAAATTGATATCTTGAGCTGAAAGGTTATAAAAATAAATCCTTCACTGTGATAAACGGAAGCAAATTATGAGTAAAACCAAACAGGTAAGACTTCAATCCTATTTCACTTCATGCCTTCTAAAGTTGGTAGAGGGGGGAAAATGTTGTTAAAAAAAAACCACAGGCATGGAATCCCTTATCAGGAAATCCATTATCCAGAAAGCTTTAAATTATGGGAAGGCTATCTGCCATAGACCATTTTATTCAGATAATTATAATGTAAAATTATTTCCTTCTTCTCTGTAATAATAAACCTTGTATTTGATCCCAACTAAGATACAATTAATCCTTATTAGAGGACTGGGTTTAATTAATGATTTTTAGTAGCCTTAGGGATAATGTCATGATTTTTTTTTTCTTCAAAACACATCAGTTAATAGAGCTGCTCCAGTAGACTTCTGCACTGAAATCCGTTTCTCAAAAGAGCCAACGGATTTTTGAAATCTGACATGGGGCTAAACATATTGTTAGTTTCCCAGCTGCCCCCAGTCATGTTACTTGTGCTCCGATAAACTTCAATCACTCTTTACTGCTGTACTACAAGTTGGAGTGATATCACCTTCTCCCTCCCCCCCAGCAACCTAACAACAGAACAATGGGAAGGTAACCAGATAGCAGCTCTCTAACACAAGATAACAGCTCCCTGGTAGATCTAAGAACAGCACTCAATAGTAAAATCCAGGTCCAACTGCGACACATTCAGTTACATTGAGTAGGAGAAACAACAGCCTGCCAGAAAGCTGTTCCATCCTAAAGTGCTGGCTCTTTCTGAAAGCCCCTGCCCAGGCAAAATGACCTGAGATGCACCTACACACCTATATTACAACTAAAAAAATACAGTTGCTGGTTCAGGAATGACATTTTATATCATAGAGTGAATTATTTGCAGTGTAAACAGTGTAATTTAGAAATAAAAACTACATCATAAAAATCATGACAAAATCCCTTTAAGGTATGGAGATGCAAGACCCCTTATCTGGAAAATTCCAGATACTGAGCATTCTGGATACAGGAATAGAAGCCAAGGACATTTTTAGGAGAAAGCGAATGAATAACAGTATAGACAATTTTGCTGTTGGATGGCAGGGTGGCTATATCCCTCCATGCTATTTAAATATATGGCATGGCATGTTGCCAATTAATACATGGCATGGCCTAGATCACTGGCACAAAAGTACTTTTGACGTGGTAGGTTCTACAATATGTGGCAAGCAAAGAGTTAATTAACATAGTAACATAGTAATTTTAAGTTCTGTGAGTCTTGTTTCTCTGTATCTTTGAGATCATTCATAACAGCATGATGTATAATGTTACTTATGCGTTTGTCTGTATCTTGCGATAATTTGTGGCACCTTTATTACACTGTTGATTAAAGAAAGTGGGAAACTGTAGTCTGTATCTCACAAAATATCACAGCACCACTCTAAATGGTTAAAAGGGTGGTTTACCTATATGTTAACTCTTAGTATGTTATAAAATGGACAATTCTAAGCAACTTTTAAATTGGTCTTCATTATTTAATTTTTTTTTTATAGTTTTTTGATTATTTGTCTTTTTTTCTGGCTCTTTCTGGCGTTCAGATGGGGGTCATTGAACCCATCTAAAACAAATGCTCTGTAAGGTAAATGTATTGTTGTTGTTACTTTTTATTACTCATCTTTCTATCCCGGCCTCTCCTATTCATAATCCAGTCTCTTATTCAAATCAATGCATGGCTGCTAGGGTCATTTTCACGCTAGGAACCAGATTTCTGAAATTGCAAACTGGAGAGCTGCTGAATAAAAAGCTAAATAAAGCAAAAACACAAATAATAAAAAAATGAAAACCAATTACACATTGTCTCAGAATATCACTCTCTACATCAGTGATCCCCAACGAGTAGCTCGTGAGCAACATGTTGCTCTCCAACCCAGTGTCGGACTGGCCCACCGGGATACCAGGAAAACTCCCAGTGGGCCCAGGTGTCAGTGGGCCTCTTGCTTCTAACCATTTGGTCTATTTCGTGGTCATTCCCTTTTTCTTTATAGGAAATAATGCTAAATAATGGAAGAATAGAGTAAGTAGATATAAAAGACTAGGAGAATAAAGAGGTTGAGTGGGGAGAGAAAGAATAATAGTTTGGAAAGTGGGCCCCTGGTCTAAGGTTTTCTGGGGGGCCCCTGGCATCTCAGTCTAACACTGCTCCAACCCCTTGGACGTTGCTCCCAGTGACCTCAAAGCAGGAGCTTATTTTTGAATTCCAGGCAAGTTTTGGTTGCATAACAACCAGATGTATTGCCAAACAAAGCCTCAATGTAGGTTGATAATCCACATAGGGGCTACCAATTGGACAATCACAACACTTATATGGCACCCCAAGAACATTTTTCATGCTTGTGTCGCTCCCCAATTCCTTTTACTTCTGAATGTTGCTCACCGGTTCAAAAGGTTAGAGATCCCTACTCTACATCATACTAAATGTTAATTTAAAGGTAAACAGCCCCTTAAAGGACAGGCCTCCTTGTAAGAATGCCCCATTTTTGCATGGAGATCCCCTGTCCCTTTTTCTGCCAGAATACAGCGGTGGTCAGAACACGCTATGTGTCACAGGCCTTAGGCTTTATTGCTTCCTTTTATATCCACCATCATTACTTCTATTGTGATGTCAGTGATTGCACCATGGCATCACACTGCCCATAGAAATACCTGTTTAAGTATAGGATCCATTATCTGGAAACTCCTTATCCAGAGAGATTCGAATTAAGGGAAGACCATCTCCCATAGACTCCATTTTAAATTATAATTATTTTTTTCTCTGTAATAATAAAACAGTAGCTTGTACTTGATCCAAACTGCAATATAATTAATCTTTATTGGAAGCAAAACACTTCTAGTGGGTTTATTAAATATTTTATTGCATTTTAGTAGACTCAAGTTATAGTGAAGCAAATTACGGAAAGACCCCCTTAATCACAGGGTTCCAAGCATTCTGGATAACAGGTCCCATACTTGTACTGAGCAACAAAGCTGCATAGTTTATCTATTGAAGGATATTTGCACCACACTGACGCTTTAATACCAGAAATGAATTTTCTATGCCCGCTCTCAAATCATTTCATTGTTCTAGTTATGTCAATTAATAATGTCATTGTTTGGTGGCTGGGAAATCTTTGGTGGACATCTCATGTGTAGTATATACCTGTAATTATTTTCTAATGTTGGCCAAATACATGACTATTAGTGATGGGCGAATTTGTGTGAAACGGCGAAAAATTAGCGAAACTGCGCCGGTGTCTCATTTTTGACGCTGGTGCCCATTTTTGATGCCAGCGCCCGTTTTTGATGCCGGCGTCCGTTTTTTCAGAAAATTTTTTTTTGACGCCGGCAAATTTTTGGCGCGAATTTTCGCAGGCGTTTCGCAAGTTTATTCTCTGGCGGCGAATCGCGCAAATTCGCCATGAATTCGCGCCTGCTGAATAAATTCGCCCCTTCACTAATGACTATAAAGGATCAGCCCTGGCCTAGTCAACATTTGATTCATTTGATATTTCTCCACTACTTTGCCGCACATTTGAAATAGGAAATCATCTTTACCTGCAACTTGTTTTACTACAACTCCCTGCATTGTAGCATTATTTATTGTGCACTGATGAGCCCCCTCTTTGTAATAAACTTTAGTAATAATGTATGAAGTATATGAAATGTAGTTGATGGCAGCCGGAGGATCTCTATAAAGCTGGGGCTGGGGCTTATACCATTAACCTGACGGACAAAGGCCAGTGTATATGCTGTTAGCTTTGGGATTTACATTTTAGGGACTGACAGCAGCAAGGGGAAAACAATTCAAAACATTTATTAAGGTTTCTTTACTGGCTGTGAAAATCTGAAGTGTAACAATCACACCACTAGAGGACAATGTTGCCTTTGGAAAGAGTACTGTGCAAAAGCAAGTGAGTAACAAAACAGAGAATTCACAAAGGGATGAGCTAATACTGTTCTTATATTGGCACTCACATCCATGCTAGAACTACTCCCATTGTGATTTATAGAGCTTTATTATGACTGCAGTGCTAAAACTTACCTAGTGTTAAAATAAGAACACATCATACTGAATTCTATTAACTCTAGTGAAGGGGGGGAGGAGAAAAAGTGGCTCTTTATATTGTGTTTTTCTGAGACTTTCTGAAAGATCTCTTGTGAAATTTGATGCACCGCTTAGTGTAGTTCCACTTACAGCTTCCAGTTTTTTTTCTCTACTTTTTTTCTTTTTACAGTGTAATTAATGTATATTTCAACTCTAGCAGACAACGCATTCAGGGCCTGTATATAATGCACTGATAGAACGCTGAGCCACAAGGGTGCTGAATGTTCTATAATGTTGTCTGTACAATTGTTTAAATAGTGATAATATGATAATTCATTAATTGCTTCAGAGCCAATCACTATTTATTTTAAACAGCTCATTATTCTATGGCTGCCTGCTTCCCCTGAGTTGTTACCCTGCACCTGTTTCCTACAATAAAAACCATTATAAAATCCTACACCCGTAACCCAATATGTATGAACAATTAGCTGAACCAAATGTGCCCAGCTGGATGCCTCAATAGACTAGCAATGTCCAACTTACAAATACAACTTTAAGCACCCCTATCAGAAATTGCTCGGCGCTATAGTTTAGTTTAGTACAGCAGGTACCAAAGCATTTGGTTTAAGTTAATTTAGAAGAAAATCGTGTTAATTAATCTTTTCAATCCCCAACCTAAACTGCACCAGTGCAGACCCGGCAGGAGAAATCAAAGTGGGCACCCCACAGCACCAAGCATACTTCCAGGTAGAAGTGGAGTAACTTGGGCTTGTCGGCCTACCCCTGCATCAATTCTACTGAGGGTTTCCAGTGTAAACAGTCCCTCCTCTCCAGGCCCCCCTCTGGCCTGCTTGTTCCACACCTCCCAGCTTTCACTGCTCTGGTATTTTAAAAGGACTAGAGGTGCTTGGCAGGGGGCCATGAAGCAGCAGACTAGTGATGTGCGGGTGGGGTTTTTCCTGACCCTAACCCGCCCTCCCTCATCCTGTGCCCGCCTGCACCCGACTTCCGGGTTCCTTTTATAGACCCACGCCGTCCCACAGATGATGTAACAAAAGGGGCGGGATGAGCAGGAGCACGGCTATAAAGCCGGAAGTCAGAAGCCGGCATTTGAAGGTGGCTGATGGGGAAAGCAGGAGAAGAGCTCAACCCGCACCCGCGGGTATCGGGCTCCTTCACATTACTACAGCAGACCAAGAGGTCTGGGCCCCCCTGTAGCCTTAGGGACTGCTGTATAGGTTGTTACTCCACTGCCTCCAAAGCAGAGTGCAGGCAATTTCAAAGGCACTGGGGTTTTGCAGCAGTGTTGGCATGGGGGACTTCAACTGTTTCCAGTGGGCCCAGTTACCCCACTCCAGACCCCTAGTAGTGAGCAATTGCCAAAACTGTTCATAAAAAGCCGGCGGGTTGGTAGGTGCAATATTCAGGGCCAGTCCTATCAAATGTGGGGCCCAATTGGGGTTGCTACCTGTCCGGTAAAAATTATGGTTGATCCCAATGTTATTAATAGGGAAAAATTATAAAATATAGAGGAAGGCCAGTATTTTTTTTCCAGAAAAGGTGGCAACCCTAGGCCCAATTGGGATCATTTTGGCAGGGCCCCCAGACAAGGTGTTGCTGACTACTGACACACCAAGTATATAAGAAAATAGGGAAAAATAGGATATAGGGGTACACAGGGGAAGAGAGAGGGAGGAAACAGGAGCACATGGTGCACGAAAGATTGAGAGCAAATAGGACCCAAAAGAACAGGAAAGAGGGAGCAAATAGGGGCACACAGCGACAGGAGAAAGAAGGAGAAAATAAAGGCACACAGGGTAAGCGAGAGAAAGGAAGAGGAAATACAGTAGGAGCATACAGGGTAAGGGAGAGAGAAAAAGGAAGAAATCTCGGCACACAGGGGAAGAAAGAGAGATAAAAAGGAAGAAATAGGGCACAAGGGGTGAGATAGAGAGAAAAAGGAAGAAATAGGGGCACATGGGGTAAGATAGAGAGAAAAAAGAAGAAATAGGGGAACACAGGGTAAAATAGAGAGAAAAAGGAAGAAATAGGAAGGAAAGAGGAATTCTTGTCCCCGCTCCCCCCTGGTGCGGGGCCCCCAGAGGAGCGGGGCCCTATTGAGCCCAATCGGTCTAATAGGCCTAAGACCGGCCCTGGCCATATTGCAGCCTGATATTCTCTTCCCAGTGATATCTAACCTGGAGAAGTCATGTTCAAATTGTCTTCTACTATACCTGCTCCTGGTGAAAGATTGCTGGGAGGAGAACATCAAGTTTGCTATGAGGAGAACATCCTGTAAAGTATATCCTTATAAATGGTGCTTAGTGATGCCGTCGGTTATAATCGCAGCTTAGTGATGTTATTTCTGTCACATGACTCACTGAAACTTGCGTATTATAATAATTAAAGTACCTCCTGTTGCCCAGAGTTACATAACCTGTTTTTATATGGTTATGGAACTCCTCTGTAACTTATAATATCCTTATATGCTATTAGGTCGATGAAATTGAGTCTATGGGAGAAGGCCTTTCCTTAAAGGGATACTGTCATGGGAAAAACATTTTTTTTCCCAAAATGAATCAGTTAATAGTGCTGCTCCAGCAGAATTCTGCACTGAAATACATTTCTCAAAAGAGCAAACAGATTTTTTTATATTCAATTTTGAAATCTGACATGGGGCTAGACATTTCCCAGCTGTCCCAAGTCATGTGACTTGTGCTCTGATAAACTTCATAAACTGCTGTACTGCAAGTTGGAGTGATATCACCCCCTCCCTTCCCCCCCCAGCAGCCAAGCAAAAGAACAATGGGAAGGTAACCAGATAACAGCTCCCTAACACAAGATAACAGCTGCCTGGTAGATCTAAGAACAACACTCAATAGTAAAAACCCATGTCTCACTGAGACACATTCAGTTACATTGAGAAGGAAAAACAGCAGCCTGCCAGAAAGCATTTCTCTCCTAAAGTGCAGGCACAAGTCACATGACCAGGGGCAGCTGGGAAATTAACAAAATGTCTAGCCCCATGTCAGATTTGAAAATTGAATATAAAAAAAACTGTTTGCTCTTTTGAGAAATGGATTTCAGTGCAGAATTCTGCTGGAGTAGCACTATTAACTGATGCCTTTTGAAAAAAACATGTTTTCTGATGACAGGATCCCTTTAATTCAGAGCTTTCTGGATAACTGGTTTCCGGATAACGGCGTATTATAATAATTAAAGTACCCCCTGTTGCCCAGAGTTACATAACCTGTTTTTATATGGTTATGGAACTCCTCGGTAACTTATAATATCCTTATATCCAATTAGGTCTTTTTAATGAGACGGGTGGCTTATTTAATTGATTGTACTGTAGGTGGTATATATATTGTTTGTATATATTGCTAATTATCAATTAAAGACAAGCAAGTTATCTTCTATAAACCATATACTTTCCATGTGTTGACTCTGATGTTTTGCAAATAAACCTTTCAAAAAACGAATTAGGGATTATCTGCTCAGAAGGGTGAACTTGATGGGCTACTACTTCGTAATATCTGTTTTTATAACTCTACTACACTTTATTATGGGAACATACGGCCTAAATGCAGCTCATCCTTTTAGAACACACCCCCTTATATGTATTCCAAATACCACTTAAATCTGGGTATCACTTCTCTCCTGACTGCAAGTAGTTGAAGATCTATAACCCATATATTGGGGTATTTATAGGGATATGTAATAAAAGGCACCAGGTTTGCCCAGGAGCAGTAAATAATAGCAAATAGATATAGGTATATATAGTTTATGTGAGGGTATGGAGGGGTCATTGTGAATGTGTTTGTATATATGGATGCTGGGTTTCACTTGGAGGGGTTGGACTTGATGGACTTTTTTTCAACCCATCTTAACTATGTAAGTATGTAATCAGCAGGTAGCATTTACAGGTCACCTCTTTAAAAGCAAATATTTTATTGGTTGCTATGGGTTATTGCTCCTGGACAAACGTAGGGCCTTTTATTACACATGGGGGGGGGGGGTTAGTGGTCCAAACTAATTTGAACATTTCAAAATGCAAAATGATCTTGCAATATACTAAGGCGCATGAAGAAATGAAACATGATTCATGGTCTATGGATATTTTTATTAATTAGACGTGCCAAGGTCTATTTTATGAAATGTGTAAAGCCTCGTTTACTACACCTACGAGTATGGGTTCCGTTATCAAGAAACCAGTTATCCAGAAAGCTCTGAATTAAGGAAAGGCCTTCTGCCATAGACTCAATTTCATCAAAATAATCCAAAATTTTTAATTATGATTTCCTTTTTCTCTGGAATAAAAAAAAACAGTAGTTTGTACTTGATCCAAATTAAGGTATAATTAATATTTATTGGAAGCAAAACCAGCCAGCTTGGGTTTATTTAAGACTTTCTAGTAGACTTGAGGTATGAAGTATCCAAATTAAGAAAAAAATCTGTTATAGGAAAACCCCAGGTCCGCAGCATTCTGGATAACAGGTCCCAATCCTGTACTGTTGCAATTGCAACGTGCTGAAACAGAAACAAATCTGTCAACATGCACAGTGTTCCATATTAACTATACATATATATTGGGGCTAATTTATTATAATTTGTGTTTCCTTGATGCAAGTCCAGTGTCCCCCAAAGGGTTGTGTCAATAGTTGCAATAGATTTGTAGCAAATAAATCACACGTTACCATCAATATTAATTGCTAGCGGCAACTTTGCAATGACACTAAAATTCTGGGGAATCAAACTCTGCATCAATAGGAAAAAATGCTGATGTATCCTCCAGTTCTGTAGCACAGAAAACATTAGTAGGTAGCATTTATTTGCTGTTCGGCATGAATCACCTGATGGGGTTGCTCTTGGTAACCAGACTTGGAAAAAACTTTGCATCTGTTATTGAAGTACCTCATAATACCATCTGCCATAAGATATCACAGGTGGCTATAGTAATTGTCAGTTAACATTATTAAGATAGGAATATGTGACAAGTATCAAAATATCACATTTATATAAAAAAAAACACAGGAAAAGAAGAAGAATCATATTCATGGCAAAACATATTTATATTATTTATTAGAAATAATATTTAATTACTCCTTTACAGAAAAATAAAAGAAAACATTACAGAATATGTTAAATTGTAAATGATTCTTTATTATGGGGCTCATTTACAAATGCAAGGACAAAGCACATGATTGTGCCCAGACATAGATACTTGTGAATATTCGCTAGAGCTTAATGAGAAACTATCATGATTTTTTTTTAATATTGAAAATATAAAGTCTAGACACATTTGATGTATAGCTTTTTAATTGATTTAAGAAGTTTCTTATTTCAGTATGATGAAGCTTATATTACATTTTCTTTTTCTCGATAGTAGATCATTTTGCCAACATTTAGTAAAGACTGCAATGGCAAGGTACAAAACACAGGGCAAGAGAGTCCTAGAATTTACACCAACATTGAGGAGGTTTTACTACAAGGCTTTCCTTAGGGCAGGGGTTCCCAACCTGTTTTACACCAGCATTTTACACCAGCATTGAGGAGGTGTTACTACTAGACTTTCCTTAGGGCAGGGGTTCCCAACCTGTTTTACTTGTGAGCCACATTGAGATTTAAAAAGAGTTGGGGAGCAGCACAAGCATGAAAAATGTTCCTGTGGTTGTCAAATAAGGGCTATGATGGGTTAGCCCCTATGTGGACTGGCAGCCTACAGGAGGCTCTGTTTGACAGTACACCTTGTTTTTATGCAACCAAAACCTGCCTCCAAGCCAGGAATTCCAAAATAATTACCTGCTTTGAGGCCACATGAAGCAACAACCATGGGTTGGTGAGCAACATGTTGCCCGGGAGCCACTGTTTGCGGATCACTGCCTTAGTGTGTTGTGTCTATAGGGGGTTTTACTTAGAGGAAAAGCAGTTTACAAAGAGCAAATGTTTCCACATTTGGTGGGGTTAGAACTAGGGGTAGGCAGAAGAGGAAAGTGTCTAGGGTACATCAATTGGGGGGCACTATTAGTGGGGACTGAATCATGTGGAGACACTGGAGAGTGCAACAGTACTGCAGACTAGTTGATATTGAGCAGGGGTGGTGCATGAACCTGGGGATTGACGGTTCAGGGGTTTCAGCAACTTCCGTGTGTACGGAGCTCTGGCCTGGTTCTACTGCATTCCAGTGGTTTTGAATTGTGGTAAAGGATAGACTGGCAAGCTCCATCTATTGGTGCCACAACTTGCATGTCATTTACAAACATGGATGCAAATTTGTGTCTGTGTTGTCAAATCAAGGCCAATTTTAGCATACAGAAATATGGAAACCCTGCAAGGCAAGGTCTTCTCTCCCTATGGATTTGCATAGAGTGGTGACTCAGGGGCCACTAGAGTGTAAGTGTAGGAGTAGGGACCAAGGAGGAAGTAAAGCCATAAGAAGAAAGGAACCCACTGGGAGATGTAATGGCTGGTGGGTAATAAACATGAGGTAGAGTAGCAGAATGGTCAGTTAAATGAACAGATAAATGGGCAGAGGCTGGGAATATTAGGGAATTTAATGGCAATGAACAAGGAGTGCTTTAGATATGAGTGATACCTGCTGATTACTACAGTGTAACTGATCCCATAGCATCCCATAGGGCCAGGAACACAGACTGCATATACAAATTCTTTCTATGTAGAAGCCCAATCTGCTTTAGTAGCAAAGCAGAAATATTGGGCAAACTTAGACTGCAAAGTCAATAGCAGGAAGAACATTACACTTGTGATCCAATCATTTACCTTTGACCCAACACCTGGGTGGCATTTGGTCAAAGATGCAATTGTTTGATACCCCGACAAACCAAGCAAATCTATGGGTACTGTATATGGTCAGCTTAAGCTGTTCATTAGATACATAGCCGCTTTATATGTATCCCTAAGTACAAAGCATTTTACTGTGGATGGGAATAAGCAGTAAATTAGCTGAGTGATAAAGATATTCTGAGAAGGAATGTCCTGCAAACAAAAGCCTCTCTATATAAAGCAAACTTGTGTTTAACAGTAAAAGGAAAGAGAGCGCATTTGATGCTGAATCTGTAAAGGAAATAAAAAGAGTGCATACTAGAGCTCTGAAGTAATGCTTCTGCTTGTTTTTTTATCCTTGTGGGTTAAAGAAAGAAGATCAAAGTTAGGAAACGTGAATATAGGGCAGGGCGGTGGACAGAATGTTAATTACAGACTTTATGGCAATACAAACTGTGTGACATAAATTACCAGAATACCGAACGTTTAATTTCTCTTTTGAGACCAAATGCTTCATAGGTTCTAAGTTCCTGCATCCAATATATTTCCTCCTTATGCAGGGCATTAACCCCGAATCATGACTCTATCCATTTCTATAAATTTGAGATTAGATGCTGTGTGACTAGCCTGTAAAAATGTTTAGCACCGCCGCTTTCCTGCCTTCTTTTCTTTCCAGCCTCTGTTTGAGCATTCCAATAATAACCTGCTTTTATTTAAAGAAATCATTTGATTTGTAAATCCCCCCAACCCTGCAGCCTGAAAAATATTGAAAATGAAAACTAAATTGATATATCTTATAATGAATTGCGACTGCGTTGTTTCATCAATTCAACCGGATAGTTTACATTTATAAAGAAATGCTATACACATAGGTATGAAAGGACAACACTAAGACATTCAACTATTAGATCTGAATACTCATTACTGATTAAGATTCTTCCATAATATATATGTGTAACATGATTTTGGACTATACAAGCCAACGGGGTTAACAACCAGCTAGTATACTAGAGCATGGCTTACACTGGACTCTAACATTTAAGGCAGGACCTTTGTAAAAGGTAA
Source organism: Xenopus petersii (assembly GCA_038501925.1). Classification (NCBI taxonomy): domain Eukaryota; kingdom Metazoa; phylum Chordata; class Amphibia; order Anura; family Pipidae; genus Xenopus; species Xenopus petersii. Next base: position 36,920,313 of record CM076672.1, on the reverse strand, counting down.
GTATTGAAGGTGTGATGTAGTGAAACTACAACTCTCACAGGCTACTGTGCTTTAACCAATGAAGAAATGGGTGCCAGGAGGTTCCTGCACATCAAACAGCACTGAATAACTTTATTTGTCAGAGACAAATGATCCACAGGTGAGGCATTTGCAGAATTTATATAGGCACATAGCTCAGACAGTATATCAGAGGCAGATGCATTATTTGAGGATGTTGTCAAGGCAGTACAACTTCCCTCCAGCCAGAAATACCTCACACGTGGTCTGGATCTCATCCAGTGGAGGGGTCAGGGAAGAGAACCTAAAGCCTAATACCCTATCCACTGTGGTCCCTTCACTGTAGGCAAATCTTACAGCCTGGGAAGCTACTCCCTGCTACACCTCCTTGATGGAGCACACAGCTGCTATTTCTCTTTTCCCTTACCATCTTACTCTACTAGAGAGTCTTATAACATGATATTCCTGCCACTCACTAACCTCATTCACGGGGTCCCTGCTCCCTAATTTCCATACTAGATGATCAGGTCCCTCTAGGGCAAACTGGCTTTACTAGGCCTTGGTGTACCCAGGCTCCCTGGAAACATCCGTATGGGTCTGACACCAGAAGCCAAAAAGGAACATCCACCCTTCTCACTTTGGTATAGTGTGACAGGAAGTGGTCACAGCGTCTCTTGGCCAATAGCACAACTTATGAAAATTACAACTAGCTACATGGACATCTGCCAAGCAACTAGGGAGATCAGGAAGGGTAGGGATATAAAGCCATAGGGGCACATTAACCCTATATATCCCTACACATGTGTGAGGCTAAAGGTGGAAAGCACTAAAGGAAGGAGACTTCCCTTTTACATCTGACTTTTCATTTTTTGGGAACCCTCACATCTCCGTGATGCAAAGTATAACAAAAGTCTAGTCTAAACTGGGTACAATCAATCAGGTATTAACCAGGAGAAGGAAAGGCTAAAGTAAGCTTTATCAGAAAGCTCTATATAAATAAACCAGTAAATCCTCAAAGTAATGCTGCTCTGAATCCTCTGTCAAAAGAAAAACCTAATTTCTTTCCTTCTATTGTGTATACATGGGCTTCCTGTTTTCAGCTTAAAACTCCAGGGCATGGCATAAGCATGCTCAGTTTGATCCTCTCTCCCCCTCCCTTCCCCCCCTCCCTACTGTAATCTGAACCCAGAGCTATGAGTGAGCAGGGAGAGACTCAGGCAGGAAGTGATGTCACATCAAGCAAATATGGCAGCTGCTATCCTAAACAAACAGAGACAGTGTCTAGAGCTGTTTACTCAGCTATGGTAAAGCATTCTGCAGAATAAATATATGTCACGGTCGGCACCCTAAACCAGAACTAATGCCAAGCTCCCTGGTCTCGGCTCGGCTTCATCAGTAGTGTGACCGCCTTTGGCTTCGGGAGGAGCCCTCAGTGTACTCAGATGCCACCTGGACTTTTCGAGAGGAGCAAGGCGAGGAGTTCTGGCAAGCAAAGGGGCACGACTGTAGTAAAACAAAGTCTTTGGACAGAAGATCGCAGTACAAGGCGTTAGGCAAAGGAGTAGTCAGAATAGGCCGGGTCGAGGCAGGCAGGCAAGGGTCAAACCAGGAAGTCAATCAGAGGGTTAATCAGAAGCGGTAGTCAGTAATCAGGCAAGGGTCAGAATCCAGAAATCAGAGTAGTCAAATAGCCAGGCAGGGGTCAAAACAGGAATCAAACAGGATACAGAATATAGCACAAGCTCAAAAGCACCAGGAACAAATCCTATCACGGGCAATGATAAACTATAGGAATGCCCTTTAAATACTCTTTTGAATTTGGCGCCTCTTGTGCTGACGTCATTACGTCAGCGCGCATGCGCCTTTAAATCAGAGTGCGCATGCGCGCCCGCGCACTAGGGAGCCGGCACAGGAGCAGCGCGCGTGACGGGCATCCCCGTCGAGGGGGCGGCAGGCGTCCCTGCCGTCCCCCCACTAGACCACCAGGTAAGTTCCTTACAATATAGTGTTATAACTTGCACTATTGTGGTTAATCTATTGGCAATAAATGGCCTCTGTAGCTTTCCTTCTCCTTTAAACAGATGACCAGCAAATGCTACCTGCTGATTGGGTGCTATGGGTATTAAACCTGGTAGAAACTTTTACTACACTACCCCCTTAGTGTCTCATTAGGGTGGTCTGAAGTGAAAAACCCAGAGCTTTCAGACCATGAGCACAATTTGTGTCTAGTGATATCTGACAAAGGGGCATGTCCTAGAGATGAGCTGTGTCTCACTTATGGTGGGAAAAAGACTGATAAGATCTATTCCAGACTGGAGCCTGGGTCCACCTAAAAATACATCTAAATGTGCTAGTTATAACTTTCTAATGGGATACTGTCATGGGAATTTTTTTTTTCAAAATGAATCAGTTAATAGTGCTGCTCCACCAGAATTCTGCACTGAAATCCATTTCTCAAAAGAGCAAACCGATTTTTTTATATTCAATATTGAAATATGACATGAGGCTAGACATATTGTCAATTTGCCAGCTGCCCCAAGTCATTTGACTTGTGCTCTGATAAACTTCAATTACTCTTTACTGCTGTACTGCAAGTTGGACTGATATCACCCCCTCCCTTCCCCCCCCCATCAGCACCAAAAGAACAATGGGAAGGTAACCAGATAACAGCTCTCTAACACAAGATAACAGCTGCCTGGTAGATCTAAGAACAACTCAATAGTAAAAACCCATGTCCCACTGAGACACATTCAGTTACATTGAGAAGGAAAAACAGCAGCCTACCAGAAAGCATTTCTCTCCTAAAGTGCAGGCACAAGTCACATGACCAGGGGCAGCTGGGAAATTGACAAAATGTCTAGCCCCATGTCAGATTTCAAAATTGAATATAAAAAAATCTGTTTGCTCTTTTGAGAAATGGATTTCAGTGCAGAATTCTGCTGGAGTAGCACTATTAACTGATACGTTTTGAAAAAAACATGTTTTCCGATGACAGGATCCCTTTAAATACATTTATAAGTGTATGTACTGTGTCTGTGTGACTGTATATGTCTTTGGGATGAAAAGCATCACATCAAATATCACCAAGAAACATTGCCGGGGAATGTAAACCAGACACATATGAATAAAGGAAACACAACGCAAGGCCATAAATACTGTTGGAAAATGAGACAGTGTCAGGCAGACCATTCAACACAAGATTGTATAATCATATAAAGCAGCAAACATGTGGCAAAGAGGTGAACTCATGAATAAAAAGGGCAAGAAATTACAATAATAAAAAATAAATAAATGTGAGTTCCTCTGCAAAAGAGCTTCTTTCTCTGTACTTTGCCAAAAAAGACTGTATATTCTTTTTGTCCTCCATATTATCTTCCCTCCCATAAGCCCATGTTCACTCTTCTCTTTGATATGTTTCTCTGTTTCTTCACTTCTTGTTGGATGAGACCTATGGACAGGTAATCAATTGTCTTCATATGTTTCATTTATCATGACATTGATTTTGCAGAGGGAAGCTGTAGTCTCACGGCGCAAACTGATCTTTATTTCCACTCTTGATGATTACAATTATATTTTAGTGGACTGAAGTTTATCAATGACAGAAACACACTGAGAATTAATCTGTCAGAGTATAAAAAATGAACACATTTTTTTTTAAAAAAAAATGGTAGGAAATTGGACTGCCAGCTTTGAAATGGAATCAACATTTCTGAGAAAGGAAATTGAGAAAAAAAGTCCCAAAAACTATTTTGGAGACTTTCCTTCAATAAATATAACGGCAAGCTCTTTTCAGGGAGTGCATGGTAAAAATGTTACCAATGTTATCTGCTAATCTCTTGCAACATATTACAGGGCCAGATTTCATTATGCTAGGTCCCTAAATTAGGGCTCCTGGTCGATATTCTCCCAACCATCCTTTAACTAACAAATTTACCCGCCCCTCCTACCAACCACCCAGTTACAAACGTCCTTTTGCCCCCTCCTACAGAATTGGGCATCCAGGAGATTCTGACAGCTGTCCAGTCCAGTGCAGATACATCTCACAGGTGACTAACTTCATCTAAAATTTTACTGCACAGGGAATGTAATAAAAGTTGCAAAGAGCAAAACAATTCGCACCAATGAGACTAAAAATCCACATCTCGCAAAGTAATAGTGGGGCTCATTTATTAACGCAGCGCAGTGCTAAAAAGAGCGCAGTGGCCTGACATTTGCCCAGCGCATGCGAGTATTTAATAATGTAGCGCACGATACCTTAACAGTGCGATTTTGTGCGCTAATGTAGGTGCGACTTGTGAAACTGTGTGAAACTGCGTATCAGCTGTCGCAGTGCTTATAATAAATTGTGCGCACAGGAAGATACCGCAAAGGTAAGGATTAGTTGTGCTCATGTATGAATGCGCTGCTTTAATTAGTTGCGTCACATATTGCGCATATTGCGTTCACTTAGACGCATCTGCATTTGTTTCTGTGCTAATATTTGTTTGGTTGCAAAGGTGTTTAGCCTACCTGATACCCTTAAAGGAACCTTGGTCAATATAAACATGTTGGGTGGAAGGTGTGGTTAATATGCACTTTACAGGGGTTGTTCATCTTTGAGTAAACTTTGAGTTAACAAACATCCCCACCAACAGCAGCACCATTTGCCAGAACCCAGTTTAGCAGTGTGGCTCTGCTAGCGCAGCTGGGCAGGAATGCGCATTTTGAAGAGCGTTACTATTACGCCACAAAGAGGCAGTCGTAAAAATTGTGGTGCTGTTGACCGGGTGCAGTTTTGCACATATACAGACGCAAATCTGCGACGGCCGCAGTGCAAGCGCATTGTAGCCACGCCCACAGCCACGCCCCTAACAACCACGGCATCGTTTGCGACATAAATGCCCAATCTTTTGCGCAATGCGCATAAACAAAACCATCGCAAAAGCTCTGTGTTATAGCTGAAAAAGGAGAAAAGGCACAGGATGCACAGCAGAAAACAGATAAACTCTATATTAGTGCAATGGGATTCTTCAGAACTTATCTGTTATGAACTGTGTATCCTTTGCTTGAATGGCTGCCCCCATGGCCACACAGAAGCTTGTTTATTTAAACTATAGTAGTCTCACTGAAGCAAACACCAGATTTACCAGTGCAGAGCAACAGTGCATTATACTGTGATTCCTTTTAAATGCTTTCATTTTTAGGTGTTAATGTTCCTTTAAAGGACAATAAGACCCCCAACCCCCATTGAATTTGATTTCCCCCCACTGACCATAAAAGCTGTCCTGCCCCCACCTAGACTGCATAGTTGGCTTCTCTGAAAAGATCCAGGGCCCCCCATACTGGGGCTGAGTCCAGCGAGATATGCAACAGGGTTTTTAGTGGGTATCTTTAGCTGCATCAGATTTATTTTTTAGCTCCTGAAGGAGGGTCCCCATCTAGGAGCATCCTCAGTTGAACAGATCTGATCCTGACTTCCACTATGCATGTTCCAGATCGGCAGCCTATATCCAGAAGCCAAAAACCATATCTAATGCCTTTAGGGTTGGGACAATGATTGATTGGGGCAAGACAGTGTATGACAGGGATTTTTCTTTAATTGGGACCCAATTTTGCTTGTTGGAAGGGTCCACAAGCCAAGGGGCCTAGATGAACAGTAGGCTAATAATTGTGGCCCCTAGGGAGAGGGAAACCTCAATTACTTGGTTGCACTGTGAGTACTGACACAAGTGCTGCAGAGCTAAAGGGTTAAACTTAGGCCCCTACCAGTTCAAACACTATTGCCCTTTGACTTTGGTCAGTACCCAGTGGAGGTGCAATTTGCTCTGCTTGGAGTTGCTGAGGTGCAGTGTGGGCAAATATTATGTTTTTTGGGCCTATTTTTGCAATTTCTACTTTGCATCATCAAAATACATAAATGAGTGCTATATTATCATAAACTTTAGTTACGAAAAATTACTTTTTTGGTGGAAGTCAAAGAAAATGTAAAAAAAAAGACCCCAAAATAAAAAGAACAAAACAAGCTACCCAGCCCTAAATCACATGCCAAAATTCATGTCTAACTGATGTCAAAATTAACTAAAATTATCCCCTTTGCAAATACCATTTATTAGTCTTCGTTCATGTTAACACCTCCTTGAAAGGCCAGTTCAGAAAAGCAAAACGTTCTCAATCTTTTATCATTGCAGTTCATTAAATTCCATTGTCCAGTGATCAGGATATTTGTTTCTTTTTTTCTCCATTTAAGAAGAGCTATTTGTTTCTTTTTTTCCCCATGTAAGAAGAGCTATTTGTTTCTTTTTTTCCTCATGTAAGAAGAAGTTCTTTAAAACCTTTAAAACACCTTTTAAACATCTCCTTGGAAGGCCAGTTCTCCAGAAAAGCTTAACGTTCTCAATATTTTATCATTGCAGTTCATTCAATTCCATTGCCCTTTGGTGATCAGGATATCCCCCCTACTTCTGTATAAGAAGAGTTCTTTAAAACCCACCCTAGCAACTTCCATTCAGCTGTCTACCAGCATGCTCATCATTGTACCTCCTTTATAGGATTGCTATTACTGCTGTAGAAGCTAATGATATCCGCTCTCTGGTTTCCAGGCCCTTTCATAAACAACAGTTGGTAGGTTATGTCTCTTTATGAGGCTGCACTATAAACACAGTTATGCTCCTCGCTTTGTGTTAGTAAGTTCAGTGGCACCAAATGCGGCGAGGAGAGCAAGGTCATTGGAGATGCAGTTTACGGGGGCTGGCATTTGAATCAACAACAGTAGGATGGCAATTAGGTGATTCAGTGAGCTTTGTTCCTCACTAATAACATATCTACTTTGTTATTCATACATAACCCCTCCAAACAACTGCTGGAAGGGCCGACAACCTTGTATGGTTTATGGATAACCTTTGCCACATTTTATGATATTTTTCAGCATGAAGGAGTTTAGTATGGCTCTCTGACTGCGCTAATATAATCCCACTGTTAGCAGTCTGTGCTATGTGCACAACCACATCATTCAACGCCGGTTGATGGGTTTTTTTATGGACTTGCCTTTTGGCCTTTATATCTTATTGAATGCTTGATATTTCTGGCTGGTCGTATACTTACATTCCGAATTTATTTACTTCTCTCAAAAGGCATTTGTTACATCCGCCCCATTTCATTGAGCTTCCTCTCCTTCAGATGCGCTCACATCATAGGCGACATTGATCGTCAGCTGGAATATCAGAGAGAGAGATAGAATAACATGAAAAAATATTTTTAATTAAATATAAGGTGAAAACAGGAGTGGAGAGAATGACACAAGTCACAACTGCTGTTGCTTAACACGAAATCTTAATTCCACTTGATCACTGCAGGGTTTTGTCTGATTAATTTTGAAATTAATAAGTAACATTTGCATGTGCTTTTAGCTGTAATTCACAGTTGTCAAAAAGTCACAGTTATAAGCAACTTAGTGAAAGCACTCTGACGACTCCTGAGGGAAAGCGACAAGAGTCTTACAAGCTGTCACTTAAAATGAGGGGTAGTCAACCCCCAGCCAGGGAGGATGATGGGAATTGTTCATTAGCTTTCGAAGAGTCACAAGTTGATTATCACCCGTAGAAAGAGCATCTTTCATCTCAATTCCTTCTTTTTAGCATCTCACTGGGACAAATGCTGCTTTGTTTTCTTTCATCTAAAGCAACCCTTCCAAAGCCTTCAAAAAAAGTAAACTAAAACTAAGATATAGGCATACATTATGATGTGTATGAATTTCGTTTATTTTTTAAATCACAGTTAAACACAGATTATTTTAATGTTTCCATAGGCTACTAGATCATGTTAAATGGCTAATATGCTTATTCACTTGGGCTTATGTTAAAAAGATACATAAATAATGTCATTCCATCAAGTGGTATAAGCTTCAAAGCAATAAGTTGAGGGACTGCTCACCAAAGCTGTGGATCCATTCACTTCCCTTCTGGCTCCGGGAGAAATCTATTACAAACTCCAAATGTGTGCTTCGGATCCCTTGCACATGAAATGGGTCGACAAAACGTTGTCATAAAAATGAGCGATGTGATTGTGATTTTTAGAAGACACCGAATAAAGTTTTGTTGACCAGTTTCATGTTTGGAATCCAAAATACACAACTGGAATACATAAATACTGCCAAACGTAAATATAGATTTAATTGTTATGTCACACAGACATACCCAATCCCTCTGAGGAAACAATCAGAGCCTGATTTACACATTGGACGCCCCTAGGCCCACTGCCTTGTCGCCCCTGCTCCTCTCCCCTTGACGTGTGCACATGTGTGCACATGTCCACAGCACTGAAGAAAAATTTAAAAATTATCAAATCTCCTGCATTACACTAATATTTCTGATGAGGCTGGGTGGCAGACCTCCCCTATAAGCCTTCTGCCCTAGGTCTGGGCCTTTGTGGTCTTAACACAATCTGGGCCTGGAAACCATGATAGTCTGCTTATGACTTCAATGTACAACTTCCCCTACCCCATTATTCACCCCTCCACCATCTTGTTCCATTGTGACGTGATGGATTCTGGGACCTGAAGTTCCATGGTGGAGAAACCAACCCTAAACAAAGGAGGGGGACTTTGACACCACTTTATCTAGACGGTTTCACACAACTTCACACTGCTTGGATGAGCGATGAAACATCTTCAATGATTAATCAGCAAGTCCAGCTGCTCTAGAAACGCAGTTGGTTTCTATAATCCTTGACCCATTTATTACATTGTAACTCCTGCTTGTATCCTGGTAGAGCAATGTTACTGTACCTGCAACTCTCTCTCAGCACAGAAAAGGATAAAGGAAGTGCACGCTGAGTTTTAACTGTGACACAAAAACTTTTAGGAGAAGTATTGTGCAAAAGTAGTTTTAGACAGGATCAAATTTAGAAGAAAATTTACTTATCTCCACTAGATATCCAGAGCAAAGTCACAGACTTATTACAGCAGTTATTACTTGGGTATCACTCACACTGAATGTGACCTATTCCAAACCTACTTGGATTTCTCATTTTGCCTCTAATGGGTATCACCTGGAGAACTGCAGCGTACTATGATCTTCTTGTTTCCTTTTGTGGCTTTTCTGTCATAATCCTGACAACATAATAACATATTACAAATACACACTTATTTTATGTTCTGTGACAACCTCACTAAGAGCACATGCATTATAGCTCAAAATGTCACATTATATGAATGTCATTGCAGTAGGTCAAGCAGCCAGAGGAAGTGGCGGCAGAGATGGAACATAATCATATAGTGACTTTTTTGCAGCACCAAATATGCTTCATTATTACACAGGTCGCAGTGTGATATACAGTAAATCATAACTTTTTATTTGCCTTGCTCCTACTATAATCCAAGTTACTGCTACAGAAATGCTGAATCTATTTTAAACAGAGACTGGGTACTTTGATTAGGGACTATTTGGGCATCAGGACTAGGGATGCACCGAATCCACTTTTTTGGATTCGGCCAAGCCCCCAATCCTTCTTGAAAGATTCGGCCGAATACCGAACCGAATCAGAACATTTTTTACTTCTTGTTTTTGTTTTCTGACAAAAAGTCACGCAATTTCCCTCCCCACCCCTAATTTGCATATGCAAATTATGATTCGGATTCGGTTCGGCCGGGTAGAAGGATTTGGCTGAATCCAAATCCTGCTGAAAAAGGCCGAATCCTGGCCGAATCCCGAACCGAATCCTGGATTCGGTGCATCCCTAATCAGGACATATTTAACAAAAGGTGAAAGAATGGTCAGAGAAGAAGACCACAAATAGATGTGTGTCTGTAGGTGCAAAAAATGGAGCTCCCAAAGTAACATCTCCTCAAAGCAGGTGCTAATTGCGCTGTGAAATATGTTGGCGCTACATAAATACATGTTAATAATGTTAATAATAATTGCAGGACTCATTGGTATTTGTTTGTTTGTATATTTTATATACTGTACATAGCGCTACTTATGTATACACCACTGATCAGAGGGTCATTATGATAGCGAAGTACAAATAAATACAACCTACAATCAGGGTCGAGTCTTTTGAGAATGCACGCAGTATGTTTCATGGAGGCATGTGGCACAGGCAGGGGTTTTAAGTTCAGGAGGGGGCTCCCAGGGACTGCTGAGAGGAGGGCCCTTAGACAGCAGCCCCGGTGGGCCCTGGGCCCCCCTCCCAGAAGTCCCTGGGAGCCCGCCCCTCAACTTCAGACCCCTGACTGTGCCGCATGCCTCCATGAAAAGCACTGTGCGCATGCGTCAACAACTTTCCTTTCTGGGGGAGCAGATCTGGGCTGCGGGGGCCCATGAGGGCCAGCGCCCACTGGATTTTTTCCTGGTGTTCTCCCAGCCCAGTCCGACCCTGCATAAAATAATAAATGCAAATAAATACAAAGTGCAGTCACTGCCCTGTAGAGCTTCTATTTCCTTCTGTTAGCCCTGTTCTTTGCACTTTATTCAGTGAAGCACAATAACCTGGCACAAGTAAAAAGAAGCAAATTGATTGTATGAAGATTGTAATGCATGCAATTTTGTTCTTGGATTTAGACATGAATGCTATAATATTGGACATTTTATTTTATAGGAACATGCCAAGCATTTATTCACAGTACTGGATAGTACTGGACCATTTGTATTTCCTTTTCTTCTGCTCCCTGTTGGCTTTTGCAATGTCCATCCTCCCATAAACCTACCTTTAAGTTTTTGGACCCCCCCCCAGCGCATGTGTTCATCAGTTCTTGCTTCTCACCCTGTGTTCTTTCCTATTAATATTCTGTAGCATTATCACTTCCATTCCCTAACCTTCCTGTAGCATATACTGTAGCTATTTCTCTCTCTTATATGTTAAAGGATATGATTCATTGGTCTGTCAGCATTGTGCACCGATAAATGAAATTAAATAATGGACGGCAAGCGACTGTTATTCACTGTTCTACCTGAGTGAATATTATACATAGTAACAATAATCATGTAATGAATACTTGTTCATACGAGATACTATAGACGCATCACTTGTTTTAAGGGAACTGGTATCCTTTAAAACAAAGCCTGAAATGGTTTCATTAAGGTTTCGTTAATTTATTAAGCTCCAATCAGGCTTTTTGGCTCAAAAACTCACATTTTTCATTTTTTATTAAAGCCCGATGCAGCAAAAAGCCCAAATCTCAGACCTGCCATGGTTGTGTATAAGTCAGTGGCAGAGGTCCCCCCTATCATATTTTAAAGTTTCTCCAGTCTGAGCTGGAATTAGCCAGAAAATTCGACCATTCTGGGCTTTTCAGGAAAAAGCCCCAAAAAATCTAGCAATTTGGGAAAAAAAACAAAAAGCTTCTAGGATTCGGGTTTTTACTCAATTTAATTATGTTTTTACCCAAACCAATTAATAAATAAGGTAAAATCGGGTTTGGGAGTTTGGTTGTGCTTTTGCTATTTTAAAAATTATATAAGGTTGGATTTTAGTAAATAACCCTCCCCATCTTGTCTTCTCTTTTTTTCTTCATATCCTTCTTCTTGTTATGTTATGTTTACATTAAGTTATACTACCTGAAGGGCAAAAACAGTTGTTTGTACATGTGCTTCAACCTATTAGAATTTTGCATGTCTCCCTAAAGTTATTTGGCAGCCATTCATGTTTCTTTTACTTAAGAATTAATTAATTAATTAATTAATTAATTAATTAATTAAATCAATTAGATTAATTAATTATTTTACTTAAGAATTCATGCTTCTTTTACTTAAGTTGCGTAAGAGTATAAAGAACTAATATAGTTTTAATTAGACAAATTGTAAAAAAAAATGGTGGAATGCAGAATTTTGCCACAAATCAAAACAAATTTGCTCATCGCTACCATGCAATAGTATTCAAATGCCTGTTTACTCAAATTGTTCATTTATTAGCAGTTAACACATGGAGGCCTATTTAACAACAGTCTAATTTAGTGATGAACAAAGCTGCCCTGATTTGCTTCGCCAAATAATTTGCGAAACTGCTGAAAATTTTGCGAAAGGCATTATGAGCGCCTTTTTTGTCGTGGCGACTTTTATACATCATAGTCTATGGGTGACTTTTTTTCTCACGCCAAACGATTAAAGACAATGGGCAGTTTTTCTCACGCCAAATGCATTAAAGTCAAGGGGCTTTTATTCTTAAATGTTGTCTCAATCCAAATGCATTGAAGTGAATGGGTGTTGTTGCAGATTTAAGAAAAAATCCATGAATGGTGAAATGCAGAATTTCACAGTGAATCCATGCGTGGTGAAAAAATGTGGTCATCACTAGTCTCATTTTAATGGTTTTAGAGGTTTTAGAGATAGAATGTATTTGGGACAAACGGCACCCCATAGAACTAAAACTTAACTAACGAATTAGGTTATAAATGTTGTACATTATGTTTTGTGCTTCTGTACCAGCCCAAGGCAACCACAGCCCTTTAGCAGTAAAGATCTGTGTCTTCAAAGATGCCCCAGTAGCTCCCCATATTTTATTTTGCTGAGCTTAGGGACCCACTCACAATATATAGTGCACATAGAATTTAAATATACAATATAAGGCTGATTAGTAATTAATACAGATAATTACTACATGGCAGCACAGAAACCTGTAGTATCAGCTTATATTACAGGACAACCTCATTTTCGGCTTGATAATTTGCAACAACCCCTAAGCTTAGATTGTCAACAGCTGCTCAGAGCCCACTGAGCATGTGAGTGTCACAGACACTTTCCAAGATGGTGACCCCCTGTGACAAGTTTGAAGTCCTGGATCATTGCTGCTATTGACAAGCTGAAACTTTAGGCTGGTGCAATACGTACAGTATTGCAAATATGGCATTTGTAGCCATATTCATTTTTAGGGGTTAGTTCTCCTTTAAACAATAAAATATTTTTTTATATTTTTCTAAAAAGACCTGCGAGTGTGGATCCTTCTCGAGTGGTTTGGAATATCTGGCGACTTTGTTTCGTGAAGTGCCAGCTTTCCGATGGACTACATATATATATATATATATCTATATCTATATCTATCTATATATATATATATATATATATATATATATATATATATATATATATATATATATATATATATATATACTGTATATAATATGTGCTTTCTAGCCAAGTGCTCCTTAGTTATGAAGCTTTAGCCTTGTTGTTGGGGAAAAAAAATAAAGATTCCTTTACTTAAAAAGGATTTTAAAAAGAGATCGATAACATAAAACATTCCAATTGTTTCAGCTTAACAGCAGAGTCTGAAAGAGAGAAACAAGAGTGGACTGAAGCAATACAGCAATCAATAGCAGAAACTCTGGCTGATTATGAAGTAGCTGAAAAGATCTGGTTCAATGAATCTAACCGGTGTTGTGCAGATTGCCGTGCTCCCAGCCCTGACTGGGCATCTATCAGCCTCGCTGTTGTCATTTGCAAGAACTGCGCAGGTAAATGAAACAAGTGATGCGCAGCTGTCACGAAACATGATTTTTATGTGCTTCAGCATATTCCACCTCGTCCTTTCCTATTAAATGTACATCTCTTCTGTGTCACTGTGAACTCCTGGGCGCTGGATCACATGGGCCTCTGACACACTGACCTTGTTATCAAACAGAGCCTTTTAGCTACTATCGCTGTCAGGAAGGATTTGTTGCGTTTTTTGCTTGTGAATATTTTCATAAATTGAACAGTCATCACCATTATTAAGCCACACATATGGGGTTATTTACTAAACTCCGAATACCAAAAACCCGAAAAAATTGTGTTTTTTTTTGTATAAAATTTTAATTTTTATTGAAAAAAAACCCCACTAATTTTCGAGATTTATTATACTCTGAGGATGTTAAAAGTCAGAATCCAAAAAGCCGGCATCTCAGACCTGCCAAGGTTGCATATAAATCAATGGGAAGTTCCAAAGATTTTCTGATCTGCACTGGGTTTCGTGCAATAATCCGAAGATTTCGAGGTGTTCGAGCAAAAAAATAATCAGGTTTTCAGGTGGAAAATCTGAAAAATTCGTACCATTCATATTTTTCACAATTTTTTTCCTGCAAACAAAATTTTTGGAAAAGTGTATTAATAAATAAGGCAAAAAAACCCCTGTGGATTAGGTTGGAGTTTTTTTCAGAAAAAATTGAGGTAACTTCAGACTTTGATAAATAACTCCCTTGGGGGGGGGTTATTTACTAAACTCTGAATGCCAAAAACCCAAAAACTCCATGTTTTTTTTAGTATTAAATCCGAATTTTTAGTGGAAAAAAACCCACAAATTTCTGGAATATATTTTACAAATAAACTTTTCGTAGTCGGCACTCACCCACTTATCCACCTCTTAATTATTTAGACGGTGCACGTGTCCAGTGGCCCACAGTCCAGCCGGTTTCACAAGTATTCACATATATGACACAGCTCCATTCAGGATTATAATTTAAAAAGCCTTTATTAGCATATGGTTTTTGGATCTGCAACAAACTTGATGTTTCGGGCTCACCTGCATAAAGGGCTGCAGGTGAACCCAAAACGTCATGTTTGTTGCAGATCCAAAAACCATATGCTAATAAAGGCTTTTTAAATTATCATCCTGAATGGAGCTGTGTCATATATGGAATATATTTAACCCAGAGGATGGAAAAAGTCTGAATTCGAAAATCCGGCATCTCAGACCTGCTGAGATTGCATATAAGTCAATGGGAGAAGTTACAAAGATTTTTTGATCTGCGCTGGGTTTCGTGCAAGAATCCGAAGATTTCTGGGTTTTCAGGCAAAAATCCGAAAGAAAACATGAAACTTAAAAAATTTGCATGATTCACCTTTTTTATGATTTTTTCGGGTTTTTTCCCACTAGCAAAATTTTTGGAAGAGTGTATTAATAAATAAGGCGAAAAAAACAGTGCAGATTTGGTCTGAGTTTTTTCTAAGGGGCCGATTCACTAAATTCGGGTGAAGGGTTAGAATAAAAAAAACTTCAAATTTCGAAGTTTTTTTTGGGTACTTCGACCATCGAATTGGTTAAATTCGATCGAATTCGATCGAAGTCGAACGAAATCGAACGATTCGAAGTAAAAATCGTTCGACTATTCGACCATTCGATAGTCGAAGTACTTACCCTTTAAAAAAAACTTCGACCCCCTACTTCGGCAGATAAAACCTACCGAAGTCAATGTTAGCCTATGGGGAAGGTCCCCATAGGCTTGCTCAGCTTTTTTTGATCGAAGGATTTTCCTTCGATCGTTTGATTAAAATCCTTCGAATCGTTCGATTCGAAGGATTTAATCGTTCGATCGAACGAAAAATCCTTCGATCGTACGATCGAATGTTTAGCGCTAAATCCTTCGACTTCGATATTCGAAGTCGAAGGATTTCAATTCGAGGGTCGAATTTCGAAGTATTTTTAACTTCGAAATTCGACCCTTAGTGAATCTGCCCCTAATACTAAACATCGCCAGGTAAAAGTTGTCAAGGTCCTATAGAAGTCATTGGGAGCTGTCCTGATCCTATTGGACTGGTTTAAATTTGGACTTTTGGAGATTTTCAGTTTTTTTTTTCGCTATGAATTGTCCAAAAAACTTTTTAGAGGTTTTTGAGGTACCCGTATTTTTCAAGTGCATCATTCAGCATAATTTTCTGTTCATACTTTTTTCATTCAAATCTTTTAATAGATATCACGTCATTTATAGTTTTAGAGTTTGTGAGTTTAGTCATGGTATCAAAAACCACTAAAATCCAACCATTGATAAATCAGTCCCCAAAGGTGCAGTGATCCATTACAGAAAGACCAGTTATCCAGAAAACCCCAAATACACCTGCAAAACATTCTCATTATCTACTAAAGCTCTTAAAAGCAAAGAGTAAGGGACTGATGCACAGTATTGGACCTGTTATCCAGAATGCTTGGGACCTGGGGTTTCTGGATAACGGATCTTATCATAATTTGAATCTTCATATCTTAAATCTACTAGAAAATGATTTAAACATAAGATAAACCCAATAAACTGGTTTTGTTTCCAATAAGGATTAATTATATCTTAGTTTGGATCAAGTACAAGCTACTGTTTTATAATTACAGAGAAGAAGGAAATAGTTTTAAAAAATTGGGTTATTTGGATAAAATGCGGTTTATGGTAGAAGGCCATCCAGTAATTCAGAGCTTTCTGGATAACGGGTTTTCCGATAACAGATCCCATATCTGTATTCCCATTTGTATTTATTTTTCACGCTAAAAAAAACCATTTTTTAGTGCTAAAAATCGAATGTAAAACTACACCACGTCATGTAGAAGTCAATGGTTGTCTTTAGCAAATTATAAAAATTTAGTTATAGACTTTTTCCAAGGTTTTTTTTGGAGTAAATGAGGATTTCAATGTTTTCCAATTCCTTTTCATGTTTTTATTAGTTTTTTGCTTTTTATATATCTTTAATAAATACACAGACATTTGTGTTTTTTTAAAATGTGAGTTTAGTTATGGTTGGAAAAACCTCTAAAACTACAACAATAATAGGGGGCACATTTACTTAGGGTCGAATATCGAGGGTTAATTAACCCTATATACTGTATATATATATATACAATATTCATGGCCAGCTATTTTTTGATATTTGCTGCAGCTTTGGTTTTTAATTTAGCAAGTGCTGACCCATTCGGATAATATATGCAAACTATGCAAGCAAGATATAGCTAGATAGATACATTTCTCTTTAAATTTAGCTGTAATTTAACAGTGAAACAAATATAGCAAAGGCTTGTTATATTTTGCTCTCAGTCTGGTTTCAACTCAGCACACAAATATGCATGGAAATAATAATGTCAAATGAATAACATAAACAGCTGATAATATCTCTCTTCTAGCAATGCAATTACTTGTACAGTTAGAAAACCACAATGTAAAACAGCTCACTAAACATAAAGGTCATGTTCCTGGGAGATAATACAGTTGCCTCTGGGTGGCAAATGATCAACCTCTGCTCTTTAAGAAAATAGAAAAAGGTTACGTTTTGTCAGGCTCCTGGGTATAATGGTCTTCAGGTTATGGATTATGTTTCATATATAAAACAAATCTAAATACAGCTAGATCATTTTACAGTGAGCAGAGCCGTGATACCTTATTATCTACTATTCCTACTTGCAATTTGCCTGGATTTAATAAGATGCTCTTTTTCTGTTGTGTTGGAGCTTATTGTTTGTTACCAGATGTGCCTCTGTAGTCTGTGTATTCCTATACTTTTACCAGAATTGGTTTTATCAGATTTATTTTAATTTAAGAGCATATAACCAAATAACAAGCTGGATATATGATATCTGTTGCATGTAAAGGGGCACTTTATACATATAATTTACTGCTGTAAGGACCCCAAAGTCAACACTATCAGAATGATTCCCCATGCCTTCCTTGAACTGTGACCAGAGTTGCAATACTTGGCAACCAATTATAATGAGTTATTTTGCTCACCAGCCAGTCTGCAGGATTGCCTTAATAAAAATATCCAGAAAAAGATGTTATGAAAACAACTTAGTGCTAGGCAGTTACAAATTCCAGAGTCTAACTTTGGACTGCCTTTCCCCAGCATCCTGAATTATCTCAGGATGATATAATAAACACGGACAAAATGCTATATAACATATTTATCATGTTAACGCTCAGTGGCACATCATTGTATGTCATTCCCATTTTCTATACTAAACTATATGACTGGTGCCCTCGGTACTTGTGAAGCATTAGAGAAAACCCAAGTTCTTCAACTTTGTGAGGGACATCTCTGTACAACGTCAATGAATAACCCAAATCACATTTAGAACTGTTAGATGTTAATGTGAAATAATAGATTCACCACTACAGAGACACCTGAGGGAAAATAGCCTTTCCATCTACTGTATGGTGCTACACTTGGTTGGTGAGTGGAGTGAAAGTTGGACTGCCTATCTCACAATCTCCTAGGAGTGTGCTAGGATTTTCATTACATTTGCCTCATTCATGGGTCCCTGCTATCTAACATCTCTAAGCTGTTGGTCACCATTAAAGATTGATACTCGGGCTCTTTTTTCCAGGTTTGCAGTACATAGTACTAGTTGGACACCAAAGGTGGTTGAGCCATGTGCTCCCTCCCCTTATAAAAAATAAGCACAGGAACAGGGCATACTATCCTGGGAAGTTGAGAAACCTCCCTCTCACATCAAGGCATAAGTTGTTGACCAGGGACTTCCTGAACATTAGAGAAATTAATCCTTTGGGTCTTCTACACTTGCTTTCAAGTTGACCAGTAAACTAGGGATTCCCCAAATCCATCATTTTTTGATCTGGGTGAATATCAAATGTATCCCTACAGTAAACGCTATGGGGGATATTTAGTCAAGGTTGAATTTTAGAGTCTTTCATACCTTGAATGAACTTAATTGAACTCACAACTCAAATGGTTTCTAATTTAAAGAAAAAACTCAAATCAGCTAGTTCGGAGTTAACAACCCAAAAACTCCAATTGATCGAGTTTTCGGTGGGAAAAATCTCGAATCGCTCAAGTTTTCTGGCAAAATCCTCAGAAAAAAACTTGAACTTCATGAAGGCTTTTAACATCTTCAAATGGTTCAAGGAACCTTTGCCATTGACATGACCTTGACAATTTTAGGTGGTGTATTTTTGAATTCGAGCTTGGTCCAGGGTGGGGGTATATTAAATCTCGAAAAATTTGAGTTTAAAAAGATTGATTTTGACCCAAAAAATAACCTTGAAAATGCAAATTTATGTGAAAACAACAACTTGATTCTTAATAAATGTGCTGATGTATGATGATCATGAATGCAAGTATTTTACCTTTTGTTTTATAACCTATAAGATATTCATATTGTTATAGAAATTTAGGAAATTGGAGAAAAGTTGGTGGAGATATTAAAAAAACATTGTTTATTTGTATTTTTGAAGATAAAGCATATAGTATACTAGAGCAGAGTATACTTGAGTATAAGCAGAACATATCTATTCAGCCCTTTACCAGAGAGGTCTCAGTTTGTTCTGGATTGTTTAACTTCATTTCCAGAACTGATGTGGGTGTGATTTCTCATATGAGAAGCAGAGCAGCATATAATCATATATAAAAATAAAAACATACAGCCTAAGATTAATTTGATGAGCACTTAGTCCACATGATTATATAGTTACATAGTTAAATCGGGTTGAAAAAAGACAAAGTCCATCAAGTTCAACCCCTCCAAATGAAACCCAGCATCTACACACACACCCTTCCATACCTTCACATAAATTATATATACCCATACCTATACTAACTATTTGAGATGCACTGAATCCAGGATTCGGTTCGGGATTCGGGCAGGATTCGGCCTTTTTCAGCAGGATTCGGCCGAATCCTTCTGCCTGGCCGAATCCTTCTGCCCGGCCTATCCGAATTCTAATTTGCATATGCAAATTAGGGTCGGAGAGGGAAATTGTGTGACTTTTTGTCAAAAAACAAGGAAGTAAAAAATATTTTCCCCTTCCCACCACTAATTTGCATATGCAAAATAGGATTCGGTTCGGTATTCGGCCGAAACCTTTGTGAAGGATTCGGGGGTTTGGCCGAATCCAAAATAGTGAATTTGGTGCATCCCTACTAACTATAGAGCTTAGTATCACAATAGCCTTTGATATTATGTCTGTCCAAGAAATCATCCAAGCCATTCTTAAAGTCATTAACTGAATCAGCCATCACAACATCACCCGGCAGTGCATTCCACAACCTCACTGTCCTGACTGTGAAGAACCCCCTACGTTGCTTCAAATGAAAGTTATTTTCTTCTAGTCTAAAGGGGTGGCCTCTGGTACGGTGATCCACTTTATTGGTAAAAAGGTCCCCTGCTATTTGTCTATAATGTCCTCTAATGTACTTGTAAAGTGTAATCATGTCCCCTCGCAAGTGCCTTTTTTTCCAGAGAAAACAACCTCAACCTTGACAGTCTACCCTCATTATTTAAGTCTTCCATCCCTCTAACCAGTTTAGTTGCACTTAGTCTCTGCACTCTCTCCAGCTCATTTATATCCCTCTAAAAGACTGGTACCCAAAACTGCACTGCATACTCCAAGTGAGGCCTTACTAGGGACCTATAAAGAGGCATAATTATATCTTCATCCCTTGAGTTTATGCCTTTTTTTAGACAAGGCAGTACTTTATTTGCTTTATTGCTTTATTATAGATCAAATTAAGATTCATAACTAATACAATTTCACAACATTTCAAAAGTACACAGCTTGATCCTAGATCCTACAATCTGGAGCAATAAACTCGTTGAGGTACACAAATATAGTGTCATTCTTCCTTATGGGGCGACAGTTACGTTTCTCCAGATTTATGCTTATGAAAAATAGATAAGCAGCATTTTTAGGATAGCTATAGGGGTAGGTATGTGGATCAGAGTGCAAAACTTAGGACATCACTGCTAGGCAAGTTCAGTGCTTAGAACATTCAGAATGCAGCCTCTCATTCATGTGGCTAACCTGAAGCATTGGTCTTTGGCTAGTACTGCCGGATGGAAGCATCATTTTTCCCTAGCATTTGTGTCACAGTATACTTTGAGACAATTTTGGTCACTGTGCTGTGCTAGGATATTATCATTGCTATCCATGTGTTAAGATATAGAACAAGGAGAAGAAATGTCACCCACTTTCTTTATCTTTACAGAAATATAGACATTAAAAGCATTTCCCACTTAATATGTTGCAGAGATGCCCTTATACTGTCAAAGTTTGCACGTCTGAAATTTAGTGTTTTAGTTACTCCCTATAGAATTGCTTCTGCAACAGAATCTCAAAGGAGACCATGTTATGATCACTATTCCCTAAATGCTCACCCACACAAATGTTAGAGATGAGTTCAGTATTGTTAGTTATTACAAGGTCCAAAAGAGAGTTATTCCTTGTAGGTTCTTGAACGAGCTGGAATAAAAAGTTGTCATTCAGCATATTTACAAACCTACTAGCTTTTTCTGTCTTAGCAACCCCATTACCCCAGTCAATGTCTGGATAATTGAAGTCACCCATAGCAACAACTTGACTCAGCTGTGAAGCCGCTTGTATCTGCAAGAGTAGCTGGGCTTCGTACTCGACAGTTATACAAGGTGGTTTATAGCATACACCAATGATAATTCTTTTTGTAACCTTTTGTTCAGTCAAAATCTCTACCCAGAGAGATTCTACACCCTCGCCAGTGCCAGCTATTGTTATTTCTTTAGCGCATGGCTTTAATTCAGGCTTTACATACAAACACACTCCTCCACCCTTTTTAATCCCTCTGTCCCTCCTAAAAAGGGTGTAACCATTTAAATTCACAATCCAGTCACATGTTTCATCCCACCAGGTCTCAATTATACCAATTATATCATAATTTTTAGAGCATGCAATTAATTCTAGGTCTCCCATTTTATCTGACAAACTCCGTGCATTTGCCAGCATACAGTGGAGGTTACTACTTTTACTTTTGAAATTTGCATTACTTAGTGGGAATTATATGTTAAGTTAGTATTATTCTGTTTTCCGTGTAACAGAGGGACCTCCTTAGCTGGTAAACTGTATGACCCCCTCACTCCTCCCCCATGACCCCTTATTAACCCCACTGCCCCGTCTACCCTAGCTTCCCCATAATTCTTTATCTCACCCACCCCCCCTTGCCTAGTTTAAACACTCCTCCAACCTCTTAGCCATTCTTTCCCCTAGAACCATGGACTCCCTTCCATTGAGGTGCAAACCGTCACAACTGTATATGTTGTACCCCAAGGAAAAATCAGCCCAGTGCTCTAGGAACCCAAACCCTTCCTTCCTACACCAAGACTTGAGCCACGCATTTAGCTCCCTAAACTCCCGCTGTTTTCCTAAACTTGCATGTGGCACAGGCAAAATTTCAGAAAAGATGATATTGGAAGACCTTTCCTTGATCTTAGAGCCTGGATCCCTGAAATCACTCTTTAAGGTCTTCCATCTACCATTTATTTTGTCATTAGTACCGATATGCACTAAGACAGCTGGGTCATGCCCAGCCCCACCCAATAATTTGTCTATCCAATTAACCACATGCCGAACCCTGGCACCAGGTAGACAGCAAACTGTTCGGTTGTAGCGATCCGCACAACAAATTACCCTATCCACTTTCCTAATAATTGAGTCCCCTACAACCACAATCTACTTAGGCCTGACTCTACTCTCCTCCCCACCACTACTAGAGAAACTGGTCTCCTGGCTGTTAGAGAGATCAGCCCCATCTAGAATTTCCTAACATAACTACTTAGTACTTATCTGTTTATTTCAATAATCCAAAATTCTCTGTAGTAATAACACAGCCTATTTGGTTTATTTAATGTTTACATGATTTTCTAGTAGACTAAAGGTATGAAGCTCTAAATTACGGTAAGATCTGTTATCCAGAAAACCACATATATACATATATATACCTTGTAGGGTTAGGGTTATGTCTATTTTTCAATTACCCAGAGAGCTGCTTCCAGTCATGTCAGGAATTCCCAGCCCATATCTATGTTCTCTTGTAATTATTGAATCCCTATGATTTACCTTGCTCCTCTCACTGCTAAGGTATGTGTACCCTTTTGCCCCTATAAAACGATGCATACATATAAGCCTTTTTACAGTCTTTTCATTGGAATACATTACTAGTGACTCAGACATAAATCTGTCACCAGAGAAAGCAGTTCTACTTAACACAAAAACAGAGAATATTGAATAGTGACTCATTGAAAGCTTATCAACAAAGCAGGAAAATGGATGCATAGTCTATGGCTCACAGTTCATCTTATCGTGGAATTTCAAAAGCACATTGTTAATAAATATATTTTAAAACTAGTAATGTACAAAAAAAAGGCGGCAGGATGTAAGAAAAGAGCGAGGGATGTTGAAGACTAAGATAATGATGGATGTAAATGTGAATTGGCAAAACTTGAGTTGATGTTGATACGGAGACATCAGAAGGTGTACAGAACCAACCAGAGAAGAAATCATTTGAATAATAAATAAAGGACATTAGGGCATTATCAGGGGAATGTAATTAAAGTCGCAAAGCAAAACAATTCGCTAAATTGCCACATCTCGCAATGTAATATTGTTCCTTAACTGTTATTGCATTGCGAATTGTAATTGCACATTGCGAATTTTGATTGCGCACTCTTAAGAAGTGCTTGAAGGGGTCGTAATCTTTTGGAGCAAACATAGCGACTTTTTCAGCAAGAATTTTTATTACATTGACTGTGCAATTGTTGCAAACAATAAAATTCGCAAACGGCCTTCCACTGTCGGAAGTGGTCACTAAACAGTTTCCACGTTCGCAAAAGCTATATTAAATTTGCGCAAAGCAAAATTTGTTCGCGCAAAGGCATATTTTTTCGCATTGTGAATAGTTTTTCCGTTAGCGACATATATTACATTCCCCCCTATGTGCAACATACTTCCTCTTTAAACAAAACAATTATTGCTTGTCCATATCTAGCATAATATTCAAGCTGGCCAATTACGTCAACCCTTTCCTGGCCAGTCCTACACCCACTTTTCCCTGATTTAGTTAGAATTCTTATATTTAATTGTGTACTTTCATAGGGACAATGTATTACCTGCAACCTTTGCACGCTTCAAACCCCCAAATGGTTGTCCTTTTTATTAACCCCCACAGGAACAAATGACAATATTGGGAATGACAGGAACTACAAATGCAGAGAAATGGGGAAAGCATTGTGCCTGATTATTGGGGATGTACCCAATCCAATATTTTGGGATTCGGCCAATTCCCAAATCGTCCGTGAAAGATTCAGCTGATTATCAAATCTGAATCCTAATCATGGCTGAATCCTGGATCCAGTGCATCCCTAAAACATGGTGTAATGTGGTAATATGGGCAAATTATGGCTACTAGTTAACTTACTAAGTGTTACAGAAACAAGATTGTTTTCACAATCCTAAATAATGAAAGAAAGAGAAACCATAGGGGATTCACAAGCAGGTCTGGTCAAACATAAAAGCCATAGACGTTTATCAGTCTATAATATTTTCAGAGCTGCTATAGTGCTAAATGTTCAGTTAAGCGGTACAAATAATAGCCAAATGCAGGTTTTGCACTTTTTCTACTATTATGAAGACAACATACTTTCTTCATTTAATCCATAAAAAAAGAGTTTTAGAGGAAAATTGTCTTACACAAATCTTGTGACATTAGCAGCCTCTATTCACTGTGATTGACATAACACCAGGAATGCAAAAGTGGTGGAAGAATAAATATAAATAAGAGGAATGAGTAGCAAAAGTAAAGCACAAGAGGGTGGGGCAAGAGAACATAAAGTAGAATGCATGCATTAACTGTTGGTGGGATTATTGAAGTAGAATAGAATATTGGATGGCCACATGTTCTGAATCATGGCACTGAGCAGTATTTTCTAATGTACATAAATATTCCCAATTTGCAGCATTAAATCAGGGGACAGAAATACAGTATAAGAACTAGGGATGTAGCGAACTGTTCGCCGGCGAACTAGTTCGCGCGAACTTCGACTGTTCGCGTCCGCCGCAAGTTCGCGAACGTCGCGCGACGTTCGCCAATAGGCGTTCGCGTCAAAATCGTTCGACCATTCGACCATTCGATCGCTAAAATCGAACGATTTTGGTTCGAATCGAACGATCGAAGCCATTGTATTGAATTAAATCATTCGATCCAATGGCTTCGATCGTTCGATTCGAACGGAAATCGTTCGATCGAACGATTAAAATCCTTCGATCGTTCGAATCGAACGATTTTCGGATGTTCGAAGTTCGCGAACTGTTCGCATTTTTTGCCGGTGTTCGCGAACGGCGTTCACGAACACATTGTCGGCGGTTCGCTACATCCCTAATAAGAACAGGACTGAGTGACCGAGAAAGTACATAAAAATAAAAAGTAAATAAAAGAGTACATGGTAGAAGATGGAGATGAGGCCTAGAGCAGTGAAAGGATGAGATACAATAGAGGGGGCATCATTAGTTCAAACCATCTATGGAACTCTGAGATGTCAACATCATGATCAAGCAACTGAACTGCCACCCACTTGTATACTGATTAAGGGGAAAAGGCAGCTTGAAGGGAACTCTTGGACAAAACTGTCAATTGAGATCAGTAGCTGTTGACAAGGAACAGAATCAAAGAAGCGCTTAGTCGATAAGGGTCACAGCCAGAGATTAGCGCCAGTGCAAGTACAAGCAATTATTTGTAAGACTAAGTATGAACTTCGGCATGTTTTCTGCCCTTCAGCATTAAATCACTCTGTGCTGCTGACAGACTAAAAACCAGTAGATACTGTATTGATTACTAGTTTGATTTTCTGTTTTGCATTATAGCTTTTCATTGTCGTGGGAAATGAGAAAGTAAATAACATCTGGGAAGCAAATCTTTTGCCCGAGAACATGCTTCATATGGATTCCGACGTAAGCCAGAGAAGATTATTTATTACACAAAAATACAAGGAAGGGAGATTTAAAAAAAAAATCTACTTTCCAGGTTTCACTCAACAGGAATTAAATCAAGTAAGTGAAATGCAGAGTGTAAAAAAACAAGTGTTTTTTTCCATTGAAAATGTATAATCACACCAAGATTATTCAGCTTATCAAATAAAACCGTGTGTCTAAATGACTCAAGTGCGAAGATATAAAAATAGAACGAAGATCTTGGACAGACTTAAAGAGTTTTCAAGGACTGAAATTCAATGCAAATATATTCCATAACAATGTAGAGTTGTCAGATGTTTTTGCTTTTAAGTGAATACAACAGTACCGAGACGTGTTAACAAGAGGGTGATTTTATAAGGCAACTGCTGTTAACTTCTTCTCTTTGTGTTTGTGTTTTATATAAAAACTGGGTTACAAAGAGCCATTTTTTATTAGAGCTAACAAATGTTTATTTTGTTCTTAAAAGGCCTTGTGTGCTGCTGTGACTAAATCGGACATCCTAGAAACCATGGTATTGGTTTTTAGTGGAGCTGATGCCATGTGTCCAACAGGGGATCCAGTCTGCAACACACCGTACCTTTTAGCAAAGATGTCTGGCCAATGTTTGCAGATGGAGTTCTTGCATCATAATAGGCTTTCTGGTATCTAAGCACTCCCTGATTATGTTTTATCATTAGTTCATTTATGAAATACAGCCATAACTAGAATGTGACACTATGGGGGTTATTTATCAAAGTCCGATATTATCTCAACAGTTACAAACTCTGATCAAATCCATTGGGGTTTTTAACGCTTATTTATTATGTTATTTTCCCAAAAATCTGATTTTCACGATTTTTCACCCGAAAACTCTGATTTTTTATGCTTTTTTGCCTGAAAACTCTTAAAACTTCGGGGGAATTGCACGAAACCCAGTGCACATCAAAAAATCATTGGCACTTCTCCCATTTACTTATATGCAACCTCGACAGGTCTGAGATGCCGGATTTTCTGATTCAGACTTTTCCATCCTTGGGGTTTAATAAATTCTGAAAAATTAGTGATTTTTTTAAAAGTCAGATTTTATTAAAACAAATCACTAATTCTTTGGAATTTTTGCGTTCAGAGTTTAGTAAATAATCCCCCTTGTGTTTTATTACAATATTTTGTCCTTTATCACATACTGCATAATGTCAGGAGTTTATTTTAATTAAGACTAAAATGGGAAACAAACATTCCCCAGAGAATGATCTCCATCTTGGTTTGGTTTGGGATCCTTACCTAAGCAACCTCCACCTATCAACTTCAACCATTTTTAATACAGGTATGGGACATACCCAGAATGCTAGTGACCTGGGGTTTTCCAGATAATGGATCTTTCTGTAATTTGGACCTTCATAACCTAAGTCTACTATATAATCATGTAAATATTAAATAAACCCAATAAGCTGGTTTTGCTTCCGATAAGGATTAATTATATCTTAGTTTGGATCCACTACAAAGTACTGTTTTATTATTAGAGTGAAAAAGGAAATAATTATTCCAAATTTGGATTATTTGTATAAAACTGAGCCCGTAATTCAGAGCTTTCAGGATAAGGCGCTTCCCCCGATAAATGATCCCATACCTGCACTTTAATTAAATGGAAGTTGCACCATAGCTTTATTGTTGTTGTAGTTCTAATTCGTTTATAAGTCTTTTTCAAGAATGAAAACATCTTTTTACCATAATTTCAAATGGACCATTGTTGCTGGGAATAATGAATTCTCTAAACTCATAGTAGCAGTGAGGCAGATGCTCAGTACATATAGCACTCCAAGCAAATTATCATATAAGCCCTGTGCCGCAAGGTCTGCAAGGTCTAGTCACCTGAGACAAAGTGCACTATAAGAAAATAACCTTTATTGTCTATTCTGTGGGTATTGTATGGTGTTACATTCCCTTTGTTCTTCAACAATACACTATCTGTAGGAAATGACAGGTAACCTGGATATTATGTTACACATATTCATGAAGAACTTTAATGGTATATTATCATTTTAAAGGACAGCTCTGTGGTTTTATCTGAGACATTATTGTCCAAATCTATGCACTAAACTAATTAAAGTTCCAATATCTGCCCTCCTGAAGTTTAGAGTCCCAGTGGTGATATGGAGGATAGAAATTCTGTCTAGCTTAGTAGACAAGACTCACAAATTGATTATGACTAATTTAAGGTAATCCACTTTATTCTTGATGGCACCATAGGACAAAGTTTAAAGGCTGACCTTATAGATAGTGATGGGTGAATTTGCGCTGTTTCACTTTTCCAACGCCAGCGAATTTATTTGCTGGTGGCAAATTGCGCAAATTCGCCACGAATTCACGCCTGGCGAATAAATTCACCCATCACTACTTATAGATACAATAATATAAATAATGTAGATAAATAAAATGAAATATCTACATACTGTAAGATATGGGTGTCTAAAGGGCACATGGGTGTCTAAAGGGCACTATATTGTGTGTATTTCACCAGCATTAAGCTGGTGAAATCTAAACTCCAGGGAAAACTGCATTGCTGCAACTAGTAAAGCTGTCTAAAGTGTGAACCGGCTCAGTAAAAACTGGATTATGGGTCCTGGAGTGGATGGAAGAGAGCAGGGTGGGCTTCCATCCCTTGCTCTATGTAAGGTTTTGCAGCTGCCGAAACTAGGTAGCTAGCTAATTAGTTAATTAGGGATAGTTAAAAGTAAATGTGGAGCAACCCCTCAGTGCTGCTGCTTCCCCATAGAGACCTCCTGGAGTGAAGGAGGGTGAGGGGCCATGGAAAGGAGTGCTTGTGAGCAACTGGGAACAAATATGTGATTCCCCTGAGTTGGAGAGTGCTCCAATAGTCTGAAGAGAGGACAAGAGAAACCACTCCCAGGAGACAAGAGTGTCTCAAGTTTACCCAGAGAGGATTCTAGGATTTGTGGTCCGCTGAAAGCCAATGAGTGCTAAACTCTAACGTGAGTAAAGAGAACACCATTGAGGGTGTGAAGTGGAACTGTTTATGTTATGTGATTTTCCGTCATGTGAAGCCAGTGGGCTGAAGAATTGTGTTTATTTGAAAATAAAAGTCAGCAAAGCAGCAATTTAAACTCTTCAAGGTGGTCAGTCTCTATTTATGTGCTGAAATCTGTGCCGGGGCCTTGGGGTTCCACTACCGGAAGCTCACAATTCATATTTAACATGCTTCTTTTTTATGTTTAGATTTTAAAACACCTGATTCTTGTAAGACAAACAGAACCAACATAAGTTTGCTTTATTGTGGTTTTTTACTCAAGGACAGAAAATCTAAAGAAGGTATTGCAATTTTTTATACGCAAGCCACAAATTTTCTTACTCCAAATGCATTAAAGTCAATAGCATTTTATCTTATGGCGACTTTTTTTGTCCTAGTGTCAATGGGCATTTTTTCTTCTGGTGACTTTTTGTCCTAATGCAATAAAGTCAATGGGATTTTTTCTTATGGCAACTTTTTTCTTCAAATGCATTTGAATCAAAAGTTTTTCGCTTTCGTAATTCAGAATTTCGCCAAGAATCCATGGCTGGTGAATACATTTGCTCATCACTATTTTCTAATAATTTTATTATGTTTATTGTGCAGCTTTAAAGTGGGCTGCATTCATTATAAAAGTATCTTATTTCTCAAAAACACATTTAATTGAGTTCCATATATCACTTGATTCCTTGCAAACAACTTATGACATTTCCTAATTCCTTGCTGATTTGTTGGACCAACGATTTCTGCTCATATTACAGTAACATACTTGCTACGGCTTAGAAAGCCATGTGGTTATCAGGTTCCAGTTATACATTCATTTCATGCAAAGGAAAGCAAGAAAGAAACCTTCCAAAAGTCATTTCCAATTTTGATTTGAATGACACTGTATAAACCATTCCTATTTTATGGTGAAATGTTTAAATATTCTCAACTAAATGTAATGTTTCTTTAAAATGATATAGAAAATGATTGTTTTGGGAGGATGTGGGGTACAATGAAAATTGCAAATGGTCCCACCTTCACCAGAAAAACTAAAGGAGAATCCTTTCATCATGCTAAAATAAGATTTTTTTCTAAATTTAACCAATTATAAATTGGTTTCTGAAATAATCCACTTAATCATCTGTCCCTCTTCATGTAAGAGTTGGGAGTCAGATTTTGAATGACAGTTAGGTCCAATACAGCATTTGCAGAGCTCCTTTTTCCTGGAAGATGTATTAGAGCTCAAAGTGTTAAGATCACTGAACATACTGTTCCTCTACATGCAGGATTTGTCAGTTATCTTGTTTGTGCTGGAGTTAGTTATCTAAGTAAGCTCTAACACATCTGTAAGTAGGGATGTAGCGAACCGCCGACTATGTGTTCGCGAACACCGGCAAAAAAGCGAACAGTTCGCGAACAGTTCGCGAACTTCGAACATCCGAAAATCGTTCGATTCGAACGATTTTAATCGTTCGATCGAAGGATTTTCGCTCAAATCGAACGATCGAAGCCATTCAATCGAATGATTTCATTCAATCCAATGGCTTCGATCGTTCGATTCGAACGAAAATCCTTCGATTTTAGCGGTCGAAGGAATCAAATGGTCGAATGATCGAACGATTTTTGATGCGAACGCCTATTGGCGAACGTCGCTCGACGTTCGCAAACTTGCGGCGGACGCGAACAGTCGAAGTTCGCGCGAACTAGTTCGCCGGCGAACAGTTCGCTACATCCCTATCTGTAAGTCCCCCCCTAAAAGACCTTGCAGGCATAGCCAAAGCCATGGAAAATCATGTGTACTGGGGAGAGAATAGCTGTAGTAATGTCCACTGAATGCAAAATAGCCCCAAATGTCACAATGTGCCCTCACCCTTCTTGTATATCTAAATTGTGCAAAACTATAGGTTCCATGCAGGATGCTGCCACTTTGCAGAGTGATTTGTCTAAGTTGGAAAATTGGGCAGCAAACTGGAAAATGAGGTTCAATGTTGATAAATGCAGGTTATGCACTTTGGCAAAAATAATATAAATGCAAGTTATACACTAAATGGTAGTGTGTTGGGAATTTCCTTAAATGAGAAGGATCTAGGGGTCTTTGTAGATAACACGTTGTCTAATTCTGGGCAGTGTCATTCTGTGGCTACTAAAGCAAATAAAGTTCTGTCTTGCATAAAAAGGGCATTAACTCAAGGGATGAAAACATAATTGTGCCTCTTTATAGGTCCCTGGTAAGGCCTCATCTGGAGTATGCAGTGCAGTTTTGGACTCCAGTCCTTAAGAGGGATATAAATGAGCTGGAGAGAGTGCAGAGACTAAGTGCAACTAAATTGGTTAGAGGGAGGGAAGACTTAAATTATGGGAGAGACTGTCAAGGTTGGGGTTGTTTTCTCTGGAAAAAAGGCACTTGCGAGGGGACATGATTACACTTTACAAGTACATTAGAGGACATTATAGACAAATAGGGATGGGCGAATTTAACCCGTTTCGCTTCGCCAAAAATTCGCCGCCGGCGAAATGTCGCAGACGCCCATTAAAGTCTATGGGCGTCAAAAAAATTTTGTCGCGCGGCGAAACTGTTTTGACGCGCGTCTTTTTTTTGACGCACGCCGCCATATAAGTCTATGGGCGTCATTTTTTCGGCGAAACGAGGCGAAAAAATTCGCCCATCCCTATTGACAAATAGCAGGGGACCTATTTACCCATAAAGTGGATCACCATACCAGAGGCCACCCCTTTAGACTAGAAGAAAAGAACTTTCATTTGAAGCAACGTAGGGGGTTCTTCACAGTCAGGACAGTGAGGTTGTGGAATGCACTGCCGGGTGATGTTGTGATGCTGATTCAGTTAATGCCTTTAAGAATGACTTGGATGATTTCTTGGACAGACATAATATCGAAGACTATGGTGATACTAAACTCTAGTTAGTATAAGTATGGGTATATAGAATTTATGTGAAAGTAGGGAGAGGTGTGTGTATATGGATGCTGGGTTTTCATTTGGAGGGGTTGAACTTGGTGGACTTTGTCTTTTTTCAACTCAATTTAACTATGTAACTAGGTATGGCAAATGGCAGTATTGATTTTGTGTTAAAATCTTGTTTAGTAGAGATGGACAAGGCACATTTCTTCTGTTTTGTATTGTGGGGAAATGGGAACTCATTGCTGGATAAACCTGCGAAAAAAAGATAATGGAGAAGCCACTAATAGATGTAGAGCAGTGGTAAGAAGAATGGAGAAAACAGCAGTGGTAAGAAGAATGGAGAAAACACTATGGGGGTTATTTATTAAACTCTTAATACAAAAATCACAAAAGATTTTTTTGACCAAAAGAAAAAATGTGATTTTTTTTTATACCCAGAGGCTGAAAAATGTCTGAATCCGAAAATCCGCCATCTACAAGCTGTCAGTGTCCTGTAGAAATCAGTGGCAAAGGTCCCATTTCAATATCATGGTCTGCGCTGAGTTTTGGCCAAAAATTTGATTTTTGTCGTGAAAATCTGGCTTTTGCTGGGAACATCCGATTGTTTCAGATTTTTTGCCCAAACCGATATTCGCAAGTTTTTTCTATGATAAATAAGGTCCAATCTGCAATTCGGACTTGGTTGGACTTTTTTAATAGAAATAATGAGATAAACTCAGCCTTTGATAAATAACCCCCTTAATGTTGTAGTGAGTGTGTATACTCAGATCTTAATAAGCAAGACCGAGAAAGCAGAAATGAAAGGCAAATGACTGTAAATATTAATTAGCTAAAGTTGCAAAGCTACTTAGATTACTCTCTGCAAAAGTGTTACATTTAGGTGAATGTCACCTTAAAAGCTGAGAATGAGTTGACAATTCTTCAGAACCTCTGTCAGATTTAATGATTGTCATGGTGTTACCGTCACTTGCAGTTTGTAGAGAACAAGAGAATCCTTTGCCAGCACAGACATGATAATAGGCCAGGTGGTTACAAAGTGTTGTTATGCTGCATTTATTCCCTTGTTTGTTCTCAATCTTTTGTAAACAGCTGAAGTTTAATATATATAGAGATATGATTGTTTTCTATTGGGATTATATTTAGCTAACCCACATTTTACTACTGTTCATTTGGTTTTGCATGTTCGTTATTTTCATGTACCTTTTACCAAGATATATATTGTGGATTTTTTTATTGTGGTTAATTTTAAGCATTTTCGATGGTTGTTTTTGTTAACATTCATAATTTTAAGCTATTGTAGTAAAGACATTTTGTTGAATGTTAGCGTTGCCGTAATATTGGTGATTGCGCATTGATTTGCAGTGCCAGATGTACATAATAGTTACAAAAGCAATTCCTGTATGTAAAGCACACTATGCAGAATTAACATTATTCTCAATGCATGCACATTTAAATCAGTGGAATACATATTCTCTTAAATACTAGGGTCAAGCAATTGACTTCTGTCACCCAATGTGAACAAATATAATGTAGCTGAGCCTTTCAACCCTCCGGATCTCTGCAGTAAATTTATATCGTCATAGTCTTTATTCAGTAACCATTTTTGAAAAAGTGGCTGAAATTTTATAGGTAACTCAGGTAAACTCTTTACAGAATTTAGATTCAATTACAATCCGATATTCAAAAAACCATTATCCAGAAAGCTCTGAATCACCCCATAGACTCCATTATAATCAAATAATTCAAGTTTTTAAAATGGATTTCCCTTTTCTCTGTAATAATAAAACCTTACCTTGTACTTAATCCCAACTAAGATAAAGGGGCAGATTTATCAAGGGCCAAAGTGAAAAATTTTCGAGTTTTTTAAAGTCGACTAGGAAATAGTTAAAATTTGATTTGAAGTTTTAAAAAATTCAAATTAAATTTTTGAAATTTATCATGTACTGGTCCTTTGAGAATTCAAATTCAACTATTCTCCACATTAAACCTGGAAAATTTCTGTTTTAGCCTACGGGGGCATCAGTTTGGAGTTGTTTGCACCCTTCCTGAAAATCAAGTTCTTTTCAGAGAAAAAAAACTCAAATCTAATTTGATTTGAATTTTATTTGAGTTTGCGGGTCGATACCATTCACCTGAGTTTGAAAAATTAAATTATTTGATAGATTTCAATTGGTCATTTCTTTTGAGTTCATGGAGGTTTATGAGAGTTTTTACAAACTCCCATGACCCTTGATAAATATGCACATTTACTTAGCTTGAGTGAATGAATAGAATAAAAAATACTTCGAAAAAGTTTTTTTTGGCTACTTCGACCATCAAATTGGCTACTTCGACCTTCGACTACGACTTCAAATCGAACGATTCGAACTGAAAATCATTCGACTATTTGACCATTCGATAGTCTAAGTACTGTCTCTTTAAAAAAAACTTCGACCCCCTACTTCGCCAACTAAAACCTACCGAACATCAATGTTAGCCTATGGGAAAGGTCCCTATAGGCTTTCCTAGGTTTTTTTGATCGAAGGAAAAACGTTTGATCGATGAATTAAAATCCTTCGAATCATTCAATTTGAAGGATTTAATCAAACGTTTTTTCCTATGATCTTTCGAACAAACGAATAGCAGTAAATCCTTTGACTTCGATATTTGAAGTCGAAGGATTTTACTTCGACAGTCGAATATCGAGGGTTAATTAACCCTCGATTTTCGACCGTAAGTATATGTGCCCCCTAAATGTTTGAATTATTTTTAGTTGACTTACCATATGGTAAAGTTATCCATAGCATCCTGGATAAAAGATTCCATGCCTATACCAGGTGCAAAGTGTGAAAAACATCCCTTGTGTCTTAGTTTTGGCTACAGAGGGTCGCACACCAGTGTGGAGGTTCCGATAATGGTTCCTCCTTATGAAGGTTTTTGAGAAAACCTTGAATTTGTGTATACAGTAAAGTCAATCATTGGAAAACTTGTGCATTCAGAAAAATAAAATCTTTTTGCACAATGTCAAAAACTTGTGCAGCTGAAAGCTACTAGGTTCCCCATAAATAAAATGAAATATTCAGAGGTGCTTTCTCATATTAGATTCATTTCAGTACTGTATAAGAAGTAGTCGCCTTAAATGCTAGACTGTTACTCTAGCGTGAGAAAACTATTTCTCGGCCAGGCGAATGCTACACTTCTGATGGCTATAATCTAAACATATCCTTTTCTAACTGCGCCTTAATGTGTTATTGTTGCATATAGGAGACTGGGGCTGAAAATATTATGTAAAAAAACACTTGCAACTTTTAATTGCTTCTAATATGCAGCTTTGGCCGCTAAACATAAACAATTATCCAGTTGCTATATTTGCTCCAAATGTTCATGCACTCAAGTTCATTTCCAAAATTGCCATGCAATTGTTATTTCTTCCCCTCAGTTCCAGAGATGAAGCGATGGTGGTGCACTATTGAAAACAATTTCTTGAAGTATTACGAAAATGAAACCACTCCTGTGGCTGATGGTGTGATTGACTTAAGTGAAGTAATATGCCTGGTTGTTCATCCATCCGATTTCTCCTCAAATGGAATGTAAGTTTAGACAAGTAATATAATAAGTGCAGGAGGCAATTTTACACATTTTCCTTTGGAGTGATCTAATGAAAAGCTTCAGTTGCAGCACGGCTTTTGCGCAGAGAAATGCCATTGTATACACATCCCTGTTGCTATCAGTTGGGAAGCAGTGCTCTGCTGGCAATAGATAAGGCATTTCAGACAGGAACAATGTGTGTGATGTGATGGGGATGTAGCCTTATCTCTGGTGTGTGTGTGTAGATTTTTTTATAACCCTGAATTTTTTAAATATTTTCTTGCAGATTGCAATATAAAAGTAAACTGTCCATCCAAATTTAAATGAGATATTTTCATACTATTAAACCCCTGCTCTATAACACTTTTCATGGTTACAAGTCATATAAATGGTAAAAACCAAAAATAAAAAGTCAATAAAGCTTTCTGCTCCACCAAATAAGCTCCTATCCCAATAGTCTTGAGAATCTGCTGGTTTCGTTCCCTCCCTCTTACAGTATACGCAATATTAAAAAGGCTCAGCAGAGATGGCCACAACTTGTTGGGCATAGCAGGGCAGTCATGTCCCTGACTTAATTCTCCACAAGTGAGTAATTTGTTTATTGTTAATTGATCCTTTGAGCCACCCTCTGTATTGGGAATGAATTAATGGGGACATTCCCCATTACGTTTAGGTTTTCATGTTTGTATGCAGGTATGGGGTCTATTATTTGGAATTATTGGGACCAGGTATTTTCTTTATAATAGGCAGGCCCGTATGTCAGGCAGAGGCATCCCTAGGCTGCTGGGTTCTAGCACCCTGCGTCTGCCCTCACGCACCCCCTCCCTCCACTTGCATGCGGTGAAGCGCTGGGGGTTTCAGAAGTACGCATCCCCAGCACTCTGTAGGTTGCAGCTGGGCGACATGCCGCCCCTGAAATCTAGCCTCTCTACAAATTCAGGCCTTATAAAAGGGTCTCTATATCTCGATGGATCTCTATACCTTAAAGGGATACTGTCATGGGAAAAAAAATTTTTTTCAAAATGAATCAGTTAATAGTGCTGCTCCAGCAGAATTCTGCACTGAAATCCATTTCTCAAAACAGATTTTTTTATATTCAATTTTGAAATCTGATATGGGGCTAGACATATTGTCAATTTCCCAGCTGCCCCAAGTCATGTGACTTGTGCTCTGATAAACTTCAATCACTCTTTACTGCTGTAATGCAAGTTGGAGTATCACCCCCTCCCCTTTTCCCCCCAGCAGCCAAACAAAAGAACAATGGGAAGGTAACCAGATAGCAGCTCCCTAACACAAGATAACAGCTGCCTGGTAGATCTAAAAACAGCACTCAATAGTAAAAACCCATGCCCCACAGAGACACATTCAGTTACATTGAGAAGGAAAAAAAGCAGCCTGACAGAAAGCATTTCTCTCCTAAAGTGCAGGCAGAAGTCATATGGCTGGGGGCAGCTGGGAAATTGACAAAATGTCTAGCCCCATGTCAGATTTTAAAATTGAATATTAAAAAATCTGTTTGCTCTTTTGAGAAATGGATTTCAGTGCATAATTCTGCTGGAGCAGCACTATTAACTGATGTGTTTTGTAAAATTTTTACCCATGACAGTATCCCTTTAAAAGAATTGTTCAATATAAAAACAAAAAATAGGCTATGCAAAAAAAAAAAAAAAATGTTTTAAACATAGTTAGTTAGCCAAAAATTAGGGATCAAATATATATCATGCTGCTCATCTTTTAACAAACTGAACATTTGCCAAAAGTCCAGTAGGTAACTCATGGGGCAGATTTATCAAAATGTGAGGTGAGAGGCTTACCACTAATGATGAGAGAATTGTTTTGCCATGCACAGATTGTTCGCAAAATTCTACATGTAAAAAGTTTCCGGGTTCACAAAAGCTATATTAAATTCGTGCAAAGCAAAATTCGCATTGTGAATAGTTTTTGTGTTACCAACTTTTAGTACATTTCCCCGATCGAGTGAAAAAAATGCCCATTGACTTTAATGCAGTTGGAGTGAGAAAAAAAGCCGTCCTTAGACTCTAAAATATTTTGCTACAAAAAAAGTCACCACAACATAAGAATCAATAGAAAGTGGGTGAGTGTTTTAATGGTGAATCTTACATTTTGATAATTCTGCCCCATAGTGTCCAATCGGTAGCTTTATCAGTCTGTTGGTGGTAAAATGATAACAGAAAGTATGAGGGTTGCCATGCGTTATTGCACTGGATACAATGACTATATTGGTTCCTAAAGAAATATCTGTGTTTTAATTATATTAATGATTTCAGAGATAGATGGCTGTGTTTTTCTATAGCTGTTATTGAGAGATACCATAAACCTTTACCAGGAAACATTTTCCTATAGTTATAAGTACTATATATGTCATACATTATGTATAATGGTCTCATATTACTTACTAGTTTAACAGAAGAATGCTCCTTCTACACAAAGAATTCTATATTTTTTGGATTTGAAGGCCTTTCCCTATCTTTTTTTTTTTGCATTCTGAATTTCCGTCATATTAAATAGGGGGTAGGTTTTCAATGGCAAAACTTTAATTTTAAGGGAGTTTTTTTTTCTATTGTTAACTCAATTTTGTCGAGTCTTTTCCTGAACAAAATTTTTCAAGTGCTTTTATTGATAAATTGGTTAAAGTCATGTATGGGAGTTAGGTCCAGTTTGTTATAATGAGATGAGTTGAGTTTTAGTAAATAACTCCGCTATCACTTCGCCAGGCGTAGATTCGCCAGGACAACGCTAATTCACTAAAATACAAAGTTGTGGCCAGGGCACCGAACACTGGCGAAGTTGAGCTAG
This sequence comes from Xenopus petersii, assembly GCA_038501925.1. NCBI lineage: Eukaryota > Metazoa > Chordata > Amphibia > Anura > Pipidae > Xenopus > Xenopus petersii. The sequence goes on along the minus strand of CM076672.1, from coordinate 36,882,601 downwards.
CGTTACTGCGGCAAGTGAAACGAAGTTGCGCTAGCGTTGCCTCATGATGGGAAGTTAAAGTTGAATGGACGTATATGTTACAGCAAATACATTACACTACACAAGCCCAGGGAAGCTTAATAAAATAAAGTTATTATATTGCCCTACACATGTGCCCAGTGTATAGTTTATGTGCTATATGTTATGAAATGTAGGGGGGAAGCCGGGTACCCCAGAAAAAATTTATGATCTTTTGCAGCCTATCACCCTTAAAAAGTAAAATTCGCAAGCGTTTTTTGGGACTTAGAAAAATGTTCAACTATTTTTTGAGGAAGTCCTATCTACTCTATTGCACTTCATCTGGTCTGAGGTGGAGAAGGCAAGTCTGGCGCAAGAGGTAACGTTCAGTAAAATCTGCGTAGTTACGTCCATTTGCTAGAGAGCAAATTCGCCAGGCGTTGGGGAGCGAAGTACAGTTAGAGTCTATCTCCTTATGGGGTGCCGTTTGTCCCAAATACATTCTGTATACAAAACTATCCCTAATACACAGAATGAATGTCTCTCATGTTATATAAGTATTTGTGACCATACACAGAGAAAAAAAATATACAAAAGACTTATTTCTATTAAAGAATGAAAACAAAATCTGGTTAGTGCACAAAAGGATGTCATTATATCACAAACTCCATTCTGTACAGTTTAACAAGCAATCTGTCGCACAAATATTTAACCTCCATGTAACGGACGCACTTATGTGCAAAGTTACTTACAGAATGAATTATGTAAAAACAAAGTTGGATATAATATATAATATTGTAACTAACTAGTGCTTGTCAAGCTAGATTTGATTGACAAAACAGATATCTGTGACAGAAAGCAAGATTTTATAGTACAGGATTCATTCTTTCCACAAAATGACAGTTTTGTTCCACAAAACAGATAAAATAACCATTCTGTGAAGCAACACTGTCAGTCACATTCCTGAACCAATAAGAACAAAGCTTATTGCCATATACAAACAAGATGAGAAGTGGCCAGCTCTGCTCCACATGGCTAAGCCTAAGTATCTGGCCTGCTATAGAGGGCGCCCTCTAATGTCCCCTGTGCTGCATAGTAATGAACATGAACAAACCTTTCCTAAAAGAGCTACTGTTAAACACTATAGGTTCATAAATGGAAGTTTTTACAAATGGCTGAGAAATATAATGCTGCACTTATAATGATTGTAGAGAAAGAAAAGTATGCAAAACGAATATAAATATGATCATTTTAGGTGATATGGCTATTCTTATTGTAGTAACCTGCTTGTGTGGCCATTTTGGTGAAGGGCATTCCTGCTGCTTTGCCATTATCTTATGACTCACTCCTGTTCCTCTTCCTGTCTAAGCTGAGAGCAATAATGGGACAGGCCACACCCACCTGCGATGTTGTATTAAATGTACCAGAAGTTACTGTGCTTGTCTGGCTGCTTTGCCTGACTCTCAGAGTCAGTTATAAGTTTTATATATGATAATTAGACTCCAATGTCTCCTCCTAGCTGTGATCTTGCACCAATTAGCTTGTAGTAGTCTCTTAATAATGTGCTTAGCTATAGTTCAACTACTACATAATAGCTTTAGCCAGAGACTTGGGACTAGGGTTGCCAACCGGCCGGTATTTTACCGGCCTAGCCGGTAAAATACCTGCCAAGGCCGGGATTACAAATTTACCGGCAATGTAGTTGCCGGTAAATTTGTAATATGATTAAAAGGAGCCCTTGGCCTGCCCCCAATCCCCTGGAAATTACTTTTTCTTTTACTTCTTCTAGCGTCCGTGGCGTGGCCCCACCCACTTTGATGTCACGGCCCACCCCTTTTGACATCACAGCCCGCCCCTTTATGTCCCCGCCGCCCAGCAGCCGGTAAAACATTTTAAAAAAGGTGGCAACCCTACTTGGGACTGATCATGTGCACATACATTGTGTTTAGTATGATGTGTAGGTTATATGAGCAGCCACTCCTGAGTACTGTGTGTAAACAAAAGGCTTCAGGACTTCAACTTCACCTCCTTTCATGTATTCGGGTCTTTTCGCCGCTTCGGGTCTTCAGCTTCGTCTTTTCGGCACTTCCGCATTCTGTAATATGCGAAATCGCCGCATGGCTCAGGCGCTCGTAAAGGGGACCCGGCTCTTTGAAAAATGCAGCACTTCTGGGCCCCCCTTCAGGCCCGGAACACTTGTCCCCCCTGCTGGCGGCCCTGGACATGCATGTGACATGGGCACAGTTGTGCTCTCTGCTCTAGTATTGTGCACACCCTCGACCCACTCTGATGTGAAAGGGTTAAGCACTGGGCAGGTAAGGGGACGGCATCATTAGAGTCTTTTGTTATAAATAAATATAAAGCATTGTGCAGCTTGTTGCTTCTATATAAATAGAATATGATCCCCTAAAATTGCCCCTGCCTAAATGACCCCCTTTTGTTTACACAGTACTCGGGAGTGGCTGCTCATATAACCTACACATCATACTATACAGAATGCGACTGTGCACATGATCAGTCCCAAGTCTCTGGCTAAAGCTATTCTGTAGTAGTTGAACCATACCTCCCAACATTTTGGAAATAAAAAGAGAGACAAAAAATTATTTTGCATGTAGTGCAGCAATTTTTTTTGACCACACCCATTTTGTGGCCACCCCCCCTAATTACCATGTTCATTTTACAAAGTTTGGCAGGTTATAAAAATGTGAAAATATTTCTCCTTATCTAAACTGTTAAAATTACTTATTTTCTTATCTCAAAATTGTTATAAAGCATTTTAGTTGCACCTATTAGCTGTACTGGCCTCTCTGCCAAAAGCCAATTAAATTAGAAACTTTGTTTTTTTTCTGGCTGTTCAGTGCAGAGAAAAGAGGGACTTTCCAGTACAAATGAGGGACCTCAGGTTGAGCTGTCAAAAGAGGGACTGTCCCTCTGAAAAAGGGACAGTTGGGAGGTATGTGTGCACATGATCAGTCCCAAGTCTCTGGCTAGAGCTATTATGTAGTAGTTGAACTATAGCTAAGCGCATTATTAAGAGACTACTACAAGCTAATTGGTGCAAGACTACAGCTAGGAGGAGACATTGGAGTCTATCATATACAAAACTTATAACTGACTCTGAGAGTCAGGCAAAGCAGCCAAACAAGCACAGTAACTTCTGGTACATTTAATACAACATTGCAGGTGGGTGTGGCCTGTCCCATTATTGCTCTCAGCTTAGACCGGAAGAGGAACAGGAGTGAGTCATAAGATAATGGCAAAACAGCAGGAATGCCCTTCACCAAAATGGCCACACAGGCAGGTTACTACAATAAGAATAGCCATATCACCTAAAATTATCATATTTATATTAGTTTTGCATACTTTTCTTTCTCTACAATCATAAGTGCAGCATTATATTTCTCAGCCATTTGTAAAAACTTCCATTTATGAACCTGTAGTGTTTAACAGCAGCTCTTTTAGGGAAAGTTTGTTCATGTTTATTACTATGCAGCACAGGGGACATTAGAGGGCGCCCTCTATAGCAGGCCAGATACTTTGGCTTAGCCATGTGGAGCAGAGCTGGCCACTTCTCATCTTGTTTGTATATGGCAATAAGCTTTGTTCTTATTGGTTCAGGAATGTGACTGACAGAGTTGCTTCACAGAATAGTTATTTTATCTGTTTTGTGGAACAAAACTGTCATTTTGTGGAAAGAATGAATCCTGTACTATAAAATCTTGCTTTCTGTCACAGATATCTGTTTTGTCAATCAAATCTAGCTTGACAAGCACTAGTTAGTTACAGTATTATATATTATGTCCAACTTTGTTTTTACATAATTCATTCTGTAAGTAACTTTGCACATAAGTGCGTCCGTTACATGGAGGTTAAATATTTGTGAGACAGATTGCTTGTTAAACTGTACAGAATGGGGTTTGTGACATAATGACATCCTTTTGTGCAGTAACCAGATTTTGTTTTCATTCTTTAATAGAAATAAGTCTTTTGTATATTTTTTTCTTCTGTGTATGGTCACAAATACTTATATAACATGAGAGACATTCATTCTGTGTATTAGGGATAGTTTTGTATACAGAATGTATTTGGGACAAACGGCACCCCATATCTCCTTCGCTAGCATTAATTACTTCACCCTTTAGTAAATCTGCCCCTTTAAGTGTCCTCCTAGAACTAGGTTTAAATATCCTGTTAAGTACATTTTTTGATTAGAATTGCTCTATTGGTTAAACTTTCCCTTTAAAGGAGCTTATTCCATTGGAAGCCTTAATTAGGGAAGGATTATATAAACAGATGAATTTCACGTTAGTTACCTGCAACTGTGTACGATTCCTCCATGTTCTCCAAAGCTTGCCAAGTTTCATAATAGATTTTGAAAAGAACTATAAGTTTTTGAGTTTTAACAAATATCCTTTTAATGGAGGGTACATCACTAAGAAACAACAGTGTACTGAGAAGGAAAAAAACACAGAATGTAATAAAACAGATTGAATTAAATTGATTTCCAAGGCAATGTGTGATTTTTTTCTTTTTTTAAACAGTAAAAGGCAAGAACAAATAAGTATTTTTTAAAGTCATTAACACAGGCTTCCAGCATCATGTTAATGTCATTACCACCTCATTTTGCATTAGCATTAACAGACCTTTTCATGGGTGTGATGTGAATGTGTACTTTAACATCCAAATGCTTAAATTAAAAGAGGTATTCAAAGAGTCCTAAGGACTTGTAAGTAATGTGTTGGATCATTATGCCTTTCCCACAAACTATAAAAACATTTCAGCATTTCTGCTCTCTCCCTCCATCGCAGGGTTTTGCTAAATTTACACAACCATCAACCTGAAAATTTTTATTACCGTATATCATAACAATACATTTTGCATAAATGATAATGTGAAATTTACAGATGATAATAAAATATTACAATCTTCAGAACAGTATTACTAAACCTGTCAGCATTAGAAAATTAAATACATTTTAACAAGGACAAGTCGAATCTGTAGTTATTAATTTCTTTGATATTGAGGATGCTTCCATTGGGGTTCGTGCTTATTTTCCATTCCACTATATTTTTCTCTTCAAGGCCATGTAAACTAAAGTTTGGATATAGCATCAGGTTATTTGCTTGGTGTGGTGCCAGATGTTATTGCCGTTATTTAAATTCAATTTAACCTAGGCTTTTACTATTAAAAAGTAAAAACGTAAATGACTCAAACAAAACCCATCCCAATAAATGTTTTGGGCTTTTAAATTAAAAAAGACAGATTTATTAAAATTTGAATAAAATTTTAATCTATTTCAAGACTGAAAAGACTCAAAGCCTGCTTGTAACGGTTGGCATCCTGAATCTAGAACCAATGCCCCCTTGTCTTGGCACATGCTTCTGCCTGTAGCAGCAGCCTTTGGCCTCAGTAGAAGCCCTCGGCTACTCAGATGCCGCCAGGTCTTAAAACGAGAGGTGCAAGGCGAAAAGTTCTAAACAAGTGAAGGGGAACAACTGTAAGCAAAGTCTTTTGGGCAGAAGTTCGTGGTACAAGGTGTAAGATAGAATCGTAGTCAGGACAGGCCGGTCAAGGCAGGCAGAGAATAAGCAAAGTCAGGCAGGCAAGGGTCAAACCGGAAGATCTATCAGAAGGGATTTAGCAGAAGAGGTAGTCGGTATACAGGCAAGGGTCAGGATCCAGAGGTCAGAATAGTCAAAAGCCAGGCAGGGGTCACAACAGGAATCAAACAGGTTCAAAGCAGAATAGGAGAAAGCTTGAATAGCACCAGGAACCAACTCCTATAACAGGCAAGTTCCAGTAATCAAAATAGGCTATTTTCATGCCATTGTGCGCTGGCGTCATGACGCCAGTGCACCTGTGCCTTTAAAAAACGCAGAGGCATGCGCGCCCTAAGAGTCCAGCGCCGTTGTGTGAAGAGGATCGTTGTGGCGGGCATCCCCGATTATGGCGCGGTGGGCGTCCCCACCGCACCAGGTGAGTCCTCACACTACTTTAGAGTCTACATGAGTGGTCCCCAACCTGCTTTGAGGCCACTGGGTGCAACATCCAAGGGGTTGGTGAGAAATAGAAACTACTTAAGAAGCAGAATTCTTGGTTAGTGACGAGCAAATCTGACCCATTTTACTGTGCCAAAAAATCTCAAAATGGCAACAATTCGCTAAATACATTAAAGTCAATGGGTGTTTCTTCGTTCAATATTTTGTTAAACCATGCAAAGTTTTGAGAGTCTATGGGCTACAAAACTGTACACAGTGAAAAAGTTCACTAATCCCTAATGGGAAGCAATAGGAAGGAAAATAGGTTGATTGTAAGTAACGAGAGGGTTGATATTTTAGGTTGACTTGCAACTTTGGGTGGGATGGAAAATATTCTGAATTATTATAATTATCAGATTATATATTAATTTATATAAATGAATGTATACCACTTTCTTGCATACCTATAAGAATATATATTCAACAGATACAGCTTGTTGCATATTATCTAATGTATAGTATATGTATATACACACAGCTAAGACAGGTACCAAGAAAGTAATATTTTCTCAAGAAAAATAGATTTCTTATAACACTAATTAGGATGAATGGCCTTGCTAGGCAATGCAATAAAACACTAAATTAGAGCAAATCACTGGTGCATGAGATCATTTAATGCTTACAGATTAAGAAGCACATAAAAACAAATTCTTAATGTAAATTAATCAAATTCAATATTATGGCCAAACAGTATAGAAATTTCTGTTTAAAATATAAAGATCCTCATGTCACTAAGGCTATTGCAGGTGACTCTTTAAAAATGGAAAAAAGTTAAGGTACAATATATCAACATAAATATAGAACATTTGTTTGTGAGCTCATAATTTCATATTCCCTAAAGTAATGCTTGCATTGTGATTCTGCAACCTTCCTCTATGTCATAGGGATAGAATAATGCAGCTTTAGGGAGGCTTAGCCTCGCCAAAAATGGGCCTGCTGCTATATATTCATATATAATTAAAGTTATCCAATGGAAAGCTCCCCAATCAGAAATGGAATTTAATGCTTGATGCTGGAGCACAACAGATTGGTTGGCTTGCGTGATACTGTACTTTTAGGAATAATTAGACCATTGAGGGAATTGTAGCCTTTTTTCATAAATTAAGATGAGCATAAACCTTTTACTTAGGGATTATGATTGTCTGTAAAGCACTGCGTGAAATGATGGTGCTATATAAATAATAAAACTATAGCAAGGCTTAACACATTTTTTTGCTTTATACAGATTTGTGGTGAAATTTAAATTTAGAAAACTCAAATTTTGTACATGGCACAAAAAAAACATAAAAACAACCACCCATTGCATTTGGCAAAATTTCTTAATTTTTTTGGTAAAGTGAAATGGGGCAATTTTGATCATCACTGTGAATCAGTGAATCAAGAAGGTGGAAAAAGAGTTTACATATATGTTTTATTTGTAGGAACTGAGTTGTCCCAAAAACTACAGAGAGGAGAAGTGAGGACACTTTATAATGGTTCTCACTAACATCAAAGAACATTTTTTAAAAAGTTTGAAACATTTTGAAGTTTCTATTGGCAGTGAGACCAGTTAATATTTTTTACAGTATTTTTTTTTTTAGCATTTATTAATATTGTAATATAGTTAATTTTTGTTTAGAATATTTGATTATAGATTATTAGAACAATATTATGCAATATTATAAAAATATGGCTAACTGTGCAGAATATATGAAACTGGTTCATTTTAATCAAATTACTAAATGTAAAAGCAAAACACAGCCTCTCGTGCCTTTTTATCTATATGAAACAAACCCACTTTTCCCATAAAATGAAATTGGTACAATAACACACTCTGTGACACCAGCCTTTTAAATCTTTCATGAGCCTCTGTACCACATCCCCTATAAATGTAATATCTTGCATTTTAGAAATGATCTATTTGATACTATACCAACTCTGATTTCGTACCTTCATTCTCTGACTCCGTATATTCCAAATGCAGGACGCCACAGTGTGCTTAAAAATGATCGCATTCATCTTTATTGCAATTTTATTTTCTTATTCTTAAACTGTACTGTTGGTATGAGCATAAATGATTGGGCCCATATTTCTTTCGGAAGAAGTCGTGAATGCTACACTGCAATTATCATTATGTCGGAGATAACACTTTGTATTAGTTTAAATAATTCAAAAGCTGCAGAGATGCGTCACTTTATCAAAACTGGAGGAAACACAACACCAATATGTAATTGTTGTGCCTTGACTTTAGGAAATGAGCGGTAAATCTGCAGATAATTGTATCATGTGAATTGTTATTAGCAAAACAAAAGCACATGATGTGGCTAATGTATTAACTGATTATTTCTAAACGGCGATTTGTAAATGTAGAAATAGGCCAATGTAATTGTGCATTGTGTTCTAATATGACAGCAGGTATAGTGCATGTCAAATATATCCAATATATGCTCCAATCCTCTAATTATAGCTATTAAGAGTGCTTTAATAAATCATTAAATATTTGCTTTAATTCCTTTGATAATGAAAGCGGTAAAGTATTCAACCAGGACATGAAAAGCTAATTCTTTGCTAGGGAATTAAGCCTTTGGCTACTTTAAATTATAAAACCTAAATATATCTTTTTTTTTTTTTCTTTTTTCTAAATCCTGTTTGCTAAAGGGCTGCTTTTACCTTTGAGATCTACTTTCTGTCGGAACGTATGTTTCTTTTTGGAGCTGAAAATGTAGAGTCTTGCAGAGAATGGACCAGGGCAATAGCTAAGGTAAGATTGATAACTATCTGACGGAGGTAAGCCTAGAGCATTAGCATAGAATACATTGCTATTGTTAACTTCAGGCTCTCAGAGGTACCGTCTTTATGTTCTCTTTTTTTTCCACAGCACTTTGCATAATGTGTATTTTTCCATGCCAAAGATGAAATACATAAGAATTGTAGTGTTAAAGAAATGCAAGAACATTGTGGCAGGAGATTGCACAGATAATATAAGCAGTGTAAGAACACCCTCATGCATTTTTCCTTCCATTTTTCTCCTCTGTTCTCATCTAGACAAACGTCATAATTAATTAGGATCAGCGGCATTTCAGAGGCTTCTGCCGCATGCCCCATGCCGCCCCCTCCCGCTCCATGCTTTCAACTTTTAGCATGGGATTGGGTCCAGGGAGGCCACATCACTAGTGCAATGAGCCCTATTGCACTTTCTGCTCTAGAAGAGCTGAATTTCTGAGTTAAACAGAAATTCAGCTCTTAAAGTTACCAGAGGCGGCTCATGGCATGTGTTTGGGGCACTATTAACATTTTAACAACTGGAGAGATATACAAAAGTGATTTATGCTCTTTGAACCGGCTGGGTGATGATCAAATATTTGAATCAATATATATATATAGATAAAAAGGCAATATTTATTAACCACCATGCCAATAAATCATAGTACATATAAAAACATTTAAAAACTAAGTGATGCTGTTATATAAAAGAAGGGCCCCCTCCTATATTAGAATTAAGAAAAGGAAGAAAAAAGTATGTCCCATAGCATTGCACCTTCCCACTATTACGACCTGAGATCTCACGGCCATGGTCATTTGCATATGCATATAACTACAGGCATCGAGTTGTGGGATTTTTGCTGAACGGCAACCACGCTGGGTCCGCTATCAGTGTGCCAACACAACCCCAAATACCACCCGTTCCGCTCGAATACTTAGATTCACCAGCATTTAAATGCAGTTGAGAACGTTGTTGGGGAACAGTTATTACTGTGGTTAAAACCCATACCACAATCTCAAGTCTATTAGCTGCTGACTTTGTGTCTAATCAGCTTCCTTGCCTATCCTTGTTTTTAATGTACATATCTTTTGGTTTATATTAATTTTAGGTGGTCATAAGTAAAAGTGTTATTCCAACGACAGTGGGATCTCAGGTCATAATAGTGGGAAGGTGCAATGTTATGGGACATACTTTTTTCTTCCTTTTCTTAATTCTATATATCATGTGACCCTGCACACCACTAATTTGTATGCATATTTCTACCAATGGATGGTGCTACCTACTACCTCTCTGATGCCCCTCCTATATTAATTGTATCACTCTATATTCCCTAATTACCATAATACAAACATTTGCATGTACTATAATGCAGTGAAAAAACAAAGATCATAAGGTCAGCAATAATAATGTCAGAATCCCAACATGTGTGTCTGTAAATCCAAACTGCCGATTGTATCCAATGGTGCTGGGGTTATAGAGAGAACCTATAAGTTACAAAGTCCTGAGCGTTCCTGGATGTGTTAACTCCCTGTGGTTATCAGGTTTCCTGACAAAAAGAGAGTCCAGTGTACCGGGTTAAAATAGACAGCACAGGACAGGCGACTGCAAAGTACTTGTGAAGATGGCACTAGATTTTGGAGGTAATGGAGAAAAGGCAATAACTACAGCATGCTGTATTGTTTAAGCAGTTAGTCCGCCATGCATCAATTAGTGGACCCGGCAGCAGATTTTCATTGTATCAAAATATAAAATGAATTGTAACCTGTCTATGGGGCAAATGGGCGAAGTGACAAACTCCGGTGTAACTTTGCTAGCGAAGGAGATAGACTCTAGCGGTACTTCGCTTCCTAACGCCTGGCGAATTTGCGCTCTGGCGAATGGAAGTAACTACGCAAATTCACTAAGATGCGGATTTTACTCTGACCTCTTGTGCCAGACTTGCCTTCGCCAGGCACCAGGCGAAGTGCAATAGAGTAGATAGGAGTCCCAAAAAACGCTAGCGTCTTTTCTTTTTTCAGGGTGATAGGCTGAAAAATAGCAATTTTGGGGTAACCGTTTCCCACCTACATTTCCTAACATATAGCACATAAACTATACACTGGGCTCATGTGTAGGGCAATATAACAACTTTATTTTATTTTATTAAGGTTTCCCGGAGCTTGTGTAATGTAATGTATTTTCTGCAACATATATGTCCATTGAACTTTAACTTCCCACCGTATGCAAATTAGCCAACGCTAGTGCAACTTCGCTTGGCGCAGTAATGCTAGCGCAACTTCGCCAGTGTTTGGAGCCCTGGACGCAACTTCCGATTTTAGTGAATTAGAGTTGTCCTGGCGAATCTACGCTTGGCAAAGTGTTGCGCTGTGAGCGAAGCCATTGCTGGAGATTAGTGAATTTGCCCCTATGAATGAGCCAAGTTTAACAACATATATATGGCATCTTCTTGGGATTAATCTAATATGATACTTAGCTGCATCACCGTTCCACTTAAGACTCCATATCAAGGTGCTGAAGTCATGCTGTCCAATACATAATACTGCTCCATCAAGCCTCACTACTGAGTGCAATCACTGTTGCTGTGTTCATCCGGAACTCAGGGAAAGGGGGCCCCCTTCTTAAATTGCATGTAGCCTCGACAGCTGTTTCGCCGCACAACGTGGCTTTGTTTTATATAACAGTATCATTTAGTTTTTAAATGTTTTTATATGTACTGTGATTTATTGGCATGGTGGTTAATAAATATTGCCTTTTTATCTACATACATATTGATTCAAATATTTGATCATCCCCTAGCCGTTCAAAGAGCATAAATCCCTTTTGTATATAGTCTTTTGCATACCTTATAATACGCTACATACGCCAAGGCTTCAATATGCTGAGTCTAGATAATACAACTTAAGTGTACCAGTACCAATATACTGTATCTCTTTAAATGTACTAGTAAAAAATACAGGCCTGTCAAGTGTCAGATTAATCATTAAGGTGATGCTTCACTCTTCAAAAGATAATCCAAATCCTCAAGGAAGAGGAGAATATGCATGTGAAAGGAAAGAGTGCAATGAGTATATATATATACAAGAATAAAACCCCTATGTAACACATGCACGTAGAGAGAATGAAACTGCCTGTAGGCAAAAGAACTTTAGTAAATAAATCAGTTTCTTGATCAGCAAAGCAGGGTGTTATGGTTAAGTATAATGTCTCACAGTTAATGATTTAGAACCTTTAGAAAAAGGTTTCAAAAAGTTTACAGAATGAGATAAATTATTTTCTTATAGTGCCATAACAGATGGAGAGACACAGGTTAGATGTCCCTGACATATATTCTCAGGATGTCAAACAAGTACTACACAATTAATAATATTCCATTGGCACCTTCATCAAGGGCATTATTCTGATTAAGAGGTCCCTCTGAAATTGGGATCCCAGAGCAAGTGGTCTCCATGTCCAGCCTGTACATGGTTTTCAATTAAGTTGTGTCTTTGTTGTTGCTATACATAGTAATATTATTAACCAACAACTGCAATAACAATAGCTCTACAGAGCCTATAACCACATGGAAATCCAATCCTCAATTCTCAAGAATAATAGAAGGATGAAATGGTTGTGTTTCCCTTGGAAAAATGTATTTCTATAGTTAGTGCACCTTAATTATGCAGTATACCCTAAAATATATGTGGTAAAGGCAAGGAAATACAAGTGTTGAGAGGGCTCAGTAAGCTCTGTAACTTGAATAAATGTATGGCTGCAGATTAAACTCCTACATGCCCCGCTGTTTTTAACTACTGTTTGTATGTATATACTCTATAACCCTAATTTGGGTACTGTCTCTTTAATAACAATTAACCCATGGCAATCCAGGGGCCCTGAGTCCCTTTTGCGTATGAAAAGTACAGGGAACTGGGATTTACAGTGCCTCCACTTAGGGAACACTGAGGAGCACTTCTCAAAGGATTTTCACTAGGAAAAATAAAATGCACACAGTTTGCAATAAAACAAATACCTGTATAATAAAACTCTATCACTTTACTCTGGGGAACCTGTGTGGACTATCAACCCCTGGCACAGTCTCTCGATGACACAGTCCCACACTTCTCACCAGGATAATCCGATAAAGTCGGGGGTTTTGTCTGATAATCCGATAAAGTCGAGTTTTTGCAGCAACAATTCTATAAAATCTAGTTTTCAGAGTGTCAATCATCTGATACGAATTGATGCAAAATTTTCACTCACAGTTTTAGTAAATAGGCACGTGAATGTTGGGACAATAATGCATGTATAATAAATATGATTATTTAAAAAATTTTGTGCCAAGTGACAACGGGGATAAGTGCAGTCATTAACTATGGTTGTAGAATTGACTCATAAGTGCTGTGTCTGGCTCGACAATGGGTCTTGTATAGGCCCTAAACGTTGCCACTATTCTGAGCTAAATAAATAATCCACAACTGATTTCACATCATTGGATGTGCCATTGGTGTTTTGTTTGTGGATGCTAGGGTCATTTAGACCATAACAACCAGATACTGTATGTGCTGAAATTGAAAACTGGAGAGTTGAAGAAGAGGCAACATATTTTAAAAACAAATAATAAAAAATTAAAACCTATTGCAAATTGTCTGACAATATGCTCTCTACATATTAAAAGTTAATTTTAAGGTGAACAAACTCTTTAAAGAGGCTGAGGGTGAAATCCTTAAGGAGGAATTCTGAGATAAAGGGCAGTAAGAGTATAAGCCTTAAATCAGGAGAGAGCAGGACATGTGGCTGGTGGAAAAGGAAACAGAGAAGATATCCAGCAATTTATGGAAGCACATACTGTATTATTAGATGCAGTGGAGTACTGGGGAGCAGTAAGTTATTTGCCTATTGCAGAGTCATGATAAACATTTCAACTGCAGGTTCAACAACCAGTTCTCTCTTAAACAGATCAGGTTAAGTTATATTGTAGGGCAAGAGTTTGAAGTCTTGGAGGGCAGTTAGGAGTAGTGATTGCCCATTACATTGAATTTGTTGTCTTTTTTACAGCAGCAAACACCTCTGTGCTTAATAGTGAAAAGGAGAATACTCTTCTTCTGCTTGAAAATGGAAGGTAATATACTTTTTTACACAACATGTAGTATGGATCTTTTCAGCATCAGCTTACTCACAAGCCAGCTTTCTAATCAATAGATATTTCCTAACACGAACTCAACAGTTGCTGAACTCAACTGACCTAAAGAGAAAACAACACCAAATTAAGAAAAGACCTAGTGTAATATTGCAGTCCATCTTATCTGATGTAGAACAACACTACCCCCAGGTAAAGCCTGGGACAACTGATGTTTTTAAGAATATTAAGTATTAAAAGGCTATTGGCGGCTCATCATATGGTATAACACGAAATGAGACCCACATTAAAAGAGATTTGCATAGGATAAGCACATGGTGAAATACAAGGCAAGCAGTAACTTTTTATTACACAGTAGTAGCTAGATAGATAGCACTGAATTATGAGAGCATTACATTTCTGCATTTTTATGCTTCAAGGCAAATGTTCTATAAAATAGAGAACGGTGACAAGCAGTCATGGAGATCTAATATGCTTTGTATTTCTGTCATGTCAACTGTTTTTACAACATGATTAATGTCTTAAGGCAAGTGGAAGAAGCTAACTAAGCAAATCATTAATTTCATAGGACCAACTTTAAATAATTGTGAAGACATAAAAGTAAAAAAAGAAAGCAATTTGTAAGATTTGCAAATATACTGATCAAAGTGTTTAGCCACATTTGTTTTATAGGCCTCATTTACACACAGACTCTAAACTGCCAGTTCAGTTACCCATAGCAACAATCAAATTTGTGGATTTAGTTAATCAAGGCCATTTCAACAAGACCCTGTGAAGATAAATAGAAGACAATCAACTGTAGCTTCATAGAAAAAAAAGCTACATGTAAAAGTTTAGGTTTGCAGTTAGATCTGTGGATGTTTTTCCAGGATAAATAAGGATATTTTGCTCCTGAATATAGTTTTTTTCTTAAAATCCATTAAACAACTGCAATTATTATTGGAGGCAAAATCAGTTTGGCCTTTTGACAGGTAGATAGAGGCTCTTGTTTCATTTTTGTTTTTTTGTCTTCTCCTAAGAGTACATAAATGTTTTCATAAATTCCTGCAGTCAGTTGATCTCCTGACTTACCCAAAGGGAGATGCTCATAATAACAAACATTGACAGATATTACAAGACTGACACATTGAATAATACTGAGTAACAATGTCTGTTTTAATTTCCGGGCACATCACTTTCTTTGCAAAGCGTGTTCATTTACAGCAAGGAATACAACTATTACAAGTATAGTGCAGAATGTTTGGGGCATTGGGCTTTCTGGATAATGGACATTTCCAAAATTTGGATTTATTTACCTTAAATCTGCTAAAAATCATTTAAACATTAATTAAACCCAATAACATTATTTTGCCTCCAAAAAGTATTAATATATCTTGGTTTGGATCAAATACAAGGTACTGTCTTCTTATTACAGGAAAAGGGCATCTGTTTTAAAAAAAAAAAAATCTTAATTATTAAATTAAAATGGATGGCCTTACCATAATTCGGAGCGTTCAGGATTAAGAATCATTTACCTGTATTAGTAAGAAGTAACTACAGCTACTTTTATACACTTTTTGTAAAACAGATATGTATGTCTTGTTTTTATTGAAAATACAATAGATATCATCGGTAGAACATTTGACCTTCGTCCTTAAACTGTACTATGGGGCTGATTCACTAACTTCGAGTGAAGGATTCGAAGTTAAAAAACTTTGAATTTTGAAGTTTTTTTGGGCTACTTTGACCATCGAATGGGCTACTTCGACTACGACTTTGAATTGAAGGATTCGAACTAAAAACCGTTCGACTATTCGACCATTCGATAGTCGAAGTACTGTCTCTTTAAGAAAAACTTCGACCCCCTAGTTCGCCATCTAAAAGCTACCGAACTCAATGTTAGCCTATGGGGAAGGTCCCCATAGGCGTGGCTAACTTTTTTGATCGAAGGATATTCCTTCAATTGTTGGATTAAAATCCTTCGAATCGTTCGATTCGAAGGATTTAATCATTCGATCGAAGGAATAATCCTTCGATTGTTCGATCATACTATTTGCGCTAAATCCTTCGACTTCGATATTCGAAGTCGAAGGATTTTAATTCCTAGTCGAATATTGAGGGTTAATCGGCCCCTTAAAGTACCATGGAATGAAAAGTATTCATTACACTTGATCTACCATTTGTTATAATCCTGATCACAATTAAATTGTCTATTTAAAGCAGAAGTTCTTATTTTTATTGTTGGGTTCCTGCTATTAACTTTGATGTTTTCACACACCTAGGGGTACATTTACTAAGCTCGGTTGAAGGATTCGAATGAAAAAAACTTTATATTTAAAAAAAAAACAACTTAGACTAAATACTTCAGTAGTTTAAACCTACCGAGGTCCAATGTTAGCCTATGGGGATCTTCCCCATCACTTTTCTAAGCTTTTTTTGATTGAAGAAAAATCCTTCGATTAAAATCCTTCGAATCGAAGATCGAAGGATTTTATCGTTCGATTGAACAATTTTTACTTAGATCGTTCGATCGTAGCATTTGCGTTAAATCCTTCAAATTCGATATTCGAATTCAAGGGTTTCAATTCGAGGGTCGAATTCGAGGGTTTATTAACCCTCTATATTCGACCCTTAGTAAATGTGCCCCCTATTGTATTCAGTGAATTGTTGAACAACTGAATAAAAAAAAAAAAAAAAAATATATATATATATATATATATATATATATATATATATATATATATATATATATATATATATATATATATATATAAAATGAGGCCTTGAAATCTGTGGTCTGGGTTTGTGGCATGACTGATTATCTGTTCAGCTAGGTGAGAACTAGTGATGGGCGACCGCCAGGGAATAAATCTGCAAAACGGCAGTGAAAATTCGCTGGCATCAAAAAAAATTGTCACCGGTGTTAAAAGCAGCCGCCGGCGTCAAAAATGACGCCATTTTGTGCATTTTTTGCCGTTTCGTGAATTTCGCAGGCAATTCATGAATTTTTCGGCGAATCGAAACGTGCAAATTCGCCCATCACTATGGAGAACCACTGTATTGGGGTTATTTACTAAACTCCAAATGCAAAAATCCAAAACATTTGTGGGGGGTTTTTGTATAAAATAGGATTTTTTTTTTAAAAAAAATTCAAATTATTTGGAATTTATTATTCCCCGAGGATGGAAAAAGTCAGAGCTGGGATTTCGGCAAATCCTGAATGGAATCCTGGATTTGGCATGCCTTTAACATAAAGTAAATTTAGATAACTTTCTATTATTTAACCAAGAGCAAGAATCACCTTTCACTATTTTGAAATTCATAATAATTATATAATAAAAATTAATAATTTTATCTTTGTGTTTGGTACTAACAAAGTCGCACCTTTGCACTAGTACAGTAACCCATATGAGACTTTTTTTAATTTCATGTCTAATTAAAGATAATTGTTGTCTAGTTGCCATGTATACCTGCACTCTTGCAGAGGTGTTAATATGTTTGTTAATACGTTTAATGAAGAAAAAGCATAGGGAAGAAAAAAGGATGGTATAAATGTAAAAATTATATTTATTGTAATATAGCCCATGCTTGCATTTTAGTTTATGGATAATCGGCATTCAAAATGTATTTTCCCTGGGTTGTTTTGGAAAACTCTAATTCTATTTTGAGTCAAAATATGAATGACTAGCATTAAAGCATGGAAAGTGCAAGTCTAACTTCAGTATACTGTATTTCCCTACCTTCCTTTCTCTCCTATACAGGACATTCTATATCCATGGACATACAATGCTGGATTTCACGGTCAGGCATTCAGCAATTGAGAAAGCAGCAGGTACAGATGGTAATGCACTACAGGATCAGCAGCTCAGCAAAAACAACATTCCTATTATAGTGAACAGCTGCATAGCATTTGTTACGCAGTATGGTAGGTAATGCAGAGTTTATATCTAGTAGATTGGAGTTGAATGATATCAGTTACATGTAAGAATTTTCAGATAAGGATGTTTAATGGAACGGGAGTATGGAATATGTCATACAATATGTACCTATTATCAATCTAACTGCTTTTGGTAACCCCATTCAAGACCCTTGGCACTTGGAGAATCTTGATACATATGTTTGATAACACTGTGGAGAAACATATGACTCTAATGGTGATGAATGCAAAAGGCTCTTAAACAAGTATTTATAGACCAAAATGGGCCGCAATTAGAGCAGTAGCACAACCTACACAGATGTAGGTTGCAGTAGTCATATAGCGCAATGCAACCTGAGTCCTTACAGGTCACTTATTGAAGGACTGCCATTTACTCTCCAGTGGCGCTCAAATTGTTTGGCAGAAGTCTAAATACAGTGTCTTGTGCTAAAATAATACCTGCTATAGACTCTAGCCATCAAACATGGGGCTAACCTTCTGCCCAACTACAGTATCATCATCGGGGCCTCCTTTACCATTGTTTACATCTCCATGATGGAAAAGAACCTAGGCACTGACATGGCACCACCCTTGTTCTTCATACTACTCAATCTCTATCCCAGTGAAAATTTCCCTGGGAGGCGCTGCCTTGGAGCATTAGTGATTGCTCGACACTGCTTTTGTAGTTCTAAATTCAAAGAGAAGCAGCCCTACTCATACCTAAGGGGATGTTTTACTAACATTCAGACTTTTTTTTATCAGAGATCATATTATTTTGTGTTTTTTTTTAAATGTCTTTAAACTCTAAAAATATCAGATTTATCAAGTGCCAAAACCACCAAAAATACAAAACTATGCCAAATAAATGCTCTCAATGTCCCATAAAAGTCAATTGGGTTGCAATGATCCTATGAGACCTTTTTTTAGTGTTCCAGAGTTTGAGGTTTTTGCTGGTAATTGTTCAAAAAACTCATATTTTTAGAGCTTTTCGTATTCTTTAGCTCGTTGTTCAGATTTTTTTTCATTCGTAATTTTTATATTCAGATCTT
Source organism: Xenopus petersii (assembly GCA_038501925.1). Taxonomy (NCBI): domain Eukaryota; kingdom Metazoa; phylum Chordata; class Amphibia; order Anura; family Pipidae; genus Xenopus; species Xenopus petersii. The sequence continues at coordinate 36,863,766 of CM076672.1, read as the reverse complement.
ATTATAACATTTGTTGTTTCAAAGAAATAAAGTTTAATCATTGTTTCAAAAACCTCTAAAATTCAACCTTCAATAAATAGGCCTGTATTACAGATACATTAGGCAAAATTAGATGGAAGTGCATATAATAGGAATATTTATTTTATTAGGCTGAATTCCAGGCTGGTTTTAGGGTAAGGCTGCAAGTGCCAGTAGACTGCCCACCCTTTGAGAAAAAGTTGACAAAAAATACAAAAACTATACTTTTTTTGTATAGACATCAGGAATATTTGGTGATGAAAGGAGGTGTAGTCCAACTGAGGGTTACAAGTTGTATAGTTAATTCCTAATGTAGGTGTTTTTATGGACCATTACCCACCACTGTACTACAATATAGAATATGTATTTTTTTGGCTTGTGGTGTTTCTAGAAGACAAGTTTATCCTCAAGATATATCAAGTTACATTGAATAAACATTCAAAGTTTTTTTTATATTCCACACACCCCACTGTTTAAAATAATATGTATTTTTTTGGTTTGCAAAATCGTAATAATTTATGCGTTTCAACTGCTCTGTTGTAAAACACTGCTCAGAAATGATTACACCTCATGCGACTTAGAAAACTGGGTTTACATATTTCAAATATGTGTTCTTCTAGCCTACATTATTATAATTCAGAAAGACATGTTTATTTTAATGTCTCTCTGCATTAAGGTTTGGGAAGCAAATCTCTGTATCTGAAGAATGGAAACCCGTCGCAAGTGAGGGAGCTGCTTGAAGAATTTAAAAAGGATGCACGGAGCATTAAACTAAAAGTCGGAAAGCATCAGCTGGAAGATGTGACTGATGGGCTGAAATATTTCTTCTATGAAATAGATGATGCACTTCTCACAAAAGAACTTTATCCATATTGGATCTCTGCCTTAGGTAATAGCACAATATTCCAGAAATAGCTGTTTCATTATTCATTGGAATGAATGCATCAACTAAGTATACTTTTTTTTTCCTTTTTTTTTTTAAATCCCCTGAGACTACTGACATTGCTGTTAGCATAGAGCATTTCATCAGCTCTTACCTGAACATGAAACATCTAGTTGTCACTTAGCACCTTGGACATATTCCACTGGAAGAAGAAATGATATTAGAAAGTAATAGATTCTATCTTATTATATTGAAATAAAATCTTAATTGGGGCTGCTAATGTGAGTAGGTAAAACAGGCTACATTTTTATAGAAATGTAATTTTCACTGGAAGCTTATTAATATTGGCTTGTTAAGTTAATTATATTCCTTAGGGATGTTGTATTGGTAATAATGCAGTACATATATCTGCAATAGTAATCCAGCCTATTATCCAATTTATGGGGGAAATGTAATAACATTTGCAAGAGAACAAATTTGCATATAAAAATATGCATATCGCAATATAATATTCTTCATTAGACTTTTATTGCATTGCGAATCTTAAATTGCTCCCTGCGAACCCTTAAAACCTGCTTGAAGGTGGCATATGCTATTAGAGCAAACATCATTTTTCATGAAGACATTTTATTACATACACTGCTCACTATCGCAAACTATAAAATGCACAATCGCTATCCTACTGTCGCTTGAGGGGCTAAGTGTTTGCAAAGGCAAAATTATTCATGAACGTATTGCAAACAATTTTTGCTTTGGTGACCAATATTACATCCCCCATTACACGTTAAAGACTATACATAAAGGAGGTTATTAAGTCTGAATGCCAAAAACTCAAAAAATTTATCGTTTTTTTAACTATAAACATTTTTAGTGGAAATGTATAGGATGGAAAATGGATTAGAAAAATCTAAAAATCCAGCATGTCAGACCTAACGAGGTTGTTTATAAGTCAAAGGAAGAGATTCCTTTCATATTTGAAAGTTTCTGTGGTCTGTGCTGGAATTAGCTGAAAAATCCGATTATTTTGGTCTTTTCGGGAGAAAGCGCGTTTCTCCCCGTTCTGATTAAATCATGATATTTTAATAATAAATAAGGTCCAATTGTGGATTCTAGTTTGGTTGGACTTTTTCATTAAAATAATCAGAAAATCAGAAAAAAATCTGACTTTGATAAATAAGGCCCAAAATGTAAATTTATAAAGGGATTCTAACATGTTGGGGCAGATTTATTAAGGGTAGGGATGTCGCGGACTGTTCGCCGGCGAACTTGTTCGCGCGAACATCGACTGTTCGTGCTCGCCGAATGTTCGCGAACGTCGCGCGACGTTCGCCATTTTGGGTTCGCCTTACCTGGCGCTTTTTTTTGACCTCTCACCCCAGACCAGCAGATACATGGCAGCCAATCAGGAAGCTCTCCCTCCTGGACCACTCCCCTTCCATATATAAACTGAAGCCCTGCAGCATTTTTTCATTCTGCCTGTGTATGCTTGCAAGAGCTAGTGTAGGGAGAGAGCTGTTACTGATTTCACTGATTTCTTTGAGGGACAGTTGATAGTAAGTTTGCTGGCTAGTAATCTACTTGATACTGCTCTGTATTGGAGGGACAGAAGTCTGCAGGGATTTGAGGGACATTTTAGGTTAGGTAGCTTTGCTGGCTAGTAATCTACCTTCTACTGCAGTGCTCTGTATGTAGCTGCCTGCTGTGGGCACTGATCTCTTCTGATCTCATCTGCTGACTGCTGTAATAACCCAATAGTCCTTGTAAGGACTGCTTTTATTTTCTTTTTTGTTGTTTTACTTTGCTACTATAACAGCCCAGTGCTATTAGTCTAGCTGTGTTGGGGAGTGGGACTGGTGTGCTGCTGTGCTGCTCCTAGTAGTTCAGCAGCAGCAACCCGAGAATTTTTTTTTTTTAATATACATATATTTTTTTTTTCTTTTACTTATCTTACTGTTCTTTAACGTGTACAGTGCTGTTGCTGTTCTTCATAGTAGTGCACCAATAGTAGTGCACTTGCAGGCATTATTTGCCCAGTGTGTTCTTCAAACAACAACCATCTAGCTGTGTGAGCTTGTTCACATTCTGTCTAAATATCAATAATAATACCGTCTCTAGAAACACCACCCGAGTGACGTTTTTCAGGCAGCAATAATATATTCCGTATCCACTGCTGTAGTAGTGTATACGTTAACCTTGTAGGCATTATTTGCCCAGTGTGTTCTTCATTTTCAAACAACTCCCATCTAGCTGTGTGAGCTTGTTCGCATTCTGTCTAAATATCAATAATAATACCGTCTCTAGAAACACCACCCGAGTGACGTTTTTCAGGCAGCAATAATATATTCCGTATCCACTGCTGTAGTAGTGTATACGTTAACCTTGTAGGCATTATTTGCTCAGTGTGTTCTTCATTTTCAAACAACTCCCATCTAGCTGTGTGAGCTTGTTCACATTCTGTCTAAATATCAATAATAATACCATCTCTAGAAACACCACCCGAGTGACGTTTTTCAGGCAGCAATAATATATTCCGTATCCACTGCTGTAGTAGTGTATACGTTAACCTTGTAGGCATTATTTGCCCAGTGTGTTCTTCATTTTCAAACAACTCCCATCTTGCTGTGTGAGCTTGTTCACATTCTGTCTAAATATCAATAATAATACCGTCTCCAGAAACACCACCTGAGTGACGTAGTGTGATTTCTGCCCTTTACAGCACAAAACGCAGCGCTGTGTCAACAATGTATTTTTCAGATACATTTTTGCCCTTGATCCCCCTCTGGCATGCCACTGTCCAGGTCGTTGCACCCTTTAAACAACTTTAAAATCATTTTTCTGGCCAGAAATGTCTTTTTAGCTTTTAAAATTCGCCTTCCCATTGAAGTCTATGGGGTTCGCGACGTTCGCGAACCGTTCGCATTTTTGACGCAAGTTCACGAATATGTTCGAACTTTTTTTCCGACGTTCGCTACATCCCTAATTAAGGGTTGAAGTGAAAATGTTAATTAAAATTTTTGATTATTTTTGATCAAAACTCTCATATTTGAATTGTGAATTATCCAAACTTGATTTGAGTTTTAATATGAATTTGAATTTCAAGATTTATGATACTCTGGCCCTATTAACTCAAATTTGACTATTCGCCACCTTAAACCTGGGGAATTGCTTTATAAGTCAATGGGAGAGGTCCAGGGATCAATTTGGTGATGTTTGCAATCTTCTTGACATTCAAGTTTTTTTTTCGGAGAAAAAAACTTCATTCAAGTTTTTCTAATTTAATCAAATTCAAATCGAGTTTTCTGGTTGTTTCAATTCTTCCAAGCTGAGAAAATTTTATTTTTTAATACATTTCAATGGTTGAATTTCACATGAATTCAAAATTCGACCCTTGATAAATGTGCCTTGTTGTGTCTGTATTCTTACCAAAGCACCGTTTCTTTTAAAGGAAATACTAACCTACCATCCAGATCTTCATTACTGGAGAACTAATTTTGTTTTGTCAGTATTGCCCCGGCCCAACATGACTGATTTTTTAGGCAGTGGTTGAGACTGGAGTTGAATAAAGTAATATTATATACAAACCCAAGTCCAGAGGGTCTCATGGAGCTCAGCCCCACAAAGTGTTGTAAGGGTGAGGGTTCTAGGCAGGACAGGTCCTGATGAAGATCCATCTCTCCATGGAGTTAACATTTTGAAATGACAGTGCTCTCCTGTAACATTGGTAATAATATCAATAAGAAGGTGTCGCTTTGGTGGGGATACCAAGGAAAGTGTCAATATGACATTATGGACTAGTTTTGAAATCAGGAGTATTTACAGGTGTTATAGTCATAATTTTACAGTCAAGTCTCATTTAACAGGTGTCCTGAGTGAAATATAATTATATACAGTATTTAATGTACCACCTTTTTTTACTTTCCATTTATTAAATGTGCAGTTATTCCTGTTTAACTTCAGAATATTTCTCATTTATCACTTTTCTGAACCAATCATTTCCTTAATACAGGTATGGGACCTGTTATCCAGAATGCTTGGGACCTGGGGTTTTCTGGATAATTGGTTTGCCATAATTTGGATCTTCATACCTTAAGTCTACTAGAAAATCATGTAAACATTAAGGGGTAGATTTACTAAGCTCGAGTGAATACTTCGAATCCAAAAATATTAGAATTTCGAAGTAATTTTTTGGGTACTTCGACCATCGAATTGGTCAAATTAGATCAAATTCGATCGAATGGAATGATTCGAAGTAAAAATAGGTCTACCATTCGATAATTGAAGTACTGTATCTTTAAAAAATCCTTCGATTCAATACTTCGCCAAATAAAAGCTAGCCTAATGGGACATTGTAAATAGGTTTTGGGCACTTTTTATGATCGAATAAAAATCATTCGATCGATCTCTTAAAATCATTCGAATTGTTAGTTTCGAACGATTTTGTCGTTCTATTGAACATTTTTTATTCGATCATTCGATCTAACCTTTTGCACTAAAATCCTACGAATTTGATATTCGAAATCGAAGGATTTTACTTTGAGGGTCAAATTAGAGGGTTTTTTAACCCTTGTAATTCGACCCTTGATAAATCTGCCCCTAAATAAACCCAATAGGCTGGTTTGGCCTCCAATAAGGATCAATTATATCTTAGTTGGGATCCAGTACAAGCTACTGTTTTTTTATTACAGAGAAAAAATAAACAATTTTTAAAAGTCTGACTTATATGATAATAATGGAGTCTATGGGAGATGGCCTTTCCGTAATTCAGAACTTTCTGGATAATGGGTTTCCAGATAATGGATCCCATACCTTAAAAAGTCAGAGCCTAATACTTATATCTGTCAGCCATACGATTTAGCATATCAGGAGTAGCTTTCATATGTTCACGAATCTGTTATTAGCACGGAACTAAATGATTTCACAAAATGTGACTACATTGTATATCATATTCGTGCAGTGGCCAAATTTAGTTAAAAACATAAATTATCTCTTGCTAAGTTAATCCAATTAGTTCAGCTTGACTATAAACAAAGCCCTGCTGAACTTCTGCAATCAATTTAATGATAGTCTGATTGTCTATTTCAAATCAGCATTTTATCATACATTACTAAAAGTTTCCCTTTTGCTGATATAAGGGCTGCGATATTCCATTGATTGATTCCAAATTGGCTTTATGCAAGGCATAAAGTAACCATCGAGATGGAAAGAAGTGGGTAGTATTTCAATTACTGGATTACAATACAGCAATTACAGTACATGGAAAATATGCCACTGTTAGTAGAGTAGTAGTTACGTCAATTTTTCCACAGATGTTTAATGAAACATACTAATGTTAGCATAAATTGTAATTTGTCCTACACATAGAAAATTATTTTCTCCTTTCATATCCAATTTTAATGAAAGCGTTATTTGATACATTATTGCCTGTAATTAGAAATACATTGTTCATTATGGGCTTCTCAAACATGGCTGCACTTTTCCTTTTTGGCTTTTCTCCTCCTCGATGATCAAAATGTTCCTTCTACCTATTGACAAGGATACCAGCCTAGTCCATCACACCAAATGACCACCAAGGGACAACAATAGAATCACAAGCGCCACTGGTCTAGTGTTTAGCACAAGCAGATTGAAAAAAACAAGGCAGAATATAGGTACTGGTACAGGCAGGGGTAAGAGACAAAAATATCAGATTACTGGCATGGCAGGGAAAAGTCCAGGATCCATAACAGAAGGGGTAACCAAAGACCAGCGTTCAGGCAAGGTACAAGACTGGTGGAGCTTAAGGAAATCAGTGGTACAGGTGCTTTGTGCATGGGTATCGGTGGGCACAGATTTCCTTAATGTTCTTAAGTTGCATCTGTACCAGTTTAGCTGTGAGCAATGAATACCTGCCAGCACAGTTTTATACTATTTTAATTACAGTAATTAGCTTGTGCACATTTTTACACTTTTGACATAACCCGTTCCATCAAACAATTCCCTTGCTGACGTCTTCTCTGTACTATAAGCTCTGGAGTCCCCATTTATGGTTGCCATCTATTCTCCTGTGTACCTGAGGTGTATTGGACAGATCAAGGATCCAGCTCACTAAAGAAAAGTTGCCACTTTCATGTTATTTCTAAGGATTACCTTAAACTGAGGTTTTCTTTTTTTTTACCACATTAACTACTAAAAGTGATTTGCAGATATTGTCTCAGTAAACTTTTTATTTATTTCCATCTGCCTCCTTATTCTTATTCAAATGTTTGTATGTCAAAGTTGCCTCTTAAACATTGCCTTTAAACTACATGCTCTTTCGGAAATTAAAATTCAGAGGAACTTTCCGTTATTTTTCTCTATCAGACATTCAGAATGATCAGGAGCGGGTGAGAAAATACAAAACCGTAATTGGCACACTTCCAGTCGTAAATAAAGCAACACTAGCAGCCTTAATGGAACACCTTTTCAGGTTAGTCTGACTAGTAATAAGAAATACCAAGTAAAATTGCTCCCATGGCAGGTTGCCACACGAGACAATACTTAAAAGCACAGTTCACCTTCACAAAATGAGTCACTAGCCACAAATCATGACTTTTAAAATTGCTTTTTAGTGTTTTTTTTATCTTTCTAAAATTCTAATTTTAAAAATGACTTAGGGGCAAATTCAACAAGCTCGAGTGAAGGATTTGAAGTAAAAAAACTTCGACCATCGAATGGGCTACTTCGACCTTCGACTACGACTTCGAATCGAAGGATTTGAACCAAAAATCGTTCGACTATTCGACCATTCGATAGTCGAAGTACTGTCTCTTTAAGAAAAAACTTCGACCCCCTAGTTCGCCACCTAAAAGCTACCGAACGCAATGTTAGCCTATGGGGAAGGTCCCCATAGGCTTGCTTAAGTTTTTTTGGTCGAAGGATAATCCTTCGATCGTTCGATCGAAGTATTTTACGCAAAATCCTTTGACTTCGATATTGGAAGTCGAAGGGCTTTAATTAACCCTCGATATTCGACCCTTGGTGAATCGGCACCTTAATCTCATATCTCCCATCTAATTGTTCCCATTAGTAAACTATCTAACCTTATTAACTATATTGGGCTGATTAACGTTTCGAAGGATTTTAATCCAATGATCGAAGGATTATCCTTCGACCAAAAAAATTTAGGAAAGCCTATGGGGACCTTCCCCATAGGCTAACATTGATTCGGTAGCTTTTAGATGGCGAACTAGGGGGTCGAACTTTTTTCTTAAAGAGACAATACTTCCACTATCGAATAGTCGAATAGTTGAACGATTTTTAGTTTGAATCCTTCGATTCGAAGTCGAAGTCGTAGTCGAAGGTCGAAGTAGCCCATTCGATGGTCGAAGTATGCCAAAAAACACTTTGGAATTCGAAGTTTTTTTACTTCGAATCCTTCACTCGAAGTTAGTGAATCGGCCCCTAAATGTAATAAATAAATTAACTTATTAACTATAAATTTGATGCATTAGTTGGGATAATGCTTAGCAGCAGCCTTATACCCTACTAAGTGTGCTCTCTGAGTTACACTCAAGTCTGTCGCACAATAACTGTTACAAATGATATATTAGTTGCTGGCATTTCTCTGATGCTGCTAAGTAATATACAGTATCAGCTAATATCAGATTTTTTTAGTATTGCAAGTCAATGACCTGGGGTACGAGAGGAAGGAAATTGGAAACTAAAACCTACAATTTGGAAATAATGGTAAAAAAAACATTTTTAAATGTTATGTTGGCTTCATTTGATACACAAACTCGTTTTACCTTTCACATTTTTACTGTCATTAAAAACATATGGGTGTTCAACTGAATTATCTCTCAGAGACAAATTGAATTATATTTCTGCAAGCAGAGCCATAGTACAGGAATGCTATCCAGAATGCGTGAGACGTGGGACTTTCTAGATAAGGGGTCTTTCTGTAATTTGGATCTCAATACTTTAAGGGGCCTATTTACTAATATTTGGATTTAATTTTTTTTAAGAATCATGTTTTTTTTTCTAAAAAAAAGATTTTTCTCTGTACATTTGAGATTTATTAAGTGTAAAAAACATGAAAAAATCTAATACAAAACTTCTCCAAGTAAAAGCAGTTGAGGTCCCATAGAAGTCAATGGGAGCTGTGATGATCCTAATGGAGTTTTTTTTAGTCATTCAGATTTTTAGAGGCTTAATATTTCTGATTAGAGATATTCATATTTTTTCTGCACTTTTTTCGTACTTTTTATGTTCAGATCCTCACCATCTTTGGACTTGTCACATAGTTGTAACTGTCAGAAAAACTAAAATTTTTAGAGTTTTTAGAAATATTCATATTTTTTTCAGATCGATAAGCACTTTTTTTGCATTCATACTTTTTATATTTAGATCTTTTAATAACTTTTCATGGCATTCATGATTTCAGAGAAATATAATTTAATTGTGGTTTCAAAGGTTCTCATACCATTAAATTTGACCTTTAATAAATGGGCCTATAAGTGTGCTAAAGTGGCGAAAAGAGCCTAAGCCACTAAAATAGGCGATAGCCGAACTCCCAAAGCGTCGAAAAGACCCAATGTCACGAAAACAGATGAATTGAAGTCCTGAAGTGGTGAAAAGACCAAAGTCACCAAAGGAGGAGAAGTTGAAGTCCTGAAGTCATGAGTTCAATTCTACTGAACACCAATTTGTGTTTTTTTAATCCCCTGGCCACCACGGTATTATTTTAATATTCTATAGGCCCCTGCCACCAATGTTTTTTTAAAAAATATTCTTTGGGGTCCCAATTTTTTTTAAACTTGTAAGGGGGGCCCTGGCGCCAATGTTTTTTAAAAAAAATATTCTTTGGGGCCCAATTTTTTTTAACTTGTAAGGGGGCCCTGGTGCTAATGTGTTTTTTTTAACTTATAGGGGGGCCCCAATTATTTTTTTTATCTTGTAGGGGTGCCCTGACCACCATTTTTTTTTTAAAAAAACTGTTGTGTGGAGTGGGCGGGATCTGGGGTTGGTGGGGACCAGGGGGCCCCAAAAATGTTGTTGAACAGGGCCCTCTGATTTCTAATGGCGGCCGTGAACCCAATAGGGATGCACTGTAGGTAACTGTTTTGTTATTACAGGTATGGTACCCATTATCTGGAATGCTCAGGCTTTCCTGATAAGGGGGTCTTTCTGTAGTTTGGATCTCCAAACTTTAAATCTGTTAAAAAGTAATTTAAATAGTATATAAACCTGGACTATTTTGCTTCCAATAAGGATTACTCATACATAAGTTTGGATCAAGTACAACATACTGTTATTATATCAAGGAAATATGTTTTCAAATTTCAAATGATTTTCTTAAAATGGGAGGTAACCTTCCTGTAATTTGGAGCTTTCTGGATAACAGGATTCCAGGTAAGGGATCCCATGCTTGTACAGAAAACAAGGAAATGTTAAAATTTTGAATTATTTCATTAAAATGGAGTCTATAGGGGATGACTTTAAAATAATTCAGAGATTTTTGGTTAACAGGTTTCTGCATAAAGGATTTTATACCTGAATTTGAATGTGATCTCTGTCCTTTGTTAGTCTGATTGCATTTGTTCTTAAAGATGGGCTGTAGTTAGAATACAGATTGTTCACTTTTGCCTGAAAACAAGTGTAATACTGGGTAAATCAAAGTCGTTTTTGGGGAAAGGTTTTACGTCATTGCTAAAAAAAAAAGTTACTGGTACTGTTTATGTTTGCACAGATAAAGCCATTTTTGGGGACAATTTTTACTTTCAGGCAAAGAGCATTAGCCACCTCTTGCCTTATGGCTTGGGATCAGAGCATGGGTCCCAAAGCAGGATCAATTACCATGAATGTCTCATTAACATTGACTACACTGCTGCTTCAGTTTGCTTGTGGCTGGTTTAACAGTAAGAGGGAAGAAACAGCTGAACTTACTGTATAAACTAAATAAATAAATTAAATCTGAATCTCCAATGTCGCAGAAAAATAACAAAACATCATTAACTTTTGTGTACAAATAAAATGGTACTATAATACAAGGGGATATTGTGTTATCACCATATCCCATCAGCATGCCATATCTATTGCTGTATATGGTCTATTGTATCTCCAAAATAGATGCACAATAATATTAATTGAACCCAATTAGAGATAGAATGCCTATAGCGATTAGTAACAAATAAAGCTTCTTTTTACACTACCATGTTTTAATTGGGACAATGGTTAAACAGTTTAAATTATGCCGTTTGAATTGTGTCCATTAGAAACTGTGCAAAACATAGTATGAAACCCAGGAATATGGGCCTCCATTTGGTTAAGAGATTTCTTTTGCTTCACTAGTTTGATGAGCAAAACAATATAAACGCAGCACCGACAGAATACAAATAGGCTCCATTCCAAGCCTGCATATTGTTGATTGAAAATAAATGGAATAGTGTACTCTGCACACAGCATAGCCTTGTGAAATGATGTCTTCTTCGCTTCCAGAGGTAATCTAATATTACTCCCGATACCAATGTACTTCTAACATGTTGTGGTAGATCAGCACAAAGCAATAGTACACTTCTGGTCGGAGAATTGTTTTCAGAGCCCTCATTTGACGTTTGATGTTTCCCCAGCAAAGAATGCTATGGGAAAATTAGTGGTAAAGGTGGTAAAGTATTTACACAGATCAAGGAATTACAGTAAGTGAGAGCCCAAGTCAAAGATAGTGTACACTTGATAGACACTGTAATACCATATATTCCAGGTATTTGTCTTTGGAAAATCTGCACTTGGGAAATCTGACATAAATGTTAGCAATCAAACAATGAATATTGCTGTTCCTTTGTTAGCTAGGTACAGTATGTGCCCATATTGTCGAGGAATTGATCACGTTTGTTTGTGCTACAGCATTCGGTTAAGATGTTAAAGTAAAGATATCAATGCACCATTTCTATGAATACGCATACTGTATTCATGCCATTTCTTTACTATTGTCACACATGAATAAATAGGACCAATTTCCTTTATTGTCTTTCCAGCTGCCCCGCATTATTCGAGCTGTCAGTGAGGGTAAGATTCCGTAGCTAATGGAACAGTATCAAACTGCCCCATGGAGCAAAGCCTAAAAAGTGCCAACAGCTAGTGATTGGCAAATTTATTCGCCAGGCGCAAATTTGCAGCGAATTTGCGCGATTCGCTGCCAGCGAAAAAATTAGGGAAACGCCCGCAAATATTCGGCCAAAAAATTTGCCGGCGTCAAAAAAATTTTTCGCCGTTTCGTGAATTTTTCACCGTTTTGTGAATTTCGCACAAAATTACGTAATTTTCCCGCGAAGCGAAACGGCGCAAATTCGCCCATCACTACCAACAGCAACAAGTAGCAGTACAGACACATGATAGGGAGAAAATGCTTAGCAATAAAGCATTTATTTATTAAAATATTTGTATTCTCTGTCACAATGCTCAGGACCTGAGGTTTTCTGATAACACATCTTTCCGTAATTTTAATCTTCATACCTTAAGTCTACTAGAAAATGATGTAAACATTAAATAAACCCAACTAACTGGTTTTGCTTCCTATAATGATGAATTATATCTAAGTATGGATCAAGTACAAGGTACTATTTTATTATTACAATAAAAATTTGGATTATTTGGATAGAATGGAGTCTATGGAAGAATTAATGTAATTCAGAGCTTTCTGGATAATGTGTTTCTGGATAATTGATCCCATACCTGTACTGCTGTAAACAACAAAGCCTCTTTGTGTCAATGAAAACCATTCAAAGATAAAAGGGATCATTTATTTATGCCCCAGGCCAAACTGCAATTGCACGAAGGGGCACAAAAGCAGGGGGGGAATGGCTGCGCTGTGCAGCTCATGGCATATAAACTTTCCAGCATGGAGAGCACAGTTCGCCATCAGGGGGTTCAGATCAACCCTGTTCTTCAATGCTATGTCTACTCACTACCCCTCATGAATACAGTGTTGCTGAATGCAGTCGGTGTTGTATTCACTGGAGCACCCACAGGTCTCTATGCTCCAGAATACAGACCTATGCCAATTCTGCCCTGAAGCAAAGCAGGTGGAGATTAGAAAAGACCCCAAAGGCTTGGAGGTTGACAAATATTAATGACACTTTCTCCCCTTTAGTCTAAAAATTTATGAAAACATTATTAAGAGCTAAATTAATAGATTGGCATCAATGAGATATACAAGTTCTTTAGTAAGATCTACTATCTGGAAAACAACACTGGTGTCCTCAATGGTTGCTTCTTGACATTGCACATATTTAGAAATATCCTGTGAAAATGCCACTTATTAATTGTATGTTATTTATATTATAATAACAACATACAATTATATAATAATTAATAATAATTATTCTTGCATGCACCTTATACATTTGCTTCCAGAACTGAGCCTAGGTTTTTAGCATGTAGCCTACATTCTAAAAAACTACTAGAGGTTACTTGGCCATGGTGCTCCTGTAATGACCCTCTCTTTTCATATGTTCAGACACAAATGTACTGTTTCAAATAATGTTGGTACTGTGAGTACATTAATGTTATTTTATGCTTTACAGAATACAGAAATGTTTTGACATTAATCATCTGGATACTCGGTCTCTAGCCAAAGCCTTTTCTTCCTGCTTGTTTCAAACAAATGGAGAAAATGAACAGAAAGTAGCTGTTCTGAAAGATCTAATTGCCAATTATGTGAATATTTTTAATGTAAGTATGGACGCTTGCCTTTAACAAGTAAATAACCCATGAAAAGGACAATTTCTAATGAGAGTAGTTGCAAACGGAATAAAAATGTATTCCGCATGTACAGCCCTTGTGAATAGCTTTATCTGTATTTTATTTAGATAAGTGAAGATCAGGTGCAAGAAATGGAAACAGAGAACCGGTTTATTACCAAATGGAAAAGAGACCCGGGTGAGATATAAAAACTTTTAAAAAAAAAGGGAGAAATAGAACACTATAAAAATTAAAATTAAATGAACATCTGTAAATGTGTTATGCATTTCTTTGCTAGCCAAAACAGTCCTGATCTCTTATTTGCATTGCTCTTTTTCTTTGTTTTACAGTAGAATTGTAGTATTGTGGTAGTCATCCTGGTGGGTTCTTTAAATATCTGGAAAGTACTGAAATATTTTAATCTTATGGGTAAAGTGATGAAAGTGGCCTGATGGACTTTGGTCCCAAAATCAAGGATTCTACAGTGTTAGCCAGTATATCAGAGAATAAAAAAAAATCAGAAGTTGATGGTGTCATAAAGTATGGATTAAAAATGTGCTCTGGGCTGCTATATAAATAAGAAATGTAAGGGTCGGAAATTACCTTAATTGGCTGTTAACCTAGGAACTGTACATTTTTTTTTAAAAGACATGAAAAAGGCCTAAGCCATTACTATTTTCAGTGTCATAAGCTTAAATTCTTTGTTTCCTTATGGAAATGCATTAAAACATCCTTTACTGTTTTTTGAGGAAAAAATGCTCTGGACCACGGAAGTACATTCCAGTGTGTAGTGGAGTAGGTTCATCCTTTTCCTTAGTCTCACCATACAGAGGTGGTTATTTATCAACGTTCATCATTCCCGCTCCCCGCTAATTCAAATGGTTTTGTGCTAAAAATCTGAATACATTTTTAAAAGTGCACATTTTTCTATTCATTAAGTGAAAAAAAGTGATAAAAACCGAATGTAAAACTTCAGCATCTGAAAGCTTGCAAGTCATGTCCCAGGCAAAATGTAAACTATTTAAGTTTTAAATTTTTTTTGCACTTATCAAGCCATTTAAAATTATTAAATGGCTTTTCAAAACGCATCAGGTAATAGTGCTATTCCAGCAGAATTCTGCACTGAAATCTATTTCTCAAAAGAGCAAACAGTTTTTTTTATATTCAGTTTTGAAATCTGACATGGGGCTAGACATTTTGTCAATTTCCCAGCTGCCCCTGGTCATGTGACTTGTGCCTGCACTTCAGTAGAGAAATGCTTTCTGGCAGGCTGCTGTTTTTCCTTCTCAATGTAACTGAATGTGTCTCAGTGGGACATGGGTTTTTACTATTGAGTGTTGTTCTTAGATCTACCAGACAGCTGTTATCTTGTGTTAGGGAGCTGCTATCTGGTTACCTTCCCATTGTTCTTTTGTTTGGCTGCTGGAGGGGGGGGGGAAGGGAGGAGGGTGACATCACTCCAACTTGCAGTAAAGAGTGATTGAAGTTTATCAGAGCACAAGTCACATGACTTGGGGCAGCTGGGAAATTGATAATATGTCTAGCCCCATGTCAGATTTCAAAATTGAATATAAAAAAAATCTGTTTGCTCTTTTGAGAAATGGATTTCAGTGCAGAATTCTGCTGGAGCAGCACTATTAACTGTTCCCATGACAGTATTCCTTTAATAAAATGGAGGTTTTTGTATTTTTTCATGACTTTATTCAATAGAATGCATTATATTTCTTCATAAACAAGCAATACATAAGTTTTGTTTAAATTATGAGTTTATTTAAAGGAGAAAAAACCCTATAAAAATATACAAGGTCACAATAAACACAAAAGGTTGCTAAAACAAAACCCTAAAGCTACAAGAAAAATTGCTCTAATCTAACTCTTATGGTTTTGATGACAAAACTCTTCGCCCAAAATCCTAAAGAACAAAAGAAAGCATTTAAAATAAATTTTGAGAAAAGCCTGGGTAAAAAATGTGACTTTAAAGGGCACCAATCATGACCAAAATCATTTACTAAGTAAATACACTATGTGAAAGTTCAAGAAATCCGATTTTTAAAACAGTTAGAATTGTATGTATAATGTAAATGATCAGCTCACTATTCCTTCTGCAAGATCTCCCCTATCTCCACTGCAGTTCTAGCTGAGGCAGGCATCTTGGATTTCACTGGCTCCTCCTACCTATATCTTCCCAGCCAACTGTAGCTCTGAAATCTCGCACATGCTCAGTTCAAATTCCTTGTTTGCTTATCAACCCTTCTAAGCTATTTTCAAATCAGCCAAACCTGTGTGTTAGCTGCTGTACAGTAGTGCTGCCACCTGCTGGAAGTTAGCAGGTGGCAGCACTTCTAGTGGATACTTCTAGTGGAGGAGTTTACTAAAACAAGGCATTCTGGGTAGAATACTCAAAGCAGTGTTACAATCTGAGCATGCTCCTGAAATTTGCACATTAGAGTCTCTGTTAGAGTCTCAATATGGCCTCCCTCAGTGAAAGAACCCATTTGACAAAGTAAGGGATTTTTTTAAAACCTGCAGTTTTTTTCAGAAAAATATATATGTAGTTTGATTAAACGTGTTTAGCTTGTACTGGTCAAATTGCTAATATGTGTTTGATTTTGGCTGTGATAGGTGCCCTTTAAATAGCAGCTTTATGTTTACAATACAGAAAAAGTTACAAATATTTGAGCAACCTTTTTCACCATTGCCTAAAAGTTGCACCAGCACCGATGATGTATAATCATGACATTTTCATGTCTATGACAGATTGTTTGACAATTTCTCAACAACCTGACAAACCAGAATATGTTGGTATCCCTGTTAAGAGCATGACTATGCACAGTATTCAGTTGTAGAAGTGCAGTGTTTAGGGGTTATGTCAGACTTCAGTTTGTCTAGGTCCTACTGTTCCATATAACGCTAATGTGTCTTTTGCAAAACACTGTCAATATACAATGCTTCTTTGTTTTTCCTGCTGAACCTTTCATTTACTGTAGAAGCTTATTCTCTGGAGTCTCGACTATAACAATCTTAGGCTGCCATTTCTTCTTACCTGTCATTTTTTTTCTTTTCCTTTGGCTGAGTCATTTTTCTTGTACTCAGAGATCTACCTTCATCTCCTCTGAAATCCCTCTAGTCCCACATTGCCAACAAACTTCTACCCTCCTTTAAGTCTATTCATTGCATGTCACCCTCCTATAAAACTCCTTTTTTACACTCCCCACGCCTGCCAATCATTTCTACTGGGTTAAAGAATGTATTATAACAATATAGTTGGTAGGCCTCTTATAAAGAACTTTATTTTAATTACAGGTTTTGTGCTTGCTCCACATCTGAAATTCTTTAGGAAAATACAGTATATGAGGAAGGATCTCTGGATCGCAAACATGTAATGCAACTTATTTAATAAAGGATCACAGTTTGGCTGAAACGGTTCTCCAGAGTGATATGTTGTGATTTGTGAAGTGTGGCGCTACCTGGCTCTGTATGATGAACTGAACACAGTGAGAACACAACACAAGTCTTTACCAATATCTGCTTTATACCTTTGAAAGTTTTTGGCTACTCTTTAGTAGAGCACCATTACTTTAGGATTCCTTGTTTCAGATGGTCCCTTTCAGTGTTAGGTGCAAGAAAAGATAATGTTGCTGAACTGCACCAAACATGCTTGAACAAAAATAATTGTACTTATTTATTAAAGTGTTCCCTACGAGCTAGTGCAGTTGTAGTGGCATTAAAAGTGTGGTTAGCCAGCATGTTATAGAATGGCCAAATCTAAGCAACTTTTTTATTATTTATTCTTTATAGTTTTTTAAAATTATTTCCTGTCTTCTCCAACTTTCAAATAGGGGGCACTGACCCCATCTAAAAAACAAATGCCCTTTAAAGCAACACATTTATTGTTACTGCTACTTTTGATTATTCAACTTTCTATTCAGGCCCTCTCCTATTCATATTCCAGTCTCTTATTCAAATCAGTGCATGGTTGCTAAGATAATGAGGACCATAGCAACCAAATTGCTGAAACTGGAAAATGGAGAGTTGCTGAATAAAAAGCTAAATAACTCAAAAACCACTAATAATAAAAAAAATCGCAAATTATCTCATAATATCACTTTCTACATCATATTAAAAGTTAATGCAAGGGTGAACAAACTGCTCAATGTATGAAGCAGGTACTTATTCCATGTAGGAGATGGAACTTGGTAGGTTTACACTCACCTCATTGGGATAATTGCTAGTGGTGTGGATCCCCTCCAGTGAAAGCATCTAAGACATTTTAGCACTACCCTGTCCAGCTGGGTGTCTCCATCACTTTTGGCATAGTATCAACTGAGAATGCTACTTCCAGCCTATCAATTCATGTTAAAGGCCAATTGTTTTTGTGTTTGTCTGTCTTGTACCTCTGAGGTGTACTATTACACTACAGTACTCTAAGAGGGTACTTCCCTTAGATCACTCTTAAGTTCCAGGATCTCAAGCAGCATTGTTCCTGTTCTGCAAGTGGAATGTAAAGAGGAAAAACTTTTTGCTCCATTCCATTGTATTAATTATAGACAGGAACTGGTCATATCCTATCTGAATTGGGATAGGGTCTTAGGTCACAGCAACTGGGTGTTCCTAAACCAATGTGGGAATTAAATCTGTGAGTCACTACATTGATTTATGTATAAAGTCATATATTATAATGCACTATTAGTAAGTACAACAAAATTAAAATACAGACACTATGGGGGTTATTTACTAAACTCCGAATGCAAAAATCACAAAAAAAATTGATTTTTTTTATATAAAATCAGACTTTTAAAAAATCACAATTTTTTCGGAATTTTTTAAACCCCGAGGATGGAAACATCCAAATCTGAAAATCCGGCATCTCAGACCTGTCGAGGTTGCATATAAGTCAATGGGAGATGTCCCAATGATTTTTTAATGTGCGCTGGGTTTTGGGCAGTACCCAGAAGTTTTCGAGTTAAAATTATGAAAAAATCATGAGATTTGTGAAAATTGGATGAAAAAGTCTGAAAAATTCGTGAAAATCAGATTTTTTTCCTCCAAAGCAAATTTTCTGGAAAATGTAATAATAAAGAGTAAAAAACCCAAGCAGATTTGATCAGTTTATAGCAGAAAATATTGATATGAATTCGGACTTTCATAAATAACCCCCTAAATGTTATACATAATGCATCTGCATCACTATGGAAGGCATTCACTTAAATGCCTAGCAATTACTCCCAATATGGTTGCACTAAAAAGTTATCATGGGAGCAGTATTCAAAGAGAACCCTGCAAAATATGGAAATTCACCGTGAATACGCGCCATCACTATTCCTGTACAGTGGAAGTATTGATGCAAGGTGCAAGAACTCTCTGGATGTTTTTCATTTTTTCCACCACATGAGCCCCAGAATCATTGCATGGGTAAACAATCCTCTTAGCACCACATTACAATAATTCTAACATCACAATTAGTGATGGGCGAATTTGCTCAGTTTTTTTGACGCTGGCGTCCGTTTTTTTTTTAAAGCCGGCAATTTTTTTAGGGCATTTCGCGAATTTATTCACTGGCGGCGAATCACGCAAATTCGCCGCTAATCCGCGCCTGGCGAATAAATTCGCCCATCACTAATCACAATTGCTAGACAAGCAAATCATTTGACAGCTTGTTTCCATAACCTTGTGTCATTTTTTTCCATTTCAGATATGTAATTCTGGTGACTTGCTGATTGAAGTTTATGTAGAAAGAAAAGACACGCAACATGTTAACACTGAATGAAATTCAGTTATAAGGTTAAATGCATTGTCTACATTGATTCCTCCAAAAAATAACACATCACCGGCAAGCAGAGGGTCTTGTGACCATTGTGACCTTCATTTAAATGTACTATAATTTGCCTTAAGAAATAAAACTTTTTTTAATCCCCCCAGTTTCTATGAATATGATATTAAGTCAGTTTTAAGCCATTAATAATATATGTTATTTACTGGCTGTCTCCTACTATATTATAGCTATATTATGGGGCACATTTACTTAGCTTGAGTGAAGGATTAGGATAAAAAATACTTCGAGCAACAATGTTAGCCTATGGGGAAGGTACCCATAGGCTTTCCTAACCTTTTTTGATCGAAGGAAAATTGTTCGATCGATGGATTAAAATCCTTCGAATCGTTCGATCAAAGATTTTTCCTTCGATCATACGAACAAAGGAAATGCAGTAAAACCTTCAACTTCGATATTCGAAGTCGAAGGATTTTACTTCGACGGTCGAATATCGAGGGTTGATATTCAACCCATAGTAAATGTGGCCCTATATATTATATCATATTATAGCTCTGGCTTTACAAGAGCGAAATAGGTCCCAATGGTCTAGGGCTTGTGTTCTAATGCAAATAGAGCACACATAGGGGAAAAGAGTAGAAACTTCAAAAATAGTTCATGGCAGCATAGGCATTGTTATTCCTCTATATTATATCTATGCAGTTGTGTGGGAAAATATAAAAGCACATTGAAGCTATTATTGTACTTGTGTTATGTCTATAGTTTTCCTAAAACAATGGTATCATAACTAGTCTCATAATTATGTTAAATATATTCTCCTATCAATATTGCATTCTCAATTTTTTGCAGTGTGGGTGCAGTCTTTCTTTTTCTGCTGTATGGATATATTTTCTTCCTTCTTACATAAAAATCTCCTTGCTATAGTATTACATTTTAAAAAAAAATTACTGCGAAATACCAACAAAATGGAATGTAAACCTGACTTTTAATTAGCTCAGAAATTTTAGCAGCCGCAAGTCAATGTACAGAAATCTTTCTTCGAAACATGTTAATGAAGGAACCAGGACACATTCCCAAATATCATATCATTAATTCATTGAAGTGTTGAATAATTAGTTTATTTGTTGCACAGTTTTACTTTCTGTGGGTTGGGAAGTGGCTCGCCAAAGCATTATCTCATTTCTGTGATATATTAACAGGTACCACCTTCCATGGAAACAGCCGAGCTGACTAATTGTGCTTTGGGAATAAAAAACATTACTCTTACCAAGGAAATGCCTTGGGCAACATTTAAAGTAATTGAAAACAGAGAACACAATGCACTTGTGTCATCATATCTTTAGCCATGTCTATAGTTTTTCTAAAAGCAATGTTACTATAACTGATCTGATAATAATAATTATATATTCTCTTATTGGCATTGCAGATTTAATTTTTGAGTGCAGTGAGGGTACAATTTTTCTACTGTATGGATATATTTTCTTTTTTTCTTCTTACATAAAGCTCCTTGCTATAGTATTAAATTTTAAAAAAATGACTGCAAAATACCAACAAAATGGAATGTAAACATGACTTTTAATTAGCTCAGAAATGTTAGCAGCCGCAAGTCAATGTACAGAAATCTTTCTTTGAAACAAGTTAATGAAGGAACCAGGACACATTCCCAAATATCCCATCATCAAGTCCCATCATTAATTCATTGATATATAGAATAATTAGTTTGTTATTTGTTGCACAGTTTTACTTTCTGTGGGTTGGGAAGTGGCTCGCCAAAGCATTATCTCATTTCTGTGATATATTAACAGGTACCACCTACCGTGGAAACAACCGAGCTGACTAATTGTGCTATGGGAATAAAAAACATTACCCTTACCTTGGAAATGCCTTGGGCAACATTTGAAGTAATTGAAAATGGAGAACTTGGTATGTTGATATTTATTGCTGCAACTGATTTACTTAGATTTCATTATTACTACCAAATAAGCAAAGTTTCACAAAGTTTCACTGCTGAGTTTAATAGGCATCACATGCAGTGTTACATCTTACAATTAGATACAATGCTCAAAAATGTTGGTGTTAAATTAGAAGAATGCTGCTTACTGTACATAATTCAGTTCCAATGCAGAACTGTAGTCCTATCTCTAGGAATCTGGATGTTATTCTGTGACTGCCTATAGATTAAGACCACCCATTTCACACCTCAAATGAACAAAGGAAACTACTTCTAACCACAATCTAGTTGGGACCATATCTGTCAAATATGGTCTGCAGCCCAATGCTAATTCAGGATAATTTTAATCATCAGCTGACTATGCACTTTATTGCTCTAACTATTTATTAGAGCAGTGATCCCCAAGCAGTGGTTCGCAAGCAGCCAGATACTCCCCAACCCCCAGTGACCACAAAGTGTTTAGTTTTGAATTCTTGGTTTGGAGGAACCATCTGAGAAACTGTGAAGGGAGAATACTTTATTTTTACCTTTCATTTTTAATGAGTGCTAAAACTATTGTACAGTGATCATCAGATAGGCAGTAGTGTACCTGCAAAAATAATTAATAATAATGATAAAAATAATAACTAAAATCTCCAACCCTTTCTCTAATCTAATATAGACACTTTCTCCTTTAATCTAATATAGACACTCCCTTTTAGCATTCACATCCTCTTACTTCTCCAAACCACTGGAGAGGAACCGCTACCTTACAGTATGTCTTCTGTTAATCTGGGGATAGATCATCAAAGCATTGCTACAAATCTAATATCTGCCTCAAATGAATATGCAATTTAATAAAGACCATAAACATATCCAATGCAAACCCCAAAGGAATTCAACACATATCAGTGATAGCCTTTTCTCCATCAAATTATGCTTTTGAAGGATAAAAGTATGCATTACACAGTGTGCATTATTAATCTGTATCCAGGGAATACAACTGAATATGCGTAAA
Source organism: Xenopus petersii (assembly GCA_038501925.1). Taxonomy (NCBI): domain Eukaryota; kingdom Metazoa; phylum Chordata; class Amphibia; order Anura; family Pipidae; genus Xenopus; species Xenopus petersii. Next base: position 36,841,451 of record CM076672.1, on the reverse strand, counting down.
ACATACAGTGTGATGTTCTTGGGCATATTGGTTCATAACATCTTCACCAATTAGAAGACAATAAAATAAGGATGTTCTGCCACTCATATTTATTAATTTAATTGCACTTTTTATACCTGCCTGTGCTATTTAGGTATTGTAAGTAGTACAGCTGTAGAAATATAAATGTATATGCTACATGAATACAAATATTAATTGCTGAGTGTCAGGCTGTTTGACAAGCCCCACCTAATTGATTTAACTTTCTCCATCTAAATACCAATGGAGATTTACAGACAGAGTCTAGGTCAATGAGGTTTCCTTTATTAATAAAGGCTAATAGTATTTTAGCCACTAGTGTGCTCAGTCACAAACAGCAGTGGTCAGAATGCTCCTATCCACATGGTAACATGGCAAGGTTAAAAAGGACACCCTCCATCAAGTTCAACGTTTTATGTCTATATAATACACATGAGCCAGGAATAGCCTGTAAATTATAGTCTTATAAACAGTGTTTAGTGATGTCATCGGTTATGAACAGAGTTTAGTGATGTAATTTCTGGTGCATGACACATAACTTGTGTATTAATAACATCAGGATATTAGAAGTCACCTCGGAATTCCATGACCTTTGCCCTCGTGTTTTGTATATGGTCATAGAACTCCTCAGTAACTTATAATATCATTTCATTTTACAAGAGGGGATACTGTATTCACTCTATATAACCTTCCTAACTGCTAGTTGATCCAAAGGAAGGCAAAAAATCCCTTCTCTAATTTGCCACAGAGGGGGAAAAATTCCTTCCCGACTCCAAGATGACCAGTCCCTACATCAACTTGTATGACGACCTATCTTCCATAACCCTGTATTTTTACAGTATATATTTAGGTATCATATGTCCCCTTAAGCACCTCTTCTTCAGAGTAAACAATCCCAACGTGATCAGTCTTTCTTCATAAATAATACTTCCATACCCGTTATCCTGTTTGAGCACTGAAGACCAAAACTGCACAGCATATTCTATGTGAGGCATCACCAGCGTTCTGTAAAAGAATGACCCTCTCCTCCTGTGAATCAATGCACATTTTAATCCATATTCTATGCTGTCCTTGGAAATGTGGTGGTCTTTCACCACTACCGCCTATGGCAGCCTTCATGGTGAAAGACTGACTACCACTCAGAAATAACAGTTCAACCTTTTTTGATTGGTGGACCAATATTTTGGTCAATGATTTGATCAAAACACTCCTGTACTACTCCTGTTACTTAGTTACACTATTTTACTTCGTTAGAATCATGATGCATCCAATAGAATAAAAAAAAAACTTTTTAAATATACACATATCGATTTGTACTTTACAGAGTGCCTTATGCAACACAAGGAAAAGGTATTGGAATCTGTCCTTCAGTGGAGCTCACTATCTGACCCTGGGGTGACTTACCTTCTTGTAAAGCCACGCAACACAAGAGACATGATGACTCCTGGTATGATTCCTGTGGCTTTCACTTTCTCTTTCATATTAACTGAACAAAACAGATCTATATTAAGGTTGTAGTTCTACTAAAAAGGCGAGAATGATAAATAGTTTATTGCAGCTGTACACTATGGAGAATAGCATTGCCATTTTTGGAACATTTCAGATAATGTTTCACATAATGGGTCCCATATCTGCATTATGCTATCAATTACTTAAATAAGTAATTTTACTTTAAACATAAATGAAAATTCTATGGGGGAAATGTAATAAAATAAGCAAAGTTGATACAGAATTAAAATAAAAGCATTTTGCAATCTAATATTCTTTTATTGCATTGCAAATTTTAATTGTACAATGCAGACTTTTAAGATGTGTTTGAAGGTGCCTGAATCTTTTGGAGCCAAAATAACAACTTTTTCAGGAAGAAGTTTTATTATATACACTGTGCACTGGCACAAACTATTACATTTGCAGTTTTTCATCCACTGTTTGATTGGTCACTTAGGGGCCTATTTACTTAGCTTGAGTGAAGGAATAGAGGAAAAAAAACTTCGAATTGCAAATGTTTTTTCTGGCTACTTCGATCATCTACTACGACTTCGAATCGAATGATTTGAACTAAAAATCGTTCGACCATTCGACCATTCGATAGTCGAAGTACTGTCTCTTTAGAAAAAACTTCGACCCCCTAGTTCACCACCTAAAAGCTACCAAAGTCAATGTTAACACAAAACAAGGAGAAAAAAGAAATGACCCATCCAATTGCACCTTCCCATCCATATATTGCAAAAGTCCAGTGAAGTGATTCTTAAAATTTAACATTTAATAAACCATTAAGACCAATGTCTAGATAGCACCATTAAAAATTTTCCCACAATATATATGTTTTTGGGCTCTTTAATACTGTTTCAGTATACCGTATAGGTCAATATGGACATTAAGGGACAATTTCCTATATTACATATATTTTTCTACCCCCTAATTTACACCTGCTTACTCATAGCAACACTGTATGTCATGCTGCTTCAGATCGGAGATACTGAGTGGCGGGTGCTACAATGTTGCGCTTAGCTTAGCATAGCGTAAGCTGCACAATAGGCAGGAGCAATAGACGGCGAGTTGAAAACGGCGGATAGATATATATATTTTTCTGTGACATCGCCTGTCATTTTCCACCGATGATGCTCAATACGCCGGTTGGCTGTTGGTGCGTGATGCAGGTAGTGAGCTGGAGCTTACTGATTGGCTCATTCAAACTCATACTGGCTGTTCTGTGGTTATAAATACGAGTGCAGTACCGGCTCTCTCTATATGCCTTTGATAAAGCCCGCAAACTGGCGGGTGAAACGCGCGTCAGGCGCACTTTTAGCTTTGGTTAGGTAGGCGTCTGATAGGGACATAGAATTTATTAGTTTTTCAAGTTGATACTGGGAATCAGAGTTCGCAATCTGAGGGTAATTGGAAACACCTGTTATCTGAATACCAACAACATCAGATTAAATTGACCAAAGCGTGGTGGTCAGTCTCCATGTATGCTAAATATAGAAGGGAATATTGTTCCCAGGGGTTTGCGAATTAGGATACTCCCAACCTTTGATATACGTGATGATAATTTCAAAAAGAGGTGAGAGGAGGTGCTACACAATTGCTCTATGCAATTATTTACCCTAACTCGAGAACATGAGCAACATGTGGTAAAGGATCTCACGACTAAGATCAATGATATTGAAAAACAGTTGTCAGAGTATACTCAAAATGAAGTGTATATATCACGTATGTCTAGAATTAATGCAGAGATAGACCGAGTTGCACATGAAATAATTGACAGAAAGAAACAGAAATATTTCAGAGATACTACTGATTATGCTATGGGCACTGTTTATAAATGGGGGCGTAGAATTAACAATAGGAACGCATCACAAAGTGATCCTTCTAGATCGGAGAGATCAGATGATGAGACCAGCTTAAGTTCCAACAAATCCAATTCCTCTGTATCTTTTTTAGGGGCAGAAAACATAAGAGAATCAGAAGGGGGGGAAGAGAATTAAGAAACAGGGACAAATGGGCCTATCGGTGACAGAATCACTGGGAACGGGGTTGGCACAGAGGGAAGAGAACCCAGAGACACTAAATGTCATCAATCTCAGTGATCATGTCCTCTCTGAGAGTCAGAACTCTGTTTTAAAGAGGGGGCTATCTTTTTCTCCCAGCCATGACCTAAAACCCTTTACTCTTTACAAAGATCTTTTTCTGTTCTGTCGAAAACTTTTGCTCAAAAAGTATTTTCATTGTGACTCCAATCACAATGAGCCAGTACTAGTTAACCCCCTAATGGCCATGCCAGATCCAACCAACCCACATGATCTGACATATCCTGCATCTAATATTGTGTCTGAGCAGATAGCCTTCGATCAAGTTGTATCTGAGTTGACTGATTTGTTGGCCGAACAGAGTGATGTTACGAGATCTCTGAAACCAAAAAGCAAATATATGCCCCCTAGAAACATAAGTTCGCAGTGATCCCTTTTGGCGAATTAGTCATGAGAGATTTCATGAATATACCCAGCCAGGGTTGTGATAATCTCAATCAGGAAGATAGATTGGCTATACAACAAATATCTTCCTGGCAGGATGTAATTATAAAACCCTCTGACAAGGGTGGCAATGTAGTTCTATGGCCACGGGTAATGTATTTGACGGAAGCATTGAAACAGTTCAATGATAATGCATGCTACCGCAAACTACCCAGTGATCCAACTGTGAGGTTTAGGACCTTATATAACAATCTGATCTTGGATGGCCTACATACTGGTCTTATCACTGTAAGTGAATCCAAAGCACTGCGTAATGATATATCAGTGACCCCAACCTTTTACATGCTTCCCAAAGTACATAAAACAAAACCTCCTGGGCGTCCAATTGTATCTGGTAACGGGAACATGTGTGAAAAGGCGAGTCAATTCATTGATATGAAATTATGTAAATTTGTGATCACTCTTCCCTCTTACATCAGGGATACCAGGGATTTGCTACAGAAGTTGGTGGAAGTTAAGGTTGATAAGAATACATATATGGTGAGTTGCGATGTTGAATCCCTTTATTCCTCCATCTCTCATAAGTATGGTTTACAAGCAATATGGTACTTCATGGAAACGGATTGGGATGGTCAATTCATTGATTTCATGGCAGACCTGACTGATTTCTGCCTCAATCACAACTTCTTTGTGTTCAATGAAAAATTCTATTTACAAATAAGGGGTGTCGCCATGGGTGCAGCTTTCACCCCCACATATGCCAATCTATTTATGGGATGGTGGGAGGCTAATAGTGTATTCAGAGATCAGATGGCGCAATATACCCAATATATATCATATTGGTTTCGCTATATAGATGACCTGATGTTCTTTTGGACTGGTACTAGGGAAGATTTGAGTGAATTCTTGCAATGTCTGAATGTAAATCATCTCAACATCAAGCTTACACATACTATTAGCAAGGAAAGCATCGACTTCCTTGACATATAGGGGCCGATTCATGAAGGGTCGAATATTGAGGGTTAATTAACCCTCGATATTCGACTAGGAACTAAAATCGTTCGACTTCGAATATCGAAGTCGAACGATTTAGCTCAAATCCTGCGATCGATCGATCGAAGGATTTTTCGTTCGATTGAACGATTAAATCCTTCGAATCGAACGATTCGAAGGATTTTAATCCAACGATCGAAGGAAAATCCTTCGATCAAAAAATCACAGGCAAGCCTATGGGGACCTTCCCTATAGGCTAACATTGACTTCGGTAGCTTTTAGCTGCCGAAGTAGGGGGTCGAAGTTTTTCTTAAAGGGACAGTACTTCGACTATCGAATGGTCGAATAGTTGAACAATTTTTAGTTCGAATCGTTCGATTCGAAGTCGAAGGTCGTAGTCGAAGGTCGAAGTAGCCCATTCGATGGTCGAAGTAGCCCAAAAAAACTTCGAAATTCGAATTTTTTTTTATTCGAACCCTTCACTCGAATTTTGTGAATCGGCCCCTAAGTGATACTGACACTAAAAAATGAATTTTAGCATATGAATGTACATTAAATGTTACCTATAGGTCATGTTGATCATTTTTTGCTGAGAGGTTTGTTTTTGTATATAATTGTTAGTTGAAGTTCCTAAGCCTGACTCTCTGACACTCTGACTTTGCCAACCTGACTGTCCCATCTCAGCCGGTTAGTTACAGTTTCTAATGCTAACGGACTCCTGCTGCACAAATATGGCAGCCCCCTCATACAGGAACATGGGGGATCAGATAGGTAATGTAAAAGCATCATGCAAATACTTTATGGCAAAGTTAGAAGTAGCTTGCAAAGCCAATATTATAATAGATGTAAAAAAAAGTTTAATTTCAGGTGTCAGTATCTCTTTACTATCATGATCAGGGAGGATGGTACTATTGGCACAGACTTATATCGTAAAGCTACTGCGACCAATTCCATCCTTCACTTCCAGAGCCATCACCCAATGGCTACAAAAAGAGGAATCCCGGTGGGTGAATTTCTCAGGCTACGTCGTAACTGCTCTGATTTGGATCTCTTTCGTAAGAGGGCCAGTGAACTGGAACGTCTAATACATAGAGGATATTCAAAGAATGTTATCCACAAAGCCTATACCAGAGCAGTTAGTACATCTAGGGACATCATTATTGGAGTCACGTAAATGTAAATCACATAACAACAGTCAACCGATTAGATTCATAGGTACTTTCTGTAAACAATGGCCAATTATTGATTCAGTTTTGAATAAACATTGGCATATCTTACATACAGATCTGGTCCTCTCCACAATAGTGGGACCCCGACTGTTGACCTGCTGCAGACGGGCACCGAATCTTAGAGACCTGCTGGTAAAGAGCCATTTTTCCAAACAACCTAGGACAATTGTGAATGGGACCTCTACATGTGGCAAATGTAAAGTTTGCAAGTATATGCATAATCAGAATCCTGTGGTTGATAGATTTGGTAGAAGTCATAAGATCACTCATAATTTCACATGTAACACCAACAATATCATTTATATGTTGACTTGTCCCTGCAACAAAATATACATTGGAAAAACCAATAGAGCTTTCAAGAAAAGACTAATTGAGCACATCCTTAGTATCGATAATGCATTGGATCTAATAAAAGATCATAAAAAACTACCACCGGTAAGCCGACATTTTTTTGAGGCACATAACCACTCAAGTTCTGGTTTGAAAGCAATGGGCCTCTCAAGAGTGTCTCTGGGCATAAGAGGTGGAGACCTTGAAACAGCTCTTCTATCTAGAGAGCGCGAGTGGATATTTTTAATGAATGCGTTAAGCCCCAATGGTCTCAATGAGAGCATCACAATGAATATATTTATTTAATGGCTTTGGGAATTGTTATCCTATATATCATGGTCTATTTAATGACCTGAGGATTACACCGGCCATATTACTTAATAAATCTATTTTCACACTGGCTGTGTTGCCATTATGACTTTGTACCTCAACTGCGATCAACTTAAATGCAAACATTATATTTTATTTATTGGGAGTAGTTACAGTGTATGTTGGTGAGTCATCATTTCAGCAGGTAGCTGCTATGATCTTCATGTACCTATCCACATTGATTAGATTGGAATGTCAATATGCTCCAATCCTGATTTTATTCCCACAATATATATGTTTTTGGGCTCTTTAATACTGTTTCTGTCAGGGCTCAGCAGAACAGCTCCGGGTTGAGCTGACGTCACCTCCTGAATCGGCCGGTGTCTCTGCGCCAGCGCCTGTTGTTGGCGCGGGCGCGTGTGCTGATGCGCGTGCGTTTTAACGCCTCTTAAACAAAGTCAATGTTAGCCTATGGGGAAAAATCGTTTGATCGATTGATTAAAATCTTTCGAATCAAACGATTCGAAGGATTTAAACGTTCGGTCGAACGAATAGCGCTAAATCCTTCGATTTCGATATTCAAAGTTGAAGCATTTTACTTCGACAGTCGAATATCGAGGGTTAATTAACCATTTTAAGCCATATTAAATTAATGCAAAGGAAAATATGTTAGAGCAAAGGCATATATTTTCACATTGCTACTATTTTTACATTTACCAACTGTTATTACATTTACCAACAATGCTTACATTCCCCCTTAATTTTTAGAATTTGGATAAAAATGTTATCCTAATATAATTTTTTTATTTTTTAAATGCTAAATGATTGTGACATCTAAGGGTGTGCACAAAATTTGGGAACAAAGGAAAGACATAAGTGTAAGTAAAGTGGGATTCCCTAGTTGTGCCCTTTTTATTGCTTTGAAATTATTCAAAGTTTGTTTGTTTTGTACTGAAGGCAGATGCCTTGGATTTTATGCAATACGCCAAATGGTTACTTAAAATTACATATACTACTGTATACGCATGGGACCTGTTATCTAGAATGCTTGAAACCTGAGGTTTTCTGGATAAGGAATCTTTCTATAATTTGGATCTCAATACCTAAAAAAATATTTAAACATTAAAAAAAACCCAATAGGATTGTTTTGCCCCCAATAAGGATTAACTATGTCTTAGATGGGATCAAGTACAAGTTAATGTTTTATTATTATAGAGAAAAAAGGAATCTATTGAAAACAAATTAATTATTTGATTAAAATAGAATCTATGGGGGATTTCTATTTGGAAATTTCTGGATAACAAGTTTCTGGATAACGGATCCCATAAATTGTATGATTCTCTGGTGGCTATTCACATTTACCTGGTGTTCTGAGAATGTTCTAATAACATTCATGGAAATACAGGACAGCAAGAAGAGTAACGATAACTTATTTTAAATATAATAGCTCCCATTTTCTGAAATAAGTTGAGTTTCCTGCAAAAACAATGCTTTGAAAGAACCATTAAGGAAATTAAAATTTGACTTAGAACATTACTCTTTCCACAGGAATGTAGTTTCTCACAATTAACATAAAAAGGATATGCTAAATGTAACTTAATGGTAAAAATAACTATGCAACTTAGCATAATACAATTATTGGTCGTTTTGTGTTTTGATGAATTTGCTTAGTTGTATGAGTTTTATTCACTGATACACATGCAGTATTTTTTTAATCACAATGAAAAGGAAAATCTGATTATTCATGGCATTTTACCAATTAGTTTTAATGTAAATAAATCACTCCTTGATTTATTACCTCGTTGTGTTCGGAGCCCTGAAACCACAGCTCTCCTTTGTGTCTGGGAGGCATTCTTAAAAGCCAGATGGTTGCCCACTTAAATGTTATATTTCTGCAAAACCCAAAATAGACTAAACATAACAGAGCATAATTCAGAGTCAAAGCACAGTGTATTATATAAAATCTGAGAGGAATATTCATTAAAAAAACTATTTGAAGGTGGTGTCAAAATGTAAAAGGCTCATATTGTGTCTAAAAAGAGTTGGTCGTGTTGGCTAGAATACTATGGGGCAGATTAAGGGTCGAATTGAAAATTCAAATTCGAGCTCTCACTTTTTTTATGGTCAAAACTCTCAAATTTGAATTGTGAATTATTCAAACTCGATTCAAATTTGAATTTGATTTTTGAGATTTGTCATACTCTGCAGGCCCGGATTTGCGGCAAGGCCGCATAGGCCCGGGCCTAGGGCGGCAAAAAAATAGGGGCGGCATGCCGCCCAGCCGCACTATGGGGACGCGTGCGTCCCCATTCAATTACAGCAGCTGCGCCGGCGAAAAAACGCCGGCACGCTGGGAAGGGGAGGTGAGGTGGGCGCTAGGACTGCCCGGCCGCCTGGTCGGACCGCGCGGCCTAGGGGCGCCGCACACGGAAATCCGGCGCTGATACTCTGGCCCTTTAAGAATTCGAATTTGACTATTCGCAACCAAAAACCTGCAGAATTGCTGTATAAGTCAACGGGAGAGGTCCAGTGAGCAATTTGGAGATGTTTGCCGCCTTCCTGACATTCTAGTTTTTTTTGGAGAAAAAACTCAAATCGAGTTTGGTCGAATTAGATTCGAGTTTTCCAGACTGTAAAATTCTTCTGAGTTTTACATATTCAATTCTATTAATAACTAGTTGAATCATGGAATTTTGAGTCAAATCCCAGTTGTGAAATGTGATTGGAGTAAATGAGATCAGTTCTAGGAAAATGAAAAGACAAAATAAAGTAGTAGCCACAGAGCATAACAAGTAGAAATGAAACATGTTAGGGCCGTTCTTCATATTAATTCCCTAGCTGCAGGGCCGGAACTAGGGTTAGGAAGAAGAGGCATGTGACTAGGGTGCAAAGCTTGGGGTTGCCAGGCACATACCTGATACACAGCCTACCCCTACACACGCATGTTCTCCTTTGAGCACGGATGCATGGGGGGGCAGAGCATAATGTGGCCGTCCGGGTTGCCTGGGGCGCCCAGCCGGCATTTTTACCGACACTGCCTAGCTGGATACTTTAACTTATTGAAAACTTATATGAAACATATTAACCAGCTGTTTTGATAACAGCTGAACTACACTAAAAACTTCCCTTACATTTCTAAGTGTTTTTTTGAGTGGTTATTTCAAACTTTTCACATGCTACTGTATATAATGCATGGCACCCCTCATACTGCCAGCTGGATACATTCTATGTTTCTTGGTTGGCTATTTGACCATGCAACTTATTCGTTTACATGGAAACTCACAACATAGATAAGAAGTGACTATGTATAAGATTCAGTTACATAGCTAATTGTTCTTTCTTCAGTGACAAGGTTTCCTATAGCCCTGCAGAATTTAATTTCCTTTGCATAAAATACTAAAATTGCTATTGTAATTGTATAATAATGTTATGAGCATAATATATTTTTTAGTATAGTTTGTATAAAAGGAGACATCTAGCATACAATAAAAAAAAATCTGTATTATTTCCCTAGATAGATACTGTCAATACTGAAAAATTTTATAAATATATTGCATGAAAGCATGCTAGTACCATATATACAGTGACAGATCTGTGCTTTTTACCATCTGCAAGCTATAGCATGCTAAATAACCTTTTATATTGCCTAAAATACAAATAATGTGCAAATAACTTTTATAGATTAGATAATAACATTTAAACAAATGTATTTTACATTCCCAGGACTCCCGATAAAATTGCACAGCTATAATGCAAAGCAAGCCACTGGGATGTATAAAAGGAAATGGAAATAAAGCTTTAAACAGCACTAGCCTAGTACTGCAAATGTATTGAAATAACACAAAGAAGCAGGATATTCAATGTTACATTTACTGGGGGATTCTGTAACAGACAAAGAAATGTCAGGTCTTTGTGGTGGACGCTGGGGGATGTAGTAAACTAGGATTTCCAAGTCTTGGTTCATATTTGGTATTTTCCAGGATTGATGAGTTCATAACAATTATATACTTCTGTAATGTAATATTTTTAGATGCCTTTGCCCATAGAATATATTATGTTACACATAGGACTTTCTTTTTTATAACATTTTCACTCTCACATACATTTAGAAAAAGTATTAGAGAGAGGTGCCATAGCTTCAATGCTACTGCGGTTGCTGAGCTAAATCTCTCTTCGTCCGTAGAGAGAGGAAGGTTTTTAAATTCAGCCATGGAGCGTATTTCAGTACAGTATGTATAGGCTACAGTGTACAGGTATGGGATGTACTATATGCAATGCTTTGGACCAGCTTTGTCTAGATAGGGGGACCTGTCTGTAGTTTAGATTAGTTTACCTTTACTTTAATAAAAAATGGTTAAACATAAAAAAATGACAGTTCACAGCATGCATTTCAAGTAAAAGTTATGAGGGGGTCATATATTTTGTGCAATTTGACATGTTTCCTAAACTTCAAAAAAAATGGCTGCGGGTTTTAGAGACTTTCACCCCCCCCCAGATTTCAGGTAGGGATAAGTGATTGGCGAATCTGACTCGTTTCAATTCGCCAAAAAATTCATGAAACAGCAAGAAACATTTTTTTGACGCGCAACAATTTTGATGTGAGCAACAATTTTTATACGCAGAATTGTTTGTCTAAATGCATTAAAGTCAATGGGCATCAGAATCATTTTGACGAGCAACAATTTTTTTGTTGCATTGAAGTTTCCACCGGCGAATATTCACCACAGTATTGCAAAAACATTTGTGGGCGACGAAATTCGGAAATTCGCCACAAATTCATGCCTCCCGAATAAATTTGCCCATCACTAGTGGGGATGGCATGTAGGTGACCACCCTCCTGGCCTCTACTCGTCCCCTGTGCAATAAATTACTAAAGCATGGTTGCGCTTATCTAGCCTGCATTGTCAACTCATGCATTTCAATAAAGACCAATAAGTGGCTGTCTGCTCAACATGAAAAAAAAACACACACATTTTTTTTTATAGAGCTAATGGCTGCTCTTTGTAACCTGACCAGACAGTATGATGCAGTAAGATTATATAAATGGAAGATGCCAATGTTACATAGAGATTGGAATGTCTGTTGTTTTCCAACATGGAACTGTAACACTATCTTAGCCACCTGCCTGTGCCATAGGTTATACACCATTACCCTCTTACCCATTACAGGTCCTGAGTCCCCTTTGCAAGGTTAAAGGGTACTGGGAATTACCTCTCATGGCAGTGCCTCTGGGAATACAACTGTGGGTGGCTTCATTAGGAAACAATCAAACGACACACTGTTTGCAATATAACAAACTTTATAAAAGTAGAAAGTGCAGATTAAATATGCATTCACATAACAATGACCCACAACTGTGGGAACCTGTTGCAGTCCAATCCTGGCACCTCCTTGCCAGGAAAAGTCCCACACTCCACTCCTGGTGGACAAAGATACTCAGTCCCTTTTCCCCCAAAGAGCTTTTACTTTCCCAGGTAGCGATACCTGCCAAAATACCTCTCTGGCTGGACAGAGGTAGTTAATCCCATGTGCCAGGCACATGAACAACACCTGTATCTGTACAAGGGCACATGCTGGATACCTTCTCTACCCTCCCTTGGGCACAACTCACCCAGGATGGGCAGGCTCATCCAAAGCAGTGTGAGCATGACAAACCCCTTTTTCTCTTTACGGCACAGCTCCAATCACTCTCCACAGTGAGAGCACACAAAAGTTCTTCTCTGCTGAACTACAGCTCCCAGCACTCTCCATAGTGCAAGCACACAAAAAGTCATGCAAGCTCTAAACCTGCATGGTTGAGCTTACCAGGCTTTGTAGAACTCTACCCATGTCCGGCATTCACTCTGTCCTGAAATTAGAAATGGCCATGTGAGTACATGGCTCTACCTATACCAAATAGTTACGCATCATCGACACCTTCTGACACCCTCTGGTATTTGCACAGGGACAAGGGCTCTTCCCCCCTCCCTTCACTCTAGGTCCAACCAATAGCTAAACAGGCAGGGGATTTTCCACCATGTGGATTTCAAAAACATAGGGAATTAATTTGATGGATCCCTACAGAACTTAAATGTTGGACTACTATGAGTGAACTGCTGTATATCTATGAAGGAGTTTATTTCAAGAGCACAGAGGGTAATTCTCGTTTCCGCAAGTAATCTCTGAGAATATTTTCCCACCAGAATATTAGCAGCGACTAAGTTTACTAAACATCGATGCACTCAGAAGTCATTGCGATCATACAGTATACGTTAGCGGTAATTTTAGCGAGTTGCAAATTTTCTGGAGATAATTTTTTTTGCAAATATTTATGCTATAAAATATTCTTGTTTTATGGCGATTATTATGGCAATTTTTACTGTGACATTTATGGCCAGAAATGCATCTTCAAAACTTATAAACTTTATTGACTGATGATTATACTATCCAACAACATTACCAGAGTAACACCAATCAAACATGTATGCATCATATAAACCCTTCTGCCAATAGAATCATATGAACAAGAAATCATACCAGTCAATCTCTTTGCTTCATAGAAATACACAGTTTAATGTAGCCAATCACTACGTAAGCTGGTTTGCTAACGTAGTTACCACAAGTGATCGCAATGACTTCTGCGCGCATCACTGTTTAGTAAACTTAGTCGCTGTGAATATTCTGGCAGAAAATATTCTCAGCGATAACATGCTGAAACTTAAAGTCAGATTTAGTAAACAGACCCCAAAGTTTGAGATCAGGCACAACCATACAGGAATGGGATTGTTTGGGGGATGGTTCAAAGTTACAAGAGGGGGGTTGTGGGTGCACTCCTAAGGCCATATAAAAAAATATATAAATACAATAATCCCCTGTCTAAAAAAAGAAAAACAGAGTTTTTTGTTAAAAAGTTATGATCATAAAATTGGTAAGCCGCCATACCACGTCAAGGTAAACCCCATACGACGGTCCCTAATCTGTTTACCTGCGATCAAAATTTAAAACCTTGGTTTCAATCTGGACTAGATCCTCCCCCGCCACCTGCATATGTGTCTTTTAAAGGGGAGACTGCCCAGACCAATGCCCATTTAAAAAAAAATAAAAATGTGATTGTGAAGAGACTATAATGAAGGAAAAGTAAGGTTCTATATATAAGTGCACACTTGTGTGTGTATGTGTATGAGTATAAGTATAAGTACAGGTGTGAGTTTAGATTTAGAGGGAGATGAAAAAGAAAAAGCTAAATGTGCAGTGTAATAGGTGTAATGTGTGTGGGTCTGTGCAAGTGTTACCTAGTGATAAGTGAAGCAAATATTATGGGTGTCTCACAGGCGTTGGTAATAAAAAGGCCAAAGCCTCCCCAGCCGCTAGCATTTGTGGCTTTTAAGGGAAAGAAATTGCCCAAGCCAAGGATTAATAAAAAACAAGAAGGACATAGGGCCACCGTTAATTTAAAGGGGTGGGTATGAGTGTGCACTAACCACATGAAGCTCAGCCACAGCTTCCGGCTACATTTCAGGTACAAGAGGGGGGTTGTGGGTGCACTCCTAAGGCCATATAAAAAAATACAGAAATACAATAATCCCCTGTCTAAAAAAAGAAAAACAGGGTTTTTTGTTACAAAGTTCTGATCATAAAATTGGTAAGCCGCCATACCACGTCAAGGTAAACCCCATACGGCGGTCCCTAACCTGTTTACCTGTGATCCTCCCCCGCCACCTGCATATGCGGCTTTTTTAAATGGGCGTTGGTCTGGGCAGTCTCCCCTTCAAAAGCCGCATATGCAGGTGGTGGGGGAGGATCTAGTCCAGATTGAAACCAAGGTTTTAAATTTTGATCGCAGGTAAACAGGTTAGGGACCGCCGTATGTGGTTTACCTCGACGTGGTATGGCGGCTTACCAATTTTATGATCATAACTTTGTAACAAAAAACCCTGTTTTTCTTTTTTTAGACAGGGGATTATTGTATTTCTATATTCTATATTCTATATTTCCGGATACATTTCAGGTACAAGAGGGGGGTTGTGGGTGCACTCCCGGCTGGGGAGGCTTTGGCCTGTGAGACACCCATTATATTTGCTGCATTATTGTATTGGGATTATTGTATTTATATATTTTTTTATATGGCCTTAGGAGTGCACCCACAACCCCCCTCTTGTACCTGAAATGGTTCAAAGTTAACCTTCAACACAAAAGAGCTCCACAAATGAATAAAAGCACAAAAGAACAGGCTGTCAGGAAGGATGAGTTTATTTTTAATATCCTATCCCAGGATGGTTTATCTTCACTTATAAGGGGCATTTATGATGTGGAAGGCATGGTGCAGAGTGCATAAACTGCCATATGTTTGAACTTTGCACCCTGTATTCTACCCTATATGACTTCATGCACATTTCAAACAATCAGAAGGTATGAGTAACAGAAGGGCCACCATACAGACACATCTGAAAAGTATTTCCAAACTAACCTCAAGTAGAAGAATGGCTCCACTGATTGTCATAACTTTATATGTGACCAAAGTGGTTGGGTCCATACACTAAATTATTCATTGAAGAACATGGCTAAAAGTGCATTTACTACAGAATACAGGGCCCATTTTAGGGTGCAGAAACTCATAGTAACATGACTGTGTTTTGAATAAGCACTAAGGGTCAATATTTTATACTTTGTGTTCAGGGTCTTACTAAATCATCCCTTTTCCCCATAGGAGTACCAATTTGTTGCAATATGAAATCATATTTTCACTCATTTATTAAGTCCCCTATATATGATTGCAAAGAGTGCAAAGCCTTTCTGTCGCGTGGACTTTCCAAATTGGTAGGATGTTAGAGTTCAAGGTTGTCACTGAACTCCAACACCCCAATTTACATTTAATTTTGACTTCTCAAATGATGAACTGACATATTAAAATAAAAAGTCATAAAAAGATGTATATGCCAGTTTATTTAATCACTTTCCAGACAGTCACAAAAGTGTTAATAACTGTGATAAAATTCAGACAATATGATTTCCAAGTTTGAATATTAATAAACCTGCCCCTTGGTTTCTGCATCGCCTCTTATGTGTTTTATACAAAACAATCTATTTAATCTCATAGCTTAAAAAATAGTGTGAGACTTTGCAAGAAACATGCACTAGGAATGATGAAGAATCTGTACCTGAAGACTGAAGCTGAGAAGCCTGATTACATTCCGATGTAGTTTCCTTGTGACCTTAAGTGAGCAATTTATATCCTCAAGCTGCCAGTAGCAACATTTATATTGTCCTTTCTAGGGGAAGGTGGTGTCTGAAAAATATTCTCTCTTTCACTGAAAAATATTCTCTCACATAGCTGCATTGTTACCGCAGTACCTGAAGTAGAAATAAAATAGTTTATCAAATTCAGCTTTTGCCATGTCTGTGTTATGTTGAATTCAAGCCAGTTTCTGCTTTGTCTCCTGCATGTGAAAGTTTCCTTGGAAATATAAATATGCAGAAGAAACGCAATGAATTTATGAAGGAGAAAGTATCCTGCAGAAGTATGTAAAGAAGTTAAGTAAATCTGAATGGTCATATTGTCTGAGTTTTCTTTCGATACCTTTCTTCTCCTTAACATTCTTGTGCCTTCTCTGTAGATTTGAACCATTTCTGTGTAATAGAAAACCTTTATTATGGGTATTTATTTATATAAAATATGATTTTTTACAATTTTTTAAAATAAAATAGTCCAATCAAACTAGAATCCATGATGTGAATCTATTTATTAATAAAAAAGCATGATTTAATCGAATCAGTATAAATTCTATAAAATCAAGCGAAAACCAGAGTCGTATGATTTTTTTTCGGGATTTTTACCTGAAAAGTCAGAAATAGTTGGATTTTCTGGCTAATTCCAGAGCAGAAAACAGAGACTTCCAAATAGGATGTGGACCTCTCCCATTGACTTATATACAAGCTCGGTAGCTCTGAGATGATGGATTTTCATATTCTGACTTTTTGCAGCATCTGGTTTTAATAAAACCCGAAAAAATTGTTTTTTATTCACTAAAAATGTAGATTTTATAGTAAAAAAAAAACCCTCCAATTTTTGAGTTTTTTCCATTCGGACTTTAATAAATAACTCCCTAAACGTATCCACTTGCTTTGACTGTTGTAAAGCTATTATGGGGCACATTTACTTAGCTCGAGTAAATGAATAGAAGAAAAAATAGTTAGAATTTCAAACGTTTTTTTTTGGCTACTTCGACCATCGAATAGGCTACTTCGACCTTTGACTACGACTTCGACTTGGAATCGAACGATCCGAATTAAGAATCATTCGACTATTCGATAGTCAAAGTACTGTCTCTTTAAAAGAAACTTCGACCACCTACTTCGCCAAATAAAACCTACCGAGCATCAATGTTAGCCTATGGGGAAGGTCCCCATAGGCTTTCCTGTCAATTTGGGATCAAAGGAAAATCGTTCGATTGATGGATTAAAATCCTTCGAATCGTTCGATTTGAAGGTTTTAATCTTTAGATCGAACGATTTTTCCTACGATCGATTGGAACGAATGAAATGCGGTAAATCCTTCAACTATGATTTTCGAAGTCGAAGGATTTTACTTTGACGGTCGAATATCGAGGGTTAATTAACCCTCGATATTCGACCCATAGTAAATGTGCCCCTATATGTCATTGTATAAAATAGTGGTCCTACACACAACTCTAAATGAATTCTTTTTATAAATACATAATAACTTAACCTGATGGTGCAGGCTTTTGTGCCAATGCTATTAATATGTATTATGACACTTAATAGTCTTTGTTAAACAATTGTTTTAATTAAATCTCTAATTAGTATATTATCACTTCTAAAATAAGGACTAGCATGCTGTTCCTGTTACTTAATTTAGCACCTCAAATAAAAGAGTAATGGCACAAGCGAATGTTCATACTAATGTCACATTATTGCCTCTAATTGCCCAGTGTCTTCCTGTTAGGCGCAGTTGCACACTGAATAGAAGTAGAAGCTGTGGGAGTAGTTGATCCTGTGGGAGTAGTTGACTGTGGGAGTAGTTGACATTTTGAAGTGGTGATAAAGGCCACCTTATGTTACTTTCTTAAATATTGTACAATATGGACTATCAGAGGTAGAAAGACTGGGCACTTTCCGAGGGTGACGTTGGGATGGGTGCAGTTCAGAAAGAGTTTTGAGTCTGGAAGGAGAAGAAGGGACGGCTGTCAGGATATGACTAGAGAAAGTGAGTGACAGCAGACAGTGGGAGCAGCAATGTTGATGGTGGAAACACAGGGCAAGGTGGGTTGTGTGTGGTCACTGGGCCAAGTAGTATATTGCTTTGAGCACCAATATTACATACTGTAGTTCAGCTCTGTAGGCACTTTTTTCTACTTTTCACCCTGGTATCAACGTAAAAATATTTCCCCATAAATATTCTCTGTGCCCACTTGGTGATTACAGCCCTGACTACATTTGGCAATGCTGAATAATATAGGGTTGATGGGGGAAGGCACTAGTGATGTGCAGGTTGACCTGAAACCCACAGCGACCCATGGGGTTGACCATCAGTTGGTTTGATATCCAACCATTGTAGGTTTGGGTTGGGTTTGGGTCAGACTGGGAAGTACACTCCTTCACTACTCCCAAAGATGCATTGTCTTGGAACCAGAGGCACACACAGAATAGTGTGCAGGGTGAGAATATGCTGGTCTGGGTTGGGTCCTACAATGGCAACATTTTGCAGGTTAGGGTCGGATACAGTTTCAGTTTTACCTGACCCACATATTACTTGAAGGAATTCTGGAACTCTCTGTGCTTGGGAACATTAAATTCTGCTTCCTTTAAGATGTTGGCCAAGCACAAAGTGCATTATTATTTTTCCAGAATTTGCATTGGAAATGTGAAAAATTAGTATTCTCCATGATAAATGGTATGGCATGACATAGGACTTCTCCTGCATGCTCTTCAGTTGTGCATGGGGATAAAAAAAGTTTGACTTGACTCAAAGCCAAAGCATTCACACCCAAAAAAGTGAAAGACTTCATTTTTCTATAACCAGGATTGTGTTGTGTTTTTCTGAGCAATAACAACAGCTCCTACAGTAACTCACTATATAAAATTGCTGGGCATACCAACCCTGTAATTTATCACATAATGTTGCAGCCCTGAATGCCAATTAATTACCTGACTCAACAGCCATATACTAACACTGCACTGTAAATGAGGAGCACTGAATCTCTCGCTGATAGTAAAAATTTCAGGCATTCTGTTGTATGTGTTGACACGGTATGAACAGGAACAGTCATTTTATTGCCAAAGGTGAACCGATAATTAAGACTAAAGGTTTTTTCTGCAAATTCAACTGTCAAAATAAAAACTGGTAATTATGTTAAAAAATAGGAACAGATTTTCTCTAAAAAAAAAAAAAATAAAAAAAGACACAGAAATTACTTCCTTCTCACTATGTTTAATTTTGAATTTTGTGGTTAGAAGCTTCATGTGTGTAAATTGAATGTTTGTGGTATGAGCCATGAGACTTTCTTATGAATCATTTGGGGACTGACCTCAGTTCATTTAAATATAATTAGCAGCAGTGAATTTAATATCTATACACAACAGTGTCTAACATTTATTTACCTAATTATATTCTGTAAATGATAACATAGCATCGATATTGTTTGACTGTATTTTTCTTTTAGGGCTAAAATCTTCACACCACATTCTGTCTGGTCATATGAAATGTAGGATGAGGATCCATCAAAATTACTTTCTGGTAATAAATTTCAAGAGCGATATTTTGTAAAAGAAAACTTCTCTTATATAAGGACATAAAGGTATACAGTAGCTGTGTGATGCATATATGGGGGTATAGTGCCATGCATACAAATGTTATATACATGCATGGGACTTTGTTATCCAGCATGTTTGGGATCTTTCTGTAATTTTGATCGCCATACCTTATGTCTACAAAAAAAATCAAATAAACCCAACGATATTTTAAATTCAAGTACAGGTATGGGATCAGTTATCCGGGAACCCTCTATCCAGAAAGCTCCGAATTATGGGGAGGCCATCTCATATAGATTCTATTTTAATAAAATAATTCAAATGTTTAAAAATTATTTTCTTTTTCTCTGTAATAATAAAACAGTACCATATACTTAATCCTAACTAGGATATAATTAATATCTAGTATAGGTAAATCTAAAAACAACTGGACTTGCTGAGTAATTAATGAAGATGTTTCACTACTCATCCGAGTAGCTTCTTCAGTTCAACTGACTGGTGTGGAAAGTTCTCGATATATAAACTCTTCCACTAATCCAATCACAATGGCACATTGTAACTCTTCAAAGAGATGACATCTGAAGAAATTCACAGAGGTGTAGATTCTGTTCTGCTCGGATGAGTAGTGAAACGTCTTCATTACACAGCAAGTCCAGTTGTTTTTAGATTTACCTATACTAGATATACCATGACCTGGATGAATGAAAATCTTCATAGTCAGATATAATTAATCCTTATTGGAGTATGATTGGGTTTAATTAAGTTTTAAATTGATTCCAAGTATGGAGATCCAAATTATGCAAACATCCCTTATCTGGAAAACTATAGGTCCTGGGCATTCTGCATAACAGGACCCATACCTTTTTTAATACTATTGAAAAAAATGGAAATTATATTAAAAAACATGAATTATTTGATTAAAATTGAGTCTGTAGGAGATGTCCTTAGTAGTGTCTTCGATAATGGGTTTCCAGATAACAATGTACTCACAATCTGTATAAAATAAGGTTATATAACTGCAACTATAATATTTTTTTGGTAGGCATGGATGCAGTGAAATCCCATATTTCGCCATCAGAGAATATTTTTTCTGCAAAAAAACATTTCAAAAGTCGCCCATTACCACAATGTATTTTGCTTCTAAAATAAGTCACCTTGAAAAACAGCCAATACATTTAGTATGTTTTCACCGTTTTTAAAATATACCCACAGTTTTGGAAAAATTTCAGTGAAGCAAAACAGGACAGATGCACTCATCACAGTTTCCCTAAAAATTATTTCCTGCTTGAATGTATTTCCAGAAAGAGTGCAATGTTTTCCACCACATGACTTTGAAAAAGTGCCTGTGGATATAAAAAAAAATGGCGCCATATGGTTCCATAAATTCTAGTACAATGATTCACTTGGCTATAACAAAGCAAGGTGTATTATGTGGAGCTCTATGTGTGTATGTTGCTACGCATATGTGTTTTTATATAGCATGACAAATACAAATAAATACAAATCAGCGGGAGTTCAAATCAATTTAGAGCACGGAACCATCAGTTTTTATAATTGTGTCATAAACCGGAATACCAGTGAGGAGATTCTTCTTATGACCATGTTCAGCAGCCTGAAATGCAGCTGATATAGTGAATTTTCAACACATCTGACATTTGACCCCCAACAGCTATGCTTACAGTATGTGTACAATATTGGGTATTCTTACCTTAATAACTGCATTATACTACTTTATATTGTAGAGCTATACTATAGATTGCTGTGAATTGTAGCAATATACAGCAGTCATATTGATAATGTGATACAGTACCCAACTCAATGCATGGAACTCACTTGACATGGTAAAAAACTACATATGGACATATGGTAATATGCCATGACTTAGGTTCACAGCATGGTCTAGTTTGATTAAAAAGAAACATTTGCCTTATTCCTTAGAGTTTTATGTACAAGCACATATAATGCTTTGAAAGAAAAGTATGATGTACCACAAATGAGGAACCAGTTATTGAAGGTTTTCCTTCTTAATAGTTCAAATTCTAGCAATACAACTAATGATGCATGCTTCACACATGAGGAAATTCAAAAGAGACTAGAACATGTTAAGATTAACAAAGGTCTGGGGCCAGATGGTATTCATCCCAGGGTAGTTAGCGAGCTTAGCTCTTTACTTAATTTTTCATGATTCATTGAGGTCTGGCATAGTC
The DNA here is from genome assembly GCA_038501925.1 of Xenopus petersii. Taxonomy (NCBI): domain Eukaryota; kingdom Metazoa; phylum Chordata; class Amphibia; order Anura; family Pipidae; genus Xenopus; species Xenopus petersii. The sequence goes on along the minus strand of CM076672.1, from coordinate 36,819,644 downwards.
CTGAGAGACTGGTGAATTGCTAATGTGGTGTCTCTATTCACAAAAGGATCCCTTCCTCAGCCTCAATATTATAGGCCAGTTAGTCTGACGTCAGTAGTAGGAAAGCTTTTTGAAGGGTTATTAAAGGATAAGATACTGGACTTTATAGCAAATCATAATACTATGAGTGTATGCCAGCATGGTTTTATGCGTAATAGATCTTGCCAGACTAACTTAATTTCTTTTTATGAGAAGGTAAGCAGGGACCTCGATTCTGGGATTTACTTAGACTTTGCTAAAGCATTTGATACAGTGCCACACAAAAGGTTACTGGTTAAATTAAGGAATGTTGGCCTGGAACATAGTATTTGTACCTGGATAGAGAACTGGCTAAAAGATAGACTACAAAGAGTGGTGGTAAATGGAACATTTTCTAATTGGACCAGTGTTTTTAGTGGAGTACCGCAGGGCTCTGTACTAGGTCCCTTGCTTTTCAACTTGTTTATTAATGACCTGGAGGTGGAAATTGAAAGTACTGTTTCTATTTCTGCAGATGATACTAAATTGTGCAGAACTATAGGTTCCATGCAGGATGCTGCCACTTTGCAGAGTGATTTGTCTAAACTGGAAAACTGGGCAGCAAACTGGAAAATGAGGTTCAATGTTGATAAAAGCAAGATTATGCACTTTTGCAAAAATAATCTAAATGCAAGTTATTCACTAAATGGCAGTCTGCTGGGAGTTTCCTTAAATGAGAAGGATCTAGGGGTTTTTGTAGATAACAAGTTGTCTAATTCTGGGCAGTGTCATTCTGTGGCTACTAAAGCAAATAAAGTTCTGTCTTGCATAAAAAAGGGCATTAGTTCAAGGGATGAAAACATAATTATGCCTCTTTATAGGTCTCTGGTAAGGCCTCATCTGGAGTATGCAGTGCAGTTTTGGACTCCAGTCCTTAAGAGGGATATAAATGAGCTGGAGAGAGTGCAAGAGACTAAGTGCAACTAAATTGGTTAGAGGGATGGAAGACTTAAATTATGAGGGTAGACTGTCAAGGTTCAGGTTGTTTTTTCTGGAAAAAAGGCGCTTGCGAGGGGACATGATTACACTTTACAAGTACATTAGAGGACATTATAGACAAATACCCATAAAGTGGATCACCGTACCAGAGGCCACCCCTTCAGACTAGAAGAAAAGAACTTTCATTCTTTTCATAAGCAACGTAGGGGGTTCTTCACAGTCAGGACAGTGAGGTTGTGGAATTCACTGCCGGGTGATGATTGATGGCTGATTCAGTTAATGCCTTTAAGAATGGCTTGGATGATTTTTTGGACAGACAGAATATCAAAGGATATTAAGATATTAAACTCTATAGTTAGTATAAGTATGGGTATATATAATTTGTGTGAAAGTAGGGAGGGGTATGTGTATGGATGCTGAGTTTTCATTTGGAGGGGTTGGACTTAATGGACTTTGTGTTTTTTCAAACCGATTTAACCATGTAACTATGAAACTATGTAACATCAAAACCAAATTAAAGCCAAAGGGGCCTTACTGGTCAGGCCCCTTTGTCAAGCATAGGGGCCTGACCCCGAAATGTTGCACCGCACTTCCGCAATAAACATGCAAGGTGTTCATTGCTTGCATCAGCTCTGTGTGCCTCTGGATTGTTTGACTTCTAGACTGGATTTGGGGTTGCCAGACCTCTACCACTGTGCACCAGACAGCATTTTATTTATCTTCTAAAAGGGTGTGCGAGAGCCAGATCTCTATTGGCCATCATTTGTAGCACCATACCTTAAAAAATGTAAATATTAGATAGGCCCAGAACGGGTTTGCCATCAAAAACGATGAAATAAAGATTTGAATGTGTAAACAGGAATCAATGTGGAAAAAGTACTGCTTTCTAGATGTTGAGTTTCTGGATAATAGATCCTATACCTGTACATAAATGTAAAAAAAATGTAAGTTTCACACCAATATTTTTATTTTTTAACGGTAAAATGAAATACATTTTTTTTTTTAAAATGTTTACCTAATTATGTTCGTATTTCCACTATAGTTTCTATCTATCTATCTAGGTTCTAAAACTCTGTGTATAGGCTGACACTGTCTAGTGAACAATCTAACACTCTCAGTTACTAAATACCGTACTAATCCTGCCTTCTATAAAGTTTACTATAAACAGGCACTTGTGAAAAACAGTGATTTCAATAGCTGTTCCTACCCCATCACAAAAACCTAAAAACAATGCCTATACATATAAAAAAGTGATTTTTAATTGACTACACAGGTTATTTAATGCTACAGAAGTTAACACTGAAGATAAATGTTTTTTGACTGATAAAGTGCCCTCTAAAGTAATAGATGCTGTTAAGGGAAAACCCTGATGTGTGCACGGATAATTATTTAAATATTCATGGTAATGAGCTTTTCATGTATCATCCACATTTTCCCTCTTCCTTTTCTTTGGTTTTCTATAATGAGGCATGTTCACAGTACATTCAATTATACATTATTTATTCACACTTGATAGAATGTTTGGTAGAGTATATCATCCACTTAAATATTTACATTTATACATAAGTTATGAATAATGAATCCTGTTTACACTGGTACATCTTTCATTCCGTCAAAAAAAGGTGTGGGGAAAAAGTACATTGCGGGTGTTAACAGGGTTGATATATTGGACCTTTGAGACATTTAATAATACATAGACAGATGGCTAGTTCACCGACTCATATGCTTAAGCATATTTTTTTTAAAAGATGTTATTCTCAGAAGACTGAATACATATTTTAATTTCAAAAGATAGTATTAAACACTTTAAGTAAGAGCTTTTAACCATGCATTTTTACACTCACACACACATTTTATATTTTTTTAAAATTAGATCAATTTCTGTCTGTCATGCAGTAATGTAGTGTTAAAAGCTAAATCTTGCACCCGTTTGTTCAAATGAATCTTCTCTAACCTTCATTAGCACCTTGTCAAGCGTTTATTATGTTGACTGCGGGAAGTTATCAAAGCTGTTTTCGATACATGATGATCTGCAATTTGCATGTTAAAAAAGTGCAAGAAATTCCCAAGGATATTTGGCTGCTCGAGTTTCAATACCTTGGAAGCCATTAAATGGCATGCAGTCAGTTTTGTTATAAATTGGGAAAAGGAGTAGTTTTAAATTGAAGATTATAGGGCTCAAATATTTAAGTTGAAGATTATAGGGCTAAGATATTAAAGAGATGTTGTCGTGGAAAAACAGGTTTGTCCATACAACTTTTAGGTACTTGCCCGATTTAAATGAACCTGAGAGCAAGAGTGCTAGAAAAGTTTTGTTAAGCACAAATAAACCCTAGCAAAAATTTGCTATGAAATGCTCGCCCAGCCAAAGTAACGCTAGTGAAAATTGCTGCTGAGATGCAACTTTGCATTATAGTCAATTAGAGGACCATTTACTAAGGGTCGAATATCAAGGGTTAATTAACCCTCGATATTCGAACATCAAAGTAAAATCCTTTGACTTCGAATATCGAAGTCGAAGGATTTACCGCAAATACTTCGATCAAACGATCAAAGGAAAAATCGTTCGATTGAACGATTAAATCCTTTGAATGGAACGATTCGAATAATTTTCCTTCAATCAAAAAAGCTGAGAAAGCTTATGGGGAAGGTCCCCATAGGCTAACATTGGTGCTTGGTAGGTTCAAAGTGCCAAAGTAGGTAGTCAAAGTTTTTTTTAAAGAGACAGTACTTCGACTATCAAATAGTCGAACAATTTTTAGTTTGAATCGTTCTTTTCAAAGTCGAAGTCGAAGGTCGAAGTAGCCTATTCGATGGTCAAAGCTCCCAAAAAAACTTTGAAATTTGAAGTTTTTTTACTTCGAATCCTTCACTCGAGCTTAGTAAATATGCCCCTTGGAGTGAAGTGCCCCTGCAGTCAATTGCATGCAATAAGGAATGTACTTTTGCTTTTGTATTTACACCCCTTCAAGCTCAATGACTCCCAGACGTTTGCTGGTCACTTCTCGCATGTGCAATACATACTGTATATAAATCTGCTTTTTATTTTACTGTTAAAGAGGTATAAGGATTTGAGTGGTCACATTTAGGGGCAGATTTATCAAAGGTCAAGGTGAATTTTCGAATGAAAAAAAAATCGAATTTCGAGCTATTTTTTGTGTACTACGAGTAGGAAATAGTCCAAATTTGATTTGCCTTCCAAAAATTCAAAAATTTGAATATGGAAATTTATCATGTACTGTCTCTTTAAAAATTTGATTTCAACTATTCGTCATCTAAAACCAGCCAAATTGCTATTTTAGCCTATGGGGGACCTCCTAGAACCTATTTGGAGTTAATTGGTGGACATTGAAAAATCAAAGTTTTTTTTAGAAAAACTTTGAATCAAATTCGATCGAATGCGATATTCCTTTGATTCGTACGATTCGAATTCGGACCGATTTGATCGAAAACAGACCTATTTGACCAAAAAAAAAAAACCCTTCAACTTAATTTTCGTTGGTCTTTTTAAATTCAAATTTCGAAGTTTTTTCAATTCGAAATTCAACCCTTGATAAATATGCCCCTTAATATGTTAGTAAACAAGGATTCATATGGAGTTAACTATAGTTCAGAGTTATACAGGTATGGGACTGGTTATCCCGAATGCTCGTGACCTGGGGTTTTCCAGGTAAGGGATCTTTCCGTAATTTTGACCTGCATAATGTCAACATTAACTAAATGCAATAGGCTTGTTGAAATGTAATTATTTTAGAAAAATGGAGTCTATGGGAAATGGCCATATCATATTTCAGAGCTTTATGGATAACAGATTTCCAGATAATGAATCGCATAACATGTATATATGAACAAAACTAAAATGAAGAAAAAAATCAAGTATAAATAGCACTATATATACAGAGAAGCGACTGTCCATGTGTGGTAATATCACTTTCAAATATATATATAGTATAGAGAACATGTCTATAGCCAAGGTACTGATTCCTACTGTGTTCTATGATGAAAGAGTGCAAACATCATTCTACTACTGAAAGGGATTTTACAATTTATGAATATGGATGTGAGCATCTATAGACTTTTCTTTATTCTTTTTATTTCTATGCTTTGTTACAGTTGGAGTATTACAATTTATTCTGAAAAGTACCAATGGTAAGATATAATTTCTGAAATATTTAAAGCTGCATTGAATTGTAATAGAATTCAAATTGACCGCAGACATAATTATACAGTTCAACTTTCTCAGTAAACCAACCTTTTCAGTGTATCACTTGCTTCCGTTTATAAAAGCAGAATGGTTCCATAGTACTGCAGTGTCTGACTTTATTAGATGTAACAGTGTAGAACACTTAGCTCTCTACTTTTAACTGTTCTCGTTTATGAGAACAAAGGAGACCTCCTTGAAAGTGAAATCAAATTCTTGAAAAAAACATTTTCGAACTCATCTTATGCTAGGAAGGCTTTGAAATGATCCAGACTATACAGCAGTAACATAAAAACTGATGATTCAACCCATCTAATCTGATCATTAGTTTCATGATTCTCATTTTACTCTCCAGTTGGACTTGGGTTGTAGCGTGGTTGCTTCATATGAATGAAGTGCCCGAAACACACAAGAAGATACCATTTATCGGGTTTTCAGTGTATTAAATCAATAATACTAATAATTAGCATTTCAATCATAATTGAAAAACCTTTCTATTTAAATTCAAATGAAAAGGTAAACATCCCCTAATGGCCCTACACTTTCGAGCCCTATAGGCACTTGGGCTTAATGATTCTGAGACAATTCATTTCCCTCTTGTGTCAAAATTGCTGGGATAGATTTTTGATTTTTATTAAAATTTTATCTCCTTCATTTTTCTTTTCTAAACAAGCCTAGACACTGCCTACAGAAATATAAAGATAGTAACCCCAGTCTTTTCTGGCAGAGTAAAAAGACATAAACACAGTGGTCCAACCAATAAATGACACCGTTAGGGGCAGATTTATCAAAGGTCGAAGTGAAAATTCTAACGAAAAAAATTTGAATTTCAAGCTATTTTTTGTGTACTTCACTAGGGAATAGTCCAAATTCCATTAAAATTTGGAAAAAAACGTGAAAATTCGAATACCGAAATGTATCATGTACTGTCTCTTTAAAAATTCGACTTTGACCATCCGCCATCTAAAACCTGCCAAATTGCTGTTTTAGCCTATAGGGGACCTCGTAGAACCAATTTGGAGTCAATTGGTGGACTTTGAAAAATCAAAGCTTTTTTTGGAAAAAAATTGAATCTAATTTTATCCAATGCGCTGTTACTTTGATTCGTATGATTAGAATTAGATAGAAAACTGACCAATTCGCCCAAAAAAAAAAAACTTTGATTTTTTTTGATAAATTTCAATAGTTTTTTTTTATTCGAATTTCAAAGTTATGGGAGTTCAAAAAATACTCCCATTACTTCGAAATTCGACCCTTGATAAATGTGCCCCTTAATGATCGCAGCCAATATATCAAAATTATATGACACAGTTGACCCAGCAATAAAACGTACAGTAACCCCAGGATTTCAAGACAAGCTTAAAATGGCACAGCAACTAAACTGTTAAATGGAGTGCAATAATTACAAGAAAAGTAAATTTTTTTTTCTCTAGAGAAAAGGCACCTGCAAGGGGACAAGCTAACTCTTAACAAATATGTTAGAGGGCATTATAAATAAATAGCATAATATATTTCTTCTCATGCAACCAAAGAGTCCATGCCTTCAAAGACAAAAGCATTTTCATCTGAAGCAAAGCAAATGGCCTTATGGGTGATGCTGGGATTGCAGATTTCCTTAATGGGGTGGTTCATCTTTAAGATTAACTTTTAGTATGGTATAGAATGTCCTATTCCTAGCAACTTTGCAATTGGTCTTCATTCATTGTTATAGTTTTTGAATTGTTTGCCTTCCTCTTCTAAATCTGGGGGTCACAGACCCTATCAGCCAAAACACTATAGTTCAGCTTACAGATTTATTATTATTATTATTATTATTACTTTTTATTTTCTTATCTTTCTATTTAATCCCTCCCCTGTTGTTATGCCAGTATTTCATTTAAACCACTGCCTAGTTGCTAAGGTAAACCCCTAGTAACCAGATAGCAGCTCAAATTCAAAATAAAAAGATGCTGAACAAAAAGTAAAAAAAAAGAAAAAAAACACAAAAAATGATTGTCTCAGAATATCAATGTATATGTCATGCCAAAAGTTAATTTAATGGCGAACAACTCCTTTATTTAATAGAAGAGGGGCTTGGTTGGCTTTTTTTGGACTAGCAAAATATTCAGGCCTGCAGTTAGTATTATGTAGATATATAGTATATCTTTCTGTATATTCTTTTGTACGTATTTGTGTCTATGTACTGTATCTATGCAGTATGATTTTATACACAATTTGTTAAAAAATTATATAAAAAAAAGTTATATTTTTAAGGCATCTATGTTGTGATACCCAAGAATCACAGAAAGAATGGGTGGGAAGCTTTTTTTAGTGCACAGGTACATCAACATAGAGAAAAAAAATTGCAGTTTCTCAAGAAACTGTAATAATATCCACAATTTTCTTTTCTATGGAAGAGCCAATATATTATTACCATTGTCATAACATTTGAAATGTCTGATATTTAACCTTCATCTATTATAGTAAAAGATCTTACATTACCTCAAAAAATATTTAAAACCTCTGGTTAGCTGCTACCTGGGATGTATGAATATACTATGCAGCGTATGTATAGTTTAGTAAGCTGGGTTTCATTGATTCAATATTTTAAGTATTATTTTAGTGTACCCTTTTATTGTTGCTAATGCACAGACAATAAGAGGCCCATTTCATAAAGGTCAAATTTTAGTAGTATTAGAGCTCTTTGAAACCATGATTAAACTCATTTTCTCTAAAACCACAAATACAATGAAAGTTATTAAAAGCTCTGAATATAAAAAGTAGCAACAGAAAAAAAAGCTGAGCAATGCACTAAAAAATACAAGAACCTAATCCTAAAAATTTGAGTTTTTCTGGACAATTACTAGTCAAAAACATCTGAAAACGTCTCTGAAAGTCTAAATCCCATTGATTGCTTGACTGCTTTTACTTGAAGTTTTGAATCAGATTTTTTCATGGTTTTTACACTTAAATCTTACACTTAGGGGCCGATTCACTAAATGCGAGTGAATTCGAGTGAAGGATTCGAATTTAAAAAACTTCGAATTTCGAAGTGTTTTTTGGGCTACTTCGACCATCGAATGGGCTATTTCGACCTTCGACTACGACTATCGAACGATTCGAACTAAAAATCGTTCGACTATTCGTCCATTCGATAGTCGAAGTACTGTCTCTTTAAAAAAAAATTCGACCCCCCTAGTTCGGCAGCTAAAAGCTACCGAACTCAATGTTAGCCTATGGGGAAGGTCCCCATAGGCTTGCCTAAGTTTTTTTCATCGAAGGATATTCATTCGATCGTTGAATTAAAATCCTTCGAATCGTTCGATTCAAAGGATTTAATCGTTCGATCGAATGAATAATCCTTCGATCAATCGAATTTCCTGCGCTAAATCCTTCGAATTCGATATTCGAATTCGAAGGATTTCAATTCCTAGTCGAATATCGAGGGTTAATTAACCCTCGATATTCGACCATTGGTGAATCGGCCCCTTAAAGTTTTAGTGAAATAATAAAACGTGAATTTTTAGAGAAAATACGATTGACAGTAAATGGGCCCCTTAGTTTGTTTTTCACTTGAATCATTGCCTAGTCCATTCGGAATCCATTCCAAAGGAACAGTTGGTGACACAGGGAGGCTGGGTTTTTTGCAAATTAAATAGTCAATATTCTGTGTGATGACATTATAGTTAGGAGTTAAAAAGTCTGATTTCAGGAATTTAAATCTCAATTTAAATCACAATTAAATATGCATCTAGTATAGGTAATTCTAAAACAACTGGAATAATTACTGAAGACTACTACTCATCCGAGCAGCTTCTTCAGTTGAACTTTAAAAAATGTTTTATGAAATGAAATATAATTAGAGGTTAATGTATGTAAGCCTAGGGTACATTTTAAACTATCCATTAGAAGGAGAATAGCTAGCATTACATTGTGATGAAAAATGTCGGAACAGAAAACATATATAGTATGTTGTCGAGTGTATATTTGGCATTCCCATTTCCTAAGCTAAGATTCTTAAAAGATTTTCTAAGAAATGTCCTTCATATAATTGCATTGAAATGGTTCAAGATATCTGAAGTCTTCTTGATATAACTCTAGTTGGAACTGCAGTTGATAACATGTTGTTCATTATTTCAGCATCCTGGTGCACACGTTCCATCAGCTTCACATGTGCAGATAAGAGGAACACACGTGAGGCAAGGGAAACAAATAGCAATGGTAAGCTTGTGTGTTGGATGATTCGATTTCTTATTTAACTCTCTGGATAAAAGTGTATAACTCATGGTACTAGTGTATGGTAAATGCAATCATCATGCCCTGATAATGTAGTTATATGTAGGGCAACCCCCATTAAGCAAATGAGCACACATTTTAAAGTAATTATGGTAATATTGTGATTAGTGATGGGCGAATTTGCGCAGTTTTTCACGAAAAATTCACGAATTTCGCGCGCAATTCGCGAAACGGCGAAAAATTCGCGAAACGGCGCCGGCGTCTCGTTTTTGACGCCAGTGCCCGTTTTTTGACGCCGGCGCCCGTTTTTTACGCCGGCGCCCGTTTTTGACGCCGGCGTCCATTTTTTCGAAAAAAAAAATTTTTTGACGCCAGCGAATTTTTGACGCGAATTTTCGCTGGAGTTTCGCGAATTTATTCGCTGGTGGCGAATCGCGTAAATTCGCCGCAAATTCGCGCCTGGCGAATAAATTCGCCCATCACTAATTGTGATCTATTTACTTTGTATGTAATTTACTTTACAACTACCATAATCACACATAGTGGGACATTCACTAAGATTCGTTGTTGCGCTGGTGTCCAATTCGCCGCGTTTTACCGCGCTTCGCCAGGCGTATTTTCGCTAGCGCTCCTCAAATTCACTAAAATCCGAAGTTGCGCTCAGGAGCGGTGTAAGGTTGCAAAGTTGCGCTAGCGTTAATTCGCCAAGCGAAGTGAAGTTACGCTAGCGATAGTTAATACGGCGCCAAATTTAATTTCCAATGGAAGTATTATGTAGCAGCACTACACAAGCCTGGGAAACCTTCAAAACAGCAAATAACATTTTTATTTTGCCCTACACATGTGCCCACTGTGTAGTTAAGTTGCCATGAGTTAGGAAATGTAGGGGGGAAGGAGGGGAGCCCCAAAAATTTTTTCGATCGTTTTCAGCCTATCATCCATAATAAAGAAAAAACGCCAGTGTTTTTTTGGACTTAGAAAAAATGTTAACTTTTTTTTAAGCAATCCCTATCTACTCTATTGCGCTTCGTCTGGTCTGAGGTGGCGAAGCAAGTCTAGCGTAAAAGGTAGCGTTCAGAACAATGCGCGTGTTAGTGAATTTGCGTAGTTACTTCCATTGCGGAAATTCGCCAGGCGTAAGGGTGCGAAGTAACACTAGCGAAGTTATGCCAGAGTCCGTTAGTGAATTTGCGAAGTAACGAAAATGCACAACGCTAGCGAATTCATGCTAGCGTTAGGTGCTTCAGCGATTAGTGAATTTGCCCCATAGACTAAACTAAATATATGGCAATTGGCAATGTTATCTCTAAAATTTCAAATTTTACACATTTATTTTTTTTAAGTAATGTAAAAACTCTACACTGATCCAGTAGACCACAAAGTAGTGAAACAAAACATCTAATTAGGGCTGTTTGGATCCTAGATCAAAATAAATATTTGCCATGTGCCATGCAAGGAAAACCTAAACCCCAGGGGACCATATCAAGGCATGCTTTTCTGTTTTTAGCAGTCACCTTTGGCTTAGGGCCCATTCCTCATCTACCACAGTCTCCAACAGGGAACAATTCAAACAAAAATTGTAGAGAATAAGGCAGTAGGGACAGAACTAAAAGATCAGGCCAAACCCTGAAATGAACACAGGGAACAGGACCAGGGAAGCAGGAATCAGGAACCAGTAGGAGATGGAATCAGAGCACCAGGAACTTGACCTAAAATGGGCAGTGAGTGCGTTCAGATCTGGGGATTATATAGGCAGGCTGTTTGTTAGGTGTGAGCACTTGTGACCAGATTAACAGCAGCTGAAACAAGCTATGACTACCTGAAAAATCAAGGGTACCGAAGCTTTGAACAGGTTCTTAGCTGCCTGCTCATATAGAGCAATGGTGTAACAGACTGCATAGAAATATGTAGATTACTGGTTCAAATCCAGGCAGGATGTTACATCATCGCACGCTGCTACGTATTGATTCTAGGAGACACTTTCATGTTGCTGTGCAGAATAGTCTATACATTATCACTAACTGGGATATAACTGGGATATAAATAAATAATACTTAAAACAATTCTTATAAAATGAAAGGACCCATTTTTCTAACCTGTCCATTACCAAATTAATTTTGCTGCTGAAGACAAACACTACAAGGTATTTTCATCACTATGATAATCCAAAATGTTGCCATCTATTGACCTCAGATAGATAGCTGCCATTTCTAATGTTATCTTATTTAAAGGGTCAGTATTCTTGAATAGACATTTTGCAGATAATATATATCTGAGCACTGGTAATCTAAAAAGCTGTCTTTTTCTTCTTCCATAAATGCTCTCAAGAAGTTTAAACTACTCTGCCATATTTAGCTCAGAAATAAGAAAAACACACATAGTCTAAAATAATAGGGAAAAAGTCCCATTCATTTGTATTCATGCATACTGCCCCCTTTAAAAAAATAAATTCTTAAATGTTGATAAACGATTTTACTCTCCAATAAGTACTGGTATCTAATGCTAATTAAGTTTGTCTAATGATAAACTAACCCTACAGCATTCCAAAGAATAGAATGCACTAGTCACTTGTCATGTCTATTCAAAGTATAACTTTAGGAGGTGATTGTATTATGAGTGGACATTTCTAACTCTGAATTGCATATTACCAAAAACAGGATAAAATATGGCCTTGGTATTATAAGTGTCTTTAATGCAAAAGAAAGAATCGATATTCAAAGCAGATCAAGTACTATATCTCTGCTCACCTAATCTCTGTTAATCATTCCTTTTTGTGTAGGAGGGTAAATGATTTGGGGAGGACTTTCTAGGTTAAGGCATGCCAGAGATGGTATGTGTTCCATTGCATTTAAAAGAAGATAGTGCACAAATTCTCTACCCTTGGACTCCACTTGCTGGAGAAGGTAATTAGTATTGAAGAGCCAGGTAGTCTCAGTAGGATTAGAAATTAGGACTAAGGTTAGGTTAAGTAAATCTGTAAATGTGACTGATTGTAGTTACCAGAAGCTCTACCAAGGACAGCAGGTGAGTTAGTACCCTGGGTGAGATACTCAAGCAGGGGCTCAGGGATACAGAGATTCCCAAGAGGAGTACCACTTTGATGGACTTTGGATGCTGGAGTCCTGTAATAAGTACTACCACTTGCTGTAACTAATTTCTGTTGGTACCCTATGGCATCAGGGAAGTAACTTTGTTGATTAAGTTGCTGTTATTAAGATGTTAATGTTTTTTGCACCATCTTGATGTGATGTCTGAGAAACTAATGTAAAGCAGTAGGCAGTCTAATTAATTATGTAGCTATGCTATCCATAATCAGAGTATTACATCATAAGTAATTAATACTTTTGTATATTTTCTGTTGATTCATTGCCATATTCAGAATGACATGCCATATCTCTCATATTAAACTAAATTAGATTTATTATAATTTTATTTGGGTTAATTTATATAATTTATTGTACATAACAAGCTAATAGCTTTGCAGAGCACTTTTACTGTTATTCACTAGCATTGCTCTATTTTATATTAAAGGGATACTGTCATGGGAAAAAAAAAAAATTCAAAATGAATCAGTAAATAGTGCTACTCCAGCAGAATTCTGCAGTGAAATCCATTTCTCAAAAGACTAAACAGATTTTTTTATATTCAATTTTAAAATCTGACATGGGGCTAGACATTTTGTCAATTTCCCAGCTGCCCCCAGTCATGTGACTTGTGCCTGCACTTTAGGAGAGAAATGCTTTCTGGCAGGCTGCTGTTTTTCCATCTCAATGTAACTGAATGTGTCTCAGTGGGACATGGGTTTTTACTATTGAATGCTGTTCTTAGATCTACCAGGCAGCTGTTATCTTGTGTTAGGGAGCTGCTATCTGGTTACCTTCCCATTGTTCTTTTGTTTGGCTGCTGGGGGGAAAAAGGGAGGGGGGTGATATCACTCTAACTTGCAGTACAGCAGTAAAGAGCGATTGAAGTTTATTAGAGCACAAGTCACATGATTTGGGGCAGCTGGGAAATTGACAATATGTCTAGCCCCATGTCAGATTTCAAAATTGAATATAAAAAAATCTGTTTGCTCTTTTGAGAAATGGATTTCGGTGCAGAATTCTGCTGGAGCAGCACTATTAACTGATTCATTTTGAAAAAAAAAAAAAATTTTCCCATGACAGTATCCCTTTAAGAATTTGGCAAGTATTCACTCGTACATTTATAATACAGGTTTGGGATCCAGAAAGCTCTGGAGTATAGTAAGGCCCTCTCAAATGTACTCTATTTTGTCCAAATAATCTCAAACTCAGATATAATGAATCCCTATTGGAGACAAAACAAGCCTATTGGCTTTATGTAAAGTTGAAATTGTTTTCTAGTAGACTTTTAAGGTACAAAGATCCAAATTTCAGAAAGATCCATTATTCAGAAATCCCAAAGTCCCAGTATTCTGGATAACAGGTCCCATACCTGCATTATAAAGTTACTTATGTTATTTTTAATATGAATTAAGACTAATTGTCCTTTTCCTGCTTGATTTTTACTTTAACTAGATGACTATCATGTATATAGTACTGAAAACGAATGACCAATTAAACACTTGGTATTTATATATTTTACTATACATTTAGCATTAACGATGTAAGGATGAATATGTTAATACTCCATTCTTTGTTTCCCTTTATTAAGAATATGGATCCAGGCTCAGAAAAAAAACACAGTTAAAAGAATTCACGGAGCCCCCACCCTGGAACTCAGCCCTACCCTGAAATCAAGATCCTACATGTTGGCTGAGATTTTTGACTTCAAAGAAGAATCAAAACTTACAAATCAAAAAAAAACACCTCAGCTTAATTAATCTTGATAATGAAAACAATTACATTGGGGGTGGAAAAGACTATTCAGCAGAACAGCTAATCAAACAGTTTCCTACATCAAATGCAAAATTGCCTCCAAATTTAATTAAGGAACTAAATTCAGTGCTTCAGAAAAACAAGAGAGATGTGGAGGAATAGCATATTGTGCAGACCTATTTTTTGGTTCAGACCAATGGTGGACTGTACCTGGAAAAAATACCTGAATCCCAATTAAGAGCTACATGATTCAGGTCAGAAATGTAGGCAAGTCAGTTCTGAAAAGAGTCAACCATTCCAGGTCATATTGTTGGGTAATTCAAAGCAAGCATACATGGTACTGTCTTTGATCCATGTTCATTCCATAAGATTCTTGAAATATATTGACTTATTCATGTATATTGAATCTGAATAATTCTTATAAATTGACCATTAATCTATCAATATTCATTAACTTCATCAAATTCACATGAAAAACACTTTCAAAATGTGTTATTGCCCATAGAATTTTATGGGATTCAAAATCCCATCAGGTTTTCTTTTGGCTTCAGTGGAATAATAATAATAATAACAATAATAATAATAAGCCTGAAATTTGGGCAATAATAGATATTGATTTTGACTGATATTTATCAAATTGATCAAATCTGCGAATAGATTTAATCAGCCATTTGGATGAATTCCATAAAAGGATTCCCAGATCAAATTTGAAAATATCTGCTTTTTGCTGGGTTTCCTTGTACAGTATATAACTAGGAAAACTGTTACTGAATACAAACGTTTTTATCATGGAAGAAAGATAAACATAAACTGAGACTGTGACAACAAACATATATTATGATTTAAGCGCCATTATTCAGATCACTACTGGTTTTAACCACCCTTTAAATGGTATAAAAACCATTATTTCCTTATTCAGTCAAATAAAATTAAAAGCATATAATATTTACTGTAATGGTGAAAACAGACATACAGATGCAGCCACTTTGGTTTGTCTGTTTGACACAGAATATCTAAACACAGATATCCCATTTATCTCATTTAACACAGAAAACTGCGTCACAACATCCCATCTAATTAAAGCATTCACCATTGTGAACAATGGAGCTTTGGTATGCTAATGAAAAGGTTAAATGCATTAAATGAGTTAAGATGACTTAAGATAACACAGTTTCTTCAATTACCCCTGAGTCATGACGCATTTAACTCACAAATCCAAGTGGCTTCATCTGTATCAGCTAAATATTTGTTGTCCTACAAAAGGAGCACTCTTTTACTTCTATAATTTAGGGCTCAGTAGAAAAATTGAAAACGAATACAACTGTAATAGGTGGATGTACCTTCATGCAAATAATTTTTACTTTGCTCAGTATACAGTAGCTTTTGAAAACTCAAAGAAGGATTTAGTGGTCCATCTGTCAGTAAAAAAAAAGCATATTCTATAACATGTTCTATTGCACATTGTTCCAAAATGTATTTTTGATTAAAAAGATGCATACTAATTTAGGTTGAAAAGGGCAGGAACTAGGGGTAGGCAGACAGGAGAGGCACATTCCTAGGGCACACTAGTGGGGGTTGCCAGACACATAACTCTTCTGTTGTTTATATCTAGTTAGTGCCCTTGCCTGATCATTATTTACCTTCCTCCATGAGTTTTTAAAAGCTTTCATTCCTGTGAGTACACTCATTTGATTGAGTGTGCTAAATGTTTGGCGTGTGTGCACTTGCTGGGACGGGGCAGTTTCCTAGGATAGCCAGTCAGCTTGGCCTGGCACTGTTTGAGTTCAACCTTTTTGGTTGGAGAACTATTAGCTGATCCATAGAAGTAGAAGCCTCACTGTCAAGCTTACTGTAAGCCAAAACCTGGATGCTGGGAATGACCACCCTTACAGCTTCCCCCCTAGTACACCTTCAATTAGAACAAAAAGGTAACTAATGAAGATGAGGTATAAAGGCCTGAATCGTCTTGTCAATGTGATGAACCGATTTGCTGCAATACCTTTGAATGCAGTCATAGTGGTTGGATATCAAGCTGAAGGTCAGGGCTGGAAGCAGGAGTGTTAAGCTATAAAATAGAAATAGTAGGCAGGTTAGCCAAGTCTGTAGACAGACTTGTAGTCAGCAAAATTTAGCCAGAGAAACCAAACAGGGCCTAAAAGAGTAGTCAAGTGTCAGGAAAAGTAAATAGCACATGACAAGGGGACTCCTGAATTGACCATTCACCCTCATCCATCCCACTGAACCCGATTGTTACATACCTTAAAGAAACACCAGGAGACAGAAATGGGTTAAAATGGTCACAGCATTTATACACATTTTATCAAATAAATAGGACCTTTCAAGCCTAGCCCAAGGCAATACTACAAAACCAGAATTCCATAAGAGATCACTACTATGCTCTGCCATTCCTCACTGAAGACTTGAGATCAGCACTATGTCATTATATCAATCACTGATTATTAGGCTGCCTCTACCTACAGAAAGGATGGCCCCCAAATCTTCTACCTTCTAGATTAGGAAGTGAACTACTTTTTTTCCTGACATCACATCCCTCTCTTTCTCCGCCCCCAGCCTGGCTTTTCCCTGCCTTAACTCATTTATTCTAACCCAATCACAGCTGCATCTATTTCTGCCAGTCTTTACAAAAACCAGTGTGATGTGGCTGCTGTTCATTCGGATTCATGCAGCCCCTACAGTTATATCATATAACTGCCCCATTGATTCCAAACACTCATCATTATACTGAAACCAGGTTCCTGTTTTTATATGTTTCATTTGTATTGTATATTTTATTTGTTCAACTTGTGGAATTGATGCTACCAAGTGACATTTTGCATGATGTTGTGGAACATCTACTTGAATTTAGAAAATATTAATTTGTTCATGTATGTAGTTTTATGAAATCCCACAGCAGGGTTTCTTTGCAATAAGTCAAGCATAAATACCATGCTTTAACAGCATACAAAATAATAAGGCTACTTTGTTTTGGGCACAAACAATACTTGGTTAAAGCGTTACATTTGGTATAATGGAATACAACAGAAATATGTAATTCATATAAATTGTGAATTCCCCACAGTTTTTAAAATTGCTTGCATGGCAGCTGAAATGTCTGCAAATTTCAGCCCCCTCAGGCTTAAAACAGATTATGATTGTTATGATTGCTAGTTTTTGGCAAAAAAAGCTTATGTGCCTAGCCAGTATTTTATTTTGTCAAATTTGATTAAATATAGAATTCTATGGGAATGTTTTGTCCCTTGGGCATTTGAGTCTTTTGTGGTGTGATTTGTGTTTTTTAGATTGAAGGCATAGAAAAGTCAGACTTGATAACCATTAAGTGCTCAGTTTAACTTGGAGTAAGTTATATACTTGGTAACACCTATACATGTTTTACATTAGCACAATAAAAATAGCTTATACTTATTCTTTTTTTCTGATTTGTTCCCAAATGCCTTGCATAATGTTGTGCTATTAGAACTTGCTAGTTTAACTAGTTTAAACTTTACTGCTTATATAGCATATTTTAGTAAAACTACAGAACAGTAATATGTTATTTTGTACTAGTAATACAGAGCCTTTGGCCATATTTTGTCCAAAATATTTACCAGGTATTGCATTCACTGGGTTACAGGGCTTTTGGGTACTTAAATATGACTTAATTCATATTATTATTTACAAATTAATGAATGATCAGACTAAAGCATATGTAAAGGCCAGAAGTATGGTACCAATTTTAAAATAGCGATTGAGTCAAAAGTGCCAATAAGAAGAGAGCATGGTAGGTACATAATTCCAGGAAAGGGACCCAGGCTCTCTGTGCCCAAAGTAAGACAACCATACTGTAACCGGAGGACAGAAGTTACTCCTTCAGATGTATAGAGGCTAAAAAATGATGAGGTATAGATTGTCTTTTTAACAGTGATTAGCAAGAATTTTGCAAGGGGGGGCTGTCATCCTAAAAATAATTCCAGTCATGCTAGTTGAACAAAATAAACTTAAATAACACTTTATAAATTATTTAATTTAAATGTTGTTTTTATCAGTCTTGGAATTCACAGTCACAGAAAGGAGGTAGGCGCTATTTTGTGGACACAAGCTTTGCATCATTCTGAAATATTGTGTATGTGACAGAATGAGGGGCCTAATACCCAAGCCGATCACAGGATACACAATTATAGACAGAGCAGAGTGAGGGGGAATGTGATGGGCAGTGACCTCTAGGATGTTCTGAATGAAACGTGAAAGTAATTTAATGCCCTGCCTCTATGCCTAAGGCAAAAGTAATTGACTGCTCAACATTTTAAATAGCTTAGTAACAGGTATGGATGTTTTATTAAAAAAAATAATTTGGGCTTCATGTTTGCTTTGAAAAGCCCTTTTATTACACATCTTTCTATGTGTGGGTGACAGGTCCCCTTTAACAGGAGGAAAATCAACTTGAAGAACTACAGGTATCCCTGAGGCAAATAGGCACAATTATCACAACTTTCATCCACCTCCATGGGCTACATACGTACCAATAGTTCTGAGCTCTCTGAGCCAAAAGTTGATTGAGGTGAGCCCATTCAATGAATAATATCAATACATGAAACAGTTGCATCTATTTTAGAGTGACTGCAATTGTGGCTGCAGTTGTAAATAAGCCTTACATGTTTTCTTTCCTTTTAATGTTAAAAAAACAGAAGTAAAAATGGAAGATTTATTATTTTCCATCAATTCCTTCTCTTGTTTCTCTTGATCTAACTCTGCCTATCACCTTTCACATAAAACATTCTGAACCAGACAGCCAAAGGTTTTCAAACTGAAGAAGACTGAAGAAGCTAGATTCAGCAATCAAGAGATGAACTTGGATTCTCTTCATAGAGAAAGATAAATTAGCAGTGCTAGGATTTGTGTTATTATACTGAATTTGTACACAAATGCATGTAGGGATAAATAGGGTTAAGCTCCCCTATGGTCTAAACATCCCACATGGTTGGAAAGTGTTGGACCTAAATATAATAAGGGAGAGAAAGTGAGTACTTTGTTCCTGTGCAGGGTGCCCTGGCAGATTCCAGATTTGGTCATTAAACCATTTCTTCAAATAGCTGAGCTGCCATGTGCTTATGGTCAGTCTACTTCATGGACTTTAGCAATATGCAGGGGTCTAAGGAGTTAAGAGGTCCATGGAAGGCTTGGTGTACAAGGCCCCAAGCATGGGGAGCTTGACCATGGAGGGCTTAGAGCTTGGAGACAGCGGAGAGACTGTGACAGAAGCTGGGTGGAAAATAATTCATGTGAAAGAGGCTGGGATGTGCTCACACTCTGGATGAGTGTTGGAGCCAGCCTGAAGACTTCTGTGAGACACTGTGGATGCCTATACCAGTTCTGTGTGAGCCTTTGGTGAGTGTTCTGTCTGAGGAAAGATTATTGCCGGTACCAGCTCTGTGTGAGCCCTCGGTGAGTGATCTACCTGAGGTAAAGGTATTTGAATGGCTGCAGTGTGTGTCCCCTGTGTTAGGACAGGTGTTGTCTGTGTGTCTGCTATATGGGAGCAACTACCTCTGTCCATCAGGAGAGGTATTTGGGCAGGTAGCACTACCTGGGGAAAGTTAAGAGCTCTTGGTGGAAAGGGACTGTGACTCTATTTATCCACCAGTAGTGGAGTGTGGGACTATGCCAGGGTTGGACTACCACAAGGGTTCCCCAGGGCAGGGGTGTTATTGATTAATGTATTTGCATTTTTCTTCTCTGCCAGTTATATCAGGTTATATTTGTTTTACTGCAATGGTGTGGTTAATCATTGTTTCCTAGTGGGGCCACCCATAGGTGTACCATTGGATCCCACCAGGCGGAAAAATTAGCAGTACCCTTTCTTTTTGCAAAGAGGATTCAGGACCTCTGTATAATAAAATATTCATGATGTATATCCTATGGCACAGGGGGTGGCCAAGATGGGGTTACATGCATATAAGAAGATCCACACATAACATATAAAAAAGACTTCTGGTACCTTAACATGTGCTTGTGTGCATGATTACATTTCATTCTTTTTTTAAATATCTCTGTATGGTTGTCTCTCCCTTTGTCCTAAGCCTTTAAATTACAAGTTAGTACTCTTGAACCAGAGTGACAAGATCACTCCTACTAGTATAGATATGGGACCTGGTATCCAGAATACTCGGGAACTGGGGTTTTCTCGATAAGGGGTCTTATATAATTTGGATCTCCATACATGTACCTTAAGTCTACTAAAAAAAATAATTTAAGCATTAAATAAACCCAATAGGATTGTTTTGCATCCAATGAGGATTTATTATATCTTTGCTGGGATCAGGTACTGTTTCTTTACTACAGTGAAAAAAGAAATCAATTTCAAAATTTCAAATTATTTCATTATTGTGGGAAACAATCATTCAGTAATTTTGAGCTCTCTGGATAATGAGCTCCAGGTAAACGAATCCTATACTTATATATAAAGAAGTTTATATGTTAAACATAATGGCAAATTGATGAGCAGATAGCAAGCATAGAATTATGAAGATCTAATTTGTGCAGTACTATAGTTCTACATAATTAGAAAATAATAGTATTCAGCAATGTCATATATAAAAAAATCCAAGCATCAATGAGGGAATAATCAAATTTTAACAACCAATGTAAAATGTAATATCCATACATTGTAAAATGAATTTCACACAGATTACATTAAAATGACATTTACATTTTTCCTATATTGCATGTAATTTGCACATTCTCATGTGCCATTTCATAATAATTATGTTAAACATTTGTTCTTTGTTAATATATTGCACATGACCACTTAATTAGTCAATACTATATTTATATATTATACATATTTTAGTCTGTAAAATTTCTCATGTATAATTCCTTATTTTATTATTTTTATAAACTACTCTATATGGAAGATGTTAAAGTGCTTTCATATTGTTTAGGGCGAAACTAAAGCTGCAAGCGTACTTCATTTTTGGAGAAATTGTTGCATGCTATGTTGTCTTACTTCCGTATTACAGAATGTTTCATCTTCATATATTATGAAAAGCAATGTGACAACTAATTACAAAATAAAACTAACGATAATGCTTCCTATATTTGACAGAAGGTGGTTTTCTCGGCTTGTTGGCAGCAAAGGTTGTTTACCTGGTTCCTGATTTTTAATTGTATGGCTTTCTTAGTAACAGCTGGTCTTTAATTAGTTGGAAAATTATTGTCACTTTAAAAAAAGAGAACAAAGCAATTAAACATTATATTCCATATGGTGAAACATTGTTGTAAACGTATTTTCCTTTTTCTTTCACATTCATAAGACCACTTTCTTAATTTTACATTTCCAAATCTGAAATGAGTGATAAACTTGAATTCTCTAATTGATCGGGTTTTCAAGTGAAACCAACAGAAAAAGATCAAATATCATGAAGGCTCTGCTATTGACTTCTAGATGACCTAGACAGGTTTTAGATGTTTTTCGGGTGTGAGATATTTCCAGCTTCTGGGTATAAAAGATCTCAAAAAATTCTAAAGTTTTTTTCTTTTTCTAAAAAAAACTAAGGGGCACATTTACTTAGGATCGAATATTTGATCGTCGAAGTAAAATCCTTCGACTTCGAATACCAGATTTTTCAGAATTTATTAAACCCCAATTAAAAAAAAAAAATCTTGAAACTTGCATCTTTTTCCGCAAAGCAAATTTTCGGGAAAATGTAATAATAAATAAGCGCAAAAAACCTGAGCGGATTTGATCGGAATTTGTAGCAGAAAATATTGAGATAAATTCGGACTAAAATTATCCCCTTAGTCTACTCCTACATTACAGAGTGTGCTGCTAAAGACAGATGCGTATACATCCTTTTGAATGGAGGTATAGTCAGTAAGAGGCTGGTCACAAGCCTAGGTGCAAACTATCATCCTTGTAACCCTTGTTAATGATTTGTTTGTTGACCAGGGATATATGTAACGTATACTGTAATATGATACATTATAATAGCCTGCTATTTGTTAATATGACTCAGTTTGGGGTAAATGACTTCAAGGGACAATGGTAATAAACCTCAATAAATAAAGTTCACCAGATTAAAGTTGTGCACTGAAAATATATATATTGAATAATATGCTCTAATTGGCAACTTATTCATCCTGGCTGATCTGTGACCATATTGCGGCAGCAGACTAATATTATATTGAACTTATAAGGACTTGGGAGCATCTTGCTAGGGCAGAGGCGGAAGGTACTAAAGATGCACAAAATCAACTTTTTTAGATAAATCCTAGAACTTTCAGAATTCAAACACAAAAAAGGCAGACATAGCAAGTGGAAAAACATTTGTGATTTCCTTCATTGTGTGATTTTAAGCTTTCCCACTGGCAATAAAGCAAATTGTTGGTGGTAAAACCTATGGGGCCGATTCACTAACTTCGAGTGAAGGATTCGAAGTAAAAAAACTTAGAATTTTGAAGTGTTTTTTGGGTTACTTTGACCATCGAATGGGCTACTACGACCTTTGACTACGACTACGACTTCGAATTGAACTATTCGAACTAAAAATCATTCGACCATTTGACCATTCAATAGTCAAAGTACTGTCTCTTTAAGAAAAAGATTAGATTCAAAGGATTTTATCGTTCGATCTAAGGAATAATCCTTTGATCGTTCGTTCGCACTATTTGCTCTAAAATCCTTCGACTTCGAAGTAGAAGGATTTTAATTCCCAGTCGATTATCGAGGGTTAATTAACCCTCGATATTCGACCCTTTGTGAATCGGCCCCTATGTGTCACTTTCGTCTTCTCAAGTCGTCCGAAGTTGCCTCAAGAGGAATATGGAAGATTGAAGCAACACATGGGATTTTCAACCAGCTATTCACTTTTGGAGGATATCAGTCTCATGCAGAAAAGGAGATGTGTAGCAAGTGATTAATCTCATTGACTGTTGAGGTTTGAATTTGGTTCGACCAGACACTTGGATTTTCCCAAACCCTGCCGAAAAAGGCTTGGATTCAGTCAAATTCCAAAACTGTTTTGGAATTAGGTGCAACCCTATAAAGTACAGATGTATTAAACTATACTGACATTAATTCAGGCTTGGCGATGACTGAAATTTGGCTGGCATTGGTGGCCATTCGACTATATAATCTGTGTGACAAGTAAAGGATCCTGATGTTTTAAATGGTTGCATTGTTCTCCAATTTGGGATTTTCATGAAATAAGAAGTTGTGACATAGGATAAGGCAGTTATGAAGTTAATTGTATATAATAGAAAAACTGTGGTAGCATGAGTAAAAGTCAATATAGGGAGGGAAGCAGAATGTTTAAATCAAAATGAAAAGAAATTAAAGACTCCCATAGTCATAAAAGTAAAAATAGCAAATGTAAAATTTAGTCAAGAAATGTTATAAAACACAGATACTTTCTCTTTCTTTATAGCATTTATAATTGATGAAGGAAGTCTACCCTATTAAATCAGAAGGTGAACTAATAGCCAAGGGGATTTATACATGTATATATCATATATAGTTATAGAGAAAATTCATAGAGAAAATTCAAATAATGGGAGTGACGTATTCATTCACTTTCCTTCTCCTGCCCTTGTAACCTCACTCTTCTGATTCCAAGAAAAGAACATGGCAGCTGTTAGAATCATGACAAGTTGCCTCAGGCATACAAAAAATAACTATTCTTTAACAACATGCAACATTTTTCATTCCCGTTACTCTCTCATATCCTCTGTAAAATTATCCAGCAATTCCAAAATATTAAGCTTTGTTACAATGGTTAATTTCCTTGACATGGGCTTACTGTTATCATTGATTGATTGGCTTTTGCTTGCAATGAAATCTATGAAAGCTAATCATGTTTCCATTTGTGTGGGAAACCCTTGCATTATATTTTCTAATATATATAATTGGTTACAATATGAAGTATTCTTGAAATTGGTTTTGAAAGCTGACCAGATAACGGCTCCAAATTTTGAGTTATCCAGGTAATTGCTCCAAATTTAAAGTTACCAAAAACCTGGCCCAATTATAGGAGACCACTGTTTTGAATTTCTTTTTATTATCTGTGTATTTTGTTTGTATGTGGGTTAAAAACAGATGGTCTCAACTGGAAACTTCTCTCTGTTTATTGAATGTATGTTGTGTCAAATGTGTGATTTTTTAAATAAAAATATACATTTTTTTTATATTTATTTGTTATTACATATATTGTTTACATGTATTATTTGCTTATTTATTTATACTGCAGAAAATATACTTGATGACCTGGAGTTTACCATCCAAACTATCATTGGGTGGGTGGTGGTGTACAATGTATTATACAAAAAAATTTAGCCTGTGCGTCTGAAAAGTTGTTTGCATCAAAACTCTAGCTCGTCAACACTATTCGGATGTCCACTGACTTTGACGCGGGCATCAAAATTGACGTGGGCATCAATTTTTAAGTTCCGCAAATTTTTCGCCCTTTCCCAAGACCAAATTGCAAAAAATTGCATGTTTTGAGTCTATTGTTGCGTTTTTTCCCATTTTTTTTGTAAATGTATGCTTCTTGTAATATGCCCCCTCATGCCATCCAACAAAGTATTGGGTAATGCAAAAATTCTCCCTAGCGCCACCCAACACAGTAGCTGGTATAACACGCACAGTGTTGAATGTGTGCAGTGGTTCACACACTGGCTGTCACGGTCGGCACCCAATACCAGAACAAACACCAGGCACCCTGGTCTTGGCTCGTGCTTCACCAGTAGTGTGACCGCCTTTGGGCCTCGGGAGGAGCCCTCAGCTTACTTGGATGCCACCTGGACTTAAACGAGAGGTGCAAGATGAGGGTTCTGGATAGGCAGAGGGGCATGACTGTTGATAGAGTCTTTAAGGCCAAAGCTCAGGGTACAAGCAGGAATAGGCAAATTCGTGGTCAGACAGGCTGGATCGAGGCAGGTAGATAGCAGGATCGTCAGGCAGGGTCAAAACCGGGTAATCAATCAGATGGTGTGAGGCAGAATCGGAATCAAACAATAGGCAGGAGTCAAACCAGGAAGTCAATCAGGAAGGACAGAAGGAATCAGAGTCGGTTTCAGGCAAGGGTCAGGTTACAGAGGTCAGAGAAGTCAAAAGCCAGGCCGGGTCAAAACACAGAAGTTCAAAACAGAATTCAGGCAAAACAGGTACTAGCACAAGGCTCAGGAAACTAATCCTATCACGGGCAAAGAATAAAGTGAAATGGCCCTTTAAATACCCATAAGGCCTCGCGACATTGCGCGCATCAAGGAGAAGACCGGCATGGCGGGTGTCCCCGCCTGCCCGCTAGACCACCAGGGTAAGTTACTATTACACTGGCACTACTGACTGGCATGTTTGAAAGCTATAAAGCCACAAAAGCAATTTTATAGAGGGGGCAGAATATTTATGAATCTAATATTTAGGAATTGGTGATCCTTAAAATGCAATAGGATTTGGTTTCCTGCCCCCAAGCCAGCACCACAGAAAAGACAGCAACTGCATTTCATTAATTCCTTATGTTTTATTTTTAAGATTGCCATAAACAAATACTGTAGTGTTCAGGTGTAAGGAATAAATATTACAAGCAATATGCCTTTTCCAGCATTATTCTCCACAGAACGTGTAGGAGATAAAATATTTGTTCAGCACACAATGCTCTACTGATATAGACAGTATATAGCACATCTGTATAGAAATATTACCCTGAATTGTAAGTAAATTGTCTCTTTCAGGCATAATTTCTTGACATATCGAAAAAAATCCCAGCATAGAATAAGGAATAAAGGGTTGATAAATGGAGCAATAGGGTTTTCATTTGTAAATCACGCCTCAGCAACTGTAGATACAACATTTTCTTTTATTATAAAACTATCCAAACAATTGTTTTGAGAAGCTGACATGAATCGGCTTTCTTACCTTTATCAGCAGGATGTCCTCTGATAACAGAAAGGATATTTGAGATCTGAAACTTTGAAGTGACTGCTGGTGCAGTAATAAGATTTCTGTTACCTTGAAATGCTTAATGGAAAAAAAGTTTGCCCCAAAGGATTAACAATATTAAGTGCAAAAAAAATATCTTGTGGACTTCTTCATACTTATTGTAATATTTTGTTACATAGGCTAGTACACATATTCCCCTTTGTATTAATTTGACAAGAAAATATGTCAAACAGCAGTTGATATCTATATATATTGTAATCCACTGCTCAGGCAGTGCAGCAAAAAATGTGTTTTTCAGCTGTATGGTCTAATAAAGGTCATTTTAAGCAGAAATGACAGAAATTAGTTATTATATCATGAGTTTCATTTGTTAGTGGAGAATGCTAAAGAATGAAGGGGTGCCCAGGAGAGAAGATTAATACATGGGATTAGGAAACAGATAATTACTTGTGAAAACATTTGCTTCTCGCAAAGAAAAATTATTGTCAATAAAGATATATTTTTGAAATACCTCAATACCACAGTTTTCATTTTAAGGTGCCAGTTCTCTAAATAAACAATGCCTCCTAAATTTGAATTCACTCATTCATCACATGATGCACTGTATTGTCTGTTGTCTGTCTATTGATTGGTCTACCTGTCCCCAGATTTGTCACCACCCAGTCCATAATAAATGCAGCCAAGCTTATACACCTCACCAACCTCTTCCTCTGCCATGTTACTCTGCCAGTCCATAAATGACTCTGGCTACAATTCAGGATAACATGTCAATGATGGATTTTAATGATTAAAGCAGTTCACAGTTCAGTAGGGATGTAGCGAACTGTTCGCCGGCGAACTAGTTCGCGCGAACTTCGACTGTTTGCGTCCGCCGAATGTTCGCGAACGTCGCGCGACGTTCGCCAATTGGTGTTCGCGTTCGATTCGAAGTAAAATTTCGTTCGACCATTCGACCATTCGACCGTTCGATCGCTAAAATCGAACGATTTCCATTCGTTCGAACGATTATAAGCATTCGATTGAATTAAAATCATTCGATCGAATAGCTTCGATCGTTCGATTCGAACGAAAATCCTTCGATCGTACGAATAAAATCCTTCGATCGTTCGATCGAACGATTTTATCGAGCGTTCGAAGTTCGCGAACTGTTCGCGAACTGTTCGCTTTTTTGCCGGTGTTCGCGAACGGCGTTCGCGAACACATTAACGGCAGTTCGCTACATCCCTACAGTTCAGTTCTGACCCATGCCATTTCCCTGGATATTCACTAAAACCACTCATTATACTACTCGAATGATCAGCTCCTTAACACCTTACTTATGCATTCTTCATATATGCAAATTAGACTTCACTAGATCTTCTCTGAACTGTTCTACAGTTCCTAGGAAGTGACAACACCAGTGTTTTAGAATTAAAGTCATTTGGTTGCTTGGTTAGAAATTAGAATTGCCCAATCAAGGCAGGTCTTCTTTAATATAGTTCCTTGTCGCAATTTATCTGGTTCCATTCTTTGGACGGTTCCTGACTATGCTTGTCTACTCCCTGTCCTGACTTTACCTTTGGTTCATACTTTTTGTTACCTTGTCTTCTTCACTGCCTGATCTTTGTTTTGCAACTTCCAAATACCCCTTTTCCAATTCTGTCCTTCCCAATCCTGATAATAGGGATGAGCCGATATTTTTTGGCTGATACATCACAAGCAAATTCACATTTTTACAAGTTGTGAAAAAAAGCAAGAAAAAATGCCCATTGACACCAACACATTTCCCTACTACTGATGAACATCACTGCTTTCTCTTCACCTTCGTTCCCATAGATGGAACCAGATATGCCTGACAAAACTGCAAAAGCAGTGTGAATCAGTGCACCCCTCTCCCTCCTGTCCTGTCCTCCACTTGATCATTCCTATGCACAATTGTAGCTGAGATATATTTTCCTGATTGTGCTTTCCTCACTCCATTATATTGCACTATGATTTGGTATATTGTATAGCAATGCTTGAGGTGAGTTGTTTTGTAATTTGTAATAATAGTTTATTTTCTTTTAAACCCATAACTTTTGTCCATATGCATAGAATCAGGTAGATATGGAACCCAGTGCATTGCTCACACCTCTTATGTTTTTGGTTTCTTCCAGATCCTGACATTTGGGCCTTGACATTTGTTAGGGAAATACTGTATAATATAATTTGGTAGAAAATACAGTATTACCTTTTTAGGGTACTGCAGGTGTGACATCCATACTATTTTAATTTTTATCATTTCAAATGATGCTAGTACCAATTATATATCATGATGAGACTCCTAAAGTCCCGGCATGTTCATTGTTAACAAGAACATCGAATTTTATGGATCTCAAAAGCAACAGAAAAGCTAGGACCATGTTTGAGTAATAATTCTCATTTGCTCTTGTGTGACTTGTTCCTTTACATTCCTTTTCATTATAGATACTGTGGTAGGCATGGACCAGGAGAAGCACAAAAATAGCTTAAAGTCACATTTAGATAAAAAGAGGATTGAATAGAATTTGAAGCAAAGATAGAGCAAAGGTTGTTGTGATAATATCCTTAGCTAAGGCCCTGTCACTGGCAAAAAAAAAAAATATTCTGTCATATTTTTCCTGAAGTAAAACCTTGTAAAACAACACAAAGCTGAGAAAATCCTTCTACTGAGACTTATTTCTATAGCAAAGTTTAAATACCCATATTTTATATGCTAAACAGTACACACTATGCTCTCTACATTAAATCATATTTGCACTTTATATTTCATAAGAATTTGAAATTGTTTTTAAAAAGGTAATGCTCCATTCTTAATATTGTCTATATTTATATTACTGTATACTTAATGTCTGATTTACTAACATTTATTATTTTTCTCATGTGAGTATTAGTAAGAATTTTATTTTTTTAAGTTTAGGACCAAATAATTTTTTTCAATTTTCCCTTCTTTTCCAATTTCCATTTCTTGCATTTTCTCCTCTTAGGGGCAGATTTATCAAGGTAAGCATCAGAAAACTTGGTAAGCATCAGAATCCCCTTGACAAAGGCCTTGGTGCCGAAACGTGGGGCCATTCTCATTTTTCTGGTAGGTGTATCCGCTCCTTTGCTGATTTCTTGCTTGCTGCATATAACTAATGGGTGGTTGATATTCTATGCTACTTTTAACATTGTCAAAATTATGCCATATTTTGTAAGGCGTTGTCTGTGTAAAATGTTTTTCTGAACAAAAAGTAAAAATTGATTTTTAAACCACCCTTTTTGCCAAATTTTTTTTTTTTTTTTTTGAGTGTGCAAACATGTAGATGAGTCAGATTTATCAAGGGTCAAAATGAAATTTGTATTCAAACTTTCAAATTTTTTTATAGTCAAAACTCTGAAATAAAAAAATTTGACTAGGGAGTTATTAAAATTTGATTCAAGTTTTTGAAAAAATTCGATTTTCGAGATTTATATACTCTGGCCACCTAAAACTTGCCAAATTGCAGTTGTTTGCAGCCTTCCTGACATTTGAGTTTTTTCAGAGAAAAAAACATGAATCGAGTTAAAGTTAAATCGATTCGAGTTTTCAGGTCAATTCAATTTATCATAGTTTTAAAAATGTTATTTTATTAATAAATTTCGATTGGTCAAATTTCAAATTTTTTGATAAATGTGCCTCCCTGTGTTCACTTGCTTTGGATAAGCAAATTATAATTTACATTAAAATTGCAGCAAGATAATTTGACAGAATACATGGAAAACCTTTAAAAGTAATGTTAAATTGCATGAAAATTGATTTTTTTTCTTCAGTGAAAACCAACAAAAGGATATTTCAAAATGTTTTTAAATCAACCGCTTAAGCAATCATTTTTCCCACACCAAACTTTAAGGGGTTTTATAATTATTGAGTTTTGCCCTTACATCTAATAAATAATTATATTTTGATATATTAATACAGGTATGGGATCTGTTATCCAGAAAGCTCTGAATTATGGGAAGGCCCTCTCCCATTTTAATCAAATAATTTTAATTTTTAAAAATGATTTTTTTTCTATGTAATAATAATTCAGTACCTTGTACTTGATCCTAACTGAGACATAATTCTTTCTTATTGGTGGCAAACCAATCCTATTGGGTTTGCTTGATGTTAAAATTATTTTTTAGCAGACAAAGTATGGGAATCCAAACTACAGATAGACTCATCCAGAAAACCCCAGGTCCTGAGCATTCTGGTTCCCATAACATCAGGTCTCATAACAGTATAGGGATTAAAGAGATAAGAAGAGCTGAACAAGAGGAAACAAGACCATTGGGCCCATTGAATACATTCCTATTGGATTGTAGTCACAGAGACTTATTTGTAAAGGACACATGTACCCTTGAGCTGCATAGCTTGATTATTATAAGCTAAATTTAATAGTACTTTTAGTGAGGGTGAAATCCATGTGTTTTACACTGTAGATAGTTCTGTAAAGTATGCACAGATGCTATTTTAATAGCATGGCACAGCGGGGTCACACATGTATACTGGTTCAGTAATGACTTTGACTAAGCAAAAGGCATAGGGTGGCATAAGCTACTGTGTAAATACAAAAATACTGTTTTCTAGCCTGAAGTTGGCACACAGAGTGATCTTCAAACAATGTTTACTAAAAAAAAAAAAAAAACAGACAAAAACTACAAATTCAACAAGGAAACTAAATGTGTGTTTGAATGACAGAAACTGACCAACTGAGCATCATTTGGTTACCTGGGAAACTGGCCAGTCCAACAGATTTGATTGATGTGCAGAACTGATCCTCCAGGAAGGACCATGGTCTAATCCCGATCATAAAATAAAGAGGGTGAGCACATGGTAAAAACAATTTCTAACATTGGCAAAGCTTGAATGTAATGGTCATATGCTGACATATAGTGTGTCAATGTGTGATACTGCCCTGAGAATCCTGTTGAGCTATTTAGCACAAAGTGCAGAGATTGTTGCCGGCATTGCATTAGCCATCTGCAGGTGATTGTATGCCTTGTCAAATGTGATGTAGAGAACTGAGCACATTGCTTGATGCATACAGTAAAATGAATATCCCCCAAACTAACTATATCTCAAATTCACAGCCTGAGAATGATTAAAATTGACATAGCATAGGATGGACTTACCAAGAGCAGGCAAGCATTATTGTTATGTTTACAAGTAAGGAAGAGAAGGGTAAAGCATTTCTATAGAGAACTTAAACAATGGGTAAACCATTATTATATTAGAAAATAAAGTGAATCAACTCCAGCCTTATTCATAACTGTAATTTAGGGGGTTATTTTCTAAACTACAAATGTATCTGGTCTGGCTTTTTGGGGCAAAACTCAATTTTTTCATTTTTTTTTAAAACTCACATTTTAAAAGATTAGGGGGCCCATTCACTAAGTTTGAGTGAAGGAATAGAGGAAAAATAGTTTGAATTTCGAATGGTTTTTTTGGCTACTTCGACCTTCGACTACGACCTTCGACTATGAATCGAACGATTCGAACTAACAATCATTCGACTATTCGACTATTCAACAGTCGAAGTACTGTCTCTTTAAAAATTTCTTCGACCCCCTAGTTCGCCACCTAAAGCCTACTGAGGCCAATGTTAGCCTATGGGGAAGGTCCCCATAGGCTTGCTAACAATTTTATGATCGAAGGATAATTGGTCGATTCGAAGGATTTAATCATTTAATCGAACAATTATTCCTTCGATCGGACGATTGAACGAATTGCACAAAATCCTTCGACTTCGATATTCGAAGTCGAAGGATTTTAATTCGGCAGTCGAAAATATCGAGGGTTAATTAACCCTCGATATTCAACCCTTGATACATCTGCCCCTTAGTAAAGCCCGATGCTGCAAAAAGCCTGAATCTGAAAATCCACCATCTCGGACCTGCCTAGGTTGTGTATAAGTCAATGGCAGAGGTTCTTATCCTATTTTGAAGTTTCTGTGGTCTGCTCTGTGGTCCAATTCTGAAAAAAATTATATGATTTTGCTTGATTTTGACTTTTCACCCGAACCGATTAAATCAAGCTTTTTTTTGTTTTTATAGTAAATAAGGTAAAATCTGGTATTGGAGTTTGGTCATGGTTTTTTTTATTAAAAAAAAGAAGATAAATTCAGATTTTAGTAAATAACCCTCATAATCTTACAAACGCATATTATTGTGTTTCTACAATGATATCAAAGTCTTCCTCTCTAAATATAAATTAGTATGTCCACTGATTGCTATGTACAATTGTCACTATAATAAATATTGAAAAAAATAGTATTATATTGTTAGCACATTATGCACTGGAGTGTGTCAGCCTTTTCCTTCCAGTGACTCATCCCACAACATATTGTGTATTGCACTGCATTACCTCCCATCAAAGAATGTACAAACACACTATGCATCTGTACATACATGCCCTAGCTTGGATTTTCTGGGGAAAATGTCATACTCTTCAGACTCAATTTCTCTATGAAATAATTTTCATTCTCCGCTGATAGTCAATGTGCAATGCCGGATGCTCATGCTCTAAATAGGCCATTACGTTAATATTACAGAGGGAAACTTGCATCATGACAAATGGTCACGGCAATGTAGAACAAAATGATGTTCAGCTGAAGGAAATATATTTTCCTCAAAGAAATTGACTCTAGACTTCCATACCATATGGCTTATTAAAGTCATTTTGTTTTTCACAGACTCCTTTCTGTTTCCTTAGCAACAGGGAAGTTGTGGCTCGATGCATAAATGAAATTAAGTATTTGAGCAGCAAAGGCCAAACCTGGAAAAGTAATGAGCGATGTAAAAAGATCATTGACCCAATATTTTACTAATGGTAAAAGTATTAATTTCCTTTAGTTTTGTCTATTCTCTTTATTCTAGGAAAATGTTATTCTTTAACATCATTCTTCCGTCTTATTATAATTATTCCACAAAGTGAAATTTGCTGGTGCATGTCATGCTGCACAGATTGCCTTAGCAAAAAAATACACTTCTATATTTTGGAATCCAAAAAAAATGACAGTTTAATAGAAAGTTAGAGCACAAATAACTAGACTTCAGCCTAATAAATATTTTCTTCATAAATGGCATATTTCCAGAACTAGTATAGGGATTAGATACTTCAGGTGTAGATAATTATATTATGTATATATTTTTGTATATATATCTCTAAAAAAAACCTGCTGAGATTTACATTTAAAAAAAATAAATAAATAGCATACCTCTCCAGTTGTTTTGTTTCAGTTAATGATAACACCTTCATTCTGTATTAATATGGATATTTAAATCCAACTTGAATTTTATTAGCTTGTGGGTTTTTTTTGTAGTGGCAGCAATTTTAGTTGGAGATTTCAAGTCTTTAAAAATGTTCACAGCTTGTAGGAATTGAACATGCAGGCATAATCTTGAAGACAATTAGGGGCACATTTACTTAGCTCGAGTGAAGGATTAGAATGAAAAAAACTTTGAATTTCAAAGGTTTTTTTTTGGCTACTTCGACCTTCGACTACGACTTTGAATCGAACGGTTCAAACTAAAAATCGTTCGACTATTCAACCATTCAATAGTCAAAGTACTGTCTCTTTAAAAAAACTTTGACTACCTACTTCGCCACCTAAAACCTACTGAGCACCAATGTTAGCCTATGGGGACCTTCCCCATGGGCTTTCTAAGTAATTTCTGATCGAAGGAAAATCGTTCAATCGATGGATTAAAATCTTTCTAATCGAACGTTTTTTCCTTCGATCGTTCGATCAAACTAAATGCTGTAAATCCTTCGACTTCGAATATAGGATTTTACTTTGATGTTCGAATATCGAGGGTTAATTAACCCTCGATATTCGACCCATAGTAAATGTGCCCCATAATGTTAAGATTGAAATATAATAATGATTGCCAATTAATTAGTAATTTGTGTATTCTGAATGAATCTCCTGTCCAAAACTAAGAACAACAATAAAACCATATTAGGCCCGTGGTTAGAGCAGCAGCTTTAGGGTCCTCAGGTTTTTATGGAAAAAAATGAGGGCTGATGACATGCACCAATCCAGAAGGGAAGGGGGCTGGTGGTCATTGGGGCTTAATTGATATTACAGCCCTGAATAAACCTAATTGTAATATGCTGTCCAGTGACGTAATCTAGTCTTGGATGGGCTTGAATCTGCAGCCCCCTGTACATGAGTTAAATATGTCTTTATTCTGGGCTACTTTTACCTTTACTCCTCTGCTGAAACGGTGCTACAGATGTTTTCTTCAAGTTATCCCTCTGCATATTCTTCTCCCTATAGTGTAGCTAAATGCCTGACATGAGGGTTTCTGTTCTTAATTTATTAAAGTCTTAACCTACTTTTTACTCCCAGTTCTGTTATGGTTCAGTTATGGTTACATCCAGTTCTGTTATGGTTCCTGTCCATGACCTGGCTCCATGATTTAAATTAATAAACCTTTTCTTTTCCTGGACCATACTTCCAGGGATGAGTGAATTTCTTAACCTAATACAGACTTGGTGGCAAAATCACGTTTTAGATTATGAACGTGCGCTACCATTTCATCATTTATTTTGTTTCACTGGAAAAAAAAATAGTTTTTTTTGCAGGAACAATTTGTGAGAAGAAATGGCCATTTCTTCATCATTTGATGCAAGAAAAAAATGTAGGACAAACACAAATTGACAAATTGAATATATTTGCCAGCTATTTATAATTTGCAGTTGCCTTGTTCTGACCTTCCATCTAGCCTTGAGCATTCTTGTTGGTACTGCTTCTGATCAGCTTTTTTGTCTGGTAGCAATGTTCTGGTTCTATTCTTGTGCTATTCTGATACTTTTGCTATTAGTGCCTACTCTTTTAATGAATGACTTTTGCCAGTTGTGTCTGTTCTAGATTACCGTCTCCTTCTTTTTGGCATGCACACCTGCTGCCACAAATTTTAATTCATAGCATGTGAACATATAGTAGTTTTCTAATATAAAAAAAATGATAATTTTAATGCAAACTTTTCTCATGAATACATGCACAGAACCACTGCAGATCAGAGGGCTGCACAGCAATATGTATTTGAGAAGAAATGTTTTTCAGAGATAGTGATTTGCAACATTTGATTCGCTGAATAATTCACGAATTTCCCGCGAAATTCGCCAAACAACAAAAAAAAATTCACAAAACAGCACCAGTGTCAGTTTTTTGGTCACCGGCGTCATTTTTTTGACTCCCGCTAATTTTCGCGGACATTTTGCGAATTTATTTGCCCGGCGAGTTGCGCAAATTCGCCGCAAATTCACGCCTGGCGAATAAATTTGCCCATCACTATTCAGAGTTAATCAACAGCACAGGAAAATGGTTTCACATGGTTTGGGTTGTACTGAAGTGACTGGTCTCAGGAAGGCTGTGTATGTATAGAAAGAAAAAAAGACAATCTATAGCCAGGAGCAAGGCAGTGAAAAGTTATGAAGGAGAATACTGTAAATACTGTAAATGAATGAGAAGTGAGTGCAAGCCAAAAGAGTACTTTATGGAAAGTAGAATTTTACAGCAGTCAGTATTCTGATTAATTACAGAGCTGATTTTTGACTCAAGACCAATAAGCATCAGATCTGAGTAAGCAACTAGAATATGGGGGCAGCAAGTATAGTGTGACAATATACAGACAACTCAACTTAATGTAAGCTTAAAATTCCAAGAATATCTTATGGGTGAGTCAAATACAAAGAATATGAAAATAATTTTGCAGGTGTAAAAAAAAATCTTATCTGTAGATAGCCATTAGAAGGTTTTAGGGCATCATTTTCCATAGTTTGGTGAATGGAACTGACATGGAGCAGAATGGAGAATAAAGTCAATATACACATGCTAATGAGGTTTACATATTAGAATGAAGCTTGCCAGTATGTCTTTTAAGAGAAATATGCTTTTTAGAAAGAAAATGTTTATTAGGCTGAAGGAACAAATTTACTACTGTATAGCAGAGAATTCTCACTCACTGCTACACTTGTCACCTTTCATTTCTAGTATGGTGGAATAAATGTAGTCCCAGCACACGAAGAAAGGCTAATACTGAAGACACATTACTCTTATTCATATATCTCAAGGGATATCATTGGTTTTTACAATACTGGTAAAATATAGAAATGTATAGTTCATTATGTAACTAAATAAATAACTAACATTATGTAACTATCTAATACTTCATCAGCCTTTTCCAATCTATCCTTTAGCTATTTTATTAAGGGGTTTCTAAAAGCAGCTTCTCTTTTGTGTTTTTGTTTTTACAAATCCTGTCTCTTAGGGGCCTATTTATTAACTTCAGCTTTTTCTGGCTGAGTTTTTAAAGTGGAAAACTCAAATTTTTAGAGGGGAAAAAAAGAAGTTTATTATATGCTAAAGCTGCTAAAAACCTGAAAATACTCCAGCTAAAACCTGTCAAGGTCATGTAGAAGTCAAGGGCAGATGACCCTTTTTACAATTTTAAAATATTGTGATCTGCTCATACTATAATCCAAAAAGTTTGGGGTTTTTAGGCGACAACTTGAAAAAATCGATGTGATTCAGGCATCAAACCCGAAAAAAAGAAAAAAAATCTGAATTTTAATTTTTGTCAAAACTTTTCCAGCACCAACTTTTTCAAGCTGATTATTTGATAAATGAGTTCAATTCGTGAATGGGAATTGGGTCGACTTTGTTTTAATAAAAATAGTAATAGTAAATACCCTCCTTATTTGGAGTGGCTAGTTAAACATAAAATACATGTAGTTCCATGGTTAATTCATACTTTCAGCACTGTTGAGTTGCTTAAATCAAGACAACTGTCATTCTGTCCATAATTTAGGATATTTGTTTTGATGTAGCTCCACTCACCCTTTGAGTACATATAAAAGTACTTCAGGTTATCCCTGGATTGTTTTTTCAATAGATACACCATAATGGCATAACAAACTGAAGACTCAAGAGTAAGAAAGATAGTAGCATGTATAAAGGGAACTAAACAGTATAAAAAGAGGGGTGAGTTGTGGTGATGAGAAATTGAAAGACCATAAGACAATGGAGAACAATGTCTAGCTCTCAGGTGATTGGAGCAGAAGACTGAATAAGCAGGGACACTCAAAATGTTTTATGCTACACAAGAGTACCTTTAAAAATTTATAAATAATTTTACTATTTGTGATGAAACTACAGCAAATAGTATATAGAAGTCCAGTTTCTTTTCTTTTCTTTGATGCTTTGTCCCCCTCTTTTTATAATATTATGCCAAGCTGGTAATCAATTTTGATGGTTTAAACTTACAATAAAACACTAATATAAAATGACTTTAAAGAACTGAAAGACATCCAGGGGAGGGAAACACATTTAGAAACAGATGGTGACAGAAGTAATCTATAAAAAATCAACAGTACAGAAGATTATCATTTAAATAATCCTTTGAAAATGTAGCCATGGTGTAAGTAGTCTAAGAGAAACAACAACACTGAGAAGTTAATAAAAACACTGAGCATGTGAATAACAAGTATATTGATGCCATAATCCATGAAAATAGCATTGGAGTATCAATATATACTGTATATATTGAACCAGCTCCTCATCCCGAAGCTCTGGTTCTTAATAGTAGATGGGTAATAGAGTGAAAATGGTGCTGCTAGGTACAGAAAATATTTGGAAGAATGCAATGTCTGATTCCCATAAATTAGTGTAGTTATTCTCCACTGCAGACATATGCCAATAAATTCCCAAAGCATTGTTAAAAAAAAGTTATACTACTTGGAAAAAGTTGCAAAGTTCAATCCATTTTGCTAATTTTATAGTATCTGATATATTGGGTACTTCATTTTTTTGAGACGGAGGGCTCCTCCTCTTTTCTGCCCCCCTTTGCTTTTGTATTCAATCAATGTGATAGTATGTCTGAGAAGATTTAGGGAAGTGTGCAGCATCTTAATTCTGATCTACTTTAGACCATAGGGTCTTTCAGAAATTATTTATTTTCTTTATAGAAGAAAAGCTAATTTAACTGAAATATAGCAATATACTTCAATGATTGGCCAGTCACTACAGATATTTAGTTTTATTATTTAGCTTTTTCTTTCTTACTTGACACAGAGATGCCTTAGTAAACATGCAACAATGGGGCACTAGGGATGGACATTGACATAGACTACAATCTGTGTACTGCAATTTGTGATGGGTGCATGTAGGGACCTTCCCTCCTGTATATCTTTCCTTTATCTTTATTGGAATAACTTTAAAAGTGTTTAAATATATTTTTCTCACAAGTTACAAAAGTCTGTTACTAAGAACAATGTTCTAAGAAGAAATATCAGTTCAAACTGTGTCCTGAACACAGTTTTTCTCCAAGTTGTCAAAATATCATATTGCACTTTATATTCCCAGAATGTGTTTAATTCAAAACACTGTTCATAATGAAAATACTAATTAACTGAATATGTTATTGTGCACATTAGAATAAAATGTATGAGGTTAATTGTAGGCAAAAGTACACAACACTTTACTGTGAGCAGGAAATGCAGCTGTATTTCAAAAATGTATATTTAAAGGAGTAAAAATCCAGCAGTTTTTTTTTTTTTTACCCTGAATGGAGGGTAAACTGGCCCACAGTAGGATTTAGAGTTAACAACCACTATCAGTTTTTCATCCCTTAGAAACCCTAAATTATATACAGCACTCAAGTATTCTTTTTAGTGGGTGTATATAAATACAATAAGGTGGGCTATTTAGAGAATTCCATTATCCACCCTTTTTAAAAGCAGTGCAAAGAGCAAATTAGAAACAGAAACCTGATTGATCTTGGAGATAGTTGATAACATGACTCCAAGCAGCAATACAACAATCATCTCCAAGAAACAAGTGGCTTCTAACGGAGAGAGACCTATATATACAAAAAGGATGATAAGACACAAGGGATCAGAACTGCATGGAACAGAAAGGCATCTAATTTTAACCAACGTGATTTATTTTCAGCTTGAATTGACTGGGCTAAGCAAATGATGCTCCAGGGAGAGAGCACAAAACAGCATGGCAGCTAATTTTCTTTTAATGGACCTTACATGGCAGCAAATAAGATACTCAGTTTCTCTCCTATACGGAGTAAATCACAAATGAGAAGGACATGGTTTGAGATACATTACATTATTGCCATTGTAGAGGAAACTTAGAAATTATTAAGCAATGTTTTTATATCCTGACAATATCAATAAATTCAGAAAATATATTTTGGTCAAGAAAAGGGTTCTGCAAAAAATTTTGAAAGGCAGTAAATCAAACGCATATAAGGTGTGGATTTCCTTTGGCTTTTATATTTTCCTCCCATTTTCCAAAACATGAAGACATGTTAATAAGCTAGGGGATTTTGTCTGTAATCTCCACTGGAGCAGTGATTGATCATGACTACTTTTCACTTTCCTTTTTCCCTTAAGATGTGGTTTCACTGTTCTGTTAACTCACCCACACATGCTACTAATTATAAGTGGCTTTGTGTGACACACTCATCACATGATTCTGTGTATTGTATAGATATGGACCTTTCTTTGGCATGGGGTTAAAACCAAGTCAGCAATGATCACATTTAGGGGTTATTTATCAAAATCCGAATTGATTATGATGTTTTAAATAAAAAAAAGTCAGACCAAACTAGAACACACATTTTACCCTTATTTATCATTAAAAAACCACCAACAAATCATATGAACAAAAACCATGACTTTTTTTGGATTGTCACACAAAAACACAAAAAAATCGGATTAACGAAAACTGGGAATTTTAGCATGTAGCATTGTAGCATGAAAAACCTGAATTTTTCGGATTTGCCGCCCGAAAAGTCAGAATTTTTTGTGAAATCATCAAAAAAGCCAGAAATTAACACACAAAACCCAGCACAGGCAATAATATGATCAAATTGCAAAAAGGACCTCTGCCATTGACTTCTTCAGGACCTCTACAGTTTGAAGGATTCAGACTTTTTGCAGCCTTGGGTTATAATAAATCTCTAAATACTACTTTTTTCCCTACCACTAAAAATTCTGATTTTATGGTAAAAAAAATGTTTTCAAGTTTTTACCATTTGGACTTTAATAAATAACTCCCTAAATGTTAATGAAACTTGAATTAAATCATGCATTTAAAACATTTGAACAATTTAAAAAAATTCTTTAAAGTATCATAGGTATAGAATGGTTCCAACTATAAGACATGATGACTAGGCTTCATGTCCAGGCATCTTATATTGCAGATCAAAATTGTCATTCAAGTTTAAATGTGTCTCAAGGTTATGCTTTTGCATCTCAATTTGAGTTTTCTGTCTCTCCCCTGCCTGAACTCATCTCGTTTATCTGCTCTGAATGTTACTATTCCAAAAACTATTAAGGGTTAAAAAAACATGCTCATTATAATAAGCTAGAGATATTTGATTTTAATAAGCATGTATCAGGTACTGAGATAGTGCCAGTGCTTTCATTGGCTGTTTTTCTATAAATAAGATCTTAATTAATATATTAACAGTGACAAATAGATTGCAGATATAATTATGCCATCAGGGAAATATTATTATTTACTCTAAGCAATAACAATGTACAGTTACTGTATTTGCCCTTATCTAATAAAAGGGCACGTCTATACAGGCCAGAAGGTTGAGTGTTTACTGTCACCTTCCTGTGAGCCCTTGAGAACATTAGGGCAACTCCAGACATGCTTGGCCAAATAAATAAGCCCTTTAATAATAAGCTATTGTACTGAAAGGGTTGTTCACTGAGAGTTATAATAAATTACAATAACGGTATTGTAATTTATTAATATATGGTAATAATGGTATTTTAAGATTGAATTAATAGTCTTATTCTTTTTATTTTTCTTCATTGTGTGTGTGTGGTAAAAGATACGGTCCTTATTAAAGCAGCTCAACCAATGATTTTGGGGTTATTTAATAAAATCCAAATTTATCTCATTGTTTCAATAAAAAAAGCTTGACCAAACTCCCATCCCCAATTTTATTTATTAATACAATTACTTTATTTAATTGGATAGGGAAAAAAATTGAGTGAAAACCCGAAACATACATTTTTTCTGACTTTTTTCCTGAATCGCACAGTTTTTTGGGTTTTTTTTTCTCGAAAACTACAAACTTATCGGATTATTGGGCTAAATCTAGGGATGTAGCGAACTGTTCGCCGGCAAACTAGTTCGCGCGAACTTCGACTGTTCGCGTCCGCCGCAAGTTCGCGAACGTCGCGCGACGTTCGCCAATAGGCGTTCGCGTCAAAATCGTTCGACCATTCGACCATTCGATCGCTAAAATCGAACGATTTTCGTTCGAATCGAACGATCGAAGCCATTGGATTGAATGAAATCATTTGATCCAATGGCTTCGATCGTTCGATTCGAACGGAAATCGTTCGATCGAACGATTAAAATCCTTCGATCGTTCGAATCGAACGATTTTCGGATGTTCGAAGTTCGCGAACTGTTCGCGAACTGTTCGCATTTTTTGCCGGTGTTCGCAAACGGCCTTCGCGAACACATTGTCGGCGGTTCGCTACATCCCTAGCTAAATCTAGATATCATGAAATTGGCATAGGGACATCTCCCATTGACTTATATTATACATGATCTTGAAAGGTCTGAGATGGCCGGATTTTCAGATTCTGGCTTTTTGCAGCATCGGAATAATAAATCTCAAAAAAAAAAATATCCACACAAAATTTAAGGTTTTGCCCCAAAGAGCTTGACCAGATAAAATCGAGGTTTAGTAAATAACCCTCTCAATCTGTATCTTGCAGGGCAGCTAGAATGGCCATTTTTTTATATTTTTATAAGGAGTCACTAAGGCTCATTTTTCGAATGCAAGGTGCAAAAGGAAAAGGTGGAAGGAATTACCCACAATGCACCTCAAACTCAAGGGATGCATTCTTCCAGCATGGTGTACAAATAGATGTGCCGGTAACAAATACTATCTAAAGCTTAGTATATGGGATTCTATGGTCTATAAAATATAAAGGCTTAGGAGAGAGTGTTCTTACAAACTTGCACTGGTTTCACCCCAGATGTATATCCAGAGCACAACACAGAATGCAGTATAGAGGAGTTCTTTGAAGAGCACACATGTGGACGCTGCCTACATTTATGTTATTTGGATCTTCATATCTTAAGTCTACTAGAAAATCATGTAAACATTAAATAAACCCAATAGGCTGGTTTAGCTTTTAATAATGATTAATTATATACAGGTATAGGATCCCTAATCCGGAAACCCGATCCAGAAAGCTCCACATTACGGAATGGCTGTCTCCCATATATTCCATTTTATCCAAATTTTATCCAAATAATCCAAATTTTTAAAAATGATTTCCTTTTTCTCTGTAATAATAAAACAGTACCTTGTACTTGATTCCAACTAAGATATAATTAATCCTTATTGGAAGCACAACCAGCCTATTGGGCTTATTTGATTTTTAAATGAATTTCTAGTAGACGTAAGGCATGAAAACCCAAATTACAGAAAGATCCGTTATACGGAAAACCCCAGGTCCCGAGCATTCTGGATAACAGGTCCCATACCTGTATTTGGATCAAGTATTTGGATCAAGCTGTATTTTATTATTGTAGAGAAAAAGGAAAAAATAATAAAAAAAAATCAATTCAAAATGGACCCTATGGGAGAAGACTTTACTCTAATTCAGAGCTTTACGGATAACGGGTTTCCAGATAACGGATCGCATACCTGTACTGTCAGGGGTGTTCCCAAGCACCCTCATTCCTAATTGTGGCCTAATCTACCTACCTTGCTCATTGTATGAAGGGATAATACATTATCACTATTATTAATATAAATTTGTATTATAGATAATGGTCTTTTCAAGTTTCCATAATTAGAAAATGAGCTTAACTGTTTTATACTTAACTATTATATACTATAGACGTTCAACCGATGAAAAGAAAATGCTCACTCCAACTGTGGAGCAGTGCTGTTTCACCAAACCCCAAAAGAGCAGCACTTAACCTGAACTTACTGGACTGGAAAGTGAACCCAACATTTTCCCTTAACCCTCAAGGGTCAATAATGTTATGCATGAGATTTCTTAATGTAATTTTTCTAAAAACAGACAGGCATGAATGATTATGGCTAAACATGCTATATTGTATATACTGAACTTATTGCACGAGGCTAAAGTTTCAGCTTGTCAATAGCAGCAATGATCCAGGACTTTAAACTTGTCACAGGGCGTCACCACATGCTCAGTGGGCTCTGAGCAGCTGTTAAGAGGCTAAACTTAGGGGTTGTTGCAAATTATCAAGCAGAAAATGAAGTTGGCCTGTAATATAAGCTGGTGCTACAGGGCTGAGTATTACATTCTAATGGTAGTTGCATTGATTTCTGTGCTGCCATGTAGCAATTATCTGTATTAATTAATAATCAGCCTTTTATTGTGACATCTCTATTCTATGAGTACTGTATATTGTGAGTGGCTCCCTAAGCTTAGTAAGTAACAGCAGCACAGAGCATGTGCAATGAATCAGCAGAAAAGAAGATGCTACTGGGGCATCTTTGGAGACACAGATATTTAATGCTAAAGGGTTGTAGTTGCCTTGGGCGGGTACAGAAGCCCAAAACATAATGTTCAACATTTCTAGCCAACTTCTTTAATTAAGCTTTAGTTCTCCTTCAATCAGTACGTTCATCCCCCATCATGTGTACATTTGAAATTAAATAATTAATTAAAAGTAAATATATTTGTAAATAGGTTTGCCACCTTCTGCCGAGATGAGATTTGGCAGGGGACGGGCCTGGTGATGTCGGGGTGTGAGTGGATGACATCAGGGGCTTGGCAGGTGATGGTCTGGGGGTGTGCCTGTGACATCAGGGCAGGTTTATGACGTGTTGATCACCGATTGGCTAATCTTAATTTGGAAATCTGGACAGGCAGTTTTCAGTTTTTTCACCCTCCCGAAAACCGGGTTGTCCGGGTGAAAAACAGGACAGGTGGCAACCCTATTTGTAAATATCACAACCCTAAATACTTTCTACATAGAAATACATGTATACTCCATACACAGCCAATGCTACTGTGAGACTGTAAGTATTACAAGGGTGTCACAATGCATGACTTATTTGCTTATTCTTTGCGCTAAAAGGTCAATAACTATACAAATTATAATCCAAATTGACTTTCGAAATTGATGCTGCGAACACTTAGACAAATGAGATCTTAAATAGTGAGCAATGCTGTGCTAATACTTAGAATATATAGTGTATAGGCTTTCGGGAAGAAAAACAACACTTTAATTTAATTAACCTGCATCGGCTGGGAGGAGGCATCTGAAAGCACTGCAGCACTAAAATTCCCCCTTTGCCATAATTTCAGACATACAATAAATAGGATATTTGAATGATGGATGACAGGCATACTTTGTGTTCTCAGGCTATAACCACTAATAAATAATATTGCTCAATTCCACATGAGGCTGCAGTTTTTAAGGAAAAAGAAATACATTTTAGAAATAATGCTATTTTAATGCTGAGGGCCACATTAATCAAGAGA
Organism: Xenopus petersii; assembly: GCA_038501925.1. Taxonomy (NCBI): domain Eukaryota; kingdom Metazoa; phylum Chordata; class Amphibia; order Anura; family Pipidae; genus Xenopus; species Xenopus petersii. The sequence continues at coordinate 36,774,936 of CM076672.1, read as the reverse complement.
AAAATGAAGCAAAACCAATGTGTCATTCTGTCTTGGTAAATGCAGTTCATCATGTTAATTTTCACACTGTTATATAACCCCATCTATGTGCTATACAGCAGCTCCTGTAAGTTATTAGTGTGGAAATAATTATTGAAGTGGAATTCACATTTTGTCTAGGGGTTACTTTTGATTTTCTCCATCCTCCTCAGTACAGATACATTTTGGAGTTCATTATGAATTTCCTTTTCTAACCTTCCATGAAGATGCCCAAACTTTCCCTGTATGCTTATACGGGTGCCTTTTTTATTCTTTCAAATGTACACCACCTATTCCTATTGATCTTTTACACTTGAATTCACCTTCTACAAGCATTATATTATTTTAAATCTTCAGCCCTAGGTCTGCTCTACCCTCATGAGATCAATAACTCCATACTCCAGCACTTTATACCCACCTCTTATCGTAGCGTTGCAGACAAAACTTCTGAAAATCAATGCTTGTGCCATAGGCCTTAGGTCATGTTACAGGAATATCTTTGAATCAGTGCAATGACTTTACTATACCATTAAACTAACATTTGGATTTTCAATATAAAGCCTTTTACAAAATGACTAGAATTACGAGTCCAAATCCAGTGCCAGATGGGAGTAAAATAAAAGAGAAAAGGTAAGTATAGTGATATGACACAGACAAAATATCAAAGGAAACAAAAATATATGTAAATCAAGAAAGCTAAAAACCAAAGGTTTTAACAGATGGCTTACAACTAGTTTGACAGCTTGTCTAGTTGCCATGGAACAAAATACATATTACATTTATCATATAACATAATATTTGGATAATTAGGTTACATTGTCCCAAGAGTTCCTTGTATAATACATATATGTACCAATGGTATCTAAAACTACAAAATAGATAATAGAGTACTAATTAGAGAATCCAGGATTCTGTTTAGTATTCAGGCAAGATTTGGCCTTTTTCCGCAGGATTTGGTAGAACCAAATCCTTCAAATCACGTGACTTATCATGACAGAAACAACAATTTTTTTTTATCTGTGCTCTACACACATGGTTCTCCTTAACCCTTCCTTGCCTGATTTGCATATTTAAATTAGGGTTTGGATTGAGTGTAATCTTTCACAAAGGATTTGGGTGTTGGCCAAATCTGAAAACAGTGGATTATGTGTATCCCATATCAAGATAACGGTCCCAGACCCGGACCGAAACGTTGATACTTTTGAATATTTGATAAATAAATTAATTACTTTTAAAAATTTTCCAGTGTGCGCTGCTTACCACCAATGGACATGTGAATATTCGATTTTGCAGCAGTACCTGGTTTGTTACTTTTCAAAGGCGTGCGAGTGGCCTCTACTGTTTTGTGTATATATATATATATATATATATATATATATATATATATATATATATATATATATATATATATATATATATATATATATATATATATATATATATATATATATTGGACATTACCCCCCAATTCAAAAGGTATTCTACCTATTGACTAGTATACGACTAACATAACAATCACGTCACACCTATTTTCTCATTGGTGGCTCACTTCTACCTTCCGGCACTTGGGCCCAGAGTTCACTTCCAGCTTGGGAGCTCTCTGTAACTAGTTTGTATGCTCTCCCTGTGTCAGCATTGGTTTCCTCTGGGTATTTCAGTTTCTTCCCACACTTCAAAAACTTTTGGGTAGGTTAATAGATATAATTGACCCTACTGTGTGTAAATAGGTAAAGGAATTGTAAGCTACATTTTATGAATGATGTATAATTTATGATGTATAAATCCCTGCAAAAATGTGTTGATGCTATATAAATAACCTATAATTATCCACAAATAAAACATGAAGACTTTCTCTCTTGGGTTATTTCCTGAATCCGGTCCATGCTTCCACAGAAGCCTTTATATCAACTCAGAAAAAGGCAAGAATGTGTATATGGAGCAAAATAGAGAAATTTTTATTACTTACCGTAATTTCTATTTCCAAGTCACCTTCCATGGCAGCATTCACCAATATGAGTATTCCCGCCCCACAGGCCACTGAACAACTACTCTATAACATCTGCCCTGTTACACTCCCCCTTTGTCTATGTATCTTAGCTTCAGAAGGGAGGGGGATTGGTGAATGCTGCCATGGAAGGTGACTTGGAAATAGAAATTACGGTAAGTAATAAAAATTTCTCTATTTCCCAAGCCACCCATGGCAGCGATTCACCAATATGAGAATTCCCATAGCCAAGAAAAAATGAAGGGAGGGACAATCAATGCTTAAGTCTTTTAATTATGAATGCACCACAGCCTGTAAGACTTTCCTCCCAAATCTAGCATCTTGGAATAGCCAAACATTCAATTTGTAATGCTTAATGAACGTATATAAGGAGGACCATCTTGCCGCCTTACAAATCGCTTCTGGCGGAGCCCTGGCTTCTGCCGTCCATGATGTAGCCAACGCTCTGGTAGAGTGAGCCCTTAAGTCTCCAGGAACCTCTCTGCCTGCTTTGTGATACGAAAAGACAATACACACAACGATCCACCGGCTAAGAGTAGCCTTCGAAGGGGCCTTTCCTCTCCTTGGACCTCTAGGAATAACGAACAATCTGTCAGTCTTCCTCCACGAATTTGTCCGATCTAGATGATGGGACAGAGCTCTCACCAAATCCAAAGTATGCTACTCACGTTCCTGCTTGTTACTTGGATTCGGACAAAATGATGGTAAGGTTAGTTCCAAATCTAGATGAAACTGTGACATCACCTTAGGCAGGAACTGAAATGATGGCCTTAGAATAACTTTATCTGGAAATATCACCGTCTCCGGTTCTTTCGCCGACAATGCATGAATCTCTCCTACCCTGCAAGCTGAAGTAATCGCTACCAGGAAGAGTACCTTCAACGTAACATGCCAATCTGATGCACTCTCCATAGGTTCAAACGGAGCTGATGTTAACACCTTTAAGACCAAGGGCAAATCCCACGGAGGTACTCTTTGCTTTCGAGAAGGTTTCACTCTCTTTAGGGCGTTGAAAAAACGAATCACCAACTTTTCCTCAGCTAAATCCTTGCCAGTTATAGCCGAAAGGGCTGAAAATTGACCCCTAAGCGTGCTTGCAGCCAGACCTCTCTGAAACCCTGCAAAAAGGAATTCTACTACCGACACTGCTGATGGAACTTTCGGATTAAATCCTGTATTTTCTGCAAATTTGGCGAAACAAGCCCACACTCTGTAATATTGAGTAGACGTGGATATCTTTCTGGATTTCAGTAATAAATCTGTTAACTCAGTTCCGCACCCCGCATCCGCAAGCCTCTGCCTTTCAATTTCCACACTGTCAGTGACAGGCGACACACATCTTGAAAAGGTATCGGACCTTGCATCAACAAATTCTTTAGGATTGGCAACCTTACTGGAGGTTGTACTGCCATCTGTGTCAGCAGAGGGAACCAAGGACGTCTCGGCCAATACGGAATTATTGCAATTACTGAGGCCTAAACAAACAGCTACACTGAATGCTGGAGAGTGACACGCCCTCCAGGTCAGCTGCAGCTAGCCAACCAGTTCAAGCAAAGGTTGCTACAAAGTATTAAAACATAACTTTTAATTTAAACCGTTTAAAAAGTATTATTAGTTTGGACACACCAGCACACACACTCACAGCGTGGAAACAACACTGCGCCGTGCGGGACCTTGTCCCTAAAAAACACACATCTAAAATCTCATCACGTAGGTAAGAAAGGTGGTGGGTATACAGAAAGTATTTAGTCACAGGTTTAAATACCCATTATCAAATAGCTGCTCAAAAGTGCAATCATCAGTATGCCACCAAGAAAGTAGTATTGGTTCCCACCCTTCCACCCTTCCCCAGCCGAGTTCTACCTAGCTACGTTGGGAAGAGTGGGAGCTATTCACACCACCTTCCACCTACGCCACCCTACGCGTTTCGCTGACAAGCAGCTTCGTCAGTGTTGTTTCCACGCTGTGAGTGTGTGTGCTGGTGTGTCCAAACTAATAATACTTTTTAAACGGTTTAAATTAAAAGTTATGTTTTAATACTTTGTAATAACCCCCCAAGTGCTTTTAAGCAGGTTATGAAAATTCAAGGTTATTTTCTGGTAGGGGCATATTATTTCATACAATGTGTAATAAACAATATGAGTAAACAATGCACTATACGTGATATCAATAAGCATTCATTATAAATGTTGACATGATCAGGCAGCATTTATAGAGATATATTTCACATATTATTGACATTTTCATTATACTATTTCTGCTTTGCCATGTTCAGTTATACTAGATAATTCCAACTATTTGCAACCATCTTAGTAACCCTCAATGGCAGTTCCAGACCCATCAACCATCCCAGACTTTTTTTGGAAATCAGCCTTATTTATAAGTGGCAATATGGTGTGGGCAATGTTAGGGGGAGAACAAAGGGGCATAATGGGGCAATGTTGGAGTGCGGTGGAGTCCTGGGAGGTTCATATTTTGTTGCATCTCACTCTACTAGCTGGTAGAAAAAGCTCCTAAAAAGGCCTGCTGCCTAGACAATCAATAAAATTACATACACAAAGAACATATTTAATTTATAACAGATATTTAACTAGACATTTGTAAGGCACAACCATTGAATAACCTTGCTCAGAATACTATACATTAAGGTCATCAAATGAAAGCCTATGAGACTTGATTAATGCTAACCTACTGTACCTACCCAATATTTGAAAGAAACATCTCCAAATTCATCCCCACAAAATAGATCATAATGTGAGCATAGCTGTAGCATACACCATCTGTTCTTATACTGTTCATAACACAGAGAAAAAGACACAGGAAATAATTTAGAGCTGCTGCTAGGCCAAAATATAGTAATTATCCAACACTCAAGCAATATGCCAAAAATATATGGAATTCACACAACTAAAACAGAAATCTTTTTGAATTCTATTTTCCATTTTATGATTAAATATTTCTCTCGGTGTAAGTACTGATAAAAGCACACCGTAGGGCCTTGAAGAAATGGTTCCAATAATTAACATTCCCCAAATTAAAATACATTTTAATGTAAAGTAATTTGATGCTATAGGTCCATAAATTTAAAGTTTCAGTGACCTTTCGAGAAATGTATGAAAGCTTTACACTGCCTGAAGCTTACATGAAATATTAATGTGCTGGTGTTTTATTTTTGTAATATCATTTTGATTAAATATTAATTTGAAAGGAACCGAAAGGTGCCATGTAGCATAAATGATTGCTTTAAAGAAAAACATCAACAGTGGCTAACAAAAGCTGGATGGAATGCCAGAAAGAGTTTAATAAAATGCTGTGGTCAGAAAAAAAAAATTGTTCATCAATAATTAATGTCTTGTTTGGAGAAGTCACTGGCAATATTGGAAGCGTACAAAATTCATTCATTCTTTTCACCTACAGTGCATGGAATATGATATGTATCCAGAGAGCTGAGTAAGGAAAAACAATGTATGAAATGTTTGCATAACATGGTTTGTCACAATGTGTTCTGTCGGGACAATATAAGGTTATTGGATAAAAGAAGCCAAGCAAAACATCAATTAACATTGCAAAGAACTGCATTCTCTCAATTTCCTGGGCAGGCAATAAAGGGCATAGGCACATGATGTTTCTGTTGTTTTAATAATGGATATGCTTCTGATATTGCATTATGGTTGCTGTACATGTCTTTATGTAAAGTAGACTTGGGCAACAAGTTCTCTACCATTTTACATACTCTTGGCAATTGCCCATCTCATCTCACAGTGTTGGTGGCTTAACTTATTTGCATTGTAGAAACAAGTGCCCAGGGTAAATGACTAATTTTCCAGTAAAACAAATGACATCTTCAGTGAGAAAGTCACCAGCAACAGAGAGAAAGAAAGGAACTTTACGTACAGATGTATATACAGTATTTATATTACATAAAGGAGTTTTTGGGAGCACAAATTAGCTACATACTGTACATACAAAAGAGAGGGGGGATTGATCAATGTACATTCCCTGGTCCCCTGTTTTTAGTACAGGTATGGCATCCATTGTCCGGAAACGCATTCTCAATGGCCGCTTCTCATAGACTCCATTTCATCTAAATGTTCTATATTTAGAGAAATAATTTTTTTCTCTGTAATAATAAAACAGTACCTTGGACTTGATCCAAACTAAAATATAATTAATCCTTACTGGAAGCAAAACCAGCCAATTTAATTTATTTAATATTTACATGATTTCTAATAGTGTGAAGGTATGAAGATTAGTGATGGACGAATTTTGACGCTGGTGTCAAAATATCTTTGATGCCGGCAACAATTCTGATGCGAATAAATTCCCCCATCACTAATGAAGATCCAAATTACGGAAAGATCCCTTATACGGAAAACCCCAGGTCCCAAACATTCTGGAGAACAGGTCCCATACCTGTAGTACATATGCGAGTGCATATATTTTCAAAAACAGGGGTCTTTAGATACAAAGTTATGATCATAAAATTGAAAAGCCAGCATACAAAGTCCATATGGTGGGTGCTCCCTGCATAGCTGCATTTCTTGGGAAAAAGTGTCTCCAGACCTGGGCATTGGTCATAGGCTTGATTATCCCATGCAATAATCTTTTTAGCCAAAATCGAATGGCATGGGAAGATCAAGTCTGTGACTGAGACTAATGTCCAGGAATACTTAGCCAACAGATGTATTTCATAATTAATGACCTATTAAATAATCTTTTGAAATAGGTGCATGCATCAATAAATATTGCCCTTTTACATCTTTCCCCTTGAGCCACTATTTTGTGATGGTCTATGTGCTCTCTCAGAGATCACAGGACTGGAAAACATGTAGGCTATAACTGTAACAGGAAGAAGCGTGGTAGCAAAACACAGCTCTGATCGTTCATTGGCTGATATAAGGGCATATAGGACCTCATATGAGCCAAAGGGTGGAGCATATTATTTAAAATGACAGGTTTGTATTTGGGCTCATCCTATGGCACATACTCCTAGAAATGTATATTTTTCATGAGTAGACTTATTTATATCTAACAATGCTTTACATATGAGCTGTTTTATGTTGAAGTTACCATTCGTTCCTGTGTCAAGGACACTGACCCCATTTCAGAGTCCCCATAAAGAATTGTTCACCTGGCAACAGAACTTGCACTCAGTCAATCAATACGATTGGAAAAAAAACTAAAAGATTGAACTTGATGGACGTGTCTTTTTTCAACCTCACTTACTATGTTACTACAGTATGTTACTATGATTGCTGGACAGAAAGAAGGAGTCATCTTTCATACAGATGCAGCCACTTTGGTTTGTCTGTTTGACACAGAATAACTAAACACAGATATCCCATTTATCTCATTTAACACAGAAAACTGTGTCACAACATCCCATCTAATTAAAGCATTCACCATTGTGAACAATGGATCTTTGGTATGCTAATGAAAAGGTTAAATGCATTAAATGAGTTAAGATGATTTAAGATAACACAGTTTCTTCAATTACCCCTGAGTCATGACGCATTTAACTCACAAATCCAAGTGGCTTCATCTGTAATTCCCACCCTCTTCCCTTCTGCTTTATTCTCCAATATACATATACAGGTGTAGCACTATAGTAAATTGTGTGTTCTGCTACACTACAATTGAGCTCCACTCCCAATATTCTGCTCCGGATGAGACCTATAATCTTAGGGAGTAAACCCTCGCAACGGTGTGGAGGCAGGGCAAATTCGCTGGTGAAAATGCGACGGCGTCCAAAAAAACGGACGCCTACGTCCATTTTTTTTTGACGCCGGCGAATTTTCGTGGCGGTTTCGCAAATTTATTCTATGGCGGAGAATCGTGGGAATTCGCCGCAAATTTGCGCCTGGATAAATTCGCCCATCACTATTATGGACCATATACAATATCATGTGAGTGTACCATAAAGAGAACATGCAGGATCATACAATAACATTGGATAGACAATACTCACAGCACTTTTGGATAATACAAGTTCCTACTGGAACTTGAACAATGTATGCAGCTTGGAGGAAGTACACTCAGTTTTCAGCCTTTTCCCTAAGTGGAACCTGAGGGGAAACTCTACGCTAGGTCTATACACTTAGTCCCTACTTCTGGGCAATTAGTACCTGGGATCTTAATCCCACTCACAATCCTCGGAGGAGCCTCAAGCTGCTCAGCTAAATATCCTGACTGTCTGTCACTCCTATGTGACCTGTGATGGTGAATAACCTATCCTGGCTAATCCTACCTTAACCAGGTTCCACAAAAACTCAGCCTGTTTGCCGTGGCAAGAGCCGGCACAAAATGGACACTAAAGGCATGGCTTCAGAGGCTTTTATACTTTAGCACAGTGCCATCTACTGGTCACTGTGAGAAACAGCAAGGGGCATAGCTTAAAGCAGGAATAGGAAACAGTTCCCCCTCCTAACTGTATTTTAGGACCCAGTTAGGTGTCTATAACACTAGGGGACTGCCTGCTAAATAGTACTGGGGATGGCTATTTTACACATCCCTACATGGGTATGGGATATTATCTGATAACCCGTTATACAGAAAGCTCAAAATTGCGGAAAGACCATCTCCCATAGACTCCATTTTATCCAAATAATCAATTTGTTTTTAAATGATTTCCTTTTTCTCAGTAATAATAAAACGGTAACTTGTACTTGATCTAAACTAAGATATAATTAATCCATATTGGAAGAAAAAACAGCCTATTGGGTTTATTTAATGTTTAAATAATTTTCTAGTCGACTTAAAGTACGAAGATCCAAATTACAGAAAGATCCGTTATCCAGCAAACCCCAGGTCCCGAGCAATCTGGATAACAGGTCCAATACCTGTATATACTAGTATGAATATACTGTATACATATTAAGCACTCTTTTAACCTGACATCTTTCACATTGCCTATGCCATGTGATAGAATGATCACAGCATTCATTCACAGTAAAAAAAAAGTGCTACTCTGTGTGTATATATATATATATATATATATATATATATATATATATACAGGTATATATAGTCGATTTGTAGCAACCGCACTCAAATCCGGAAACTTTCAGCTGAATCCGGGTGCGGGGTCCAAAGTATTGTATACAGGATTATTGAGAAGTCCCGCACTCCTTTTTTAGGTGTAATACTTCCAAACCAAGCATTTTCTATTCTCTCCCAGGAGCTGCTCGGGTAACGTTCTCCTTCAAACTTCAGCAGAATAGATGTATAGCAAACCAGTGCTCTATATAGGCAGGAAGGGAATAGGAACGTAGACAAAAAAAAAACCCATTATCCAATGTAGAATTAATAATAATAATTTCAGTCAGTAATACTTAATCATACAATTTATCAGTTTTCACAGTGCAGAGAGTTATGGTTCCGTACCACTCCCAATATAACCCACCAAGTGCTTTCTGTAATACACATGTTCAATGCAGTGAATCATTGTTAGAATTTAATATAATTGTAGGAGAATGATCAATAATTGATAACCGGTCAACTTCAAGGAAAAATTCAGGCACCATGCTGATGATTTGATAATTTACTTTATGATATTTTCAGGCACTTAAACTTACACTGGACAAATTTACTCATGGGCAGTAACTGATGGCAACCAATCAATGACTAGCTTATTTCAGTTAGCTGCAGGAATTATATTGAAATTACATTTGATTGGTTGCCATGGAATACTGCACTATTGCAATATTTACCCTTGTTAGTTAATGAGACAGATTATAACTGTGTTGTGCATCAATTATTAGTTGTAAGAGAAGGTGAATGCCACAGCAGAATATTTGTATAGTAAAAATAAAACTCAGAAGCTTGTGCATGTTTATTGAATATTAGCACGCAGTCCTTGTAAATAAGCTAAAAATACATTTCCAATAGCTGAAAACCAATGGTTATATATATATATATATATATATATATATATATATATATATATATATATATATATATATATTCCAATCTGCCTAATGTAATATCAAATGCTAAGACCTGTCAGTGCAATGATGTAGCTGCGACACTGTGTTATCCACTTGATGTCACTGTTGATCTAGAATTTACTGGTTCACATCCATTGCCTCTCGAAACCAATTGAAATCATTATGTTCTGCTAATTTTTGCTCTGCTGATGGCAATATTGCAAATGCTCCGAATGCTCACAGGTCTGTAGCTTCCCATACGTCTAATGGGAAACGGTTTCAGAGATTAGCTTTGCTGTTTTATACGTATCATTTTCTGAAACTGTATATTTGCTTATGTTTCTTTTCCTATGATTTCTCAATGTGTGGGAACTCTGAGGAACACTAGAACTGTTCATTTATTTCTTCCAATCTCTCATTTTATATATGGTACTAGATCAGAGCAATAGGAAAGGGAGGAGCGGCGTTGGCGTTCAAGAGATGGGACGATGAGATGGTAATGATATCATTTTGGAAGATTGCTAAATATCAAATACATCTGGAAAAGCAAATATAAGCTTCCAGTGTGCTAAAGCTTTACATTGCAACTTTAATATTATTTAGTTCAATTTCCTTAAAGTATCTCTTACATTAACTGAATAAAATAAATACCCCGCTAGAGATCTCAGCTCCAAAATATTTTCTGTTGAGCTGAAAAAGAGTCCCTGTGCTATAAAAATGACTTTAAGCACATACATTTCTGCAAAAAAATAAATACAAAAATATTTAAAGTCAGCAATAAAAAGATGAGGCAACCTTAAGGGCTGCTGTGAGATATACTGTGTTTCCAAGATGTCAATATGCCTGTGCTACAAAGGCTAAATAATGCAAGCAAGCTCCCCTCTGTAAGTTGCCTGCATGGATATTCTGTTTCACTGTCTCACAATTGACAAACTGCCTTGTTTAAACTAAGTAGACCTGTGTTGTATTAATCTTGAGCAAAGTGCTTGTTTTTGTCAGGTTAATTAGACCTAAGCATGCCATAGAGATCCCCAGTGTTTTCAACTCTAAGAAGACTTGTTTTTTGTTATTATTAACATAATAATAATAATAATATTAATAATTTAAAGTGTATTAACATAATAATGGACAATGATGATAATGTAAAGTGTTAAAGATTTTAAATGGACATTCCATTATTTTAATTGCACCTATAAATACCACAAAAACATCCTACTAGTGATGGGCGAATTTGCGCCGTTTCGCTTTTGCCGAAAAATGGCGAAAAATTCGCGAAACGGCGCCGGCGTCTCGTTTTTGACGCCGGTGCCCGTTTTTGACGCCGGTGCCCGTTTTTGGCGCCGGCGTCCATTTTTTCGAAAAAAAATTTTTTGACTTGACGCGAATTTTCGCGGGAGTTTCGCGAATTTATTCGCTGGCGGCGAATTGCGCAAATTCACCGTGAATTCGCGCCTGGCGAATAAATTCGCCCATCACTACATCCTACCACACTGCAATTCCTGCTATAGTATATTAAGTACTAACCGATACTGATCATGCAATTCATTTTAATATTTAGTTGATATATATATATACACACACACACACATATATATATATATATATATACAGTATATATACTATATGTAAAATAAAATATTTAATATACATTTTATATTTAAAATCATGTTATACTATTTCTTTAGTAGAAGTGAAATTTGTATATCCAATAAAATTTGGTACTATAGAATATATAGGATAAGGGTCTCCTAGTATATAAATAATAATTCACCACATATGGGAAGTGGCCCAGGTGCACTGCCCTGAGCCCTCAGCATAGGGAGCAGACAACCGGATTCTTTGAAGCAGGCACTCCATAAAGGCAAACTTCCACCAGGCATAGTTTTCAAAGTGAAAAAGTAGTTTATTGTGTCCACAGCCGTTTCATGTTAACAAACACTTAATCATTTGGTACTAAGCAATGTTACACAGTAAGTGTTAAGATTATTGAGTATTAATGTGGGTGCTCTCATACAGATCCCAGAGTAATCTTATACTGACACAGTGTCATGTGACATGATAAGTGATGGGCGAAAGGCGTACATTCTCAGCGAATTCCTGCATTTTGCTGCCGGCGCATAAATTTGTGAAAGTGTTGAGAAAATCTGTTGGGGAAAAATCTGCGGCACACATCAGAATAGTCGCACGCATAAAAATTGACACACATCAAAATTATTCGGACACCGATTGACTATAAGGCATTTGGACAAAATAGGCACGCGTATATAAATTGGAAATTGGAATTGATGCGCATCAAAATTATTTTGACGCCCATTGACTTCAATGCGCTTCACACAGAGTGCAGAGGACTCTTGTATTTGTCTATATGTATTTTGTGATCACAGCCTCATTGCCCCCCCACCTTATGGTTTTAAAAATTACTGGTGAGCACAAATTTCCCTTGCTTATATATATATATATATATATATATATATATATATATATATATATATATATATATATATATATATATATAGTGGTATGGTGACAAAAAGGTCCCCAGTTTCCTGGGGAAAAGTCATTGATGGAATATATGTTGGGCCACGGACCAGTAGTGCTGTTAGCAGAGAAACACTGTAGTCTCTCTGCAAGGTTTTTGTAATTGATGATCCGGGACTGGTCTTACTAGGAACCCGCAAGAGTAGGGTGGGGTGGATTCCCAAATCCGTAGGTTTTCAAGAGGCCCTAGGCCTATTTAGTACACTTGATGCTGAGCAGCAGTGCTGAATGTGTGTGAGACAAACTGCTGATGTTCTCAGCTTCAGGAGACAAAGAAAAGCATTTATTTTGTGTTAGACAGGAGGCTGGATATTTCTGTTGAACTGCTACCTTCCCACTGCGAGGGGAAATTTCTGCAGCCGCTGGAAAATAAACGCGGGCAGGAAGCCCTTAAACTGATCCTGGTGTGTGAAGTCGCCTCATTTGCAGCCTAGCAGCAAGTGAACCCCCACAATATATATGTATATTTAACAGATCTACAGCTCCGTGGTGCTCACTGGAAGAACCCCAGGCTGGTGCAGAATTCTGTGGATAGGATTACTGACCCGGGGTGTCAGGTAAGTAAAAATAAACACTTGGAGGTGTCTTACTTTTGGTGAGTGTAATTTGACTTTCGTTCTTCTTTAACTTTATTGCGTTTCTGTAAATTTCACTGTTTCACAAGTTTCACATGTTTTCAGTGAAGTAAATTGGACTAGTTTGGCTTATAACTTAAAATAATTACAGGTTTAGTCAACAAAAATTGTCCCCTATCAGGCCCGGATTTGTGGCGAGACCACAAAGGCAAAATTTCAGGGGTGGTATGTGTGCAAGGGGGGGAGGTTGCATGCAAATTTGGGGGGAGCTAGGATCTGGTGGCCTTGTGGCACAGAAGAAGGAAATCCAGGGCCTATCCCCAATACCAATATAATTAACTGGTAAGAAATTGAAAATAGACAGGATGGTTGGTATTTTTCCAGAAAAGATAATTGGTTATATATGATGTGCAATTATTTAGAGGTTTAACAGAAATTAATTTGATATAGTAGTAGGGGAAACCAAATAAATACTAAGATAAAGTTATCAGCACGTCATGGGATTTAATTCAGACACCCCAATAAAAATTACCATTGATCTAGAAGGCATTTTCTACATGACTACACTGATAAAACAGAAATTCAGCCAAGGAGGGCTACTAAAATGATGACTTTACAGATTAAACATGTTGTACACAATTGTAGAAAAAGGAAGGGGAGATATGATGGAATATTTGCAATATATTTAATTCAGTAGGACATCTTTAAAAAATGAAACTTCATATGTGGTAGGGTTTGTATGTTGAAATAACAACATTCAATAGAAAAAATTAAATGCAATTTGAAAGAATGTTACAAATAAGCTGTTTATGAGCAGATAAAATGAATATTCAATCACAAAGTAATAATAGTGCTACAGGTACACATGCCCCAGACCCTTAGAGGCTCAGGAAGAGCCACAATTCAAGTAAAAAAACAGCTAAGCAGCCTATGAATAAGTGCTTTTGACATGAAATGGGTTATTTACTGAAACTCTGAATTATCTCATATTTTTATTAAACCAAGTTCAAGCATACTCCCATCCACAACTTCATCATATTTATCAATAAAATAACTAGAAAACGTTGGGTCCGGATTATCGGACATCTTCAAAATGTAAAAGGGACATCTCACAATGACTTCAACATGACCTTGGCAGGTTTGAAATGGCAGATTCTCATATTCAGACTTTTTGCAGCTTCAGAGTATAGTAAAAAAAAAACAAAATGTCTTAGTAAAAAAAAAAACAAAATGTCTAAGGCTCTTATTTTTCTATCTTTGTAAGGAATAATGTTTCTACAGAATAACATTGTGGATTCCTAGTGTGCCTTACCTTTTCTTTTTTTAACTCAGACTAAAAGAAACACATGGTTCTTTTTGGAAGTCACCCTCCTCACATGCACCCACAAGCTGCAGTTGCATCACCACGCCAGTTAATGTTCTTCTGCTGAAAATTAATGATATGGATAATGTTTAAGTCAACCTTTTACTTGCAAACATTTGCTGATATCAATAAGAAACACAAACATACCACTGTAACACATATGCAAGGGGGTTATTTATCAAAGGTCGAATGAACTCACAACTCGAATGGTATCTTATTTAAGAAAAAACTCGAAAGGAAAAAAACTTGATTCTGCAAGTTCGAGTTGTGAAACGCGAAAACTCGAATTTATTAAGTTGGCGGCAAAAAAAAAATTGAATTGTTTGAATAACTTGAATCATTTGAGTTTTCGGCCAAAACCCTCCGAAAAAAACTCACAAAGGCTATTAACATCTTCATATTGTTCAAGGGTCCTCTGCCATTGATTGTTATATAACCTCGACTGGTTTTAGATGTGTATTTCAGATTCTAGCTATTTCCAGGGTTGGGGTATAATAAATATTGAAAAATATCGAAAAAAAGGTTTTTTCAACAAAAAAAAAAACACAACTCGAAACTTAATAAATCTGCCCCAAGTGTGTATGTAAGTATATGACTGCAACCTTAACTATATCCATTAAAAAAGTCTGCCATTTACGTGCCAGTTATTCTATTCATCCAAACTGTTTTTCAGAGTGTAAACATCTAAATCTACAGTAATTAACGAATTAATCTGCAAAATATGACTTTATGGACAAAGTTTGCTTTAAATAAAAAAAGCTGAAAAGGTCTGGCTGAAGTTACTGAGCTGTAGGGAATCTCATTTAAACTCTAAGTTTAATCTAAAAACCATCCACAAAGACCTTTTGCTTTGGGTTGTTCAGCCAGTTTCCTATATACACAGATTATCATGTGTAAGATCTCTTTATTTACCCATCATTTCCTAAGGAGAAACACTTCTAAAATAACTAACTGTATTTTCCCAGTTTGCTTAATCAATGTTGCTTACGTTTGAAGTCATTGAAACAAATTTGATTAATGGACATTCCCTGACCTTCGTGAAACCCTGCTGCTTCCTAAGAACTGCTTTACAGTTTTGTATAAAGCCTCACTTACAATTCATGGAAATTCCACACTGGAGAGCTCAGGCTAGTTAGTAACTTAACTACAGTGATTATATTCCTTTATAATTTAGTGACGCAGAATATATGCTAATGCAACTGCTTAAAATTAGGAATAATAATTTGGCTAATGAATGTTGAGTAGCCCCTATGGAATATCTTGAGTGAATGCCATGGTTTTCACAGTTGTCTAATTTGCATGAAACTTGTCCAGCTGTTTTGCATGTATTGCATAGTACTTATTATACTATTTATAAAAAGCCATCTTTTTCTGGCTCCTCTCTTGTGTACCCAAATGGCAATAATGCACTGTAAATAGATTATCAACTTTCTACTTATACAGTGTAGATGTTCTTTCCAATTACATATGATACCATTTATCTTCCCAATGTTTTGGGTAATTAAAAGGCCTCAACTTTTAGTTATGCCAGTATTCCAGCTGTTTAATATATCATAAGTACTTTGTGTATAAATTAAGTATCATCTGACAATCTTGAGGATATCTCTTTCAGAGATCAAGGTGAAATATACATACACCACTTTTTTTTAGAAACGTTTAGAATGTAATAACAGACTTGTAGTTGTCATTTTGCTACACCATGTTTTTAATATAATAGTATATTATCGGTATTATCTGGAATGTTTGAAACGTGGGGTTTTCTGGATAAGGGATCTTTCTGTAATTTGGATCTCCATACCTCAAATCTGGTAAAATGAATTTTAGTAGCTGTACTGTGTTAGCTATAGAACAAAACAATAATAAATAAACTGGAAAATATTTAGTAGGCTATACCTTTTATTAACTAATTTAGTATATTACAAATTGTAACATTTTAGGATTACCTAGGTCTCTGCTTCAGGCATGACACTGAAAAATCATGACACATGTAGCTGGAGTAAAAAAAATTGACAATTATGTGTAAAATCGTTCCCATACAGATATTGATTAACTTCCCTCATCCTCTGTAGAGGTTAATGTAACTACCACCTAGTTGTAAGGTGATGGATATTCAAGTGTCAAGAGTCAAATGTATGAAATATAAACAAGCGTAATAATTAGTGCTTAATGTCCCCTTTAAGCTTGAATCTGGTGGTCTCCCACATAATCCGCCCACAAAATTGCAAGATTTTTATGTACTCCAGGGCTGTAGTTTTGGGGGGTATAGTTGCAGTGACCAATAAATATATTCCAGAAATACCTGTGGATGCAGATGGATACTCACAAGAGCATTCAGTTGAATTATCTTAATTTACAGTGTTTCCACAATGCAGACCATAAAAGAGCGGGTACCCAACTCCCAGTCACATAGAAACACAGGGCATATCACTTACCTGACATTCTAAGATTGTAGTTTCAGATATGCATCATTCTGTATATTAGGAGTAGACGGGACATGCAATAGTGTAAAATCTTTTTTAATAAGTTATATAAGGCTATTGCACTTTTTAAATCAAAGTTTTAAATCACATGAGCCCATCATAACATATACAGAGTGATGCAGTACATTCAAGTGCCACTAATACATCTCTTTAATTATTACTTGAATACAAGATTCTTTATTAGATTCCATTTTAATATAAATATAATACAGGTATGGGATCTCATATCAAGAACTCCAAGCTGCAATAGTCACTAGCATACCCTGGCCTTTAATTATGAGCTCTCCCTGGTGCTCTATGGCGAAAATTCACTAAGCGCCGAAGGGCCGAACGCTAGCGTTAATTCGCTAGCGTTTGGCATTTTTCGTTACTGCACAAATTCACTAACAAACGCTGGCGTAAATTCACTAGTGTTACTCCGCACCCTTACGCCAGGCGAATTTTCGCTAGCGACATAACTACGCAAATTCATTAACTTGCACAGTGTACTGAACGCTACCTTTTACGCTAGACTTCCTTCGCCACCTCAGACCTGGCGAAGCGCAATAGAGTAGATAGGGATTGTTTCAAAAAAAGTCAAATTTTTTTCTAAGTCCCAAAAAACGCTGGCGTGTTTTCTACATGATGGGTGATAGGCTGAAAAAGATCAAAAATATTTTTGGGGCTCCCCTCCTTCCCCCCTACATTTCCTGACTCATGGCAACTTACCTAGACAGTGGGCACATGTGTAGGGCAAAATAAAAATTTAATTTGCTGATTTGAAGGTTTTCTAGGCATTTGAAGTGGTGATACATGTTCCTCCATTGAAATTTGAATTTGGCGCCGTATGCAAATGAACCATCGCTAGCGAAACTTCGCTTCGCGAATTAACGCTAGCGCAACTTCGCAAACTTACGCTACCCCTGTGCGCAACTTTGGATTTTAGTGAATTTGCGGAGCGCTGGCGAAAATACGCCTGGCGAAGTGTGGCGCAACTACGATTCTTAGTGAATTTGGGCCTATGTCTCCTGGGAGATCAACACCCTCCTCTCTGAGCTGGTAGGAATATGGAGACAGGCCTAGCAGACATTTGAAGCTGAAAAAAACCTTCATGTTTAGTAAGTGCAAGCCATGTGCACGATCAAACTCCCATACCCGATTTTAACTTATTTATTATTTAAAAAGATCAAATGAATAGGTTCACTGAAAACACCCAAAAAAGTGTACGAAAATCGCATGTATGATTTTTTTGGCTTTTTCCCCAAATCAGGGCCAGAACTAGGGGTAGGCAGAAGAGGCACCTGCCTAGGGTGCCAAGATAAGGGGGTGCTTGGCAGGTACCTTTAAAGTGTCTTCTGACTACCCCTAGTCTCTGTTCACTGCCCTCTCTAGTTATCCCCTCCCTCCCCAAATCCAAACCCAGCACCTACTGAGTTTGACAATATTTCTTTAATGTTCACCATTCAGAAGCAGTTACAAAGATAGGACTATTATTTAAAGGAGACATTTCAAATAATATTCATATTCAGATATAGTAATCATCCACCTCCCAAATATGTCAAATATTGTCACTATATCAGAGCTGCTGAGAGTCTAGACTGAAATGAGAGGTGGGAGTGTCTGTTCATTTTTTCACAGGAAATGGTCCCAGCAGTGACTGACAGGCTGAACTCTGCAGTAACATGGGAAACCCCTCCCCTCCCACACTGCCTGTGTCTGTTCCCAGCTGCACATAGCTGTCTTAACTGCTGCCTGATCTTGATTTTTTGGAGATTATTATGAGGTTATGGCAGCAATACCAGTATACCACTATTATGTAATTGCAAACCTCCAATACAATTAAAAAAAAATTAGTGACTAAAACAATTTAAGTTTTATAACCTTTTATTTATTAAGATTACTTTGATTGGTGGACAGTGCAGCTACAACATGAAGGGCAGCGATCAAGCAGGAGGTGAAGAGAACAAATATGCTCTCTTTGCTTGGCTTCTTGTGCTTCTTCCATTCAGTGCACACATTCGTTGCTGCGCTTGTGACAGGGGAAACTAGGCGGTGACAAACGCAGCTCCGCTGAGAAGGACGCAAACGCGCCCTGAAGGACCCTAGAGTGTCTTCCATGCCAAAATGATGTAACTGAATGGCGCTGCCCAGTCCTACATGCCCTTGCTGTCACAGTGGCTGCGGCTTGCTGGGGAAAGCTAGAGTGAGGCGGTGGCACCATAAAGAGACTGTGCAGATCACAGCACAGGAATTCTGAATAAAGGGAGGTTGATCACATTTTAAGGGTTTACAGATAAACTATACCCAAAAAGTATATAAACAGAGGATTTTCTTCTATTTTACACTATGGACAATGCATTTTTGCACAGTAATAAATAATGGTATATACATCCCGTTTAAATTATATCAAAAATAAAATTATTTAATACTACACTATTGTTACTAATAATACAGTCATATTAATATATATGCAATATGTGTTATGACTTCCGGTGCAAGTATTATCGACCTGTTGTCTAAAATATTTGTTGTATGTGGAATATACATCTGTTTTCTATTCTCTTTGAAGGATGCATTACGTACATGAGACTAATGTTAAGTTAATGTTTAAAGGGGCTCAGCTTATTGCCTATATTGATCTAGTACTATGCAAACAATAAATACTACAACATAAAGCAGCTGATAGTTTGTCTGAATATTATGAAGTTCTGATAGTAGTCAGGTCTCCCACAAACTGAACCCTTCCCTCCTGCAAAAAAATTAAGCACAGTGGTTCGTGATTAATTAACAGCATGCTTTAATATATTTTATTTTAATTTTCACTGGAAATATATAAATGGAGATTTTCAAAATTTCAGACGTTAACTTTAATCAGTGAACCTTACTGTGAACATAAACTGTTATATAGAGGATTTATCAAAAATGATCTTATACGTGATTGTTTATATGGCTGCATGGTATTGCAAATCTGATCATGCAAATGTTTCTTACTGATATATCCCCTTGGTCACAGTGCAGGAGCTTGATCAACTGCTTACAATTAAGCAAGGTCATAAGTAAAGTAAATAATAAAGTATTGCTTCTTGTATTTTAAATAATTGGAATTCTACATGCTGGATTTATAGATAGAAATATGCTTATATGACTTAAATTGTGGTTTATTGTTGGGCTTTAGCTGCCTATTTTTTCAGGCAGTAAAATAATATCTTAAACAAATTTTGTCTACACATTTGGCTCATATGGTTAACCATGTTCCACCATCATTATCATTATAATACCTTTTTTATTTTGGAAAGTTTGTGACATGCTGAAAGTTATTTACTCAAATCCGAATTTATCTCATTTTGTAAATAAAAAACCAAGAACAAACTCTAATATCCAATTTGACCTTATATATATTTTAAAAACTGTGATTTAATCTGGTACTGGTGTTTAAGGAGGGACAGGGAGGACACAAAACTAGGCAAACTGGAAAAAAAATAAGATGAATTCTCCTTTAAAGACATTCTGTCATGTTTCAGATAAGCTATTGTTTCTTCTACTCAATGTAACTGAAGTAGGCAGGATATGGTTTGGGCTTGGATTTTTACTAATGAGTGCTGAGTGTATTTACCACTTGGTGGGGAGAAATGAAAGTTTCAGGGAGCTGTCATCTATTTACCTCCTCATTGTTCTGTTGATTGACTGCTGCTGTGGAACGAAGGGGGTGATTTCACTTCAACTTGCAGTGAAGAGTGGCTGCAGTTTATCAGGGCACAAGTCACATGTCTGAGGGATCCTGGGGAACTAACAAAATGTCTATCCAAATATCAGATTTCAAAATTAAATGAACAAAATCTGTTTGCTTTTTTAAAAAACTGATTTCAATGCAAGATTCAGCTGGAGTGATGCTATTAACTAATGCAAATTGTAAAAAAAACATGTTTTCCCATGACAAAATCCCTTTATTATGTGCCATATCTACAAAAGTGTGTCTCGAAAACACATTCACAGTCTATAAGAATTAAAATGTGTACAATGTGAAATGTTGATCAATGAATCGGTATTTTCTAAAGATCCCAAGATCAATATCTTACTGAGACCCCAATCCACCCCCTACTAGGCTCTTCTAATGATAGGTCTAATTTTAATGTAACATCCAGAATCTATACCGGCCTTCATTAGTAGAAAGGAGCATTACTCATCAATGTTGAATGTTTTATGTGTCATCAAAGATCCATAGTTATTTTTTGATTGCAGGGGACAGAACTGGTTCATCTTAATAGGGCATCAGTTGAATATTAAAGAATTTCAAATAATACCATTAGCTTAATATATGTTTTTTATATTGTTTTACTGATTGCATGACACTAATCTTGATATAATACAAACCTTAGTGATGAGTACATTTTTGGCTTTGCCCAAAAAGTCATAAAACTGTGGGAAAATTTTTATCCATGGCTACTTTTTCCAGACATTTTGCTGCAACCATTTTGCAGAAAGTACATTGGGGTCTATGGGCGTTTGTCGTTGTGTGTTTTTTTTGCAGTGAAATTTTGCCTTGGTTTTATGAAAATTTCTCAAATTGGGAAATGTGGAATTTCACAACAAATCTATACCTGGTAAAAATGTTGCTCACGACTTACAAAAATGTTTTTTATTAAACTAATATGTATAGTAAACTATATCAGTAACTGCAAGTTTTATGATCAGAAAGTTTAACCTGAATAAGAGTGATGAGGCCTTTCCTGATAGTAAATCCTCTTTGTGTTTTGATGGCACAGCAGTTAATAATCAATAATTACCAGGCAGCTTTGCTTCCTCATTCTTGTCAAATGTCACATTTACCAAGGATATACGGTACCTTATAATTACACACGGTATTGTGATTATATAGGGCATAACCTTGGATGTACAGTATACGGCACATGTATATTCCTCTTGTTGAGATATGTCAAATGTTGACATATTTCTCAGTTGTTATTTAGTGATCATGTTATATACAGGGCAGCATTTTCTGTGGCATTCTGTTCACCATAGTCTCTTGGGATAATGGCAAACTGAAAACAATAAAATAATGTAGTACATCCACAAAGAAAGGCAACATTTTGCTTAGGTTAGTACTGACTAATAACACACTTGACTTGTTCATTGTACATGAAGTCAGGTGTGTGAATCAGAGATGCATGCATGCACAAAAGCAAACTGTCTATGTAAGCACAATAATCAGCAATTTACCCCAGGGAATGTAAAGTGTAATTTAAAAACTCTGCAAAATAAATAAATAGACTTTTTTTTTGCTCTCTGAGCAAAAGTACCTCTTTCTCTAAATTGTAAAAATAAAACTCATTTTTGTTATTAGTTTTGTTCTGCAAAGGTTTATTGAAATGTTCAATAGATGTACTGTAAGTACAGTTATAATTATATACAGAATTATGCAAATGTTAATAATGTATTGTGTGTCAATCCCTTTTTCTTCTCAAAGCAAGCACACACAAAATGTATAAAATATCATTTGCATTGTAAATGATAAAACCCTGATTATATTTGAGCAAAAATTCCCCAAAGCAACCATGAGAGTAACTTTGACAAAAATTATATTTTAAAATTTTACTTATAATTAAGCCATATATTTGTGAAACAGATTTTTGGCCATGGGGGAACCTAAGATCTAAATGATCTCAGATGGTATAATTTAGATCCAGCCAAAATGGTATCAACTCTTCTGCAAGGGGACGTGTTATGTGCGACCTTTCTCTCAGGTGGTCCCTCGCTTTACTGTCAGGGGAAGGGTTAACCACACTATATCCTCCTGCAGATATGTTAAATAACTTGGGCACCTGTGATTATTTAAAAGCAGATGCAACTCTTAATTGGGCAGATGTTACACAATTTCTTGAGGGGTGCTGATTCAGATAGGACAAGGTCATAAATCAATTAATGTTTCAAGAATTTATTTACAACAGCCAGAGGTAGTACTCACTGTCTTGGTAAAACAATCCCAAGTGCTAGGTGAAGCTCACAGTAATGTATTACTCCAGGAATATATCTCCTTGGTCCTAACCGCTTGAGTCTCTATACTGGCGGCATTGACACTGCAGGGTACTAACCCTTACTATCCTCCTTGTTGGAGCCTCTGACTGCTATACTAACTACTGATTCTTCACTCACTCCTAAAATGAGCTATCACAAATCTTTCCTAGCACTTACTTCACCTAGTGGAACCCACCTCTGTTCCAGTCCCTTCAGCTCACCACCAGGGATGGGCGCATTTGACCCGTTTAGTTTCGCCAAAAATTTGCCGCCGGCGAAATGTCGCAGATGCCCATTAAAGTCTATGGGCATCAAAAAAAATTTGTCACGCGGCAAAATTATTTTGTCGCGCGTCTTTTTTTTTTTGACGCACGTCTCCATACAAGTCTATGGGCGTCATTTTTTCGGCGAAACGAGGCGAAAAAATTCGCCCATCCCTACTCACCACTTCCTCCAGCAAGTGGGAAGCCAAGGATACTGAGCACATGTGGGCTTACCTGTTATAAACGAGGGGAATCCCGACACCCTATGGCCAAATACTGAACGAACTGCAAAGGGACATACTCTCCCGCCTAACTGTAATAGATGCTCTAATCTACCCAGCAAAATCCATCTTGTGAACTTATGGAATTAAAGTTGAAAAAACATTTACTCTCCTAAATTAGTTTTTACGTCATTCATTGGCAAAACAGTTACCCTTCTACATTGGTTTGTAAATTATTCTATTACAGGACAATTGAGTAAAGTATTAATTTTTTTAATTCAGTGGAAAATTAAAACTCAGTGATTCAGAGGGATAAACACTGTTATCTAAATTTGCCCTGGCATTATTTTACCATTTTTAACATTCCGTTCAAGGACTTTATATTTTTAACCTATCAAACTTTGCCAGCTGCTCTTCATTAAGGGCTCATTTTACTCTACTCATCTTAAGTTTCTGCAAGAAAAGCATATACTCCTCTAACACTTTGGGGCAGATTTACCAAGGTTTTATTTGGAAATCCTACAGGAGGGAATGGATTCAACTGGAGGTTTGCTTTGATAGGCTATCTGGACTAATTCAACATAGATATCTTATCTCTCATTAGTAACAGGAATTTTTTCAGCAAATTTTTTCTTGTTCCAAGTACATTGGAGTCAATTGGGGTTTTTTTATCCAGCATGGAAACCTGTTTTTTTTTTTACAGTTGGATGCAAATTTGTACCAAGTGAAAAAAAAAATTTGCTCATCCCTATTAATCATTATCCAAGCATTTAGGATTTGTTATCCTAGACTTACCAAAAGAACACCTGGTCTTACTTATCAAAACCTATTAAAATATTGTTTAACTACTTTTTCAACATCAATATAAAAATTAACATTTGTTAAATTAACACTTTACAGGGGAGAACAACAGCTATTAGATGTCATACCATTTCAAATCTATCCATGTGATTGGATTTGGTATTTGGGATGGCTTTATTTGGGGAGTGCTCTTGAACCTTGGGATAACATCAATAACCAGGGAAGCCCATTTATTAACATTCTCATTTTAGTGGTTTTAGAGGTTTTTGAAACCATAAATAAACTCATTTACTCTAAAATCAAAAAATATGAACAAATTAAAAGTTCAACCATGTGCTAAAAAATAAGAAAACATCTATGAATTAATGTTTTCTTATTAATTACTATCAGAAAAAATCCAAAAACCTTAATGGCAAAAAAAGGTACTGTACAATAGGCTCCCATTGACTTCTATAGGACCTCGGATAGTTTTAATTGGCAAATTTTTGTATCAGCATTTTTCATGGTTTTAACACTTAGCAAATAAATTTTATAAGTTTTAGAGAAATAAAAAAATTATTTTTTTAGAGAAAAAATACAATTAATTAAAAAAAACAGAATTATGAATGTTAGTAAATCGCTCCCCCTAGAGTCTTGTATTTGATGTACATACAAAAACACATTTCTACATAGAGTTTTTTCTCTCAGACCAATGTGAAATTTTTAGCTCCTAAACCTCTCTCTTTATTGCTCTCTATTTTTCATTATACTTAAACCTACTATAGAACCATAATTATAATATGAAATGAGGAACTATTCTATGGAAATTAAATTGCGTCAATGCATGGTGTTTTAGCAATGAAATAACCAATAAAGCACAACTTTGCACTATATCCAGCTCAGTTCTGGTAATCATGGTCATTGGTTTTAAAGGGCCACACTCGAAAGCATTAGAATTATATGTGAAAATTATAATTAAATAGAAAATGCTCCCACTCTTCTCTCAGTAAAAATTTACAACCAAATTTTAAAGCACTATGACTGTATAAAATAAGCTAGTTAAAACATAATAATCACATAGTTACAAAAAATATTTTCTTTGGTGTTATAAGGCAAATCATAAATATTTTTTAACAAGTTTGATTTGAAGAAATCATTCAACTATGCCCCAGTGTTATATTACCCATGACATTTCAAACATCTGTGCACAAGTATTGGCTAAATACAGTATCTATCTCTTATCTCTACAGTCTGATATTGCTTCCATATTCTATTGGCTTATTTCTTCCTCCATACAATACAGTACTTTAAACCTGATTTAAGTGCACCATTTTTTAGACTGTTGAGAAGATTGCCTTTTAAGAAGGACATTTCTATTTTCATACCAACATTTCACTGATTACCTTGTCCCTTGTTTATATCTTATCGTGTTCTGTTTTGGTTAGTCTAAACCTGACTTTATGACTGACATAAAGGGGATTATTTACTAAACTCCGGATGGGCTTTTTGGGGCAAAACTCGAATATTTAATTTTTTTTAAATGCAGCAAAAAGCCTGAATCCACCATCTCAGACCTGCCGAGGTTGTGTATAAGTCAATGGCAGAGGCTTTCTGTGGTCTGAGCTGGAATTAACCCAAAAATCCAACCTTTTCTGGCTTTTTGGGCAAAAATCTGAAAAATACGGGGTTTTCGGAAAAAAAAGATTTGGGGTTTTGCTTGATTTTATGTGGTTTTTACCCGAACCAATTAAATCAAGCTTTTTTAATAATAAATAAGATCAAATGGTGGATTCTACTTTGGTCTGACTTTTTTATTTAAATAATCAGAAAAATGTAGGGGCACATTTACTAAGGGTCGAATATCAAGGGTTAATAAACCCTTGAATTCGACCCTCGAAGTAAAATCCTACGAATTCAAATATCGAATTCGAACTGCAAATCTAACGATTCAAACGTTTTTAATTGATCGATCGAAGGATTTTTCTTTGATCAAAAAAAGCTTAGAAAAGTAATGGGGAAGGTCCCCATAGGCTAACATTGTACCTCTGTAGGTTTAAACTACCGAAGTATGTAGTCAAAGTTTTTTTTAAAGAGACAGTACTTCGACTATTGAATGGTCGAATAGTCAAACAATTTTTAGTTTGAATTGTTTGAATTGAAGTCGAAGGTCATAGTAGCCTATTCGATGGTCGAAGTACCCAAAAAAATACTTTGAAATTCGAAGTTTTCTTCATTCGAATCCTTCACTCAAGCTTAGTAAATGTACCCCTAGCTGTTCCTTTCCATGTGGCAAGAGCTTATGCTCTTCTGTCCATATAGTGTATTACGTCTACATGTAATGGTCACATGGGCTTTTGGATGAAATGAAAGGTATAACTTGAACTCAAATCAGAATGACATCTTGAACCTTTATTTGGTTTGATCAGGACAGCATCAAGGTCATTGGTCATCCCCCAAAACATAATCCAATTAACCTCATAAAGCCTCCCCCAACAATTCACACAAAGATCAGGATGGATTTGTAAGGCCGAAGATTTATTTTACAAAACCATTAACAAAACATGATACATATAGAGATTGTCAAGCAGCACTCTGGAAATGTTTGCCAACCAAAACTCTACCTGCCATGTTGGCCACCATATGCAGACGGGTTCTGATAGGGAAAGTGTGAGAAGGTAAGCCTCACTCCATACTGCTGCCTCCTGGGACCATTACCCAGGGAGATGCTGAAGATTTACTTTTAAATCAACTTAATTTAATTTGAAAGCTACTTTTCAATTGGTCTTCATTTTTCTTTTTTATAGTTTTTTTTAAATTATTTGCATTTTTCTTCTCACTCTTTCCAGCTTTCAAATGGGGTCACTGATCCCAGCAGCCAAAAATCTTTTGTTCTGCGAGGCTACAATTGTATTGTTATTGTTACTAATTATTACACATCTTTCTATTCAGACCCTCTCCTATTCATATTCCAGTCTCTCAATCAAAGCAATGTCTGTTTGCTAGGGTAATTTAGACCCCAGAAACCGGATAGCTGATAAAATTGCAAGCTGGAGAGCTGCTGAATAAAAAAACTAAATAATTTAAAAGCCACAAATAGTAAAAAAAATAAACCAGTTGCAAAAAAACACCTTATTCAGAAAACCCCAGCGTTCAGGTGTTCCAGATAATAGATACCATACATATAATATTTTACAGAACCTCTCTCACATAGCACAAATATAGCATATAACTTAAACAGAAAACATTAGTGATGGACGCCAGCGCATTTTCACTGGCGAATGTGCGCCGGCGTCCAAAAACGTGACACCGGCGGTGTTTTGCGTTTTTTTACGATATTTCATTAATTTTGTGGGAAATAAGAGAATTTTTCGGCGAAACGGCCCAAATTCGCCCATCACTATAAAACATACATTGGCCTGCAACATAATCTTATTTCAAAGTCCAACTTAATGCACACTGTCATATATTTCTTACAACACAAGCCTGCATTAAAAACTAAACACAGAAACATTATTTTCAGAACCTGCAGGTTGGCTTCAAATCAAAATTCTATAAAATATCACGTTTCTTCTTGAGTGAGTGCAGTTATCTAAAACGGTTGAAAGAAAAGCAATTTTGACTAGCTTTTTTTATTCCAACTGCAGAATTTATGTCAAAAGGAAACTTTTACATCAGTGACAAGTAAGCTGAAATCCTTCACTTTTAAGGAAGGTTTGCTTGCTAAGACACAGTCTATTTCCATTAAGTTAATCTAAAAGTCAGCCTTTTGTAATCCTAAGTATAATACATTAAAGCCTTTCAAGTGCAACTCAGCAAAATGTAGACTTTCACATCCCTACTTAGGCAGGCACACATTGCTAACTATTAAACATTTATACATTGTACAGGTTAAGGATGGGAAACATTCACAATGATAAATTATGTATGATATTGGGAATATTTCTGCCTGCATCCTCTCAAGCAGCCTGAAATGCAGGTTTTTAGGAAAGAAGACAGGGGAAATACATTTTAGACTTACTATAACATTAACTACCCTTACTTGAAGTATTTGCATTGCTTTTAGATCGAGGTTTGCAATGGTAGAAGAAATCAGTGATGGATTCGAGAGCGGTATGGTGTTTTTATATAAATTATTTCTATTCTATGATTTATTTATAGTTTTGCTCTGCCTCACTAACCATAGGAACATGACACATTTTCACACGGCACACACTATATGTGGTAGACATGTTGTTTGGCCACGTATGTATTTGTAGATGATATTTTCCTTTGCTAGGCTCTCATATAAAATACTTGCCTCTTGCCAGAATCACATATGAATTCAGATAAGTGAATTGGCAGCTGTGACGGATTCCAGAAATATATTGTAATATCCTGCAACATGTTCGAAATGCTGCATGTGTTCCCAGAAGAGGAAAATAGTGCAAACAAAACAATAAACAAACTATCTTGTAATGTGGGTGAATTTAGATACATGCTTTGCTAAGGGGCTTACTTTCTAAAGTTTGTATTTTTTTCTTTTTTAGCACTAAAAATTGTGTGTAATTAGACCACAAAACATTTGATATTTATTAAGTTTAAAAGCCACAGAAAACTCTGATACAAAAGTTCTCCACCTAAAAGCTGGCGAGTCTAGTAGACATCAATGGGAGCTGTCCTTTGCAAATGTGCTCTTTGTTTTTTCTTGTTTGTAATTGCACAGATATTCCTATGAAAACAGGGATTTTGAGGTTTTCATATTGTTTCATATAGGATTTGTTCTCTGTTTTTATCCATTCGTGCTTTTTCTATTCGGACCTTAGTTGGGCTAGAAAAAAAACTTTTTAAAAATCCACAAATTTTGATTAGTGATGGGCGAATTTGGGTCTCCGCGAAACGGCAAGAAAAGTTCGCAAAAGCCGCCGGCGTATTGTTTTTGATGCCGGCATCCATTTTTTTACTACATGGGCGAATTTTCACGGCAGTTTTGCGAGTTTATTCGGTGGTGGCGGCGAATCGCGGGTATTCGATGTGAATTTGCGCCTGGCGAATAAATTCGCCCGTCACTAATTTTGATAAATGGGCCTCCAATTATCAAGAACTTTTTCTGTGAACTTGTACAATCTGTCAGTCACACTGGCTAATCAAAATTCAAGATAAAATAGCAGTGGCACACTTAAAAAAAAAACATATTTTTCAATGCTTAGTAGCACAACAATTTCAGATTTAAGAGACCTGAGAAATTTACCCAAGGAATTTTAAATTTATTTTATTCTTCAGAACTGTAATGCTATTTTTGTTGCTGAACTCTAACACATCATAGAAACGAATGCTGTTCCATTATTCAGAGCAGTTAAACACCTTTTGAAAAGTGTAGACATTCATCTGAAGAATTCCTTAGTTCATTCATTAATTCATTCTATAGCAAATGTAAAACAAGAGAGTCCTTTCTCTGCCCATAGGTTGAAACAAGTAAGCTAACGTACCTCTGCTCAGTAAATAAGAGTGCGATGGCCCTTCAGCAAGAGGATCAGAGCAGCCCTTTTGTTTCAACCCATCAATAGATTATGGGCTCTTGTATTAAAGAGTTACTGACATCAGAAAATAATCTTTTTATTATCTATCATAATATTGTCTTTGAATGCTATTTATAATGTTGCCATACAATTATTTGCCTGATGCTTTTACATTACCTTTCTTACTACCATGTTCCTGTATGAGAGGGCTGCCATATATGAGCAGCAGTAGTCTGTTAGCATTACAAACTAACTGACAGGCTGAGATGAGACAGAAAAACACCACTGATTGGTATCCCTGTGTGTATATATATATGTGTTTGATCCTTATTTAACTCAAACTATAGGTAGAGGTCTGACGAAGTCAGGTAAAAGAAGTTAACAATATTGTTTAAGAAAAAAGAAACCCCACCAAATAGTTAATGCTATATAAATTACAAAACCAAAATAGTTAATGATAATAATAATTCATAAAGGTGCTGACTAATAAATTAGGTAAAGTGCTAGTGCAAATAAATAAGATGAAATCAATCAGTCCTTGGACTGAGTCCTTGGACTGATAAAAAAATAATTGATTATTCCTGAATCTAAAGGGTATAATAACCCACCAATAGATTCCAATAACACCCCTTAATAAATAAATTCATTCATTAATTAATGTATAAAGTGCGATTAATCAAGATAGAATTGGCAAATTGATATTGCAATTCAGTTACACCAATAAAGTGCAGTGCAATAAATAGGCTAAAAAAATGAGGAAACGTTTCCTACTTACAAATCCAAGGAATAGACAAAGTGAGAAATTGGAGCAGAGGGGGAAATAAACAAAAAAAACTTTTGGAACTAGAAATAAGATGGATCTTTTTACTAGATACACAAGAACCCAAGGGGTTAAATATAAGATGGGATGTAAGCTGTCATACGTAAACATAAAAAGAAAAGAAACATAAAAAAATATATTAATATATTAGAAAGAGATCTATAATCATAAACCAGAGAGGAGAAAAAAATGATTTTTTTAAAAAAATATAAAAGAAATGATAACGCAAAATAATAGCCCTCCATTCCAATAAAAGTTTCAGAATTACCAAATAGTGTTGGAATTTATAAACCTAAAGCTAAACAAAGTAGTAACAAGTAAAACAAATAAATTGAAACAAGTAAAGCAAATTTATTGAAACAATTTAGCCTTTAAGAAAAAATACGTAAAAGACACATTAAAATATACTACACAATGTTGGTAAAGTTGAGAAAAATATAAATAAATATAGACTTTAAAGGTTACATAGAAAAAAACTTATAAGAACTTTATGTGAAAGAAAATCAAATCTTTAGAACACAACAAATAGAGTTAATAAATTTTAAGGAGGAAGTACGTCTTAGATGACGAAAGCTCCCAATGCTTTTTAAACCATGTGAATGTAATTGTCATTTAATGCCTATGATTACGTGTGGTAACACACGAAACGCGTTAGGATGATATATGTTTGTGCAATAAAGTAAAAGTTTTTTACCGCTACCTGGAGTCCTGTGGAGTGCGTGCCAAGCTGTTGATTTCTTACCTTGATGTCTCCCCCATGCTGAGGGTTCGGGGCGCAGCACCCGGACCACCAAACAGGAGCGGTGAGTGACCCACAGTTTACTATATTGGAATATTTGAAGCGGAGGGCTCGGGGCAAGTGCACCCGAGCCCACTTGAAACAGCGGTGAGCGAATTTGTAATGAATGCGATAATTGAGCGCTACATAGAAAAGGATTCCAATTTGTAATATTAAAGATACGGCGGGTGGTTTCAGCGCTCCTGCCTCCTTTCTCTAAAAAAATGAGACTTGGTAATTAATTAATTGGTTAAAAAGGAATTAGTAAAAAATGGCCAGAAATTCAATATGGGTTAAAAAGTTATTCGGTCATACTCCATAGGATAAGGTTAAAGAAAATTTGAAAAAAATATAGAGGGTGGAGTTGTCCCAAAAACTAACTGCCTATTTTGTTTCTAAAGCCTGGGACACCACAAAGTAAAGGCAGGACAGGGTAACCAGAGCTGTGGCCTTGTAACTTAAATTGCCCTAACAGTTAAAAGAGGCTAAATAGCCCTAAAAAGCCACAAACTCATGGCCCCTTAGAATGGAAGGAAGATAGAAGAGGTGGTAAAGCAAGGATGTAGACCAGAATTTCAAGAGGACGTCGACGCACGTTTCGCTTAGAAGCTTTGTCAAGGCGAAAGTCTTGCCTTGACAAAGCTTCTAAGCGAAACGCGCGTCGGCGTCCTCTTGAAAATTGGTCTCTTTAGACAATATTTTTGATTCTGAAGAAATAATTCCATTAGGGGAACACACTGGATATATTTGATGGGGACAGGAATTCTGGTAAAAATGATCAACATGACCTATAGGTAGGGATGTAGCGAACTGTTCGCCTGCGAACTTGTTCGCGTCTGCCTAATGTTCGCGAACGTTTGGGAACGTTCGCAATTTGAGTTCGCGACCATTCGACCGCTAAAATCGAACGATTTCCATTCGTTCGAACGATTTCCATTCGTTCGAACGATTTCCATTCGTTCGAACGATTTCCATTCGTTCGAACGATTTCAATTCGTTCGAACGATTAAAATCCCTCGAACGTTCGATTCGAATGAAAATCCTTCGATCGAACAATGAAAATCCTTCGAACGTTCGAATCGAACGAAAAATCCTTCGAACGTTCGAATCGAACGAAAAATCCTTCGAACGTTCGAATCGAACGATTTTGCAGGTGTTCGAAGTTCGCGAACTGTTCGCGAACTGCTCGCATTTTTTGCCAGTGTTCGCGAACGGCGTTCGCGAACACCAAAACGGCAGTTCGCTACATCCCTACCTATAGGTAACGTTTAATGTAGATTAATATTTTGGAAAAGAAAAATGTTCGTGTCAGTATCACTTTAACACATGGTTAAATAGAAAATACACAGCTTTTTTAAAACACACATAATTGTCCATGAGTAACAGAGTGGCAATACTTGGTATAATTTTTTTTTTTTTATGTACAAAAACATTGATTCTGCCAGCAGCTATAGAACACAAGAAACCATCACTTCTGGTATTTAGTGATGGGGAAATTTTTCCTGTTTTGCCAAAAAATTTGCGAAACGGCAAAAATTTTTGGAAACTTGAATTTTTGATGCCTGCAGCAATTTGCATCAATTTTGAAGTAGGCATTAAAGTCAATGAGCATCCAAATAATGTCGTAGGTTTTGATGTGAGCGACTTTTCCGACATGTGTCCAAATTTTTTGACGCCGGCAAATTTTTTGCAAAGAAAAAGTATTAGTTGGCGGCGAAACACGGAAATTCACGGCAAATTCGCGCCTGCCAAATTTATAAACACATCACTACTGGTATTGAATTAGAAAGATATGGACTAAACATCTCTGGTTCCTGTTGTTTATTGGACTAGTCAGCACTTGTAGCAGCAGCTCTGGACTAGCTAGTGATGTAATAGGAAGTAATATGCTGATGTAAGGAGTTCTTACCTGGCGTCCCAAGACGGCGGAGTCCAAGATGGCGGCGTCCTCCATGTGCTTCCTTCTGGTCGCAGTTCTGTGACATCACGCCAGCGTCAGAATATCAGCCAGCATCGGATTGGTCGCCGGCACCTAAGCGCCAGCGTCAGAAAAGACACCAGCGTCATGACGCCACTGTGTCTGTTTTGACGCCAAAGGAGGCCTATAAAAGATGCTGAAGCACTGCAGACTGTGCCCTACTATAGGTTCTTCCTCGTGAGTTCCTGGGTGCGCTTCCTGTGATTATCATTCTCGATCCTGTGTATTGACCTTTGCCTGATTTCGTATTCTGAACCTTTGCTGCATGAACCGACCCTATTGCCTGGACTTCGACCACTCTCTTTCTATACCCTTGCCTGTACCTCGAACTATTGGACTGGTGCTTCCTCCTTGGTCCGCTACTCCTGGCTGAGCCTTCAGGCCCCTTACAGCTGAATCTGGACATGTCCTAATAGGAGAGCACATGTAAGAATAACTCTGTAATAAAAGTAAGTTCTGCTCAGTCTTGTGTCTGGTAACTCGGCACAGCCACATTACAGTCCCATTGCAGCAATGAACACATAAGGCATAATAGAATGAGCACAGTATGGATACAGTACTTATTAGACAGCAAGTCTGACAGAGGGAAAAGTAGGAGACGAGTTCATGTGGTCGTTGAATTGTTGATAATTGGCATCTTTGAGACTTGATTGATGTCAATGCTTCTGGAATGAACTGCTTTGCATAATAAATGCTGATTATGGATAAAGCAGAGAGGGGATATTTAAATAACTATCCAGCAATCAAGAAATTAACTAAAATGGTGTGTTCTTTACTCTGGTCTTGTATCTAGAAAATGGAAATGCCATTAAGTTGACCATAAATGCTAACCATGTTCTACACCAATGTTTCTCAAGGTTATATATATATATATATATATATATATATATATATATATATATATATATATATATATATATATATATATATATATATATAGACATAACACTACCCTAAATGTATTTAATTAATCTATTAAAATAATTTAACAAAATATAGGATTGGTATGATAATTTATATTCAGAGTGTGTTAAAATGTTGAACGACATCTTAAGATGTCTGCAATTGTTTTAAAGCATAATATAATTGAAATCCAATTATAGCAACTAGATATGATTGACTTGCTCTGCCTAAGGAAAGATTTTAATTTTGAAAGGTTGACTTTTTTTTAGCAAATTTAAAAAGGAGATATATAATTATGTAAAAGTTTTCACTACAAAGTGCAGTTCAGATTGAGAAATTAACATGCAAATGCATCTCAGCTTAAACAATTTCTAATAAGATAATGACATTTTATTTCATCCTTTAATTTTATTTATTAGATTTTATTAGAGTGGTTGAAGGTGAAGTGTAAACATTAAAATTTGTAGTTGAATGCATGAAAAATGTGAAAACTGTACCTCTAAATGCATTGTTTTGTGTTATGGAGTAATGATCTATAATTTCTTATATATAATGGCTGCCATCTTAGTTTTCCATGTAGCAACTTCTTTCTTTCTACTGATCATTCAGTCAGGATCAGTGTTATTACATGGGCATGTCGTGTATCCTGTGTGTCATCTCTGAAGCCAAAGAAATCGTGCAAGAATGGGGCACGCTGTCCATTCTCTAGTCTTGGGGGTGGGAGTGGTTGCATTTAGAAGTATTCTTTAATAAGAAGCGAAAATAGGCATTACAAACACGTTTGTTATGTCATATGCTTCTGCAAATAATTCACTGGTTTAGAAGAACAATACCCACAGTGGTGGCCAATTAAAGGGCAACATGTTTGACCTGTTTTAACCTTGAAAGCAGCAAGTACTGTAAGTTAAGGTAAAACTTGCCCCTGTGTAAAATGTATAATGAAGCAAATGAATTCTTAATGTATCAGGTGAAATTTTAGTTTAGCACTGGCATTTATTTTCAAAGAAGTACAGTGTTCAGGTATGTGAGCAATTATATGAAATGCTTGAGGCCTAGTGTTTTCTGGATAATGGATTGCTCCATAACTTCACTAGAAAAAATGAATCCTGAAATAAACCCAATGATTGTTTTGCCACCACTATGGATTAATGAAGCTTAGTTACCATCAAGGGCAGTGTACTGTTTTATTATTACAGAGAAAAATATTTTTTAAAGCGTATGTGCTGAAAATGGAGTATATTGAAGATGGCTGTCCTGTAACTGAGAGCTGTCTGGATATTCAGTTTCCAGATAAGAGATCCCATACTTGTATACAGCAATGCTCTTCTATTACATTTAGGGCATAGTTGGTTATTGATTATAGAAGTCCTGTTTTCTGCTGTTTGCTTGATCGTTTTCTACTGCTGTATTCCTGTTGTTGGACTTTTTCTTGACTCGTTTCAAAACTCTGCCTGCCTGTACAATAACTGTTGAACGGCTGAGGGAACTTTCCTGGAGTAATGGTTCAGACTGGAGCTACTCATGCCAACCCTTTCTCTTGGAAAAAAGGACTCCTCACTCCTGTATCATCACAGTCACATTGTTTGTTGATGTGGATGATTCCCAAGAAGTTAGAAAAGCCATTAATTAATACCAATTAATTTTAATTGTAATTAATTATTTTTTTAATTAGCAATGCCACTAATAAACGTGTGGCATCAAAAACAAATTGGAATTACTTAAATGAACTGTTGTAGAGTATGTACTCCCTCTTACTTTACTTGTTACATTCTTTATAATTGCTGTTCAATTATCATGACCTGACAGTTAAGATTCCCTCATTATGAAAAGCAAATTTTCAAGAGATGATGGTGTTCCATGCTGCTATCTTGTGGACTATAACATTTACTGTTCCTTCTGTATAGGCACAATAAAATCTGCACTGTTGTCAGCAAGCACACACTTTATTAGGCTGGGCGCTAGTTCCTGCTCAGTTACTGCCACTGCTGGATTATAATTAAGTTACTGCGTGTTCCTTTCCTCACTGCTGTATTATAATAAGCCACCTCAATGGCATCCCGAGGAGACAATATAGTGATGTTCTTTTCACACAAATATTCCATATTCCTTGTTAAGTCTCTCAGGTTTCTTAAAAAAATAAATTGCCCTCCAGTGTGCAGGAGATCTTGGTAAATAAAACCAGCTGCTCTTAATAAATGCTTTCGGAGTCTGCTGACTGCTAACATAAAGCAATTGAGATATCTTGTAAGTTACAGTCCTTTTATCCCGCACTTTGTTTTTACAGATTGTTTTCAGGGGGGTGTTTCATTCAGAGAACTTCTATCCATGTAAGAAGCCGATAGTGACACTGAAGGTTTCAGGGAATTGGTCTAGATTTACAGTTCTCGGCACTGATAAACTGCACATTTAATTTATAAGCTATGAATTTATGCAGGCTTCTAACAGACTGAAACTGCATACTGGGAAGATAGCAACTGGCTTTTAATTATATATCTGGAAATTAACTATCTATCAATACAGGCAGTTGTACTCCATAAAATAACAGGGACATTAACCATTCAGTTTGACCTTAACTCAAAAGGGGGATTTTCTAGCAGCTACAACACACAAAGCCAGGCTGGCTGACTCTTGAACCATGATGCACTAGCTTCAGGGTAAGATACAGTATGTGACATTTCCTTCTCATTTATAATTGCCATTATACAATGAATACAGAAACACATTAACTCCAGGGAAGTGTTAAGAGTGTGTTTTTTAAGGATGTAAATTATGTTATTTGGGTTCCAATGACTAGATTGTGCTGTTAGGTATGGGAATCCCCTAAGGAGGTTCTAGAGCAGGTTCTTCGCAGAGGCAGAGGAGAAAGGCTATATAAGAGCAGTGTGTCAATTCCTCTTTGGTTGATGTGAGGAGAAGAATGAAAGATGCCAGGGAGCCTGAGGCTTGGCACCTCAGTGAGGTATCGAAAGAAGTCAGTTAGGATAGCTAGTGGTAGGGTAGACTTGTAGAGATCACTGTGAGAGATAGTGGTAGGCCAGCTAGATAAGCAACTATTGCTCCAATAAGCAGTAAGGAAGGGGTCAGTGCCTAGGCAGTACCTCACCAGATAAGAGACCCAATGCAAAAGGAACTTTTGACTAGGTAGGTCTTAGGACCCTGAACGCAAGGTTGACCCTTTTGCCAGGATTATTTACAGTACAGGACTTGGCCTGAAGAGGAGGAGCAGCAGGAAAGACATCAGGACTATAGCAGCCTGGGACCCATTGTGTTTTGTTGATATTCTTGGGGATTTTGTGTTATAGATGGAGAAGCTGTACTGGTGTGTGTAAATAAAGTGTTTTCATGTTCATTTGCAAGATCATGTGGATTTCTAGTTTATTGATCTTAGTGTGCTACTACAAGTTCTCTCTGTGTTGTGATGTGGTGAGTACCCTAAAAGGTTAATTTGGCCAGTGATTACTAAAAGATATTGGGCAACACAAACTGAGGTTGAAAAAACAACCTTGTTGCCCTTGTGTTTATGGAAACATAAACATTCCATATAATATACAGCTGTGGTCAGTATGAACCTTATAAATAGGGCTTGTCATGAACATACCTGTTGCCCATTACCTTCTTTTTAAAATATCTTTAACTTTACACTGGACCTCACCTAAATAAATTGTAACACTTCCTTGCTCTGTTATAATCTGATCCTGGGGGGGGTAGTAATTTATAATGATAAATAAATTTACACGTTTGGAATTGGAAATAAAC
Organism: Xenopus petersii; assembly: GCA_038501925.1. Lineage (NCBI taxonomy): Eukaryota > Metazoa > Chordata > Amphibia > Anura > Pipidae > Xenopus > Xenopus petersii. Next base: position 36,737,047 of record CM076672.1, on the reverse strand, counting down.
AGAACACATATTTTTTTCAACTTTCTGTTTATTAAAGTTAATACAAAAGTTTGACAGACTGCAATATTATGTTCTTTTCATACATACAACAATAAAATTCTTTACTGAAATACAATCTTGTCAGTCATTATATCACCTGTATAAACCGTTTTGTGTATTAACTATTTTTTCCTTTTTTGTATGAAAGGGGAAAAAGGGGGGGAAAGGGTGGGGGAGGGGTTGAGTAGGACCTGTCGGTGGTTGAGAAATTACGTTCAACGTTGTAACAATCCTTCTCTTTTTATTGTTCAATAAAGCAGTAAGCTTCTCCATTTCAATAGAAATCCAATGTATTTAGCTCATGCTAAACATAGGTCTGTATTGTCCATTTAAGAGATGTTGAACTTCTGTCTGCATGTAGAGGGTCACTGACCCCAGCAACAACCACAAAAAAGATACCCTATACAGCTATGGGATCCATTATCTGGAAACTGACTATCCATAAAGCCCCAAATTATGGGAAGGCCACCTCCCATAGACTCAATATTAATCAAATAATTCAATTCTTTTTAAATTATTTGCCTTTCACCATAATTTTAAAACAGTAGCTTGTACTTGATCCTAACGATGGTATAATAATATCCATATTAGAGACAAAACAAACCTATAGGTTGTATTTAATGTTTAAATTATTCTTTATTAAACTTAAGGTTTGGAGATCGAAAAATGGAAAGTCTAAAAGTTCAATTACAATTTGTTTTGTAATAATATTACCTAGAATTCTATTATCAACATCATACCAAAAAATTAAACAACCCAAAACCAAAAGCAATAGATTATAACATGGGACAAATGGTCACATTATGCATTAGCATTAAGATGCCAAATAAAGTGGCAATATGGAGAAAATATTTCACTTAATCCTATTCATTTCATCAGAGTCTCCTGGGTGTACTTTCCTGTGTAAAGAATAGTGATCTACAATAGAAAAAAAACACAAAACCCACAACTATTCTCCTACATATTGAATTAGTAATGCAGAAAAAACATAGCAAAATAAATAATGAATAACAAGACAGAGCATCAGTGGATTCATATTTCCTGACTTTAATAAATGCCAATCATTTTCTTCCCAAGAGACTTTACATGTAACTCAGATGTAATGCTTTGCATCAAGATTCACAGTATATCAAAAAGCTGATATTATACTTGTTCTGAAGAACTGCAGCGGAAAATCAATGGATGCAGAATGTCTAGATATAGGTAAAATGATATTCTGATTTCTGTACATCTCTATCCAAAAAACATTGCCCTTCCACTAAAACACAGCCACCACATCTGCACATAAATCTGTACATATCTCGTGTATCATAACCTATTAAACATACCCAGTCCCCAAATACTCCTTCCAATACTATCCAGCCCATGTATGCTCCCCTAGTAAACTCATTTTACATAATACACATCTAAGTTAATACCAAGTCCCTGTTCCAGATAATCATATAAAACCAATATATTTTAAATAAAGACTTCTTATTTTGGTCTGGCATATTCATACATTTTGCTTTATCTTCTAATGAACTGATTTCCATTAGACCATGCAATTAAAATTAACTCCAACTAAAAAATGTAAATTATGACTAAAAGAAGTGTTTGCATTATGAAATTAAATAAAGGAAACTTGCCAATATGCATACATTATAGTCAATGGTTTTAAAGTTGTTTTAAAAGTAACCTCTATTGAAATCATTATCTATTTTTTGTGCTTTTTAAAAATATTTTTTGCCAACTCAGGGCTCCAGTTCCTCCAATGCCTTGTCTGATCTGTGATCAACAGACCTGTGAAGATGTATTTAAGGACTTGTGAATTGTTTGTCCTTATATTGCAATAAAAGGAGAAATAATCCTTGTTTTGTTTAAAACAGAAGGCATTTTTTTGGTAGCTTAATCTTCAAAATGTCTCAATCAGTGATCCCCAACCAGTGATCCGTGAGCAACATGTTGCTCTCCAGCCCCTTGGATGTTGCTCTCAGTGCCCTCAAAGCAGGTGCTTTTTTTGAATTTCAGGCTTAGAGTTGCGTTTTGGTGCATAAAAACAAGATGTACTGCTAAACAGAGCCTCTTATAGGCTGCCAGTCCACATAGAGGCTACCAAATAGCCAATCCCAGCCCTTATTTGGCATCCCCAGGAACTTTTTTCATTAATGTGTTGCTCCCCAACTCTTTTTACATTTGAATGTGGCTCACGGGTAAAAAATGTTGGGGACCCCTGGTCTTAATGATGATGTCCTTAATATATTGATCATGGGTGTGGATAGATAGATAGATAGATAGATAGATAGATAGATAGATCATATTATCATCAACTTGGTAGATCTCATTATTAGGGATGTAGCGAATCGCCGACAATGTGTTCGCGAACGCCGTTCGCGAACACCGGCAAAAATGCGAACAGTTCGCGAACTTCGAACATCCGAAAATCGTTCGATTCGAACGATCGAAGGATTTTAATCGTTCGATCGAACGATTTCCGTTCGAATCGAACGATCGAAGCCATTGGATCGAATGATTTCATTCAATCCAATGGCTTCGATTGTTCGATTCGAACGAAAATCGTTCGATTTTAGCGATCGAATGGTCGAACGATTTTGACGCGAACGCCTATTGGCGAACGTCGCGTGACGTTCGCGAACTTGCGGCGGACGCGAACAGTCGAAGTTTCGCGCGAACTAGTTCGCCGGCGAACAGTTCGCTACATCCCTACTCATTATTTTGATTCTGACAGCTTTGTTATGTCCAAAACAATTCTCACTTATTTGTTTCTACAGAGAGCAAGATAATATCTGTGGAAGTAAGTGACAATTAGTTGATTGGCCATGTGTTATTACATTTTAAATGGCCCCTTTACTCTTTCAAGGTCAACAAAGAATAATTATTGCCGTAACAAATAATAATGGGTAAATGAGTGTATACTTAATTTCACATTAAAAAATAAGTACTCCATTTCTTGTAAAGTAAAAGGGAGGTGGGAAACAAGTTGAGTAATACCTACTAGCTTCATAGAAAAGTAATTACATAGTAATCCAGGTGCCCACATCTGGAAGAGGTCTGACTCTGTCCAACCTCAGACTGTACTTTCTCGCTTCTCAATTAGTATATGCCTACTGGTGGACAGTCCCAATAAAAATAACCCAGCTGTGGTCCTTGAAGCTTCTGTAGTAGGTTCTTTTGAAGCCCTCACAAAACTCCCCTATTGAGGAGTTTCCTCTCACTACTGTATTACTCCTGCTATGACCATGGTCATGAAGACCTTTAGTAAGTCTCAGAAAGTCCAGGGCTCTTCTAATGCCTGGTCCCCCCCCCGGACCCCCTTATGGGTAACAACCATCTCCCTCACTTCCATTCCTTACCAGATATTGCTAGATGGCCCCAGCTCAGAATTAAAACTTTGGGAGAATGCAAAAGCTACGAGTAATACAGTGAGAGCTGTATAGTAACAGTTTAATAGTATTGGAAACATTGTTATTACATGATTTAACTATTTTAGAAAATATCTGCATTTTCAAAAGAAAGATGCAAGCAACAACTGCAAGTTTCTCAAAATAATATGCAATTATTAAATATTGAATATAAATATAATTCCCATTATGTTTGCTCATTAGTGTGGTTAAGAATGAGGTTAATATGTTGCCCCTGTGGTTGGTAATATAAATGTAATCCTCTGCGTATAGTAGATAAATGTTTGTGAGGCATCAGACTGTTGATCCATGCAACAATACCGATTTCAGTTATAGTTCAGTTTTAACCAGGTCACTTTTGCAGACTTCCTTTAATTTGTGATGATTCCAATGAATTTAATACAGGTATGGGACCTGTTACCCAGAATGCTCGGGACCTGGGGTTTTCCGGATAACGGATCTTTCCGTAATTTGGGTCTTCATACCTTAAGTCTACTAGAAATTCATTTAAACATTAAATAAGCCAAATAGGCTGGTTTTGCTTCCAATAAGGATTAATTATATCTTAGTTTGGATCAAGTACAAGCTACTGTTCTATTATTACAGAGAAAAAGGGAATCATTTTTAAAAATTTGGATTATTTGGATAAAATGGAGTCTATGGGAGTCAGCCATTCCGTAATTCGGAGCATTCTGGATATCGAGTTTCCGGATAAGGGATCCTATACCTGTAACATTTTATGTAATCCCAATATTTATAAAGGGATTATCATCTCAACCAAGCAAATATAGACCTACAAGATTGTCATCTGTAGTGGACAAGTAATTTTACAGGTTTATTAAGGACACACATTCAAGATTTTGTTCTGGAAAATGTCATTATAAGTAATAATCAACGTGACTTTATAAAGGACAGATGTCAAACATATTTACTTGCTTTTGATGATGTAGTAAGTAGGACTTTGGACAATGGGGTTGCAGTAGATCTATTTGGATTTTGCCAACGCTTTTGATACTGTGAAGTATAAAAATGTGTCATGGCAATGGTGTTTCTATTAGAATAAAGAACATGCAATGTGTACAGCGTGTGGCTGTCAATGGCGATTTCTTATTCTCTAATTAAAGTTGGGTTCTGGTGTGATAGGGTTTTTCATTCTTATTTAATGTATTCATTAATGATCAATATCTAGATTTGCCAATGACACAAACCCATGCAGGCTATTTAAATCTGTACAGCATGTTTCACCCTTGTAGGGTAATATGAAATAGCAATCTTAGTGTCTCAGATGAGATTCAGTCTTGATACATCTAGGGGCAGGTTTATCAAGGGTCGAATGTCAAATTACAAAAAACTTTGAAATACTAATAAAAAAAGACCAACCAAAATCATTTTTTTTTTCTTCAGGTGAATTGGCAGTTCCATTCAGTAATGTCGCATACAATCGAATTCGAAAAAAGTTCACCAATTGATTCCATATAGGTTCTAGGAGGTCCCCCATAGGCTAAAACAGCAATTTGGCAGGTTTTAGATGGTGAATGGTCAAAGTTGAAGTTTTAAAAAGACAGTACATGATAAATTAAGATATTCTAATTTTCTAATTTATTTCAAATTGAAACCGAATTTGGACTATTGCCTAGTCGAAGTACACAAAAAATAGCTCAAAATTAGAATTTTTTTAATTTGAATTTTCACTTCGACCTTTGATAAATCTGCCCCATAAAATATAAAAATATGTAGGCCACTTATACCCTTAATGGGACAAATCAAGGCAATTAAGAAGGACCTAGGAGTAGTTAATGAGCCAAACTGTAACAAGCTAAGCCAGTAGGCAGCTGAAAAGGCCATAAAAATGTACAAATACAGTAGGAACAATAATTCTAAGCTACTTTCCTATATACATTTGTTAAATATGTTTGATGCTTTTAAAGTTATGTATAAATTGCTAGTGAAAGCAGCATTTGCTTAACTACTGGTTGTTATTTTGTAAATTCCCAGCAAAAACAGGTCTGCTAATCACTTGACTTACATTGTTTAAACAGTCCGAGCAACAAGGGCAGAGAATAGAAAGGGACAGACACACTCTGTTTTCAATAGCATTACATAGAAAACATATATAACCCTAATTTGGTTCCTGTCTCTTTAAATAGCAATTAACCCTTGGCAATCCAGGGCCCTGAGTCCCTTTTGTACATGAAAAGTACTGGGAACTGGGATTTGCAGTGCCTCCACCTAGGAAACACTGAGGAGCACACCTCAGGGGATTTCCACTAGGAAAAATATAACACACACAATTTGCAATAAAACAAATAAACTTTATGTAAAACTGTATTTAGTAACTGTAAATGCAAATCACACAATATCACTTTACTCTGGGGAACTTGTGTGGACTATCAACCCCTGGCACAGTCTCTCAATTCAACAGTCGCACATTCCACACCGGGTGGATAAATGTAGAAAAAATCCAGTCACTTCCATGTCCCTTCCTCAAGAGCTCTTAAGTTCCCAGGTAGCGCTACCTGCCCCAAGGTACTTTTCCCTTTAAAAGTAGCAACCACTCCCACGTGGTAGGTACATGAGCAAGACCTGTCCTCACCCTGGAGGAAGAAACAGTGGCCAAAGTATCCACAGGCAGGAGTTAGAAACTGTCTCTCCCTGATGCGCCAATACTTCCTCAAACAGAGCAAACCGCAACCCTTTAATTTCCTTCTTCCTGGAAACTCCTTTCAAGCAGCACTGTCACCCTCTACATATCTGGATCTCTCTGGCTGATGCAGCAGGGATCCCTTTATAAGCTCAGTTGGAAACAAGGGAAAGTTGTGCTCACCACTAATTTTTAAAACCATTATGTGGGGGTGCACTGAGGGTGTGACCACAAAATACATATAGACAAATACAAGAGGTCTTCTGCACTCAACCCATTATCAATATATTTAAGACAGAGACATTTTGTGCATACTGACTACGTCAAAGTCATCCCATAGTTGGCCATCTTAAATATATTGCAATATATGGACAAATAATCCCTGTTTTGTTTAAAGGGTAAGGCATTTTGCAGTAGCAGTATGCACAAAATGTCTCCGTCTTTAATATATTGATAATGGGTTGAGTGCAGAGGACTCTTTGTCTATATGTATTTTGTGGTCACAGCCTCATTGCACCCCCGCCTAATGGTTTTAAAAATTAGTGGTGAGCACAACTTTCCCTTGTTTGTTATAGTTATACAGGAGCAGTGGCCAGCTCCATGTTGTAGCTCCCACCCTTCCCAACTATAGTCAGGTGATCCCACTGGTGTTTAATAAAAGGGCAGCCAAGTTTGGGAGTTTTACTTTGAAAGCAGCTAGTAAGTTGCAGGTAAAACTTAGTCCCTTTGTAAAATGTATAATGAAGAAATAGAATTCTTAATGAATCAGATGAAAATTGAGCATAGGACTGGCCAGATATGGGATGACTTTGACGTAGTTGGCCATCTTAAATATATTGCAATATATGGACAAACAATCCCTGTTTTGGGTAAAGGCTGACACATTTTTAGTAGCTGTATGCACAAAATGTCTCAATGTCTTGAATATATTGATAATGGGTTGAGTGCAGAGAACCTCTTGTATTTGTCTATATGTATTTTGTGGTCTTATTGCACCCCCGCCTAATGGTTTTAATAATTAGTGGTGAGGACATCTTTCCCTTGTTTGTTATAGTTTATACAAGAGTAGTGGCCAGCTCCATGTTGCAGCCCCCACCCTTCCCAGGTATAGTCAGGTGATTCCACTGGTGGCTAATAAAAGGGAAACCAAGTGTAGGGACTCATAGGGTTAATTCCCCTCTGGTCTTATCCACATGGTTTAAATAGATTTTAGCCACAGGGTTTCCGAGGGGCTGGTCAGGGGACAGAGCCCTTGTGCTGGCGCAGCATGGCAGATACCAGAGGCTGCCACAAGGTGTCGCTGCTGCACCATCTTACTATAAAAGGAGATGCCATGTGCTCAGACACAAGATTTCTGCTGTCTTACTGCTGGATGTTACTTCTTGGAGGAGAGAGTGAATTCAGTAGCCAAGATGTAGAGGCAGGAGGCCTCTGAGGCTGGGGTGTGGTAGCCCCATGCCTGGGAGCTGGACCAGGAGGGTCTGAAGCTCCTGAGTTCCTGTAAGGACCGCCGGGAGTGCCCGTCAGCACGTCCTTCCTTTCCGGCGGTCACAGGCAATCTAAGATGGTGGTGCCCATGAGCTGCACATGGGTGCTGCGGTGCCGGGATTCAAAAAGGGCACCCAAGACAATGTATCCTCGCCCAAGTATAGGTTCCCTTTGCTGGTGTTCCTGGGTATTGTTATTATTGCTTATCCTGATCTTGACCCCTGCCTGAAACTCTGATTTTTGAACTTACTCTGCCTGCCTTCTGAAATCTTGCCTGGACTTTGATTACCTGTTTAACCCCTTTGTTACCGCAAACTCAGACTTTTGACCTGCTTCCTCCTTGGTCCTGACTACTCCCGCTGTAGCCATTAGGCCCCCTGATAGTTCCAAAACTGGATGTGGAATGCTTGTGCTATAGACAGTTTGGGAGCCACAGTTCAGCTACGGATTCAGCAACAGTGTGCTCGCACTATGGACAGTGTTGGGAGCTGTGTATGGAGGAATAAGCAAGCTGTACAAGTTTCATGGAATGGATTCATCGCTGTGGATGCCTGCTCCAGCTCTGGATGAGCCTACCCATCTGTGTGAATTCCCAGGGTGAGTTGTGCCCAGGGGAGGGTAGAAAGAGAGAGGATCCAGGATGGTTTCCATTTGTAACACAGGCTTTGTAGATGCTTGCCACGAGGAAGCAAGTACCTTGTGCACTAGCGCTACCTGGGATCAATTGTGCTCATTGGGGATAAGGGACTGAGACTCTGTATCTGCCAGTGGAGTAGTACTGGACTTTGCCTGGTAGGGAAGGCCAGGGCTGGACTGTAACAACTATTGACTACTGATCTAATATTGGTTCACTGAACTGCTCAGTGTCTTATATGTGAGGCCAAACTGTTTGCCTTAATAAAAAAAGTCTGTACAATCCAGCGGCCGAAGCATTAATCATGAAAACATCTATATTTGTTAAATGTGCCCTAAGATTAAGATGGAACAAGGCCATCAACATAAACAATCACATTAGCCAATTTTGCCCTGAGACTTGCTTGGCTGAATCTCATATTCCACATTTTCCAATATTTGTCATCCATCCAGACTAATGGACTTTAGCATAGACAATCATGTATATGTATCATGAAACATGAATATGTATCTATCCATCATGCTACCTCACTCCAGTTCATCTATGATCCTATCCCCCACCAACTTACTGAGAAAACATTTGGCTGCTCTGACTTTACATGCCTACAATAAACAGCAATCACATATCTCAAAAGGTTTCTTCAAAGGCATTCTTTTATTTATTTGTATATTTATGTGTGCTCTTGGTATGATTAATTTGGAACTAAATATATAACCTGTGACCCAGTGGCTCAAAATAACCATAACATCATGTATGCAAGGTGAACAAATTACTCCTGCTCTTGCCAGAAAATGAAATATGTTCCCCTCAATGGTTTGGAGGTGGAAGTATACTCTTGGCAAACTTCATATACATTTTCACATCAATACACAATAAAAATAGTTCACAGTTCACATATGACAGTAGAGTAACAGCTGAATGTTTCATTAATTACAAGTGTCCCACCATATGAGCATATATCTTACATTGTCTTCCTGTGTAAATGTGCAAAAAATAACTTCAAACAACTTTCCCGTTTACATTATTTAAAAATGTCAATGCTTTTAAAGTTATTTTTATAATTTGTTATTTGAATATTGTAAAATAGTTTTCTTTCACTGTGCAAAAATGTTTTTGATTTTACAATGCCTTTAATGGTTGTTTTTATATATTTATTTTTATAATCACATGCAAATTTGTATAGTTGTCATCAGCAATCAGTCAATCTTGACTGAAGCACTGCATATAGTTAATCTTTATGAGCTGTGACTTGTGATTCTAACAATTTTAAAGGAACAGTAAAGCAACAGTGTTGCCCTGCACTGGGAAAACTGATCTGTTTGCTTCAGAAACACTACTATAGTTGATATAAACAATCGGCTGTGTAGCAATGACGGAAATTGAAAAAAGTCTATATGGCACAGTTTAAATGGTGGATAACAGATAACATAATTATGTTCTACAGAGCTTATCTGCTGTGTAACCTGAGCCTTTTCTCCATTAAATGGCTGCCCCCATTGCTACACAGCAGCTTATTTATATAAACAATAGTAGTGTTTCTGTTGCAAACACACCAGTTTTACCAGTGCAGGGCAACACTGCATTATAATTGTATTATTAACACTTTTTTGATGTTACTGTTCTTTTAAAACACATTTCTATGGCATTTTTATTACTCCCTTTCATTTAATATACAAAAAAAAAATGTTTTCGTAATGCTTTAACCCTTTCCCTGCCAGCCGTTTTGTACTAGATGCGAACATCTACTGCCAAGCAGTTTATAGATATTTTGCACTCTTTCACTTTAAGGTGCCTTCCTGGGGCGGTCTTTTAGTTTACCCAGGAAAACAATATATTGTTTTTTTCAGGACAACCTGAACTTTCAAAATATGCAAGAATTTTGGTGTAATTCTACTTCTGTAAAAAAATATAGGCTTCTAAGTGTCCAATAAAATGAAAAAAATCATGTTTCACAAAGAACAATCACATATATCAGAAACATTATTTACTTTATGTATGAGAACACAGCTGATTTGGAAAGGTCTATGTCTCCTGAACGCGGCAATACCAAATATATATAATTTTATGGAGATTTCTCACTTGTATAGATCAAAATCTACAAGCAGTACACTAGCAAATGTACAAAGCACCGCTCCCCAAACGGCATACTTCTGATTTCAAGGCAAAACATTCCACTAACAGTAGGTTTACCCTAGAAAACTACCCATTATTAGAAAGAACAGATTCTGGTGAATCAAAAATGGGTAAACATATCGTTGTACTCCAAACTACCAAGTTGCAATTGTTTCCTAAAGTTATAATGTTTTATAGAAATTGGTGAATTTTTTGAAAAATTACCTCAAAGCTTCCAATCTACATAATCGCATCTCCCACACATCATTAGGTATCAATGTAAAACACCCCAAATATGAAAGCCTGGGGTCCACTGAACAGTTTGATGCCCAATATGTATAGGTGTACCCAAGCATGTGACATATAGGGGCCCTAAAATGTAGACACCTCATTTGAGCTATCAGTTCTGTAATTCCAGATACTGCAAAATCAACACATTTGCATCGTTTTGGGGTGGGGTAAAAGTAAAAAAAATAAGTTCACCCCACAAAACCATATATTTTCGGAAAGTACACATTCCCACAAATCTAAATTGGGTATGCATGTCTTTGTACTCCAAAGTACCAAGCCGCAAACCATTCCTAAATTTGGTGATTTTGGTGATATTTCCAAAAATCACCTCAAAATTTCTACCCTGCAGCATCGTATTACCCACATATTTTTAGGTATCAAGAGAAATCACCCCAAATATGAAAGCCTAGGGTCCTCTAAACAGTTTGATGCCCAATATGATTAGGTGTACCCAAGCACGTGCCATACAGGGGCCCCAAAAGGAAGACCCCCATATGGTCTGTAATTTCAGGTACTGCAAAATCAACACATTTACATCGTTTTGGGGGGGTCAAAAGTAGAAAAAAGTAAGTTCACCCCAGAAAACCATATATTTTCGGGAAGTACACATTCCCACGAATCTAAATTGGGTATGCATGTCTTTGTACTCCAAAGTACCAAGCCGCAAACCATTCCTAAATTTGGTGATTTTGGTGATATTTCCAAAAATCACCTCAAAATTTCTACCCTGCAGCATCGTATTACCCACATACTTTTAGGTATCAAGAGAAATCACCCCAAATATGAAAGCCTAGGGTCCTCTGAACAGTTTGATGCCCAATATGTATAGGTGTACCCAAGCACGTGGCATACAGGGGCCCCAAAAGGAAGACCCCCATATGTTCTGTCATTTCAGGTACAGCAAAATCAACACATTTACATCGTTTTGGGGGGTCAAAAGTAGAAAAAAGTAAGTTCACCCCAGAAAACCATATATTTTCGGAAAGTACACATTCCCACGAATCTAAATTGGGTATGCATGTCTTTGTACTCCAAAGTACCAAGCCGCAAACCATTCCTAAATCTGGTGATTTTGGTGATATTTCCAAAAATCACCTCAAAATTTCTACCCTGCAGCATCGTATTACCCACATACTTTTAGGTATCAAGAGAAATCACCCCAAATATGAAAGCCTAGGGTCCTCTGAACAGTTTGATGCCCAATATGTATAGGTGTACCCAAGCACGTGGCATACAGGGGCCCCAAAAGGAAGACCCCCATATGGTCTGTCATTTCAGGTACAGCAAAATCAACACATTTACATCGTTTTGGGGGGTCAAAAGTAGAAAAAAGTAAGTTCACCCCAGAAAACCATATATTTTCGGAAAGTACACATTCCCACGAATCTAAATTGGGTATGCATGTCTTTGTACTCCAAAGTACCAAGCTGCAAACCATTCCTAAATCTGGTGATTTTGGTGATATTTCCAAAAATCACCTCAAAATTTCTACCCTGCAGCATCGTATTACCCACATACTTTTAGGTATCAAGAGAAATCACCCCAAATATGAAAGCCTAGGGTCCTCTGAACAGTTTGATGCCCAATATGTATAGGTGTACCCAAGCACGTGGCATACAGGGGCCCCAAAAGGAAGACCCCCATATGGTCTGTCATTTCAGGTACAGCAAAATCAACACATTTACATCGTTTTGGGGGGGTCAAAAGTAGAAAAAAGTAAGTTCACCCCAGAAAACCATATATTTTCGGGAAGTACACATTCCCACGAATCTAAATTGGGTATGTATGTCTTTGTACTCCAAAGTACCAAGCCGCAAACCATTCCTAAATCTGGTGATTTTGGTGATATTTCCAAAAATCACCTCAAAATTTCTACCCTGCAGCATCGTATTACCCACATACTTTTAGGTATCAAGAGAAATCACCCCAAATATGAAAGCCTAGGGTCCTCTGAACAGTTTGATGCCCAATATGTATAGGTGTACCCAAGCACGTGGCATACAGGGGCCCCAAAAGGAAGACCCCCATATGGTCTGTCATTTCAGGTACAGCAAAATCAACACATTTACATCGTTTTGGGGGGTCAAAAGTAGAAAAAAGTAAGTTCACCCCAGAAAACCATATATTTTCGGAAAGTACACATTCCCACGAATCTAAATTGGGTATGCATGTCTTTGTACTCCAAAGTACCAAGCCGCAAACCATTCCTAAATCTGGTGATTTTGGTGATATTTCCAAAGATCACCTCAAAATTTCTACCCTGCAGCATCGTATTACCCACATACTTTTAGGTATCAAGAGAAATCACCCCAAATATGAAAGCCTAGGGTCCTCTGAACAGTTTGATGCCCAATATGTATAGGTGTACCCAAGCACGTGGCATACAGGGGCCCCAAAAGGAAGACCCCCATATGTTCTGTCATTTCAGGTACAGCAAAATCAACACATTTACATCGTTTTGGGGGGTCAAAAGTAGAAAAAAGTAAGTTCACCCCAGAAAACCATATATTTTCGGAAAGTACACATTCCCACAAATCTAAATTGGGTATGCATGTCTTTGTACTCCAAAGTACCAAGCCGCAAACCATTCCTAAATTTGGTGATTTTGGTGATATTTCCAAAAATCACCTCAAAATTTCTACCCTGCAGCATCGTATTACCCACATACTTTTAGGTATCAAGAGAAATCACCCCAAATATGAAAGCCTAGGGTCCTCTGAACAGTTTGATGCCCAATATGTATAGGTGTACCCAAGCACGTGGCATACAGGGGCCCAAAAAGGAAGACCCCCATATGGTCTGTCATCTCAGGTACAGCAAAATCAACACATTTACATCGTTTTGGGGGGGGTCAAAAGTAGAAAAAAGTAAGTTCACCCCAGAAAACCATATATTTTCGGGAAGTACACATTCCCATGAATCTAAATTGGGTATGCATGTCTTTGTACTCCAAAGTACCAAGCCGCAAACCATTCCTAAATTTGGTGATTTTGGTGATATTTCCAAAAATCACCTCAAAATTTCTACCCTGCAGCATCGTATTACCCACATACTTTTAGGTATCAAGAGAAATCACCCCAAATATGAAAGCCTAGGGTCCTCTGAACAGTTTGATGCCCAATATGTATAGGTGTACCCAAGCACGTGGCATACAGGGGCCCCAAAAGGAAGACCCCCATATGGTCTGTCATTTCAGGTACAGCAAAATCAACACATTTACATCGTTTTGGGGGGTCAAAAGTAGAAAAAAGTAAGTTCACCCCAGAAAACCATATATTTTCGGAAAGTACACATTCCCACGAATCTAAATTGGGAATGCATGTCTTTGTACTCCAAAGTACCAAGCCGCAAACCATTCCTAAATTTGGTGATTTTGGTGATATTTCCAAAAATCACCTCAAAATTTCTACCCTGGAGCATCGTATTACCCACATACTTTTATGTATCAAGAGAAATCACCCCAAATATGAAAGCCTAGAGTCCTCTGAACAGTTTGATGCCCAATATGTATAGGTGTACCCAAGCACGTGGCATACAGGGGCCCCAAAAGGAAGACCCCCATTTGGTCTATCATTTCAGATACTGCAAAATCGACACATTTACATTTTGTGGGGGGGGACAAAAGTAGAAAAAAGTACGTTCACCCCAGAAAACCATATATTTTCGTAAAGTACACATTCTCCTGAATCCAAATTGGGTATGCATGTCTTTCTACTCCAAAGTACCAAGCCGCAAACCATTCCTAAATTTGGTGATTTTGGTGATATTTCCAAAAATCACCTCAAAATTTCTACCCTGCAGCATCGTATTACCCACATACTTTTAGGTATCAAGAGAAATCACCCCAAATATGAAAGCCTAGGGTCCTCTGAACAGTTTGATGCCCAATATGTATAGGTGTACCCAAGCACGTGGCATACAGGGGCCCCAAAAGGAAGACCCCCATATGGTCTGTCATTTCAGGTACAGCAAAATCAACACATTTACATCGTTTTGGGGGGGGTCAAAAGTAGAAAAAAGTAAGTTCACACCAGAAAACCATATATTTTCAGAAAGTACACATTTCCACAAATCTAAATTGGGTATGCATGTCTTTGTACTCCAAAGTACCAAGCCGCAAACCATTCCTAAATTTGGTGATTTTGGTGATATTTCCAAAAATCACCTCAAAATTTCTACCCTGCAGCATCGTATTACCCACATACTTTTAGGTATCAAGAGAAATCACCCCAAATATGAAAGCCTAGGGTCCTCTGAACAGTTTGATGCCCAATATGTATAGGTGTACCCAAGCACGTGGCATACAGGGGCCCCAAAAGGAAGACCCCCATATGGTCTGTCATTTCAGGTACAGCAAAATCAACACATTTACATCGTTTTGGGGGGGTCAAAAGTAGAAAAAAGTAAGTTCACCCCAGAAAACCATATATTTTCGGAAAGTACACATTCCCACAAATCTAAATTGGGTATGCATGTCTTTGTACTCCAAAGTACCAAGCCGCAAACCATTCCTAAATTTGGTGATTTTGGTGATATTTCCAAAAATCACCTCAAAATTTCTACCCTGCAGCATCGTATTACCCACATACTTTTAGATATCAAGACAAATCACCCCAAATATGAAAGCCTAGGGTCCTCTGAACAGTTTGATGCCCAATATGTATAGGTGTACCCAAGCACGTGGCATACAGGGGCCCCAAAAGGAAGACCCCCATATGGTCTGTCATTTCAGGTACAGCAAAATCAACACATTTACATCGTTTTGGGGGGGTCAAAAGTAGAAAAAAGTAAGTTCACCCCAGAAAACCATATATTTTCGGGAAGTACACATTCCCACGAATCTAAATTGGGTATGCATGTCTTTGTACTCCAAAGTACCAAGTCGCAAGCCTTTCCTAAATTTGGCGATAAAAGCAACGGTTTTTACATTTCTGTAAATCGCCTAAAAATATTGCAATTGGCCGCATTTATCTCACCCAACTTCTTACATACAATTGTAAAACACCATAAATACTGATGCCAAGGGTCTACTGAACAGTTTTATGCCCAATATGCATTGATATACCAAGGCAGCTGGCATGTGCGGACCCCAAATGTAAATAGTGAATATGAGTTTTCTCTGCTGCCGATTCGCCTTCTGTAAACATAGACTCTTGACTTCATATTATGTGCCTCAAGACCCTCCTAACAGCAAAGACCCCCCAAAACCATATGTTTTTGGAAAGTACACATTCTGACGAAAACAACCAAGATAAAGACGTCTTTCTACAGCAAAGTACCAAACTTCAAAACTTTTATAAACATAGAGATTTTTACATTTCTGAAAATCGCCTAAAAATGTTGAAGTATGCCACATTTATCTCACACAATGTTTTACGTACAAAGAAAAATCACCCCAAATATGGACATCAGAGGTCTACTGAATAGTTTGATGCCCAATATGCATAGATTTACCAAAGTATATGGTGTGTACGGCCCCAAATGAAACATGTGCATATGAATTTTCACGCTGGCCAACTAAGCTGCTGAAAAGAGAACCCCAACTGTGCGTTATGTGCCGTAAGACCCCCAAACTGTAAAAAGACCCCAGAAAACAGTATATTTTTGGAAAGCATATATCCTGACGGATCAATCTAAGTAAAATAATATACCAAAGCACCAAACAGCAAAACTATACTAAAGATACATAAGGGACAATAATGCAGGGATAAAATTGCAATAAAACCACAAAAATTGTGCAAATCAATGAAATAACAAAATAACTGCACCAACAGCGTAATTAGTGGCCGAAATCGATTATCCAATAGTCACGCTGCTGAAATAAACAGTTTTTATGGGTAAAAAAAACACAAATTGGTGAAATGAAAAAGTAAAAAAAATAAAATGTGTATACATGTGTGTACACTTCCAAGAATTGTGTGACAGTGTATAAGTGTGTATAAGTGTGTATATAAGTCCATATAAGTGTATATAAATGCATATAAGTGCATATAAGTGGAAAATGAAAAATTAAAAAAAAACGGTTTTTTTTTTTTACTAAAATATGTGTGTATGTGTGTATAATGTAGGTAGGTGTATGTAAGTGTGTAAAATAAAGGCCACTTACCGTTTTTGGCTGAGCTGGAGAAGAGAGAGAAGCAGATCTGCAGATTCACAGCAAGCAGGAAGTGTGTGGGCGTCGCTGGAACACGAGGTGAGCAGGAGGAAGCAGAGCAGCAAGGCAGACACGCGATTTGCTGTGTCTGCCTCTTTTACATAGTTACATAGTTACATAGTTAAATTGGGTTGAAAAAAGACAAAGTCCATCAAGTTCAACCCCTCCAAATGAAAACCCATCATCCATACACACACCCCTCCCTACTTTTAATTAAAATTCTTTATACCCATACCTATACTAACTATAGAGTTTAGTATCACAATAGCCTTGGATATTATGTCTGTCCAAAAAATCATCCAAGTCATTCTTAAAGGCATTAACTGAATCAGCCATCACAACATCACCCGGCAGTGCATTCCACAACCTCACTGTCCTGACTGTGAAGAACCCTCTACGTTGCTTCAAATGAAAGTTCTTTTCTTCTAGTCTAAAGGGGTGGCCTCTGGTACGGTGATCCACTTTATGGGTAAAAAGGTCCCCTGCCATTTGTCTATAATGTCCTCTAATGTACTTGTAAAGTGTAATCATGTCCCCTCGCAAGCGCCTTTTTTCCAGAGAAAACAACCCCAACCTTGACAGTCTACCCTCATAATTTAAGTCTTCCGTCCCTCTAACCAATTTAGTTGCACGTCTCTGCACTCTCTCCAGCTCATTTATATCCCTCTTAAGGACTGGAGTCCAAAACTGAACTGCATACTCCAGATGAGGCCTCACCAAGGACCTATAAAGAGGCATAATTATGTTTTCATCCCTTGAGTTAATGCCCTTTTTTATGCAAGACAGAACTTTATTTGCTTTAGTAGCCACAGAATGACACTGCCCAGAATTAGACAATGTGTTATCTACAAAGACCCCTAGATCCTTTTCATTTAAGGAAACTCCCAACACACTGCCATTTAGTGTATAACTTGCATTTATATTATTTTTGCCAAAGTGCATAACCTTGCATTTATCAACGTTGAACCTCATTTTCCAGTTTGCTGCCCAGTTTTCCAGTTTAGACAGATCACTTTGCAAAGTGGCAGCATCCTGCATGGAACCTATAGTTCTGCACAATTTAGTATCATCTGCAAAAATAGAAACAGTACTTTCAATGCCCACCTCCAGATCATTAATAAACAAGTTGAAAAGCAAGGGACCTAGTACAGAGCCCTGCGGTACTCCACTAACAACACTGGTCCAATTAGAAAATGTTCCATTTACCACCACTCTTTGTAGTCTATCTTTTAGCCAGTTCTCTATCCAGGTACAAATACTATGTTCCAGGCCAACATTCCTTAATTTAACCAGTAACCTTTTGTGTGGCACTGTATCAAATGCTTTAGCAAAGTCTAAGTAAATCACATCCACTGCCATCCCAGAATCGAGGTCTCTACTTACATTCTCGTAAAAAGAAATTAAGTTAGTCTGGCAAGATCTATTACGCATAAAACCATGCTGGCACAAACTCATAGTATTATGATTTGCTATGAAGTCCAGTATCTTATCCTTTATTAACCCTTCGAAAAGCTTTCCTAATACTGACGTCAGACTAACTGGCCTATAGTTTTGAGGCTGAGAACGGGATCCTTTTTTGAATAGAGGCACCACATTAGCAATTCGCCAGTCTCTCGGCACAATGCCAGATCTCAATGAATCCTGAAAAATTAAGTAAAGAGGTTTGGCAATCACAGAGCTAAGCTCGCTAATTACCCTGGGATGAATACCATCTGGCCCTGGACCTTTGTTAATCTTAACATGTTCAAGTCTCTTTTGAATTTCTTCATGTGTGAACCATGCATCATTAGTTGTATTACTATAATTGGGAGTGTTAAGAAGGAAACCTTCACTTACTGGTTCTTCATTTGTGTACACAGATGAAAAATACGAGTTCAGAATCTGCGCTTTTATTTTGTTTTCATCAACCAGCTGACCCCCCTCTGATAGTAAGGGTCCCACCCCTTCCTGCTTCATTTTTTTACTATTGACATATTTAAAAAATAATTTTGGATTTTTTTTACTGCTTGCTGCAATATCCTTTTCTATAGCAATTTTAGCTTGCCTTATAGCTTCTTTGCATGATTTATTGGCCTCCTTGTACCTTATAAATGTTTCGGCTGTACCAGCTAACTTGAAAGCCTTAAAAGCACGTCTTTTCTTACCCACCTCAACACCAACGCTTCTATTGAACCAAAAAGGTTTTGCTTTGCAACGACGTTCCTTGCTTACAAGTGGAATATACTGACAAGTATATTTATTAAGCAGCATTTTAAAGACTTCCCATTTTTGTTCTGTGTTTAACCCAGTGAAAAGCATTTCCCACTTAATATGTTGCAGAGATGCCCTTATACTGTCAAAGTTTGCACGTCTGAAATTTAGTGTTTTAGTTACTCCCTTATAGAATTGCTTCTGCAACAGAATCTCAAAGGAGACCATGTTATGATCACTATTCCCTAAATGCTCACCCACACAAATGTTAGAGATGAGTTCAGTATTGTTAGTTATTACAAGGTCCAAAAGAGAGTTATTCCTAGTAGGTTCTTGAACGAGCTGGAATAAAAAGTTGTCATTCAGCATATTTACAAACCTACTAGCTTTTTCTGTCTTTAGGTCGGCCCTGCGACAATCCTGTCGCAGGACCGACATGACAGCCCCCCAGCCTCGTTGCCCAGGGGGCTGTCAATGCTGCTAAACCTCTGCAGAGGCGGCTAAAGCCGCTGATGCAGAGTACAGCATGTAAAACTGCAAGCACGTACAATGTACGTGCTTGGCAGTTAAAGCCCTTGCCTGCCAGAACGTACGGTGTACGTGCTTGGCAGGCAAAGGGTTAAGAGCTCATAAATATAGTACATGGCACTGTCAAAGGTCGAGTTGTTTTTAACCAGAAAAATTCGAGTTTTCAAGGGTATTTTTCAGTCAAAACTCAAATTTTCGGGTTAAAAAACCCTCAAATTTAAATTTTTTGAGATTTATTATATCCTGAGGCTGGAAATAGCTCGAATCCAAAAATACACCATTTAAAACCTGTCAAAGTCATGTAGAAGTCAATGGCAGACGTCCCTTCAACCATCTGAAGATGTTAATAGCATTCATTAACAGTGATTCAAGTTTTTTTCGCCGAAAATTCGATTAATTCGAGTTTGTTAACCCCGAATTCACCGATTCTAATTTTACATTCGAGTTTTTTCTTAAATTAGAAACCATTCGAGTTGTGAGCTCATTCAATGAGCCTATGATTAAGTGTCCTTGGGTGACACTTCTGGCTAGAACTCTCTGACACTCTCAGTCCAGTTTGAGTTGAATTCTAAAGTCATCCCTGTTGATTTTTTCAAATTAGATGTTCTTTTGTATTGTCAGGCAACAAGGACTCATCTCTGATACTATTAGGGAATTGTCTCTCATTTACACTCCTACACATTCTAATTATCAATTTATCTCTCAATCAAATTTCATCTTGGGGTTCTTACCGCTTCCATCTTTTCCTGCCCAAGCTATTGATTCCTTGTCTGTGGCCTCTACAAATTTACAAGTTTAGCTTGTCTGTTGATTAGAAGACTAGACGTGTTCTATAATAAAAAAAAATCAGCAGAAACCCCTATGCCCTAGGACCACTCCTAGCAAAAAGAATCCCAAGGAACACAGGGCAAGAAAGCTGCCTTGCGTGTTTATTGCGAAATGCATTGTTTCAGGGTCACGCCCCTTTCTCAAGCATGAGAGGGGATTGACCCTGAAACGATGCATTTCGCAATAAACACGCATGGCAGTTTGCTTGCATTGACCCTGTGTGCCTTGGGATTCTTTTGGCTAGAATGTTTGAGATGCGGCCGATCCTCTACCTTTGTGCACCAGGTATCATTCTGCTAATTATAGGATGGTGTGCAGAAGCCAAAGTTGAATTACCAGGATCATTCCTCCTATAGCCAAAGAGTGCATCCAAAACTATCTAAAGTGAGCATTTATTTAGCCAGTTTCTTCTTTTTTTTGTGGAAAAAAGGATGGAGGCCCACAACCTTGCAAAGAATATAGAGAACTACAAATATTA
Organism: Xenopus petersii; assembly: GCA_038501925.1. Classification (NCBI taxonomy): domain Eukaryota; kingdom Metazoa; phylum Chordata; class Amphibia; order Anura; family Pipidae; genus Xenopus; species Xenopus petersii. Next base: position 36,716,266 of record CM076672.1, on the reverse strand, counting down.
TAATCACAAATCATTATCCTCTTACCTTCATCTCTATACTTTTTGATTGGCTAAAAGTATCAATGGATTTATTCAAGATCACGCTACATGTGGTCTCTAATCTACTCAGGATCCATGAGGGCAATTTATGGATGCTGGCCTTTGACAACAAGAATAGACATTATGAGCACCCAGGGATGCTGTTTTAGCCATGCAATCCCTTGCGTGTATTCCAAGTATTTGTTAATGATCTTTTAAGAAACATCCTAGGGCACTATGGGATGTCATCAGCATGGAGGTAAATAAACAAAGACTTGCATTAGAAAAACCTACTACCTGCAATGTTGCAAATATCAGTATAACTGAAGAAAAAGAAAAATAGAAAGAGAGAAAATAGTAAAAACATTTTAATATACAAAATATCCCCATCCCTTTCTCTCATTTCATAACAAGCTATACAAATTATAGCCACAGGACTCAAAAATACATATTTATATACAGTGTGTATTTTAATACGGGCCAGCATAACCAAGCAAATTTGAAAACAACTGCAAATATTTATGTATTTGGAGTGTTTCTAAATTTGATGATTTTTTTAAAAATCTGTTACATAATTCCATGATGTGTACAGTACCATTTTGTCTAAGGTATTTGCCTTTACTGGTCTTGTGTATGTAAATACTCCATGGCCATGGGGTTAAAGAAAAATCAAATTCATACTAATATAATACAGGCATGTATACAGAAATAAAACTTCCTTAAAGGGAACGGCTCTAACATTGTGGGTTATAATATTATAAATCTGCCAGTTTTATGATAACATAAATTAAACTCATGTTCACTTACTTTAAACTTCTCTGTTCTGTTAAATCTGAATTTCCTTATTGGCATATTAATACGTAAAGGTCTTGCTTTCTTGATGTTGTGATGATTGATAGTTTAAAAAGAACAATTCACTGATTGAAGTGTGCTCTAAGTAAGGTGTAAATGAGTCCATAGTGACTATTTGGATGAAACTCCAGAAAAGATCACTTTATTTGCCTCATAATAATGTGCAAATTATTCCAATTGAATAACGTAAGCAGAATTTAAAGATATAAATCATACTAATTCACATCTAGGGGTCAATTCTGTATGTTTTATAGCACTCACAGAACTTTAATTTACAGAGTTTTGGAACATTACCAATCCCAATGGCACCACTAAACTTACCAAATGGAACATTTAACCATATTAATTATAAAATTATCATATATCTGTGATTCTCGTGTAAGCAGTTATGTTAGTAAAATTAATGCAACCATGCATTTGAATACTAAGCTACTCAACAAAGTTCTATTCCAAAGTCCTGTAAGAAACAGATATAACAGAAAGAAGATATCAATGAAGTAATTCAGTTGTTAACATAAACTAAATATAAAATTGTTCCTAGGCCAGCAAATAATCTAAAGCTGGCCACAGACGCAAAGATCCGATCGTACAAATCAATGTAAGGTTGGACTTTCCCATCTCCCGACTTGCCACTAACCATTCGGATCAAAGTCTTACCATTCCACCAAATAAAGTACACTGTAGAGATGCCACATGCTATTGAGGGGGATTCCCCTGATGTCTAACCTATATATTAGACCACACCGCACAATGTTAGTGCTCTTGCAGCTCCTCCAATTCCTGGGACCAACCTGATCCTCTGTTTTTTTCCTGAGTGGTTTATCTACTGTTCCTAAATACCGCCATTAAAATTATTGGTGTGGTGACATGCTAACTAGACTAAGGGGCCTATTTACTTAGCTCGAGTGAATTAATAGGAGTGTTGGGAAAGAATAAAAAAAACCGTAGAATTTCGAATGATTTTTTTGGCTACTTCGACCATCGAATGGGCTACTTCAACCTACAACTTCGACTTTGAAGCAAACAATTCGAATAAAAATAGTTTGTCTATTTGACCATTCGATAGTACTGTCTCTTTTAAAAAAAAACTTCGACCCCCTAGTTTGCCACCTAAAACCTACCGAAGTCAATGTTAGCCTATGGGGAAGTTCCCCATAGGTCTTCTAAGTATTTTTTGGTCGAAGAAAAATCGTTCGATCGATGGATTAAAATCCTTTGAATCAAAGGGGCGCATGCGCAACATGGAGTGAGGACGTGTTTCTCTGCCGCTCCGCAGTCACGGGCCACGTATTCCCCGACTATTTGCTTCAATCGGATAACCTCCGCTCGGGGACCCTTAATATAATTACCCAGCATCATGGGGAAGAAGCGGAACCGCAAACAGGCAGGAACGCTGACGCCATACCTACACAAATCCTCCGCGTCGACCAGGTCACGGAGGCCTCAAGATGGTGGCGCAGATTCGGACTCGGAGCGCGCTCCTCTAGATGGATCCCCTAGGGGCCCGCAAGGAACGTCACCACCGCTGCGCAGATCTGCAGCCGCTGATACAACACGTAGAGACAGGCACAGTGGAGAGGAACTACTCCATGATCGCAGGTTAGTGGCAAGTCCTGCCTCAGGCCGTGCATATGGGGTACCCACTCAGCATTCTTACAAGACCCCTGAGAAGGTGTGAAATGCAGAGGTCGATAGTAAGGATGACGAATTAGACATGGATCACTCCTCAGCCTCTAGCTCTCCATTGGGGGGTACATTACAGCCTCAACCACTACCTAAACGCATTTCCACAGGGAGGGTCTCCAGGCCCAACGAGGGCAGCATGGCCCCAGATACAGATCCCTGCTCCCCTTCTCGACCTCTCACCCCTGACAATTGGATGGGTCAACCCCACGATATAAACAAAGAACCTCTCGTCTCTACTCCTGTTACAGCTGACATATTGGCGCAACAATTATCGGCCCTACATAATTCATTGTCTGCAGCCATAACTGGTGCTGTTAGGGACGCGGTACAGGAGTTCAAGACGCAACTACATTCTCTGGGCCAACGCGTAGACAAGCTAGAAACTATCTCGGACAACTTAATCTTGCGGCATAACTCACTAGAGGATGATCAACTCACATTACAAGATGAAGTAGCCAACCTTAAATCACAATGTGAAGACCTAGAAAATAGAAACCGCAGGCAAAACCTCCGTATACGAGGTGTCTCAGAGAGCATTTTACCAAAAGATATCAGGCAATACCTTCGAGCCTTGTTCTCTACACTTTGCCCAGATTTGCCTGTAGAAGCTTGGAGATTTGACAGGGCACACAGAGCATTGGGGCCAAAAAACCCCGGTCAATCATCACCCAGAGATATCGTGGTATGTTGTCATTACTTCGAAAGCAAAGAGAAAGTCCTCATGGTCACACGAAAATCAACGTATATTGATTTTCAAGGGATGAAGCTACAAATCTACAATGACATCTCCCCTATTACGTTGGCTAAAAGGAGGGCTTTTAGGCCACTTACGCAACATCTTCGAGCTCATAACACCCCATATCGATGGGGGTTTCCCTTCAAGCTTATTGTCTCCATGAAAGGCCAACAGCATGTCCTAACTGATCTACGAAACGGAGACAAATTTTTGAGAGAGCTTGGCATATCATCTTTACCAACCGTCAGGGATGGTTCTTCCTCACAAGCTCCCCGAATGACTCCGGAATGGGATACAGTCGGCCCGTCACGGGTACGATCACCGCAGAAACCTCCGCAAGGTCCAATTCCACCTACTTGAGATGTAAAAGGAGTTTTGGAGAGAATAGATTTGGATATCAAGGGTTGGCAGGGCTCCATCAGGACACCCTTCTTCGATATTTGCTTCCAACAGGCCCTGACTGCGGAGGGTCAGGCCTTTCACATTCCTTTTTTGCAGGGACGCTTCCACCGACATTGGTCCTCTGATGAGGTACACCTATAATGTCTCAGGTTACTACTTTTTTTTTGGTAACACTACTGTTTGTACATATATGGATCTTAGTTCGGTTGGTTTTGAATTCTTTTTTTTTTTTTTTTTTGTACCCCTTTTTTTCCATTCTAGTGGCTTTTCTGATCTATGTTTGGGAAGGAGCTCTATGGTACTTACACTGCCAATGACATTGGTCTTGGGTTTTTGTTTTTTTATTTCCTTTACCTGCTTTTTTTGGGATGCCCAATGGAAATGTTCTTCATGTTCTTCTTACCAGGCAGTTCGCTACAGGCCTTGTTCCAGTTTTTTGGGTTGGGTTGTCAAGCAGCTGTTGGGGCTTTTTTCGAGTCCTCAGCACTACCCCAAGCTCTAAACTACACGCGAAGCTGCTGATTACCTTGGTTGTTGGGACACAAGGTTATTTTAGGTTCATCTCTGTGCGGTTAATCTTGAGCATAATTGTCATGAATATTAAGCTAATGTGTTTTGTTTGTTATGTTGTCTTATTGCCAACGTATGAGCCCTATAGACTAGCTTTCTTCAATATAACATCAAGATGGTCCGCCTAATATCTTTAAATGTTAAAGGACTGAATAGTCCACGGAAAAGAACTCTGGCTCTTAAAGAAATCCAAAGATTTAGGGCGGACATCGCTTTCCTCCAGGAAACCCATTTTAAGGCTTCGGATAATTATAGACTTAAATCCCACATATACACGAGAATCTATCAGGCTTCTGGACCCCACAAAAAAGCAGGTGTCATGATTCTGATCCACAAAGATTGTCCCTTCTCAGTGTCAAAGCAGATAACTGATCCGCTAGGCCACTACCTTCTCCTGCAGGGCTCCTACGTTGGCACTCCAATTACATTACTAAATGTTTATATTCCTAATGTTAAGCAGATACGCATGGTTGTAAAACCCTGGCTTTAACTAACAAATACTTTTCCTCGACTTTGATAGTGGGGGGCGATTACAACTTGGTTTTCTCCGAGACCCTAGATAGGGATACCCCTCCCTCATGCACTTCCCAGGTTCCACGACAAGCTAAGCAATTCCGGTCAGTCATCAGGTCCCATGCCCTATTTGACCCTTGGCGTATTAATAATCCCCGGGATAAACGCTTCACATTTTATTCCTCTCCTCACCAGACGTCTATGCGGTTAGACTATTTTTTTGTTTCCCAGAATTGTTTGAAATACCCTGTTACTTCCTCTATCCAAGCAATCTCATGGTCTGATAATGCCCCCATAACACTGACAGTTCAAATTCCTCCGAGGCTGCAGAGGCAAACACATTGGAGAATAAATGAGACAATTTTGAATGACGTTAATTCGAGGGAGACTATTGGGAACTCCCTGAAGGAATTTTTCACACAAAACAAGGGATCAATAGATTCATTAGCTATAACATGGGAAGCTCACAAGGCAGTCCTTCGGGGCCAAATCATGTCACTCTCCGCTACTAAGAAACACAATAAGAGACAGGAGACATATAAGATTGAAAGCAATCTCCGTACTCTTGAGACAGAATACTCTTGTAACCCTGACCCTAACCTAGCGCAGGAGATCCAGAAGTTACGCTCCTCATTAAAACAAATAGCGACCCAACATGCTGAGAGGACGTTGATCTGGTCAAAACGGAAATATTATCAGATGGGGAACAAAGCCCATACTATACTAGCAAACCAACTACGGCAACGCATCAGACAATCCCAAATTCTGACGATTCAATCTGATAAAGGGGGGGCCACCCATAATCCTACTGAAATCTCGCAAACCTTTCATTCATACTACTCAATACTCTATAACTTATTCCCAACACCCAACCACACCAATACCCTGAACAACAGGCATATAGCCCAATTCCTGGAGGGATGCCACTTACCCACATTAACTGAGGAGGAACTAGAAAATCTTAACAGCGCAATTACCCAAGATGAAGTAACTACTGTACTGAAATCACTCCCGCTCCACAAATCCCCGGGACCCGATGGGTTCTCTAAAATATACTATAAGACTTTTCAGGCAACTCTTGCCCCCATACTGACGGAATTGTATAATACTTTCTTACAGGGGAAAGAAAAAATCCCGGACACAATGCTTGCCTCTTACTTAACGGTCTTGCCAAAAGAGGGTAAAGATCCCTCGTTATGTGGGAATTACAGACCCATAGCACTGCTAAACAGTGACTTAAAAATTTTCACTAAAATACTAGCTCAAAGACTGACCCCACTTATGCCTAGACTGATTAATCCTGACCAAGTGGGCTTCGTGATAGGCAGGCAGGCGGGAGACAACACACGTAGAGCGATAGATTTAATAGATACTATTCAAACTCAGGGCATCCCTTCGGTCCTATTGAGCTTAGATGCGGAGAAAGCCTTTGACAGGCTGGATTGGACTTATATGACCCAATTATTACAGCACATAGGCTTTCAGGGTCCTTTTTTACAGGCAATCAGCTTGCTATACTCGACCCCCTCAGCTTATTTAAAGTTAAATGGAGACATTGGTAAACCTATCCACATCAGGAATGGAACGAGGCAGGGATGTCCCCTCTCCCCCTTACTTTACGCTCTCAGTATAGAGCCTTTGGCGGCAAAAATAAGGGAACACCCAGATATTGCCGGAATATCAGTGGGCTTTGACATGTATAAAATATCGCTCTTTGCATACGATGTCCTCCTAACACTTGGTAATCCCCAGGTTTCCTTACCCAATCTTCATAACACCCTATCGGATTATAGTAAAATAGCAGGATATAAAATAAATTGGGCAAAATCAGAAGCTCTCTTGTTTCACACAGAGGGTAATATACGGATGGCACTGCAAACGAGTTTTCCATACAAGTGGCAAACATCCTATATAAACTACTTGGGGGTCAAATTAACACCTCATTACCACCAATTGTTCCGGGCAAATTTCTCTCCTATGGTGCAACAAATTACAAAAGATTTGCAGGATTGGAAACAGCATCACATCTCCTGGCTCGGGCGTATTACAGCTGTTAAAATGAACGTACTCCCCAAGCTGCTATATCTGTTTGAAACTATCCCGCTCCAAATCCCACTGTCTCAACTGGGACATATACAAAAGCTGATATTTAAGTTTATCTGGGGCTCGATGAAAGCTAGAGTTCCACGTTCAGTACTCATGGCTGGGAGGAACCAGGGTGGTCTCGCTGTGCCTGATATTGGAAAATACTATGAGGCTTCACATTTACGCCAAACCCTGGCATGGCTACAAGCTTCTCCACCCACTAAATGGGCCCAATTAGAAGCCACTTGGTTATCTCCCTTTCATATTAGTAACTTGATTTTACCGGATAGACCCAAGATACAACTTCCTAGTTTGGCTCCGAAACCTATGAAATTTACCTACAATATCTGGAGGCAGTGCCAAAGAAAATATGGGATTAGCAAACATCCGTCGGCCCTAACAATACTTCGGGGGAACCCAGATTTCCAACCTGGACAGACACAATCATATCAATCTCACTGGGAGACTCATAATTTTGTGAGAATTTTAGATTTCATTAACCCACTTAGACGGAGGTTGTATACCGACCAGGAAATAGCTAACAAATGTAACTGGGAGTCAGGGAAGGAGATGGAATTTCTCCAAATTAAACACTACATCACCACACTCCTTGGACAACACTCCCAGACGCAACTAACCCCGTTTGAAAAAATTCTGGGAGGTAACTTTCCATGTAAGGGCCTAATTTCACAGTTATATACTTTAATGAACACCCTACCAGAGGACCCCTTTCCTGCCCACACATATATGCATTATTGGGATTCGGTTTGGGTTCATGGTTTTACTATATCCCAATGGAGCAAAATATGGGAGAACGCTCATACAATAACAACATGTGTCCAGCAAAAAGAAAGTGTTTACAAAACCATGATGAAGTGGTACTTAACCCCTGATAGACTATCCAAAATGTATCCACAAAGCAGTTCATTATGCTGGAGAGGATGTAACCACAAAGGTACATTACACCACATTCTTTGGGCTTGCCCCAAACTGATAAGGTTCAGGCAGGAAATTGTGGACCTAATAATAGCGGTCTTTAAATCCCCAATGACTATTGAAATGCCTCACTTGTTATTAGCTCTTCCTATCCCTAGATTGAAAAAGGCAGCCCAGAAATGGGTTAATCAGATATCTACGGTAGCCAGATTAGCAATTACCTCCAAATGGAAGACTACGATAATCCCAACCATCCAAGAAGTAATTCTTCGACTAGAGAGCAATAAGAAATTTGAGGAAATGACTGCCCGCATCAACAATACATTACATTTGCATAGCACTATCTGGGGCAACTGGGACTATTACATGACGACTAGACTCGACCGCTCCTAAATTATTTGGTGTTTACTGATAGGCCACAGCCACGACGTCTGCCCTCGAGCTACATCTCCCCCTCCCTGTGACTTCTCATTCGTTTACATTGTGTATCTCCCCTCTCCCCCCCCTTTTTTTTTTTTTTTTTTGTTTCTTTTCCTCTGTTTCTTTTTATACAATTGCTATGCTACTTTACAATCATTGTCACATCCAATTCTTCAGCACAGTCTATTGCTGTATTTAGAGGTGTTGGATGGAAGGGCTTGGATCTTGGGTAATGATAATGTACTCCATAATCGGATATATCTGCTTGTATGTTCTGAAAATTAATAAAAGTTGAAGTTACAAAAAAAATCCTTTGAATCGAACGATTCAAAGGATTTAATTGTTGATATTCGGTCGAAGGATTTCAATTCGGCAGTCGAATATCGAGGGTTAATTAACCCTCGATATTCAACCATAAGTAAATTTGCCCCAATCTGTCTCAAATCTCCAACTTGACCCCAACCTGAGCATCGGATGGGGAATCACTTGCTTCAGGTTTGAAAATTGTCCACCATAGATTTCCTGGGTCAAGTGACTCCTTACGAGAACTATACAAAATATAGTTTATCAACTTACATTTCTCTTCACTCTATCACTCTCAAATCAAGCCTTGAGGATTCTGTATGCTTAGATGGGATAGTACAGAACATACAGGGCAGTAATTTGGCAAAAATGTATAATCAAATTCTATTCAGCTTCTGTAACTTTGCATTTGTTGATTGAAAGACAGAATAACATTATTATCAATATTCACACCAGTACATTATGTCCCTTTTTAGAGAATTGTATATTAATGCTCTTTGAGGTGACCTGGTGTTATAATTCAGAGGTTGTTGCCAGTCATACATATTATTACATTCTGACAGTAAGTCACTACCTACTCAATGAAAACATTCAATTAGAAGAAAATGTTTCCTTTCATAATAAAGTGTGGTTTGCAATGAAACTGACAAATGGTCCCATTTGCATTGCTTGGAATATTATAGAAAATATCCTTGATTATATACGTGCCATCCATTATTGATCACATGCAATTCCCATGGATTGTTAGAATAGTTCTGTTAATTGCCTAAATGGCTCATTCCTTTAAAACATGGCATTGTTGAAATATCTGAAACGTCTGCCAGTCCATTATGTCGATTTTTAAATATTTAATGTAAACAGAACATCGTGCAATTAATGCATTTACAAAAACAAACTTGTCAGAGACTTTAACTGCATATTTGTTTATGCAAAAATTCTACTTGATGTCTCTTCATAGGTGGATTTTAATGGAGACTTGGGAAGGCAAGACCATTTTAGAATTTCCTACATGGAATGTCCAGGACAAAGATATTCCTAACATTGGCCCTGTATTTAGCCTGCCATTGACTATTATACATTAAAATTGCACTGTGTTAATCCATTCATGTGTTCTGGGATATTAAACTGTGAAGCATTAAAGTGACTTAATTTCACCTAAGTATATGAAACAATAGATAAAATAGAAGAGCGTGTTTCCCATTGTTGTCACATTAGGGGGCACATTTACTAAGGGTCGAATTTCAAAGTTAAAAAACTTCGAAATTCGACTATTGAATTTGATACTTCGATAGGCGAAGTATTTTTTCTGATCAAAAACAGCCATTTTTGAGCGAAGTAAAAATCGTTCGACAAAAAAAACTTTGACTTCTAAAAACTTAGCCAAAGACTCAAAAAGGTTCTAGGAGGTCCCCCATAGGCTAAACAGCAATTCGGCAGGTTTAAGGTGGCGAAGTGTCGAAGTCGAAGTTTTTTAAAGTGACAGTACTTTGATTTTCAAATGGTCAGATTTGTGAAGTTTTTTCAATTCAAATCGAATTTTGGCCTATTCAGTGGTCGAAGTACCCAAAAAATTACTTCAAAATTCGAAGTTTTTGAATTTGAAAATTCACTTTGACCCTTAGTAAATGGACCCCTTGGTGTTATAAACCATAGGTCCTAATGTTATGCTAAAATCTAATCAAAAACAAAAAAGTGAACATTTTAGGCAGTACAGTGTTTGGTGATTAAAAACAATAGATCCAACCAAGACCAGGTCTCATATATACATATATACATTCTGGATAACGGGTTTCCAGATTTTGTATATATATGTAATCCAATGTATGTATCCAATTTTATCCAAATTATCTTGGATAAATAAAATGTATCCAAATTTGTAAAAATGATTTACTTTTTCTCTGTGAATATTAAATAGTACCTTGTAAAATATAATTAATCCTTCCTGGAAGCAAAACCAGCCTATTTACTTAGGTAGATTTAAGGTATGAAGATCAAAATAAAGGAAAGATTTGTTATCTAAAAAACCCCAGGTTCCAAGCATTTTTGATAACAGGTACTATGCCTTACCCTTTAAACAAAACAGGGATTGTTTGGCCATATATTGCAATATATTTAAGCTGGCCATCTACGTCAGTCATCTCCGGTATGGCAAGTCCTACACTCAACTTTCATCTGATTCATTAAGAATTTTGATGTTATTTTGGATTTTTTTTTCTGTTATTTTGGACGCCGGCATCCATTTTTTTTTACGCTGGCGAATTTTTGCTGGTGAATACAGGAGCAGTCACCAGCTCCAAGTTGTCGCTCCCACCCTTCCCAGCTATAGTCAGGTGATCCCACTGGTGTCTAATAAAAGGGCAGCCAAGTTTGGGAGTTTTACTTTGAAAGCAGCTAGTAAGTTGCAGGTAAAAAGTCCCTTTGTAAAATATATAATTAAGCAATATAATTCTTAATGAATCAGGTGAAAATTAAGCGTAGGACTGGCCAGATATGGGATGACTTTGACGTAGTTGGCCAGCTTAAATATATTGCAATATATGGACAAACAATCCCTGTTTTGTTTAAAGGGTAAGGCATTTTTCAGTAGCAGTATGCACAAAATGTCTCTGTCTTAAATATATTGATAATGGGTTGAGTGCAGAGGACTCTTGTATTTGTCTCTATGTATTTTGTGGTCACAGCCTCATTGCACCCCCTCCTAATGGTTTTAAAAATTAGTGGTGAGCACAATCTTCCCGTGTTTGAGATGGTGGAAGGTTATATGTGTTCCTGGCTAGTGCACATTCATTAGCAGAAGGTGCAGCAATGCAAGCTTCTTGTATGGGGTTTTAGCACAAATTTGAGGCATTGAGTCTAAAATTGTATTTTACAGACCCTAGAGCATATAGATCACCTTGTTTTTAATTTCCCATGGAATGCACCATTGAGAAGTATTTTCCTAATTATGAAAAAAATATGTATTTTACAGATGCATAAATTAAAATAAATTGATCACATATATTGTGTATTTGTTTTCATCAGTTCCTTTTCTAAGAGCCAGAATGTACAAAAAGCCAAGCAAGTAAATGAAAAAAGCCACACAGAACAAAAAAGAGCATTATCTAAACTAAAGTAAAAGGAACACAAACAGTAAAACTGTATCAAAGACTGGCACTGCCCATATCAATGTGGACATACACAGCTGATTAACGAATTCAAGAGTTAAAGCCTGAAAACAGACAGAGTTATACAGATACTGCTTTCATGGTTGCAATTACATCTACAAATAACTTTAAAAAGACTAAAGGGGGTTATTTATCAAAGTCCGAATTTAACTCAATATTTTCTGCTGCAAACTTTGATCAAATCTGCTCGAGTTTTTTTCACTTATTTATTATTACATTTTCCCGAAAATTTGATTTACAGTAAAAAATTTGATTTTCATGATTTTTTTGATTTTTTCATTCATTTTTCACGATTTTTTACACCAATTTTTTCTGAAAATTTTGCTTTACACAGCATAATACATATGCCCTTAATTCAGATTTTCATGATTTTTTTGGATTTTTTCATCCCATTTTAACGATTTTTTACACCTTTTTTTTCCTGAAAAATTTGCTCTACACAGCATAATAAATATGCCCTTAATTGAATTGTTACTGACAAGCATAATTGAAAAAGTTTGTTAAAAAGAGAAGCAAGAAGCAAGAAAGATGGAAGCTGACAATAAAGGGCTAAGCTAACTACTGTATGTTTCCTTAGACCAATTAGAATGCTTTTATGCTTTGGCTGAATGGTATTGTGTAACTAATTCTTGTAAAAATAATGTACTTTTGAATCTAAATGAATCTAAAATACTAATATCTTTCCCAAATTTGAAAGCACTATGGAAGCATTTATGGATGATGTTGCGCTTCTCTTATATTACTCTTTACTATTTTGCTAGGCTTGTAGGACAGCATAACTACCAGAGCATCAGTTATTTCTAAGCAAGTGGCAGTCAAACTGCTTTAACAGGACTATAACAAAAGTGGCAATTTTAAATTCGCCCCTTGCTTTTTGTAAATTATTAAACTGATCATTTACATTCAATCGCTTTCCTACTTAGTTCCCTGCCTGATTTGTGACTTGCATGTTAGATTACTTGAAACATCAGTAGCTTCATGAAAGTAATAAGCATGCCTGTGCATTTGGAAAGAAATAGGATTCACACTGCTTGTAGGTTTCTCACAATCAGAGGTATTTCTGACATGAGGCTAGATGAGATCCCTGCTTCACCCAAGATTTCCTTGGGGACACGATAAGCCACAGAAAGTTAATTGTGCTCTAGTGAAGGGCAAGTACCAGATTGTTTTATAACATGAACTTTGGCTCTTTAAGTGTGGAGAAATGTAGTATTACTATCTACACAAGCGACCCCCAGATGGGAAAGGAAATGGGTGATGCCAGGGTTTATGCCTTAGGCAGTGTAATAGCGTAAGAAAGTAATATTAACAGGAACTGCTATCCCCATGCGTGTATCCACATGCCATGTAAGTAACTTGACAGTATTAGTATTTAGTATTAAATAGGCAAACAAAATATTACATGAAACATATTGCTTGTGGTCATTTGGCAACTACACCCCAAGACATGTCTATAGATGAATGAGTTATCATATTTAGGACTGCATCCTGTATTTATTAGGCTATGTGGGGGAGTTTTTATTTATTAAGTTCTAAACTCACATTTTGAAAAATCTGATCCGTAGGGGCATATATATCAAGGGTTGATTTTAGAGTTTACGGGAGTTTAGAAAAACTCCCATAAATTCTCATAAACTCGAAATTCGAAAAAAAAAATGGCCAATCGATATTTATTAAAACATTCAAATTTTTTAAATTCGGGTGAATAGGATCGACCTGCAAACTGGAATTGAATTTGAATCCATTTTTTTTTTCAAAAGTCCACCAAACGACTCCAAATTGATTGTAGGAGGTCCCGCATAGGATAAAACATCAATTCGGCAGGTTTTAGATGGCGAATAGTCAAATTCAAATGCATAAAGGCACAGTACATGATAAATTTAAAAATTCGATTCCAGTTTTTTTTTAACTCAAATCGAATTTGGACTATTTCCTAGTTGAATTACACTAATATAAACTCAAATGTTGTGTTTAATATTCAAATTTTCAATTTGACCCATGATAAATCTGCCTCTAAATGTTGGTAATTTGAAGAATGAAACAAAAACTTATGTATGAAACCCATATGAAAATAACTTCCACAAACTGTAGACTGCCTCATTATCATAGTGATCAAAGTGGAAATAGAAACAATGCAGCATAGATGGCCATGCAAAGGCAGATAAAAGCTGCCTGCTTGGACCCTGACAGGCAAGCCCAACTGTTATCTGGCTGAAAATCAGGTTTTGATAATCTGGACAGAGGAGGTGAATCGGCATGCTGATGTGTTCCTTGTCCGATGGACCTCCATAGGCCCCAATGCATGGTCCGATCTTTGGCCTCAAGGATCAACCCAATCTGCATCTGGACGTGAGTGCCAAAATTAGGTCCAGATGTGCTCATTTGGTGACCTGTGTCAAGGGCAGATAATAGAAATCCATATGTAACAGTTGATTGTATATCTGCCAAATGAGCATGTCTCCAAAGACCCCACCACAAATGCCTGCAATTAAAAGGCTCATTTAGCAGCCACATGATATATTAATTATTAGGGGAGATCCTGTATGCTCTATGGTGATAGACAGGTAGTCCAGAGGGAACCCCAGTATCCATATAATCCAGACAAAATATGGGTTTAATAATGCGGGTCAGACACATGATCCTTCTGTTATTACGGTATCTTGGGGATCGCTATTATAGGAGGTCAGACACATGACCCTTCTGTGATTATGATATTTTGGGGATCGCTATTATAGGAGGTCAGACACATGACCCTTCTGTTATTATGATATCTTGGGGATCGCTATTATAGGTGGTCAGACACATGACCCTTCTGTGATTATGATATTTTGGGGATCGCTATTATAGGAGGTCAGACACATGACCCTTCTGTTATTATGATATCTTGGGGATTGCTATTATAGGTGGTCAGACACATGACCCTTCTGTGATTATGATATTTTGGGGATCGCTATTATAGGAGGTCAGACACATGACCCTTCTGTTATTATGATATCTTGGGGATCGCTATTATAGGTGGTCAGACACATGACCCTTCTGTTATTATGATATCTTGGGGATTGCTAAGATTGGAGGTCAGACACACGACCCTTGTGTTTGCTCTTTTTTTATTCTCAGTTCATTAAGTAGAAAGGAAGGCATGATTGCGTTATATAGGAGGAGGACAGAAACAGGCACTTTTCATAAAGTGGCATAATAGCAAATTAAAAGGTTTGTAAGCAAATACCCAAATCGAAAGGGTTTAACATACCCAAGCGCTACATTTTAAGGTTACACTGATTAACACTGTTCCTTGTGGTTTTTGGTCTTTGGTCTTTTTAAATCAACCCCACTATATTCTACATGCTGTATGGCCTACCACTTAACATAGCTCAAACTGAGCATAATAATAAATAATAAAGTTATTTTATTTTTCTGCAGCTGGGTAATGAAACAAACAGGATATCTTCTAGCATTTTGTGCTCTTCAGGCACCAAGCTCCTTTATCATGTAAAATGAATTACAGCAGTTCCCATGAGAGCAGTCTAATTTATAGACTTTTCAATGCAATATGATCAATAAAGCAGGAAGGATTCCTTACCTGCTCTTCTCACCAGTGTTTCTTAAGATTTGCAGGTTAGAACAACTGTAGCAAGGCTAAGGAAGATTAACACAGCATACTGCAAGCAGAAGGAAATGTTCACCTGTGGTTTTATACTTCAGCACAATGCGAAGACATAAAAACGTAGAAGTTCTAAACAACATGCTCAAAAGAAAAAACAAAAACAACTTTGAGACCTCCTCCCTTGTCACAAGTGTTCTTTTACATGACTGAAGATGCTTTCAGTATGAAGTGTTAGGTTTTAATTGAAGAAAAGACCATTTTTTTTTTAGAACAACTACAGACATTACTGATTCATCGTCAAGCAGCTTTGTAAATAATGATTGCTGAAGTCTTGGAATGCCTATTGTAAGCAGATTTCTTCAAATTCAGCAAACTTTCAAAGTGTCTGGGAAAAAAAAATCACACATGCATTCTGACAATCACCTCGGCTGTGGCATTGTATAAAATTTTAATATCTTATTACAATATTCTTATCTCTAAAGAACTGTGTATATATCCAGCGGAGCTGAAAAAAGTATTAAATATTTATAAAGAGAGACTAATGATTGACCTCTAAAACTGCTTAGTTTTGTTTCTTATTTTTTGTTGTATGTGTCCAATTTATTTAAAGAAAAATATAAAGCTGTATTCTGACATTTGCATACCCCGTTCATAATCTTAAGCAATTGCATCTGCTGTTTGTGTTAAAGAGGATGTACCATGTTTACTGTATTTTACTTTTAAACCTTTTAAACAATATCACTTTATTAAAAGATTTGATGGGACAAACAGAGTGATGCTTTTCCCTCCTCACCCTACAGGAATAAACACGGTCAAATATTACAGACAGAAATTGTCTCATATTAATGGAGATAATGACATTATTGCTTCCAATACAGGAGGCTAAAGGTTTATGTACTTCTGTAATTGGCCAGGGGTGTCAGATGTCTCTTGTCTTTAAAAAGGAAGTTGGCATTTGGTTTTGCCTCTGTCGAGTCTACTTGCTGGAAGAGGTGGTTGGTGCTGGAGATTTTTATGAATACTCCTTCCTCCATCCTAAATTGAAGTCCCACCTGAGAATAACAGTCATATGTAAAGCATGCACTACTGGGGGCTGAAGTGAATCAAGTAAGAATCAACTTCTAAGTTCTAATCAGGGCTGTGCAATGGCAGTGGGGCGCCCAAGGCAACCCTGCTGGCCACATGGCCCTTCCAGCTTGTAGGCACAACGAGTGGGACTGTGAAGAAATGCGCTCTATTCACGTGCTTAATCTGTCTACCCCTAGTTCCAGCCATGGTTCTAGGTACAAGAAGTGATACAATTTGAAAACAGCATTGTACACATATGAAAACCAATACACGTAGGGGCAGATTTATCAATGGTCAAACTGAAAAAGTTGGGAATTTCAAGCTAATTTTAGCTTATTTAGGAATAGTCCAAATTCAATTCAAATTTGAATAATACTCGAAAATTCGAATATCGAAATTTATCATGTACTGTATCTTTAAAAATTCGACTATTTGCCATCTAAAACCTGCTAATTTGCAGTTTTAGCCTACGGGGGACTCCTTGATAAAAATGGACTGTCTGTACCAAATTGAGTTTGTCACCTTTTTGTTAAATCAATGTGTTTAGTCCTCAAGGTCTGCAATTAACTTATAGTATGTCCAACCATTTGTAAACTGAATGTTACAAATGATAGAGAAGTGACTAAGGGCAGAGTGCAAAGTGTTTTCTAAATAAAATGTTTCAGACAGAACTAAGGTTCATTGGCACCAATGTACTACGATCCCTATTCTTTTAGCTTTATTTACCATTTTAGTGATTTGGAAGTGGGCCTGGAAAGCATATTATCAATCTTTGCTGGTTATACAAACTTCTCTATAATAAAATTCTAATAAATAAAATGCATTGAATCATTTAATATCCTTCTTTAAAGCACAGCATCTACTTCAGCAGTTACTTTGACTAACAGGCAACACTGCTTTTCTGGATCATTGCCTAGCAAACCATTTTTATTCATTTGAACAGAATGAAGAAGCATAAAATCTACTTTGCTGGCATTCTGAACTTGCAGTTCTCCATTGTAGATTCTCCATTGCTGAAATTCAAAGGGTTTAAGGGCCAATAACAGCAAAAAATGAATTGAAAATTTCGAATTTTTAAAAAAAAAAGTATGGTCAAAACTCTCAAATTCGAATTGTGAATTATCCGAACCACCTAAAATCTGCCACGTTCATGTATAAGTCAATGGGAGCGGTCCAGGGACCAATTTGGACAAGTTAAATCCTTCCTGACATTCAAGTTTTTTTCTAAGAAAAAACTTGAATCAAGTTCAGTCAAATTTGATTCTAATTTGATTTGAGTTTTCAAGTCGGTAAGATTCGTCCGAGTTTTAGATATTGTTTTTTTTTTTTTTAGAAATAACCCCCCCAGTCAAATTTTGAATATATTCGAGTTTAAAAAAACTCACATTAATTTGAAATTCAACCTTTAATAAATGTGCCTCTATATGTGTGTAAAGATTTGTTAAAATGCATAGGTGACACGTTACCCCTACTGATCTTTACTTGAATGAAAAAAAAAAGTGGGGCCTACAGAACCTTATACTATTCTATAAAGGAGTTTATTATAGAACCAGTATCAGAGACTCAAACGCAGTCCCAGGTAAAGCTTTTGAAAATCTCTTGTCAAAGGCAATATCAAAAGAGAAAATTAAAGTATGGAATTCTTTTAAATAGCCTATAGAAAGGACTATAGCACATGGAATTATGGTTAAGTATATATATTACGAGCTGTCTATAAAAATAAAAAAACAAACATATGTGAAGATAACAAACCACCACACTTATATTATATATATATATATATATATATATATATATATATATATATATATATATGTAGCGACACCCAGGTAACTTTAAACAGAAATCTGTCTGTTTTGTTCACTATGGAGATTTCAAGAGAGAAGTAACGTGTAACAGTGTAGCAAAGTAACAGCAACTTACAGTACTTGTTCATTAGCCAAACAGCCTCTTCCACTGGCTGCACAGGTCTTGCAATTTACAGCAAGGTTTTAGTCCCACTTAATCAATTAGTCATTAGACCTTAGTTTACGCATCCTTGGTTTCTTCCAGAGTTTTTCACAAAAACTTCCCTTGCTTCAGAATCCTTTCCAATTTCCTGTGACCCTTCTCTGAAATCTCCCTCCCCCAGGTGATGACATAATTAATCTAAAGTGCAAAAATGCATTAATTATAGGACATGCTGATTGCACCCAGCCCAGTGAAAAATTGCTATGCGCGTTGTCGCGTGTACAATGATGTCAAAACATGCGCAGTTCCGTATGTTGAAGATGGTGCCGCAATCTAATGGCGTGCACACTATTGGTTGGAGGAAAACTGGAGGATGGCACACCACTTTCAGTGTTTGGGGGGCCCCCTTGTCTAAGACTAACTGCCTATCAATAACCTCTATTTTACCAAAAAGTCATATAACCACTATTACTACTACTTACTAAAGCAGTCATAGGCACATAATTAACATAGGCACATCATTAACCAATTTGGGGTTCAGATATAGAGCAAGCTCACGAAAAAGGGCTATACACATCATCCCTCCCTATCAGTATACTATATGATTCAACCTGTAGGTACAAAACAGTTCAGTTGTAGGGCACTATTCAGACCCCTAGGGGCCACAAATCCAATTCAAATGTCCAAAAGGCCACTCGTTAAAGTAACATATGATCAATGTTTCCCCATCTGGAGGGATCCAGAATACACACAATTGGCATACACTTGAAGGATGATGTTTAGCCTGCAACCAATGTTGTGCCACATGCTGTTTATTTATATCCCGTTTGACATTCTGTTTAGATTTTTGGTCCAATGCAGCTCTCTCTCTATATACTGTATATATACTAGCATAGCTTCATTTTAATCAGCTTATAAGAAGTAATGGAAATGTTCTGAAACTTGCTGTTATTATTGTCTTAATTATCACGGTTACACCTCTTTTGTTATGTTTCATATAAAAAGTTTTACCCTGCAAAATTTGAAACACACCAATACATTTACCAAATGCAGAGTAAATATTATATTTACACGTATAAGAAGCCCTTTCATTTTTGGCTCAGTGTAACCAAGAGTTTCAGACATGTTATAATATGCCTCCAACTTGCTATATTCTGGCCATTTTCCCCAAAATACTGCAGATGCCTCAGGACAACCTGAAAAACAACAGCTTTCAAGTAATTATATAAATGTTAGATCCCGGTAACAGTGTGTGAGTTTATGCATCTGTGTTGGCAAAATACGTTGTGTCGTGTTGTTCTGGTATTGCATAAATAATTACAGATAATAAGAGTGATTATATGTACATTGATGCTGGCTGTAGGATTTTATCCAAGGTGTCTTGGGAACCCAGAAAGCAACTGACTAAGGCACAGAATTGACTCTATGCTCAAGGCAGATGGGATTCAAATAAACCAGTAACCAAGAAAAATGTGAATAGTCAAAATCTGATCCAGGCCAGCTTGCTCTAGCATTATTATGTTATGAGATTGCTTTGAATGTCTCTAAATCTTGAATATTTTCAGATTTTAACATTGTAGCTTCCCTCCACACACACATGCATTCTGATCAGATAAATAAATGTTGTTTATTTCTTTTGTAAAAATTTTTGCTAAAATTCATTGTGTTGGCAATGCAAATTACCATGTGGTTAGTAATTTAGATACAAGCCTCTCATGCAAATTACATCTAAACACAGTGGGAATTTTGTCCGTAGTGTCACCAATAATGAGATGCTAATTACATAAATCAAAGGTAGATGTTTCTAATCAGTAATGCTTTGTATAATAATGGGTAAGTTCATGATGTATTTTTGATGTCAGTGAATAAGAGCTCTAAATAGCCTAATTATTATCTCACATTCACTTTATGTTTACTTGCTGAAGTTTAAAAAATAAATCTGTATATGACTGGTATGCATGCCAGGGACAGGGACTATTGGGTTCAGACTATGCTACCAAAGTGGTGCACACCAGGTTCCAAAATT
The DNA here is from genome assembly GCA_038501925.1 of Xenopus petersii. Lineage (NCBI taxonomy): Eukaryota > Metazoa > Chordata > Amphibia > Anura > Pipidae > Xenopus > Xenopus petersii. The sequence goes on along the minus strand of CM076672.1, from coordinate 36,695,933 downwards.
TATGAAGGCTTAATGACATATTGGACCCCAATGATCCACAGAATTAGGGAAGCAGGGACTTGACAGGGCTAGGAGGGGCATTCCCACCCCCTCCTTTTTTCCTTGGCGGGTAGGGGAGGGCTGTGATTGACTGAGAGTTCCCGGGGGGGGGGGCAGAGCTACACAGAACAGCTTACCGGTCAATCTGCTCCAGGACGGGGAAGCAGCAGCCGCTTGCAGCATCCCGCCCTCCCTCCCTCCCTATGAAATGGTGTGTGTTAGTTGTCGCAGTTGGTGGAGGGTACCTTTACATGGAGCCCCAGGGGAAGTTAAAATGGGGTATTTGACAAGGAGTGGAAGAAGCCGGTAGGCCTGGGGGTCCTCATGGGAATGTAAGCAGCCCGGTTTAGAGGTGGGGTGAAATGGAGCAGAAACCAGGCTCGGCAGTTGGGGCATAGTCAGCCCTCGGGGGGCTAAAATTACATAAGGTTCTCTGTTAAAAAATGTTTGTTACACAAACGGTTTGTTACAAGTTGTTAATGTTATGCATGTTAAGTTATATAAGATAAATAAATAACTGTGGCCATCTCTTTCCAACAAGGTGGTTGGTGTTTCATTGGGGCAGGTGGTATGGGGTTGGGTCAGAGGGGGATGGATGCAGTCTCAACGCTGCACCTGTCATGTGTGGAAAACAAGAATGTGCCTTTTATAAACTGCTTGGCTAGCAGTGGGTTAAATGTTTCTGCTGTGTTAGTTCAGGTGAAACAGTCAGATAAGCACAGGAACTTTTGTTTCATTTATTAGAACATGGCAGGTAGGTCTAGCCCTCTCCATAGACAGGAAACAGGAATATGAATCATGTGGCAAAACAGCAGGAATGCCCTTAACCAAAATGTCCACACAAGCAGGTTACTACAGTACCAGTGCATTATACTCTTTTAATATACTTACAAAGTACTGTCTTCAGGTTTTCAATTTTTTGGAAAGACCGTTTTGGTCCCACTGATCTTTTCCACTTCCTGCTGCCTTCTTTCCCAGGTTGTGCAGGGGAGTCATCGGCACTCAGCACTGTAGAATAGGAACCAATCAGTAGCTAGGCTGACCTGTTAGAGAACTAAAACCTATCTTTGCTTTTGTGACTTCAGGGCTGCTATTGGCTATTCACCTCCTACTGTGCTTATGGCAGGGACAGTTAGAGCACACCCACCCATTATCTGAAACACAGATAGGGACCATAGCAGTTCTATATTGAGTTCCAATAAGGAGGCCATTATGGGCAACCATCAGCTTTACTTTCACTTGCAGGTATTAGAGCTTATTTTATGGTAAATAGAAGCAAAACACATTGGGACATTTTAAATATATAGGTATAACCATAATTCGGAGTTGTGTAATTTTAGAGGTTTTTTTGTACTTTGTAAAAAAAAAAAGAAATGTTATTTTTTTATTAAGAAATACAAATATAAAAACTTGAGTGAATAAAGTCATTGAAAAAAGCTTATAAAAACGTAAAAAACCACATGTTGTATTTACAAAATTCTCAAGCCGGTTCCAGTATTAAATGTATGTTTTCAAATGCAAGGAGTCTGACTAGTAAAATGGGAGAGCTGGGAGTGCTGGTGCTGGAGAGAAAATATGATGTGATTGGCGTTGCCAAAACATGGCTGAATGAGCCGCATGACTGGACAGTTCCTTTCAGTGACTGTTTTTGTTTTTAGAGGGACAAAGACAATAGAAAATTAGGAGGGATATGTCTGTTTGTTACGCAGGAGTTAAAAGCTTATATGTAGGTGGAGATTATGTTTGAAAACGAGGAGGCTAAAGCCTTGGAGGTGGAGTTTTTCACTAATTGTAAAGAGTCCAGCAAATTAATTTTAGATTATGCTACAATAGATAAAAATATGAACTTCTATTTCGATGGCCCTGTATAAAGCTAAATTTGAGGGTTTTTTTATATTATATTATGCTGTAGAGCTTTTAGAATATCAATCTCCTCTTTTCAATCATTACTTAGCTTTTCTGCTATACAACTATTATTGGTTGTATTTTAACTTTATTTTATTAAAAAAATATTTTTTTACAATGACTTTATTAGACTAATACAGACCATATTTAGCTCAAAACGTATTCTTTTGTCTTAATAGGTGATGTGCTTTGGCTAAGAGAAAATGACAGCAATTAATACTCAAACACAGTAGTAGTAACACTTACAAAGTTTATTATTTGTTTCTCTTATCAGCTAATTAAAAACATCTGCAGGGTAAAATGTGTAATAAATGTGTGCTTAGAGAGACAGCATGAATATAAACACATTTTCCTACCAGTGAAGTCACATAGTAACATAGTTACATAGTAATTAAGGTTGAAAAAAGACACACGTCCATCAAGTTCAACCTTTCAGTTTTTTTGTTTTTTTTAATCTTCCTAACTGCCAGTTAATCCAGAGGAAGGCAAAAAACCCATCTGAAGCCTCTCCAATTTTCCTCAGAGGGGAAAAAAAATCCCTTCCTGACTCCAAAATGGCAATCGGACTAGTCCCTGGATCAACTTGTACTATGAGCTGTCTTCCATAACCCTGTATTCCCTCACTTGCTAACCACCATCCAACCCCTTCTTAAAGCTATCTAATGTATCAGCCTGTACCACTGATTCAGGGAGAGAATTCCACATCTTCACAGCTCTCACTGTAAAAAAACCCTTCCGAATATGTAGGCGGAACCTCTTTTCTTCTAATTGGAATGGGTGACCTTGTGTCAGCTGGAAAGACCTACTGTTAAATAAAGCATTAGAGAGATTATTATAAGATCTGCTTATATATTTATACATAGTTATCATATCACCCCTTAAGTGCCTCTTCTCCAGCGTGAACATCCCCAATTTGGCCAGTCTTTCCTCATAGCTAAGATTTTCCATATCTTTTACCAGCTTAGTTGCCCTTCTCTGTACCCTCTCTAATACAATAATGTCCTGTTTGAGTGATGGAGACCAAAACTGTACGACATATTCTAGATGGGGCCTTACAAGTGCTCTATACAGTGGAAGAATGACCCCCTCCTCCTGTGACTCTATTCCCCTTTAAATACAGATGAAGATCTTATTTGCCCTTGATGCTGCTGACTGGCATTGCTTGCCGCAGCCAAGTTTATCATCTACAAGGACTCCAAGGTCCTTTTCCGTAATGGATTTGCCTAGTGCAGTCCCATTAAGGGTATAAGTGGCTTGGATATTTTTACATCCCTGGTGCATTTTACATTTATCAACATTGAATCTCATTTGCCACTTAGCTGCCCAGATTGCCATTTTTCAAAATCGTGTTGCAAGGATGCCTGGAGCAAATTTGGGCGAATTACTGCAAATAAATTTGCGAAACTGCCGTGATAATTTGCCTACGTTAAAATTTTTGGACGCACATCCAAAAAGTCGCTTGTGTCAAAATTGACGCTCCTCAACAATATTTGGACTCCCATTGACCTAAACACCGGCGGAAAAAGTGATGCAAGCATCTATCTTGACATTGGTGTCAAAATTGACACGGGCATCAATTTTCGAGTTTCACAATTTTTTCCCAACACACTACCATTTAGTCTATAACTTTTATTTATGTTATTTCTACAAAAGTGCAAAATCTTGCATTTATCAACATTGAACCTCATTTGCAGATGCACTGTCTAATTTACCAATTTAAATTGAATGTATTAAATTGAATATATGGGGGCACATTTACTTAGCTCAAGTGAATGAATAGAATAAAAAAATACTTTGAATTTTGAACTTTTTTTTTTTAGCTACTTCGACCATCGAATTGGCTATTTCGACCTTCGACTACGACTTTGACTTCGAATCTAACGATTCGAACTAAAAATCGTTTGACTATTCGACCATTCGATAGTTGAAGTACTGTCTCTTTAAAAAAACTTCGTCCCCCTACTTCGCCAACTAAAACCTACCGAACATCAATGTTAGGCTATGGGGTACGTCCCCATTCGACCCTAAGTAAATGTGCCCCATAATGTAATTTCAAGGAAGACCTCTAAATAAAATATTATTGCCCATTCTTGCAGTGAACATCCTGATGAAGGGATTTATAGAATTCCAGGGTTCAATTGTCAGGGGCATATTGGCTCCCAGCAGGGAGTAGTCAGGACCAAGGAGGAAGCTTAGGCTTACAAGTCCAAGTTTGTGGTACCAATAGGGATCAGGAGTAAACATACAGTAGTCAAAATCCAGGTAGAGATTCAATAGGCAGGCAGATTAGAAGGAAGGTCAAAGTTCAGCAAGGTCGAAGTCCAGGAATCAATACAAAAAGGAATATAGAACACCCAGGAAAAATCCTAATATCGGGCATTTAACCCGTGACCTCAGCATCTTTTTATTTTGAATCTTCGCGCTGGATGGCTGACGTCATTGCGCTGGTGACGAGACACCGGCAACACTACCCATGTGGCGACCATGGGAGCCACCATCTTGGGAGCAGCGCAGACGGAGACGGAATTGGTTATATATGAAAACATATTTATTGCTTAACCTGGCCATTGCTCCAAGAATATCTTGGATGGCACATAAACGTTCATAAGTCTGAGATGACCATAGTGCAGGGGTGACATTCACTATTATAGTAAGAAAATAGGCATTCATGCCAAATCTCACTCCGACTGACCTTCAGGATGGGCTTCAAAGAGAGCAGTGAAGCATTATCTCAAACTCTCATCCTCACTGGTTTTCAGGCTTCATCCAGTGTTGGGCCAGCATAAAGGTAATAGCTGCATAGTTTGTGAATGTCTGAACTAATGTTTATGACACCCTAGTAGCAAGTGACTTAACATATTAGCCATGCATATGGGCTGCTTAGCCAAATTTACTGTTTGTTAATGTAGAAATGTATGCATGCCTCAGCAGTTTGGAGAGTCATGTGATCCAAGTTGGTTTATTCCAGAGAATAGATGATCTCCTGATTCTTCATCTTCTAAGCACATGCATGAAGCACCGACAGATCTGGAAATAAAATGGGCTATGGTTCATTCTCACTTTCATGTAGATCCACATTAAAATACATAACCTTGACCATTTTTCTCCAGGGTCAGAGGTGGCAAAATAATGGCATACTCTGAGACTTTAGCACTGTATGTTTCTCAATTATCCACCAAAACAGTGGGTCATAAGGGATTCAATAGTGTAAAAACAGGCTGATGACACTAAAAAGGTCAGCTAAAAATGTGATTCTCGGTTAGGCTAAATCTTTATTTCTTTTTTTCTCTAATTGTCTCTAATTATATTCCATCTTCCACAGCACTAACAAAAATAAGCCCTAGAAACTAGCTGTTTAAATTGATGAGCTAAAAGTTAAATCATTCAAAAAATGAATAAATAGACATAGACTGGGCATCAGATTTAATCACCAAGAGCAACCAATCAAGATCTGTAAGCAAATGTCTTACTGGTTGCTATTGGTGACTAGACCTCAGCAAACTATTCCCATTCATTACATTATTACACTATTACTTTTACCCAGAAATTCTTTTAGCATAGCACAAGCTACATTATTTTTGTCATAACAAACTACAACCTTATTGGACTTATTGTCTTTTTCTTGTAACTATATAATACTGGGAATAATAAATGAGTTACAAGGTGTAACCAAAAAGCATATAGCATGTTCTATTTGTACTTTTATAAATGAATTATAAATTATCCTCTTCAAACTAAATAAATTATTGTCTGTGAAAGTGTCTTCTGCTGCAAAAAAAATGCTATTACTGCAAGAAAAAAGGAACAGAAGGGCAAAGAGTGTGATTAAATATAGTCTTAGAGCCAGAGTATAGCTAATATGTTATGATCTATTTTATTTATTAAGAAAGGGCAATTATGGAAGAACTAAAATGAAAACATCAGTGTAAACTAATTAAGACAGCTAAAAATGGACCAACGTGTCTTTGTCATTCTTAGTTGTGTAAATATTAGAAAACTTTGGCTTGTCAAAGTGGCTTCCATTAAAAGTTATTTCCACCTCACTTTGTACTTTAATATATAAAAATTTTAATACAGTTGATTTCTTGCTGTGATGGAACAGAAGTTATACTGGCATGGCACCAGCAAATAAAGCACAAAGTGAACTTTAAAAAAAATGAGTTAACTCTTAGCAGATTTTTATAGTAAAAAGTGCTGCCTGGGAATTATTCAAAATCATATGATTTTAATGATCATGGTTATACAGCCCTTATGGGGTTTACCTTGACGTGGTATGATGGTATCAACTTTATGATCATAACTTTGTAACTAAAAACCCCTGTTTTTGTAAACTCATGCACTTGCATATATAGTGAATTACTTTCAGGAAATGTGCATTGATTAATTGGCCAAATCAGTAGCACTTCTATTGTATTTAAACACATTTTAACTTAGCATTTTGAGTGCTCCCACCCTTTTTGTATATTGTATTGTAGCCAGAAGCTGCAGGCTAAGCTTCATGTGGTTTGTAGCACCCCATACCCACCTCTTTAAAAAATAAATGGTGGTCCTGTGCTTTTAAAAATAAGGGTGTTGGTTTGGGCAGTCTCTCTCTCTCTTAAAAGCCGCAAAAGCTAGTAGCGGGGGAGGATCTAGCCCTCAGACTGAAACCAAGGTTTAGGAGACATTTATCATTAGTAATGCCTCTATGCAGAGATACAAGCCTTTTTATACTATGACTGGAGGTAAACAAGTTAGGGACTACCATATTGGGTTTGCCTTGACGTGATATGGTGGCTTATCAACTTTATGATCATAACTTTGTAACTAAAAACCCCATTTTCTGTAAACACATGCACTTGAATAGATACTGCATTACTTATGAGACAGGAAACGAGGGAATGTGCATTTATTAATTGGCCAAATCAATAGCACTTCCATTGTACTTACATATTTTTAACTTAGCCTTTTTAGTGCTCCCCCCCTTTATATATGGTGCAGCCCTTGTGTTTGCTTTCAGTTTATAATAACATACAGTACATAGCAGATATAGAAAAAAAGACACATCCATCAAGTTTAAAGGGATTCTGTCATGAGTAAACATGTTTTTTCAAAACGCATCAGTTAATAGTGCTGCTCCAGCAGAATTCTGCACTGAAATCCATTTTGCAAAATAGCAAACTGATTTCTTAATATTTAATTTTGAATTTGACATGGGGCTAGACATGCTGTTAGTTTCCCAGGTGCTCTCATTCATGTGAGTTGTGTTCTGATAAGCTTCAGCTACTCTTTACTGCTGGAGTGTTATCACCCCCTCTCCATTTCCCCCCAAATCCCTATATACAGAACAATGAGAATGTAAAAGGATAACAGCTTTCTGGTAGATATGAGAATAGTACTGAATAGTAAAAACCCAAGTCCCATTACAACTGGTCCAGTTACATTGAGTTGAAGAAACAATAGCCTGTCAGAAAGCAGTTCCATAGTGCAGCAATGGTTCTTTCTAAAAGCACAGAATCAGGCACAATGACCTGAGATGGCTGCAAACACAGCAATATTACTTAAAAATACACTTGTTGGTTTAGGAATACAATTTTATATGGTAGATAGTGATGGGCGAATTTGTTCGGCAGGCGCAAATTCGTGTCGAATTTGCGCGATTCATCGCGCGCAAAAATATTCACAAAACGCCCGTGAAAATTCGTCGACATCAAAAACATTTCGGAAAAAAATGGACACCAGCATAGAAAACAGATGACAGTGTTGAAAAAACATCCGCTGTCGTCAAAAATGGATACCGGCGTAAAAAAACGAGACGCTGGCGCCGCTCAGTGAATTTTTCGTCGTTTCGGCAAAGCGAAATGGCGCAAATTCGCCCATCACTAATGGTAGAATGAATTTGTAATGTAAACAGTGTAATAAAGAAATAAAAACTTCACCATAAAAATCATGACAAAATCACTTTAACATATCTGTCCAAATGAAGCCTATGTAACTGTTAGCTGATCTAGAGGCAGGCAAAAATACTGTGACCCCCATCTGAAGCTTCTTCAATTTGCCTTAGAGGGGAAAGAAATCCTTCCTGATTTCAAGGGGCATTTGGACCAGTGCCTGGACTTTGTACCAATAATTAATTTTCTTTTTTACAATTTGTGAAAAGTTTATCATATGATCTCCTCATATATGTAAATAATTATTATATATCCTTTAAGTGCCTCTTCTTTAGTGCAAACATTCCCAACTGGGCCAACCTTTCCTCGCAACTAAGGACTTCCATACCCTTTATCAGCTTAATCACTCTTTTTTGGACTTTATCGGTTTCCTAATTATAATTCATAATTCTGTATAAATCGATGGAAGCTGACATTTCTATGATATTTCAGGCTCTACTACATTTCTTGAAAGGGTAATGTGCACACTGAGAAAATTATAGATTTGTGACTATTTTGTTTTATTTTCATAATGTTATCTGAGATGGTGCTGGTAAACAATTATCCTACATATATAATAAATCTTGAGACTGCACTCAATAGTCGAACTCCAGGCCCCATAAAATTTTAGCTGTTCTCCCACACTGATACCCTTTTAATTACATGCCCTCCGGGTTTTTTGCACGCGGCAGAATTTGGCAAAAAGTTTTGCCCATCACTACACAGAACACAATCTGTTTAATATTGTTCTTATTCATCCTGAATGAGGTGAGTGAGCAAAGGAACATTCCCGTGAGAGATACTACAGACTTAGGGGCATACATATCAAGGGTTGAATTTTGAATTGAAATAACTTTGAAATTGGAATTCAAAAAGACCAACCGAAATTAAATCAAAGGTTTTTTTTGGTCGAATAGGTCCGTTTTTGAAAGAGTAATTCCGTATTCGGCTGAATTCGAATCATACGAATTGAAGGAATAGCACATTAGATCGAATTTTGATTCAAAGTTTTTCCCAAAAAAAAAAGACCACCAATTGACTCCAAATAGGTCATAGGAGGTCCCCCATAGGCTAAAACAGCAATTCGGCAAGTTCTAGATGGCGAATGGTCGAAGTTTAATTTTTAAAGAGACAATACATGATACATTTTAATATTCAAATTTTTACATTTTTTTCAAATTCAAATCAAATTTGGACTATTCCCTAGTCGAAGTACACAAAAAAATAAAAAATTCAAATTTTTTTCATTCGAAAATTCACCTCAACCTTTGATAAATCTGCCCCTTAGTATTCTGTGGGTCCTAGGAATCACAAACTGAAAATTCAGTTATATATATATATATATATATATATAGATATATATATATATATATATATATAGATATATAGCAAAAAGCTTTAATATATATTTTTTCAGAATGTTTGATATTTCTATTCCCAACAAAAATATTTTGGTAAATAAATGATAATAAAGTATTTGTCTGAAACCAAGATACATGCAGTACTAGCGATGAAGTAATAACAGAAAACATAAAGCTGGGCCAAAAGTTAAAAGCACCCAAAGCAAGCGCTGGACATTACTGTTTCACCACTCCCTGTTCCAGCTCTCTTGTCAGAATTAAAGAAGGCAGAAGAGGGTCCTAATACCCCCCAACACAACATTGCATCATGTCTCTGCTGCCTACTAGGGATGGGCGAATGTTTTCGCCTTGTTTCGCCGGGTAAATAATGCCCATAGACTTGAATGCCGTTTTTTTTTGATGCCCATAGACTTTAATGGGTGTCCCCAAATTTTTGGTGAAACGGGTCAAATTCAACCATCCCTGCTACCTACCAATAGTTCCGGTACTGAACATAATGCATAACTAAACGTCTTGAACATGAATAAATATTATTTTTTCATGCTCATCACAATCAACTTTAAAAGGGATCATTCTCTTTTGCTGGTGGAAAAATCCACTTTCCTCTATGAAAAAGAGCTCAAATTAGATGAGGTATGATATATCTTATATTCTGGGTTACTGTGCTAGCACAAGGCCATCACAGCCAGTGATATAACTATAGAGAAAGTAGACCCCGCAGTCACAGGGGGGCCCAGGGAACAGAGGGGTGTGGACTATAGGGTCTGCTTCCTCTATTGCTAATAAAGCCGCTCTCTTAGTGGTGGCTAGGAAGGGGGGCACAAGTTGGGCATGGTTGGGAGTGGGCAGGTTAGAGGTGGGCCGGAGGCAGGGCAGGACATGGGCAGAGGGATGGAGATCAGAGTGCGTCAGGCCTCTCTGAAGATTTTTTGCAAGGGGCCACTGATCATAGCCCTTTAACAGTGAAGTTGTGTGTCTCTGAAGATGTCTCTATAGCACCCCATCTTCTTTTGTGTTGATTCACAATAGATACTCTGAACTGCAGTCAGTTGCCTGAGATTAGGAAGCAACTCATGTTAAACAGTATATGTACTATATACAATTTGTAATACTGATACAATTCAGATTCATATTACATAGCACCATAGGAACATGCATTCTGCATTGTAATTAATTAATTAATTAATAATCAATCTTGTAGCATCTGCTTCAATGACAGATGTAACTTTCTACTAATGCTTAGATAATTTCCACGAACCTCTAATTTTAGCTTTTCAGCAGTAGCTAGTGATGTGCAAAAGATGGTTTAACAAGATCAGAAGGTGGGAAGTTTGTTTGGGTTACAGTACAGGCAGTTCATACAGTAAGTAGGTCAGGTGTGGTAATATAACCTAAGGTTACGGGATGGTAGAACAAATTCAGAACAATTATCAAACTGTCCGGCCTTTTCAAAGCACTTAAAGGAGAAGGAAAGGTAAAAATCAAATAAAGTTGTATATATTGTCCACATTTTGGAGAGCTTCTTACAAGAATTGTGCCTCTATATAGTTTTGCCTTTAGCTGTATTTCAATATCGTGGTAAAAAATATTGAAAAGTGCTTGTAATCCCAAAGACATCCCTCTCGGTATCCAACGAGGCTGTAACAAGGCTCGCACATGTGCAGTAGTAATTCTGCAAGCCCTGCGCATGTGCAATACACCACTTTACTTCCCCCATACGATCGATGATAAACCGGTCATGTGGTGCGAGTCAACGTCATCATTGACTTCTGGTTCTCCTCCCCTTCATGCTGCAGTGCCAATAGGAACGATCGCTACGGGTTGCTATAGCAACATGATCGTTCCTTAGCATAGCTTGCGTTTATTTCGGTCAGAATGCTTTCTCTCCTCACTCAAACTCCTTTCTCCTAGTCTCTTTTCTTTGCATGCCATAATCTATCATCCCATCTGTTTAGCCTCTTTTTTCTCATAGAAATAGGGAATGGCCCTGGAATAAGCCAAATGTTTTGCAGAACAAGGGCCTACTGACACCTGGGCCCACCTGGATACCAGGTAAACTCCCGGTGGGCCCAGGTGTCAGTCTAACACTGCTTCTGGTTTTGTCTAATTTTTAAGTTTTTGGGGTAAACTTAGGCTATGGTGATCCAAGTTACAGAAAAGGTTTGAAGCATTCTGGGTAATCGATACCATGCCTATATATAGGTTACTTTGACTTTTTGATAATTTAGTATAAAAATAACTTATCTCAGTATTATATGTTCTTCTATTCACAGCGTCGTTACCCTTTAACATTTGATTTGCCATTTCTCCTGCATAGGGTCTGCACTAATTTCCAGAATGTTAAGTTTATATTGTTTGGGCCACTTTTGCATGAAACACTATTTGATTTCTCATTCCTAACAATCTAAATTTTAAAAATGATTTCCTTTTTCTCTGTAATAATAAAACAGTACCTTGTACTCAATCCAAACTCAGTTATACTGTACTGTTATTGGAAGCAAAACAAGCCTAGTGGGTTTACTTAGTGGCAGATTTATCAAGGATCGAATTGAAAAATTCAAATTCAAATTCGAGCTAATTTTAGTGTACTTTGACTAGGGAATAGTCAAAATTCAATTAGAATTTTAAAAAAAATAAAATTCGAATATTGAAATGTATCATGTATTATCTCTTTAAAAAACTAACTTTGACTCTTCGCCATCCAAAACCGGCCGAATTCCTGTTTTAGCCTATGGGGGACCTCCTAGAACATGTTTGGAGTAATTTGGTGGACTTTGAAAAATCAAAGTTAAAAAATTTGATTTTTTTTAATAAATTTCGGTTGCTCTTTTTTTATTCGAATTTCGAGTTGATGGGAGTTTAAAAAAACTATTATTGTTTACAAGATTTTCTAGTAGATGTAAGGTATGAAAATCTAAATTATGGAAAGATCCGAAAAAAAACCCCATCTCCTGAGCATTCTGGATACCAGGTCCCATACCTGTACTTTAAATAGTATTTACCAATTTTTTACTCTCTGCTGACTTCTCCTTTGAACTTTTGGAACTTTAAAAGACTTTCCATGCCACCTAGGGAAGGTGTTCTGCCCTGGAGCTGAATGCCGCTTACAGCCCACTGCAAAAAACCCATTAATGATGCTACAGATGCTGAATGTTATTTGACCCTTGGAATAGCTATTACACACCTAATAAATGCACCAGTGTATAATGATGAACATACAGGCAGGTGGTAAAAAAAGACTGTCAGGAGAAAAAGGGCAGCTTGTGCATATATTTTGAGTCCATTTAGCACACTGCTAGGCAACGTATATGAACTCTCCTGTATCTTTACATTCATTGCATGCAATTCTGTATTTGTTTCAATGTGCAAAAAGAAATGAGAGCATTGAAAGGACCGGTGGTTACTTAATATAAGCATCCTCACCTCTGTCTACAATGCAGAAATAGAAATTAGGTTGCTGACTAAAAACTTTTGTTGGACAAACACTATTACTTGTTATACACTCCGGTGCCCATAGTTATTTCAGGGAAACAGATGGTGAGAGGAAAAAAATAAAGCTGTGTAAGCTCCACTGAGACCCAATATCTCTTTCATTTTTTATTCTGTTTTCTTCTAGCAATGTACTCAAGGGAAAGTACAACCTCAGATTTTATAGGCCAGGTGCTCTGCTAAAGAACAGCACCGAAAGGCAAAACGCTTTTGATTTGTTTAAAAGCATTCCTTCCACCAATGACAAGCTTTGGATCACTAATCACTCAGCAGCTCTAGACAGACATACAGTTACATGTGGAAAATAGATAAACAATTAGCCATTGTCACCCTTGTTAAGGTGTTGATTTATTTACCAATGAAAAATAAAAGGCAGTCATTTAATCCTTTCATTTCTTGTTAGATATTATTCAAACATAAAATACAAAGCTAAAATTAAAAATTAGAATTTGTCAAATCTGTGTATGTATATATACAGATGAGATATTTTTAGAAATTATTTAGTACAGCTAGAACATCATAGAGAGATATAAAGATTTATAGAGATGTGGAAATATTGTTCCCTTTCTTGTTTGCAGCTTTGATATATTTCCAACCTTTTCTTCAGTTCTAGCAATATCTGAATAGAGCCTTGGAGAGAAAAATGATATAATACTGTTTCTATGCAAATTATATAATACTGTTTCTAAGCCATTTACTTAGGGGCACATTTACTTAGTTTGAGTGAAGGAATAGAATAAAAAAAACTTTCGAATGTTTTTTTTGGCTACTTTGACCATCGAATTGGCTACTTTGACCTTCGACCACGACTTTGACTTTGAATCAAACGATTCGAACTAAAAATCATTTGAATATTCGACCATTCAATAGTCGAAGTACTGTCTTTTTAAAAAAAAACTTCAACCTCCTACTTCGCCATCTAAAACCTACCGAACCTCAATGTTAGCCTGTGGGGAAAGTCCCCATAGGCTTTGTAAGCTTTTTTTGGTCGAAGAAAAATTGTTCGATCGATGGATTAAAATAAATTGCGGTAAATCCTTCGACTTTGATATTCGAAGTCGAAGGATTTAACTTCGGCAGTCGAATATCAAGGGTTAATTAACCCTCGATATTCAACCCTATGTAAATGTGCCCCTTAGTGTAGAAAATAATAAAATATACCATATCAAATGTGTGAAGTAATTCCCTCTTAAAGGGATAATTCACCTTTAAATTAACTTTAAATATGTTATAGAATGGCTAAATTAAATAACTTTTCAATCAGCCTTCCTTTTTTTTATTATAGTTTTTAAGTTATTTGCCTTCTTCTTCTGACTCTTTCCAGCTTTCAAATGGGGGTCAATGACCCATCTAAAAAACAAATGCTCTGTAAATCCTGTCATGACTACTATTTTATTACTTATCTTTCTTTTCAGGCCATCTCCTAGTCTCTCATTCAAATCAGTGCACATGGTTGCTAGGGTAATTTGGACCTTAGCAACCATATTGCTGAAGCTGCAAACTGTAGAGCTGATTAATACAAATCTAAATAACTTAATAACCACAAATAATTAGTGATGGAGAATGTCTCCCGTTTCGGCTACAAATTCCCAAAACTGTGAAAAATTTGTGGAAAAATCGTGAAATCGGAAAGTTCACAAAAAAAATCGTGAAAATTTGAACGTTTTCACGAAAAAATTGTGAAATTCAAGTTTTCACAAAAAAATCAGGAAATTCAAACAGTTTCACTGAAAAATCGTGAAAATCTGACATTTTCATGGAAAAATCGTGAAAATCAGAAGTTGGCAGCGGCGAATTTTCACGGGAGATTCGCAACTTCATTTGCCAGCGGCGAAACGTGGAGAATCGCCACAAATTTGTGCCAGGCAAATTTATTCGCCCATCACTACAAATAAAAAAATTATAACCCAAAAGTAAATTTTCTCAGAATATCACTACCTACATAAAACTAACTACATCAAACTATAATAAGCCATGTGCAATATAGATTTCACTTACCATTAAAAGTCGAATTGGCAAAACAAAGTGAGACAAATATGGAGACACATTGGAGGTTATTAATCAAAGGTCAAATGTTGAATGTATGTGATTTTTTTTTACTCTAATAAATTTGAATGTACTCATAACACGAATGGGAGGTTATGAAAAAACTTGAACGTCTAATATTTGATCGAACAGCCCCAACCTGGAAATTCGAATCTAATTCAAATTTAATTCAAATTGAGTTTTCCTCCAAAAAAAAACCCCTTGAATGTAAGGAAGGCAATTAACGTATTCAAATGGTTCAACGGACCTCTGCCATTGACTTGTAAATTAACTCAGCAGGTTTTAGGTGGCGAATATTAGAATTAGAACTGTGTCCATAGTTGAGGTGTGATAAATCTCATATGGTGCTTTTAAATTCGAATTTGTGAGTTTTGACACAAAAAAATATAAAATTTTAATTCAAATTAGAATTTACTATTCAAACCTTAGCAAATCTGCCCCATAATACCTCCTTTAAAGTTGTTGTTCACCATCAATCACTTTTTTCAGTTAATTAGGTTTCAGATAGTTCACTAGCAATATAGAATTTTTCCATTTACTTTCTATTTTCTATGTGTGACTGTTATTCTAATATTGAAGAATGAAATTTCATTTTTCACCTTCTTTTACCTTTTAAAGCAGCTCTGAGGGGGCGGGGGTCACCGACTCTGTAAACTGTTCTAAACTGATACATTTAGTTGATACATTTCTTATGTTTTGGCCCTGTTGAGCAAAATTCCTGAATTTCATCATGTATACTAAAAATTGCTGCCCTTTCTGATTGCACCTGAAACTAGCGTTCTTAAAGGGGAAGGAAACCTAGTTGGCGCAAAAACCCTCCCCCCCTCCCATGTGTTGCCCTCCCTCCTCCCTCCTCCCCCCTGGCCTACCCGTCCCGCTGGGCAAATGCCCCTAACTTGTTACTTACCCTTCTGCGCAGGTCCAGTCCAGGGAGTTCACAGACGACATCATCTTCCATCTTCTTCCTGCTTTGACCGGCGCATGCGCAGTAGGAGAATTTCGCCGGTACGATCTACTGCGCATGCGCCAAAAGTACATTGTGACTTTTGGCGCATGTGCAGTAGATCCGTACTGGCGAAATGCTCCTACTGTGCATGCGCCAAAACGCCATTCAAAGCAGGAAGAAGAACGCTTGGGAGAAGATGTCGTCTGTGAACTCCCTGGACTGGACCTGCGCAGAAGGGTAAGTAACAAGTTAGGGGCATTTGCCCAGCGGGATGGGTAGGCCAGGGGGAGGAGGGAGGATGGGCAACACACGGGAGGGGAGGAGGATGTTTGGGCCAACTAGGACTCTCTACAACATGGGATACATAAGAGAGAGCACCAAGGATAAAATTACTGTTCACATAGAGGCACCTCCAAATCTCATGAATCATGACATGAATTGAAAGCAGTTTTTTCCCCATTATGTCTGGTAAGAATAAAAGATAGGTTTCACTGTAAGAACTTTCTACCCACAGGTAAGCAGGTGGCAGTGTGGAGGTCTAGCTATGTAATCTTCTGAAGGACCTATGCTCCTTGTTCTTGCTGAATGAACCATGAATTCCTCTTTGTACAGAAATATTTTAAAGTTTCATTCTGTGCTCTGAGTCTGATGAACGGTGTGATGCAATTTGAGTGACTTATAGCCTTATTTAAAGTAATAATAAAGCCCAAAATTGCAACATTAGTAATTTTCAATGCAGAGACCAGTCTAGAAGTTCAGTTAACTTTTTCTCAGAGGTGTGATGAAGACTTAGAAATCAAGTGAGAACAAACGGTTGTAATATCCCACACTAAGATCCTCCTGTCCTCCTGCAAATATGTTTTCTTGTAAAGATTAGCAACAATTAACTCTCCCCAAACACACACACGTGTGGCCCCCTGCCATCAAAGCTATTACTTATATGTACAAAAGATCCCATATATGGGGGCAATGACAATTTGCAATGCCCAGAGGATTTTAGAAGAAATTGTTCCCGATAGTTCAAGTAATTTAATGACCTCAATGATGGATAAGTCCACAATTATTCAGAAGGGAGAAGTGTATTCTAAAATAGCACTGTCTCAATAAAGAGAAAATGCTTTCTAACCGTGGAGGATTTTCTTTCTTTTATTTATCTTAAGTAATGTGCTGGCAGATGGGATCAATCCATACCACAAAACACTATGTTTTAAATTAATCAAGACGATGTAATTAAATTCTTTTCTCCATAGAATTTGAAGCTTCCACTTTTTTAATTAAAGTGAACTTGTTTACCATGCATAACATTCCTTGTAAGCTCTAGGTGTAAGCAATGATGTCCTGTGATGAACCTTTTATTGCATAGCAAGGAAAAAAAGTTAAATTTTCTCATTATCTCCTATATAATTTGTGTTATGTCAAGCTAAGACACACTTCATAAATCAAATGTCCCCTTTGAATTATTAAGACTGTAAAGTAGCATGATTGTATCAGGAAGAATCAGTTAATTGCTCTTATTTGAATTCATCCATATGACATGAAATTCAAAAGTATGAGCTCATTACATTCATACTGTATATATATATATATATATGTATGTATATATATATATATATATATATATATATATATATATATATATAAAAATGTTTCTGAACAAACATTTTTTAGTGAAGCAGTATTCAGTTGTATGACATTAAGTCAAATGTGAAAAACTGTGCAAAAATGTGGGTACCCTTGTTATTTTGCTAATTTGAATGCATGAAACTGCTCAATACCGATTACTGGAAACACCAAATTGGTTGGATTAGCTTGTTAAGCCTTGAAGATGATAGGCAGCTGTGTCCAATCATGAGAAAAGGTAAAACATTTACAGTAAGGAGGCCAATTACAAGTTGTGCTTCTGTTTGACTCTCCTCTGAAGAGGGCAAGCATGGGATCTTCAAAGCAACTCTCAAAAGATCTGAAAACAAAGATTTTTCAGTATTATGGTTTAGGGGAAGGCTACAAAAAGCTATCTCAGAGGTTTAAACTGTCAGTTTTAACTGTAAGAAATGGAATCAGGAAATGGAAGGACCCAGCCCCAGGTCTGGCAGGCCAACAAAAATATAGGAGTGGCATTTGCAAAGGATTGTGAAAATGGTTACAGACAACCTAAAGATCAACTCCAAAGACATGCAAGAACATCTTGCTGCAGATGGTGTATCTGTACATAGTTCTACAAATTAGCACAATTTGCACAAAGAACATTTATATGGCAGGGTGATGAGAAAGAAGACCTTTCTGCACTCACACCACAAACAGAGTTGCTTGTTGCATGCAAAAGCTCATTTAGACAAGCTACAGACAATATTCTGGAATGGCCATCACAGTCCCCCAACTTGAATATCATCAAAAATCTATGGGATGATTTGAAGCAGGCTGTCCATGCTCAGCAGCTCTCAAATTTAACTGAACTGGAGAGATTTTGTATGGACAAATGGTCAAAAATACTGCCATCCAGAATCCAGATGCTCCCCAAAGGCTATAGGAGGCATCTAGTTGTTACATTTGCAAAAGGAGGCTCAACTATGTATTGATATAAACAAATGCAAAGTTTGGTATGTGTTGCACAAAAGACATAGCTCTTGCAAATATTATATGCTGTACATTGAATCTTATGTGCATATCTTCCTATATTTAACTTGGATTTAATAAAAAATCATTGAAAAATTATGATTCTAATATCCAACAGTACATAATATTCACTCATTGTTATACCACATGACACCAAGCATGATATACAGAAGTTTGTTTTGTGTTTGTGCTTATGGCCCCTAAATAGGCCTATAATCTTGTTTTTTAGCCTTTACAGTTCACATGGAAATAGAACATTCAGACGATGCTCCCATTAAATTTGTCAGGGGCCTATTGGCTCCCAGCAGGAGTAGTCAGGACCAAGGAGGAAGCCCAGCAAGGGTTAAAGTCTGAGTATGCAGTACAAATAGGAATCAGGCACAATTGTTAGATAAAGTCCAGGCAAGAGTTCAAACAGGCAAGCAGATAGGGATCAGAGTCAGGATCACAGCAGGAATCAAAACCAGGAATCGGACAGACAATAATACACCCAGATACTCACAGGATTGAAGACCTATAATTGGGCAGGGTTTCAGCGTCCAGGGCGGCCTTTTATTACAAAATCCTGGCACCAGCTATGATGTCATCATGCAGCGATGCCGCACCCATGTGTTCAGCATGGGCGCCGCCATCTTGGATTTTCATTGCGAACGCAGGGAATGTAAGCAGCGCTGTCGGGTGCTTCCGGCAGTCCTGACAAAATTATAGTACAATATTTTTTGGTCAAAATTGACAGTAAATGCTTTCCCCTACTGCTTTCCTAAATAGTGGAAGAATAAGAAATCCCTAAAGCACAACACTTTAAAGCTCAAAAAGAGGCAGATATAGGTGCGTAAAATGTAGGGTGAAGTTGGTTTATAATGAAAAGTAAATACATCCAATTAATACTGAGCAATATCCATTGCCATTGTGGATGTGATTACCTAGTTGGCTATTAAGTTGGTGCCTTTCTCCATGGAAACGACATACCAATAGCAACATTCATACCCTGTGCATGTGCAGAGTATGTTACAAGGACAATAAACAATGCTCTACTTCTAAGAGACAGGGATTGAAAAAGTATGATCCACTTAATCCATGTAGATCAAAGCCTTAAATTATTATTTTATGAAGAAAAAGGTAACTCCATTCTTTGTGACACCTAAATTATTTATAAGTGCTCTCACCACCTGTCTGCTACATACAATGCTGTTCTGACATCTGTACCATGGCGGTTTCAGAAGACTTCATATATCCATTCAAAACACTTCACACATCCCTTCATGCAACTCTCACAATTAACACCTGTTTCTAGGAGTTGCATGACACATTGGATAATCCTATCACAGTAACTACACAGAATCAACATTCAACACCTCTGTGAATTTCTTCAAATGTCACCTCTTTGAAAAGTTACAATGTGCCATTGTGATTGGATTAGTGGAAGAGTTTATTGCCGAGAACTTCCCACTCCAGTCAGTTGAACGGAAGAAGCTGCTCGGATGAGTAGTGAAACATCTTCATTGATTACTCAGCAAGTCCAGTTGTTTTTAGATTTACCTATACTAGATATACCATGACCTGGATGAATGAAAATCTTCATAGTCAAGTGCTCTCACATAATACAAAACAAAACCTCCTCTCATAACCTTAGTTCTCCCTTGTTTGTGTTAAATTATTTATTGGCAATTTGTTGTAATTATTATCTGCTAGAATTATATTATTAGAATTGTATTACTCATCAGTTTTTTTTCGTCTTGTATTTTAAACACAGCCTTTTGACAAACCTATTTTCTGACCTTTGGTGTGTTCCCTTTCTTGCACATTGCAGTAATAACCTCCTCTGCACTTGTTAAGCTACCTAGAATGTCTTTATGTGATTAATTAGATACATTTGTACTTTACAGGTGAAAATCTTTAATTTTAGATTAAAACCCTTTAAGGAATATCAAAACGGCATCATTTTCCTTTTTAATATACCTACACTTCGTTTTTTATGTACATTTTGTATTTCAATAGATATTAGATTTCTCTTTCCTTTTTTGTAAGTAAGGGGTAGAGTGTGAATTTGTCAATATATATGGGCACTTGGTAGGTGCAGAAAGAACCAACATATGCCAGTATGTTCATATAGCATTACAATACTGTAAAAGTTATTAAGGGGAAAACAGACAGCCAGTTCCTAAGAGCTCGACATATCACCTCTATGATACATTGGGCCAGATTCAATTCATTGAGAAAAGGTTACTCTCATCATGGGCGCCATTCACTTTGAGGAGAAAAAGGTTTTCTCTTAAATCAGTTCCAGGTTTTTTTTATCATGGACTTCAACTGAGTTTTCACGTGATAACCTGTTACATAGTTACATATATTCATATATTCAATTCAGAAAAACTTATTTCACTGTTTATAACTTGATAAACTCTATTGAAGTCTATGGGGAAAAAAGTGGAACCTAATTTGGAGAAAAGTTTTTTCTCCTCAAATTCAATCTCGTCTATGACTTTTTCATGTGATAAACCATGAGATTTCTCACTGAATCATTTCAAAAGGTTCATTTCAAAGAACTGAGCTAGAATAGTTTAGTGAGAGCAAAGCCCACGCAAAAAAATATTAAAAAACTAAAAAAAGCTAGAAACGTAAACAGAATGCAATTACTGTAGTTGCAAGGTTTCATAAAAAAGTATGTAGGGATCTCCAGATGTGATACTACTGTTGAAAGACATTTTATTACAAAAAATACATTTCACAGATAAGATGGCAAGTTTTAGAGCTCTAAGATCAGCGATTGAAAAAAAAAGATGTTATATGGATCAAGAGACTAGACAGCTTAGATTCAAAATGTATGAATAAAACATGTAAAACCATTTTTGTGATAATCTATCTTTGTTTTTTCTTTAACAGTATTTGAGGAATGCAAATGTTTATATATATTTGAATATTAGAATACTGGACACCTGGATAGGCCCTTATAGAGGTGTTTCCTGTCAAGATAGGGAAGGTCCCCATAGGCTTGCCAACAATTTTCTGATCGAAGGATAATCCTTCGATGGATGGATTAAAATCCTTTGAATCGTTCGATTCGAAGGATTTAATCGTTCGATCGAACGATTATTCCTTTGATCGTTCGATTGAAGGAATTGCACAAAATCCTTCGACTTCGATATTCGAAGTTGAAGGATTTTAATTTGGCAGTCGAATATAGAGGGTTAATTAACCCTCAATATTCGACCCTTGATACATCTGCCCCCTAGTGTAGTATCATGGCAGATTGTGGCCAGCCTGAATAAAACAGTGACTGCCTACTCATGGTTACTCATAAAGTTTAGACAAATGCACCTTTCCTAAAGCTTATGAAAACAGGACAAAATTAATATACATTCAATTTTTAATATTTCCATTTGGCAAACCAATAATAAAATGAATACATGTAGGCATGGATACATGAAGGCATCTATTTTCATTAACACTATAATTAATACTTATTAAGTTACTTAATCTATCTAATTATCTAATCTAAAACTGCTGCAGGCTTTTCCTTAATTTTTTTTTCTTACCAATACTCTAATTAGTTTTTGACAAATATTGATGAGTGAAACTGCCCCATATCATTTAGCCAAAAAAATTGTGAAACCATGGAAATGTTTGCAAAATGTTGAAATTTGCCAAAATGTCACCAAATGCATTGGAGTCAATGGGCATTTTTTTGCCATGTTTTTTCTTGCTCAAAATACATCATAGATAATGGGATTTTTGTACAAAGGTCATTGATGAGACTTTTATCTGAATATCTGCAGTTTTTGGAGAAAAGCTACAGCAGCAAAATAATGATCAATTTTATTTTTATTACGTTCAAAGGTAAGATTGTCACTGGACCAGTGGTGACAATTATTGTTTGACAGGTCTGAGATGCTGGATTTTCAGATATAGGGACATGTTTACTAACATTGGAGATAAATATCTGGAGAGATTTCTGGAGATGTTGCCCATGGCAACCAATCAGCAATTAGATTTAAACAGCCACAGCCAAGTTAGAAAACAAAAGCAAAGATCTGATTGGTTGCTATGGGCAACATCTCCAGAAATCTCTCCAGATATTTATCTCCAATGTTAGTAAACATGCCCCAAAGACTTTTCCTTCCTCAGAGTTTAACCCTTTAAGTGCCACAGAACGTAGAATCTACGTTCTGTGGCAAAGGTACTTGAAATGCCACAGAACGTAGATTCTACGTTCTGCAGCACTTCCGGGTTCAGAAGCGGAGGAGCGGCTGTTAGAGCCGCTCGCTCCGTTCCTGCTCGATCCCCTGCCCCTAGGCAACGAGCAGAGCAGGGGATCGAGTGGCCCCTGGGGCGCGATCGCCCAGGGGCCCAAAAACAGCAGCAGGCACGTGCTACTTACGTGTCCTGCTGCTGCAGCCTGCACCGGATCGTCGATCTCCGCCCCCACAGCACACAGACAGGAACCACGACGCAGAGGTCTTCCAGGGAGTCTTCCTGATCGCCTGCAACAGTCTCCAGCGATTTTTTCAGGTTAGTGCAACAATTACACACACAAACACACCAACACACACTTATTACAGTAATACACACTTAGATTCACACTTACACACACTTACACATACATTTTTGGGGATTGGGGGGGTCACACACTCACTGCACTTACACACATGTGCACACGCACACACGCGCACATAACATGTAATTTACCATTTGTACACACGCACACGCACATACATGGCATTGTGGCTTTTTTTTTTTTTTTCTTATCGCATCGTCTCTTTTTTTGGCTGAAAAAAATGTTTTATTGCCATTACGAATAGCGTATTCGCTAACCGTACTGTGCAATATCTTTTTTATGTTATTTCGGTGATTATATTGCAATTTGGGGTATTTTGGTGCATTTTTAGCCATTTTATTGAATTTTTAGCCATTTTATTGCATTTTCAGCTCTGCGTATGTTGTGTTCACTTGTTTCTAGCCGTATAACCTGTTTGGCCCAGCTAAAATATTCAAACTGTGATTCTGACGGCCGATAACACTAGTCTGGAAAAAAAACATTGATTTTTGTGGTTTTATTGGATTTTTTTGCATTTCACTCTTTACTGCCTTATTTTGTTTTACCTTGTAAATTTTATCTACTATATATCCATTTGGGGGTCTCTGTGCGCCACATAGTTTGGTATATCTATGCATATTGGGCATCAAAGTGTTCAGTAGACCCCTGGTGTTCATATTTAGGATGTTTTATGCTGATACGTTATGAAATGTGGGGCATATAATGCGGTAGAATTCAAGCTTTGTGACGATTTTCAAAAATTTGATAAAAACCGTTACGTTCAGCATTGCTTTGCAGTTTGGCAGTTTGCAGTAGAAACACTTATTTACCCATATTGGATTCGTCAAAATGTGTACTTTCTGAAAATATATGGTTTTCTGGGGTCTCTGTACTGTTAGGGGGGTCTAATGTCGCATAATACACACACCAGGTGCTCATATTGCAGCAGCCAGCGCGTCAGCCGTGAAAATGTATATACACTATTGTCATTTGGGGGTCTCTGTGCGCCACATAGTTTGGTATATCTATGCATATTGGGCATCAAAGTGTTCAGTAGACCCCTGGCATTCATATTTAGGATGTTTTATGCTGATACGTTACGAAATGTGGGGCATATAATGGGGTAGAATTCAAGCTTTGTGACGATTTTCAGAAATTTGATAAAAACCGTTATGTTCAGCATTGCTTTGCAGTTTGGCAGTTTGCAGTAGAAACACTTATTTACCCATATTGGATTCGTCAGAATGTGTACTTTCTGAAAATATATGGTTTTCTGGGGTCTCTGTACTGTTAGGGGGGTCTAATGTCGCATAATACACACACCAGGTGCTCATATTACAGCAGCCAGCGCGTCAGCCATGAAAATGTCTATACACTATTGTCATTTGGGGGTCTCTGTGCGCCACATAGTTTGGTATATCTATGCATATTGGGCATCAAAGTGTTCAGTAGACCCCTGGCGTTCATATTTAGGATGTTTTATGCTGATACGTTACGAAATTTGGGGCATATAATGGGGTAAAATTCAAGCTTTGTGACGATTTTCCGAAATTTGATAAAAACCGTTATGTTCAGCATTGCTTTGCAGTTTGGCAGTTTGCAGTAGAAACACTTATTTACCCATATTGGATTCGTCAGAATGTGTACTTTCTGAAAATATATGGTTTTCTGGGGTCTCTGTACTGTTAGGGGGGTCTAATGTCGCATAATACACACACCAGGTGCTCATATTGCAGCAGCCAGCGCGTCAGCCGTGAAAATGTATATACACTATTGTCATTTGGGGGTCTCTGTGCGCCACATAGTTTGGTATATCTATGCATATTGGGCATCAACGTGTTCAGTAGACCCCTGGCGTTCATATTTAGGATGTTTTATGCTGATACGTTATGAAATGTGGGGCATATAATGGGGTAAAATTCAAGCTTTGTGACGATTTTCAGAAATTTGATAAAAACCGTTATGTTCAGCATTGCTTTGCAGTTTGGCAGTTTGCAGTAGAAACACTTATTTACCCATATTGGATTCGTCAGAATGTGTACTTTCTGAAAATATATGGTTTTCTGGGGTCTCTGTACTGTTAGGGGGGTCTAATGTCGCATAATACACACACCAGGTGCTCATATTGCAGCAGCCAGCGCGTCAGCCGTGAAAATGTATATACACTATTGTCATTTGGGGGTCTCTGTGCGCCACATAGTTTGGTATATCTATGCATATTGGGCATCAACGTGTTCAGTAGACCCCTGGCGTTCATATTTAGGATGTTTTATGCTGATACGTTACGAAATGTGGGGCATATAATGGGGTAAAATTCAAGCTTTGTGACGATTTTCAGAAATTTGATAAAAACCGTTATGTTCAGCATTGCTTTGCAGTTTGGCAGTTTGCAGTAGAAACACTTATTTACCCATATTGGATTCGACAGAATGTGTACTTTCTGAAAATATATGGTTTTCTGGGGTCTCTGTACTGTTAGGGGGGTCTAATGTCGCATAATACACACACCAGGTGCTCATATTGCAGCAGCCAGCGCGTCAGCCGTGAAAATGTATATACACTATTGTCATTTGGGGGTCTCTGTGCGCCACATAGTTTGGTATATCTATGCATATTGGGCATCAAAGTGTTCAGTAGACCCCTGGCGTTCATATTTAGGATGTTTTATGCTGATACGTTACGAAATGTGTGGCATATAATGGGGTAAAATTGAAGCTTTGTGACGATTTTCCGAAATTTGATAAAAACCGTTATGTTCAGCATTGCTTTGCAGTTTGGCAGTTTGCAGTAGAAACACTTATTTACCCATATTGTATTCGTCAGAATGTGTACTTTCTGAAAATATATGGTTTTCTGGGGTCTCTATACTGTTAGGGGGGTCTAATGTCGCATAATACACACACCAGGTGCTCATACTGCAGCAGCCAGCGCGTCAGCCGTGAAAATGTATATACACTATTGTCATTTGGGGGTCTCTGTGCGCCACATAGTTTGGTATATCTATGCATATTGGGCATCAAAGTGTTCAGTAGACCCCTGGCGTTCATATTTAGGATGTTTTATGCTGATACGTTACGAAATGTGTGGCATATAATGGGGTAAAATTGAAGCTTTGTGACGATTTTCCGAAATTTGATAAAAACCGTTATGTTCAGCATTGCTTTGCAGTTTGGCAGTTTGCAGTAGAAACACTTATTTACCCATATTGGATTCGTCAGAATGTTTACTTTCTGAAAATATATGGTTTTCTGGGGTCTCTGTACTGTTAGGTGGTCTAATGTCGCATAATACACACACCGGGTGGTTATATTGCAGCAGCCAGCGCGTCAGCCGTGAAAATGTCTATACATATTGTCATTTGGGGGTCTCTGTGCGCCACATAGTTTGGTATATCTATGCACATTGGGCATCAAACTGTTTAGTAGACCCATATGTTTATATTTAGGATGCTTTATGCTGGTAATGATACATGGACAATACGATGCTGGAAAGTTGAAGCTTTGAGGCAATTTCCAGATATTTCACCAAAACCGACAACTTTGGGAAAGCCTTGCGACTCAGTAGTTTGGAGCAATAAGGCATGGGTACCCATTTTAGATTTGGTAGAATGTGTACTTTCCAAAAATGTATGGGTTTGGGGGGTAAACATATATTTCTGTGTTTTTACCCCACAAAAATGCAGTCAATGTGTTGATTTTTCATTAGCTGAAGTTACCCACGGGACTGTTTGTATGCGCTAACTTCATTTTGGGGCCTCTAAATGCCAGATACTTAGGTAAACCTATGAACAATGGCCACCAAACTGTTCAGAGGAACCCTGGCAATCATATTTAGGGTGCTTTTTCTTAGTACATAATAACACATGGGTGATATGGTGCTGGGAAGTTGAAGCTTTGAGGCAATTTTCAGATATTTCACCAAAACCGACAACTTTGGGAAAGCCTTGCGACTCAGTAGTTTGGAGCAATAAGGCATGGGTACCCATTTTAGATTCGGTAGAATGTGTACTTTCCAAAAATGTATGGGTTTGGGGGGTAAACATATATTTCTGTGTTTTTACCCCACAAAAATGCAGTCAATGTGTTGATTTTTCATTAGCTGAAGTTACCCACGGGACTGTTTGTATGCGCTAACTTCCTTTTGGGGCCTCTAAATGCCAGATACTTTGGTAAACCTATGAACAATGGCCACCAAACTGTTCGGAGGAACCCTGGCAATCATATTTAGGGTGCTTTTTCTTAGTACGTAATGACACATGGGTGATATGGTGCTGGGAAGTTGAAGCTTTGAGGCAATTTTCAGATATTTCACCAAAACCGACAACTTTGGGAAAGCCTTGCGACTCAGTAGTTTGGAGCAATAAGGCATGGGTACCCATTTTAGATTCGGTAGAATGTGTACTTTCCAAAAATGTATGGGTTTGGGGGGTAAACATATATTTCTGTGTTTTTACCCCACAAAAATGCAGTCAATGTGTTGATTTTTCATTAGCTGAAGTTACCCACGGGACTGTTTGTATGCGCTAACTTCATTTTGGGGCCTCTAAATGCCAGATACTTTGGTAAACCTATGAACAATGGCCACCAAACTGTTCGGAGGAACCCTGGCAATCATATTTAGGGTGCTTTTTCTTAGTACGTAATGACACATGGGTGATATGGTGCTGGGAAGTTGAAGCTTTGAGGCAATTTTCAGATATTTCACCAAAACCGACAACTTTGGGAAAGCCTTGCGACTCAGTAGTTTGGAGCAATAAGGCATGGGTACCCATTTTAGATTTGGTAGAATGTGTACTTTCCAAAAATGTATGGGTTTGGGGTGTAAACATATATTTCTGTGTTTTTACCCCACAAAAATGCAGTCAATGTGTTGATTTTTCATTAGCTGAAGTTACCCACGGGACTGTTTGTATGCGCTAACTTCATTTTGGGGCCTCTAAATGCCAGATACTTAGGTAAACCTATGAACAATGGCCACCAAACTGTTCAGAGGAACCCTGGCAATCATATTTAGGGTGCTTTTTCTTAGTACATAATAACACATGGGTGATATGGTGCTGGGAAGTTGAAGCTTTGAGGCAATTTTCAGATATTTCACCAAAACCGACAACTTTGGGAAAGCCTTGCGACTCAGTAGTTTGGAGCAATAAGGCATGGGTACCCATTTTAGATTCGGTAGAATGTGTACTTTCCAAAAATGTATGGGTTTGGGGGGTAAACATATATTTCTGTGTTTTTACCCCACAAAAATGCAGTCAATGTGTTGATTTTTCATTAGCTGAAGTTACCCACGGGACTGTTTGTATGCGCTAACTTCATTTTGGGGCCTCTAAATGCCAGATACTTTGGTAAACCTATGAACAATGGCCACCAAACTGTTCGGAGGAACCCTGGCAATCATATTTAGGGTGCTTTTTCTTAGTACGTAATGACACATGGGTGATATGGTGCTGGGAAGTTGAAGCTTTGAGGCAATTTTCAGATATTTCACCAAAACCGACAACTTTGGGAAAGCCTTGCGACTCAGTAGTTTGGAGCAATAAGGCATGGGTACCCATTTTAGATTCGGTAGAATGTGTACTTTCCAAAAATGTATGGGTTTGGGGGGTAAACATATATTTCTGTGTTTTTACCCCACAAAAATGCAGTCAATGTGTTGATTTTTCATTAGCTGAAGTTACCCACGGGACTGTTTGTATGCGCTAACTTCATTTTGGGGCCTCTAAATGCCAGATACTTTGGTAAACCTATGAACAATGGCCACCAAACTGTTCGGAGGAACCCTGGCAATCATATTTAGGGTGCTTTTTCTTAGTACGTAATGACACATGGGTGATATGGTGCTGGGAAGTTGAAGCTTTGAGGCAATTTTCAGATATTTCACCAAAACCGACAACTTTGGGAAAGCCTTGCGACTCAGTAGTTTGGAGCAATAAGGCATGGGTACCCATTTTAGATTCGGTAGAATGTGTACTTTCCAAAAATGTATGGGTTTGGGGGGTAAACATATATTTCTGTGTTTTTACCCCACAAAAATGCAGTCAATGTGTTGATTTTTCATTAGCTGAAGTTACCCACGGGACTGTTTGTATGCGCTAACTTCATTTTGGGGCCTCTAAATGCCAGATACTTTGGGAAACCTATGAACAATGGCCACCAAACTGTTCGGAGGAACCCTGGCAATCATATTTAGGGTGCTTTTTCTTAGTACGTAATGACACATGGGTGATATGGTGCTGGGAAGTTGAAGCTTTGAGGCAATTTTCAGATATTTCACCAAAACCGACAACTTTGGGAAAGCCTTGCGACTCAGTAGTTTGGAGCAATAAGGCATGGGTACCCATTTTAGATTCGGTAGAATGTGTACTTTCCAAAAATGTATGGGTTTGGGGGGTAAACATATATTTCTGTGTTTTTACCCCACAAAAATGCAGTCAATGTGTTGATTTTTCATTAGCTGAAGTTACCCACGGGACTGTTTGTATGCGCTAACTTCATTTTGGGGCCTCTAAATGCCAGATACTTTGGTAAACCTATGAACAATGGCCACCAAACTGTACGGAGGAACCCTGGCAATCATATTTAGGGTGCTTTTTCTTAGTACGTAATGACACATGGGTGATATGGTGCTGGGAAGTTGAAGCTTTGAGGCAATTTTCAGATATTTCACCAAAACCGACAACTTTGGGAAAGCCTTGCGACTCAGTACTTTGGAGCAATAAGGCATGGGTACCCATTTTAGATTCGGTAGAATGTGTACTTTCCAAAAATGTATGGGTTTGGGGGGTAAACATATATTTCTGTGTTTTTACCCCACAAAAATGCAGTCAATGTGTTGATTTTTCATTAGCTGAAGTTACCCACGGGACTGTTTGTATGCGCTAACTTCATTTTGGGGCCTCTAAATGCCAGATACTTTGGTAAACCTATGAACAATGGCCACCAAACTGTTCGGAGGAACCCTGGCAATCATATTTAGGGTGCTTTTTCTTAGTACGTAATGACACATGGGTGATATGGTGCTGGGAAGTTGAAGCTTTGAAGCAATTTTCAGATATTTCACCAAAACCGACAACTTTGGGAAAGCCTTGCGACTCAGTAGTTTGGAGCAATAAGGCATGGGTACCCATTTTAGATTCGGTAGAATGTGTACTTTCCAAAAATGTATGGGTTTGGGGGGTAAACATATATTTCTGTGTTTTTACCCCACAAAAATGCAGTCAATGTGTTGATTTTTCATTAGCTGAAGTTACCCACGGGACTGTTTGTATGCGCTAACTTCATTTTGGGGACTCTAAATGCCAGATACTTTGGTAAACTTATGAACAATGGCCACCAAAATGTTCAGAGGAACCCTGGCAATCATATTTAGGGTGCTTTTTCTTAGTACGTAATGACACATGGGTGATATGGTGCTGGGAAGTTGAAGCTTTGAGGCAATTTTCAGATATTTCACCAAAACCGACAACTTTGGGAAAGCCTTGCGACTCAGTAGTTTGGAGCAATAAGGCATGGGTACCCATTTTAGATTCGGTAGAATGTGTACTTTCCAAAAATGTATGGGTTTGGGGGGTAAACATATATTTCTGTGTTTTTACCCCACAAAAATGCAGTCAATGTGTTGATTTTTCATTAGCTGAAGTTACCCACGGGACTGTTTGTATGCGCTAACTTCATTTTGGGGCCTCTAAATGCCAGATACTTTGGTAAACCTATGAACAATGGCCACCAAACTGTTCGGAGGAACCCTGGCAATCATATTTAGGGTGCTTTTTCTTAGTACGTAATGACACATGGGTGATATGGTGCTGGGAAGTTGAAGCTTTGAGGCAATTTTCAGATATTTCACCAAAACCGACAACTTTGGGAAAGCCTTGCGACTCAGTAGTTTGGAGCAATAAGGCATGGGTACCCATTTTAGATTCGGTAGAATGTGTACTTTCCAAAAATGTATGGGTTTGGGGGGTAAACATATATTTCTGTGTTTTTACCCCACAAAAATGCAGTCAATGTGTTGATTTTTCATTAGCTGAAGTTACCCACGGGACTGTTTGTATGCGCTAACTTCATTTTGGGGCCTCTAAATGCCAGATACTTTGGTAAACCTATGAACAATGGCCACCAAACTGTTCGGAGGAACCCTGGCAATCATATTTAGGGTGCTTTTTCTTAGTACGTAATGACACATGGGTGATATGGTGCTGGGAAGTTGAAGCTTTGAGGCAATTTTCAGATATTTCACCAAAACCGACAACTTTGGGAAAGCCTTGCGACTCAGTAGTTTGGAGCAATAAGGCATGGGTACCCATTTTAGATTCGGTAGAATGTGTACTTTCCAAAAATGTATGGGTTTGGGGGGTAAACATATATTTCTGTGTTTTTACCCCACAAAAATGCAGTCAATGTGTTGATTTTTCATTAGCTGAAGTTACCCACGGGACTGTTTGTATGCGCTAACTTCATTTTGGGGCCTCTAAATGCCAGATACTTTGGTAAACCTATGAACAATGGCCACCAAACTGTTCGGAGGAACCCTGGCAATCATATTTAGGGTGCTTTTTCTTAGTACGTAATGACACATGGGTGATATGGTGCTGGGAAGTTGAAGCTTAGAAGCAATTTTCAGATATTTCACCAAAACCGACAACTTTGGGAAAGCCTTGCGACTCAGTAGTTTGGAGCAATAAGGCATGGGTACCCATTTTAGATTCGGTAGAATGTGTACTTTCCAAAAATGTATGGGTTTGGGGGGTAAACATATATTTCTGTGTTTTTACCCCACAAAAATGCAGTCAATGTGTTGATTTTTCATTAGCTGAAGTTACCCACGGGACTGTTTGTATGCGCTAACTTCATTTTGGGGACTCTAAATGCCAGATACTTTGGTAAACTTATGAACAATGGCCACCAAAATGTTCAGAGGAACCCTGGCAATCATATTTAGGGTGCTTTTTCTTAGTACGTAATGACACATGGGTGATATGGTGCTGGGAAGTTGAAGCTTTGAGGCAATTTTCAGATATTTCACCAAAACCGACAACTTTGGGAAAGCCTTGCGACTCAGTAGTTTGGAGCAGAAAGGCATGGGTACCCATTTTAGATTCAGTAGAATGTGTACTTTCCAAAAATATATGGGTTTGGGGGGTAAACATATATTTCTGTGTTTTTACCCCACAAAAAATGCAGTCAATGTGTTGATTTCTCAGTAGCTAAAGTAAAGTCCTGAACAATTTGGATGTGCTAACTACATATTGGTGTCTCTAAATGCCAGATACTTTGGTAAACCTATGCATAATGGGTATCAAATTGTTCAGTGGACCCCTGGCAATCATATTTCAGGTGCTTTTTCTTGGTACCTAATATAGTTTGGGATATGCGGAGCAGCAAATTAAAACCTTTGAAATGATTTTTCAGAATTTTGAATTTTTTGTTGAAAAACCGCTATGTTCAGACAAGCTTTTATGTTTGGTAGTTGGGAGTAGAGAGACATAGTTACCCATTTTGTAATCGGCAGAATGTGTACTTTTCAAAAATGTATGGTTTTCTGGGGTAAACCTACGGTTTCAGGATTTTTTGCCTTGGAACCTAAAGCATGCCGTTTTCTGCCTTAGTGCTTTCAAAATTTGGTAATATACTGCCGGGAGTTTTTGCTGTACAGAAATCCTAAATCTCCCTAAAACTATACATATCTGGTATTGGCACGTTCGAGAGACATAAGGCTTTCCAAATCAGTTGGATTTTCATCCGTAAAATGAAATATTTTTCTGGTATAAATTGATATACGATGAAAAATGGTAATTTTTCATTTTTTTTTGGTATTTGGCACTATAAATTTTTTTGCACTGGTGTAAATACATGAAAACTCAGGCAGATTTAGAAAGCCCAGTTTCTACCGAAAAAAACAATGTATAGTTTTCCTAGGTAAACTATAGGTTTCCCCTCAGAAAATGCCCCTAAAGTGAGAGAGCACAAAATGTTTCAAAAACGGCTGGCATTTCGCGTAACCAAAATGTGAAATTCTGCTGGCACTTAAAGGGTTAATAAATTCTGAAAAAATCTTGATTTTCTTTAAAAGTCTAACTTTATAAAAAAAAAAATCACAAATTTTTCGTGATTTTTGCATTCAGAGTTTATTAAATAAACCCCCTAAATGTGTCTGCTTGTCTGTAATAGGGATAATTGTGATCTATGTCTGAAAGCAGGGAAGTCCCTTTTGTCTCATCACTCTAAAACAGTGTGTATTATTGTTTAAATAACTGCCCCCATGAAAAGAAAATACATAGATGTCCACATTTTTGCAAAAAATGCTACACCTTAACTTATCTATCACTTTTCCACCTTCCACCCATATAAACATAACATGACTTTCAATGTAATTCCAGACTGTGTAGGCTTTAAAGATACTGCACAAAAATGCATACATCGTATTTTAATTTTGATATTAATGCAGGCGATATCAACCATAAAAAGCATAGACGCATTGGACTGTGCAACTACTGCAAAGTGGACAATGAATATGATGAAAAATAAAAACTGAGAAGAATGGGTCATTAACCCTGTTTTAATGAAGTTAAAGCTTCCCTGGCTGTGGTTTCATAATTGCTTTTCTACAAGATTGTGGCTTAAGGTCTAGGTACCAGCAACTCCAGGTCAGATTTGTGCACAGTGCACAGACTGCATCTAATTTTCTATAAGTTTTCAGTGTGATATATAAAAGTAATTGATTCGATCTTATAATGGATTTTTAAAGTGACCTGTAAGTCCGTTTCACGCCAATTAAAAATACAAAGTAGTATTAGAGAGAAAAAAAATCATTCCATACATTTGTATAAGTGATATCAGTCTTATACTAATATTTATTCATGCAGATTAAATTGTTACTTTAGGTGTTATAGTATGACTTATGAGGTCAGTTCCTCCATGATTTTTCAGAAGAATAATTGCAGGACAGCCAAGTATCCATGGTAAACAGAGATGTAAAGCTGATGCCACTTGCTCCCCCCCCCTCCACTGCTCTAAGCATCCAAAATGGGCACATATCTCTTAAACAGACACCAAGTATGAGCAATACTTTAGTAAACTGTTTTATATGCCAAAGTAAGAGCAATATGCAAATGGCCCTGTGACGACAACCTGTGAAAATCTGCCCTTTGTTCTTATGTAGATGTTTGTAAAGATAATTTGTAGTGATGAGGGAATAAATTTGGCAATGCGAATTTGCGTAAAATTTCCGTGTTTCCCACCAGGGAATAAATTCATGAAACTGAGGCGAAATTGCGTAGCCGAAAAATCTGCCACATCCAAAAAATTTGGGCGCGCGTCAGAACAGTCGCAAGCATAAAAATTGTTGCATGGCAAAATTATTTGGACGCTCATTGACTATAATGTATTTGGACAAAATACATGTGTATAAAAATTGTTGCGCGCGTCAAGATTGACGTGTGTCAAAATAATTTTGACGCCCATTGACTTTAATGCGTTTCGTGAATTATTCGCCTTTTCGTGAATAAATCACTGATAATTTGTCTTATTTCATCCCTGACTATATAGGTGTTTATGGCCTATCAGATTATAGGCCATAATTATTTGCTTTTTCACGAATTTCACAATAAATGTGTTAATTTTGCAGCAAAGCGAAATGGGACAAGTTTGGCCATCACTAATAATTTGTCTTATTTCATCCCTTTTGTCTGACTATATAGGTGTTTATGGCCCTCCCAATTTCCACTCCTCCACCTGAACCAGTATGTAGTAGTAGTAGTGTACCTTTTACCACCTTACTCCTCTTGCTGCTATCAGGCAAAAAAGGTGAGCACCCAGACTGGGGAGCGTATGCAGCATCCTAGGTGACTGACCTGGGCTGGCTAGGCCTATGAAGGCAGGGGCCCACCAGGTTTTTTCCCTGTGTACCCTGTTATCAGATCTGGAGGTACAGTATTTTCCAAAGCACCTCAAATGTCTTATGTTTACTCCATCTGTTTGGCTGCCCACTTATCAGGGAAATATTCCATGAATGACCATTTTAATACACAGGCAAGTTGTCAAAAAAAATCTTTCCAAAAAATGCCTAAAGCTGATTGATATTTGTCAATTTTAAACATATTTTACATTGTAAAAGTAGCAGGTGACGTTTTGTATTCAACACTTGCCCAAATCTTGGAGTGAATTGTTAACATTCCAGGTAAAGTCCCCAGCATGATGGCAAACAAAGTCATGATACCAACTAAATGAGAACAAAACACTTCCTATGGAATTGGGTACCATTACCAGTTTCATGGGTTCAGGCCACACTCCTAAAAATGCACAACTGAACATTGAGAGATTGATGTTTGGAAAATGATAGAAACAATTATGAACAAAGAGCTCAAACAACTGTTTCATTTCGTTCAGTGGCACATGTGCTTTTTTTTTTTATTGCTATGTCCTTAAGAAAGGAACAAGGAAACAGAATGGGTTCAAACCACAAACACTGTGATTATGACACATACAAATGGCTATTGCCCATAAGCATTAGGGATGTAGCGAACTGTTCGCCGGCGAACTAGTTCGCGCGAACTTCGACTGTTCGCGTCCGCCGAATGTTCGCGAACGTCGCGCGACGTTCGCCAATTGGTGTTCGCGTTCGATTCGAAGTAAAATTTAGTTCGACCATTCGACCATTCGACCATTCGATCGCTAAAATCGAACGATTTCCATTCGTTCGAACGATTATAAGCATTCGACTGAATTAAAATCATTCGATCGAATAGCTTCGATCGTTCGATTCGAACGAAAATCCTTCGATCGTACGAATAAAATCCTTCGATCGTTCGATCGAACGATTTTATCGAGCGTTCGAAGTTCGCGAACTGTTCGCGAACTGTTCGCTTTTTTGCCGGTGTTCGCGAACGGCGTTCGCGAACATCAAATCGGCAGTTCGCTACATCACTAATAAGCATGGCTTCAAAACGTCATGAGCAGAAACCCTGCATTATACCAAATAATCCTAAAGCAGCAGAATCAATTACCAACTTCCATTTTGTCGCAGAGGATTCTAGTTGAAAAAAGTTTTTGTCAGAGTCTTGATATCCATGACTGCTGGAAACTTTCCGTGAAGCAAAAATCTCATTTAATAAAGAAGAAAATCCTGCAGTGCCTCATTTTTTCCCTTATTAATTTTAATCCCATTTAAGTCTCAATTCATCAGGACTAATGGAAGATGTGAACAGTTATAAATGCATTAGGAAGATGCAAATTTTGGGAGGTCTCAATTCATATTGCGCTTAAGCATGGCTTCAAAACTACATGAGCAGAAACCCTGCATTATACCAAATAATCCTAAAGCAGCAGAATCCATTACCAACTTCCATTTTGTTGCAGAGGATTCTAGTTGAAAAAAGTTTTTGTAAGAGTCTTGATATCCATCACTGCTGGAAACTTTCCGTGAAGCAAAAATCTCATTTAATAAAGAAGAAAATCCTGCAGTGCCTCATTATTTCCCTTATTAATTTTAATCCCATTTAAGTCTCAATTCATCAGGACTAATGGAAGATGTGAACAGTTATAAATGCATTAGGAAGATGCAAATTTTGGGAGGTTGTTGTTTGTGTTTTTATTAATTTGATAAATTATGGATACAGGTATTTTTAATACTCACAATTCATTATTTAGTGTCTTATTATGGCTTAGAAAAATGTGAGTTTGCAGCTGCAGCTATTGATGATCTGAATTCTGAGCCAGAGGAGTTGATTCCAGAAATGACTAATTGCTTCCACATGAAGGTATAATGAACACTAATGAAAGATATGTATCACACCCAAAATACTATTCTCTACGTCTTACACCTAGATAATAAAGCAAGCAATAATTCTAAGAGGTCCACTCAATCTCTTTGTTGTTGGTGCGATTTACACATTTTTCTTATATGTTTGTATTTATTTGGTGATTTTGAATCTGTTTAATAGCTATTACAGATGTTATTTCTTTTAAATGCAAAACATTTTGTTGTATGGAAAGAAATTAAAAGTTGTGTTGTCTATGTATCGACACTGTTGCTCTGAACACTTTTCTATTTTTAGCACATTCAGTTAGATACGAACTATACAGTATTATCTCTTCAAATATATAACACAAAACAATTACATCAATACATAAAATTACTTACACGCATTTGCAAATACTAACCAACTCATTGTAGAAATATCTGGCAATATAAATATAACCCTATCTTGGACCTTTATATGAGTTTCTAGCTTGGAAAAATTAATTACACTGTACTCCCTCTCAGTGGTGTACCTACCTCACGTGGTGCCCATCTGCAACAAGAACATGTACTGTACCTGTACCCAGGCCCATTTCCCACCACTACACACTGCCCACTTGCATTTAGGTAGGATTTTATAACGAGAGTAGCTGGGGTGCAGGGTCATAAACGGAGCAGGAGGCTGGGTACTAAGGTTTTTATAATGTAGAGGAAGTAGTCCCTGTGGTCTGGGCGCCTCTATTCTCCAAGCCATGGATGTGGGGTCTGCTTCCTCTATAGTTACACTACTGCTCCCTCTCTCAGCTGGGCCTTCATGATAGTGGAGAAGAAAGCAGAAGTATGATGTAACTATGCCTCCCAGCTTCTGATAATGGAGCTACCCAGACCCAAAGGGTTAAAGGAGGGGAGCCTTGACAGGGCTAGGAAAGCAGGGAGGTGGAAGAGTCATACTAACTTCATAGGGAGGAAGGAGGAGGGAAGGAGTATCTTAGGTTGTCAGAACACCGCAGCATGATCAAGCCAGATCAAAATGTAGCATGTTGTGTCTAAAAAAAACTGCAAGAAATGCAAATGGAGTAAAAGGCAACTCTAAATTTTCATGAGTGAAACCAAGCAGAATATAATGGAACCAGTTACCTAAAGCATTTAGATGCAC
This sequence comes from Xenopus petersii, assembly GCA_038501925.1. Lineage (NCBI taxonomy): Eukaryota > Metazoa > Chordata > Amphibia > Anura > Pipidae > Xenopus > Xenopus petersii. Next base: position 36,658,195 of record CM076672.1, on the reverse strand, counting down.
ACAAACCTATGTCTCAACTGTGTGTCAAACAAAAAAATAAAAAAGCCTGTGTGCTACGAGCCCTTAAACATGAACAAATGGTTTACAGAGGAAAGCCACAGGGTTTATACTTGCGAGCAGATCAAATGAAGTAGATGAATGAAAACAATATTCAAGCACAGAGCTCAGCAATGGAACCTCTGTGGATCCACTAATGGTCTGGATCCCCTCCAGTAGAAATGTCAGAAAATAGAATTGTAAGCCCTTTCAGTATTTTGGTATCTCCACTTTAACACCATTTATGCCTTAGGGAGAATGCCTTCCAATGAAATTAAGTTACTAGAATATCTGTGACAGATGATTTTCTAATGTTTTTTAAATCTTTTTCACTTGTTCTATGTTCCCCAACTTCACCAAAGGGGTTGTCTAGTTAGGGCAGAACTTTTTACAGGGACCTTGTTGTCCCAGGCTCCCCAGCAGACATCAGCCTTGGTCAGAAGACAGACTCCAAACAATACCTGGTGGTCTAGTGGGCAGTAGGGATGCTTGCAGCTCTCCCTATGGGGATGCCCACATCCTCTTCCTGGTTTTCTGCACTTGCATCATTTTAAACCTTTTTGCACCATGTAATGTCATTGAGCTGGTGCAAATTCAAATAGGTAAAGTACAGTTTCCCATTGCCCAATGTAGGTCTATTGTCAAATAGTTCCTGGGTGTTCTTATAGTCTGGTTTACCTGTTCTGACCTGTGACTGTCCCTAAACTCTGCTGATTCACTGCCTGACTTGGCCATTGCCTGTTTTCTACCTATTCTTCCAGATCCTAATTCTGTACTACGCTGACGGACTGGTTATTGACCCTGCTCTGGTTCTTCGATTATGCTTTGCTCTAACTCCATTCCTCCTGTCACACGTTACGGTTCCCTTGTCTGCCCAGAACTCTTGTCTTGGTTCTATCACTCTATGACCTGGCCGCATCCGAGAAGAGGAGGGTTCTTTCTGAAGCAAAAGTTGGCTATTATAGACAGAAGGGTGAGTCGTCACCGGAACCTTGGCATCTGTTCTGGGTTTTGGGATACCTATCATCCATCTATCTATCTATCTATCTATCTATCTATCTATCTATCTATCTATCTATCTATCATCTATTTATCATATATAGATACTGTATATGATTGGTAGGCTTTGGTTAAGTTTCAGATAAAAGATGCATGACAAGGGTAGCGTTTACTTCCCTCTACCTACAACATCATGGCTCATTTGGGCCCTCAACAGACCGGATATGAAACACATTAAAAAATACTTATACTTCAGGACGGAAATAACTTGCATGCTATGCCAATTTACAGTAAATGCACATAAGATTAACACATATACAAACATGGTAACAGCAATACAATGCCACATCCTTTGGCAAAGACATAGTTTAAAGTGAGGTTTATTTTAATTTTATATATTGAGTACAGAAGGATGGGGGGTTTATTCAAAGTTTAATTAAATTTTTTGCTGTAGAAAAAATGCTGCAGTCTCAGGTTTTTCCAAAACATGTTAACAATATGATCGAAAAAATGTAAGGGCAGTGTTCAGATATTTGAAAATTAATGGAATTGTGCAAGTTTTATTTTCATGCCAGTTTGACCATCAGGGCACATAGCTAAATGTAGAACCCACACAATATTTTATATATGCCCTTATTGAGGACAGTGTTTTAAACTAAATGCATACAAAATATATTTTTGAATGCTTTTTGGTGGAGCCTCTCAGCTCTCTGAGCCCACCGGCAGCTCTCTGGTCTTTCTCTCTGGTCTCTCTCTCTGTTCACCATGTGGTTCTTTCTGCCAGGCTTTTCTCTTCTGCCAGTATCTGTGACTTCCTCTTCCTGCCAGCCACTCACTAGCTGCTGTGTCACTTCCTGCTACACTGAGATCACTGAACAACTGATTGCTAGGTAACAGCTTACAACACACAGATACAGGATTTATGCCTGTGCCCTTACAGGGATAAGTGCAAGGGTTTTGCACTAATTCCCTACATTTAAAGCAGACTGTTTCATGTTTTTGGTCTAGAGATGGATGAATCAATTCTCTCATTCGTGCCTTTGAGTTAGTAAAAGATTGCTTTAATTTAATTTACCTGTAAACACTAATTAGAAAATTATCCACGGCACACAGGCTGCTGCAAGCAAGGAACCCCTTGCACGTTTATTGCAGAAGTGAGCAACGTTTGTCAAGCCAGGCTTGATAAAGGGGCACGACCCCAAAACGTTGCTCACTTCCGCAATAAACTTGCAAGTGGGTTCCTTGCTTGCAGCAGCCTGTGTGCCGTGGATAATTTTCTAATTGAATGAATTGTGAGGTGGCCGAACCTCTACCATTGAGCACCAGATATTGCATTATACATTGGGTGTGCAAGTGCCAGCTATTTTCCTGTAAACCTTAAGACATATCTATACAAATACAGTATATAGATTTTTGCCAGTGGGCATTCTTAGCCAATCTGCATACAGATCACCTTTCAGACCTTTTTGTTTACACATCAATCTCCAGATTGTCTCCAGAGAGACAATGCTTTGTAGTTCAATTGACAATTACCCCTAATCCAGCAGTGGGATTGGCTAAAGCACCCCCCATTATTCTCAGCAATGCAATGCTAGGTAGTGATACATTAGATTGACCCACCTCAGAACATTGTCCTTATATCCCAGAGATCTTGGCTTATTATCTGCACACAATATGCATGGCAGGGGCGTGCTAGATTTGAAGGGGCAGATTTATCAAGGGAATTTTCGAAGTAAAAAAATCGAAATTCAAAGTAATTTTTGGATACTTCGACCATTGAATAGGATACTACGACTTTGACTTCGATTAAAGTAAAATCATCGAATATTCGACCATTCGATAATCGAAGTACTGTCTCTTTAAAAAAACTTCGACTTCAATAATTCGCCAAATTAAACCTACCAAAGTGCTATGTTAGCCTATGGGGACCTTCTAGAGCAGTTTTCTAAGTTTTTTGAAGTTGAAGAAAAATCATTCAATCGATGGATGAAATCCTTCGAATCGTTCGATTCGAAGGATTTCACAGTTTGATCGAACGATTTTACTGAGACCGCAATGGCTAAATTCGATGTAAAAAAAACGTTGACTTCGATATTCGAAGTCGAAGTATTCCAATTCGATGGTCGGATTTCGAAGTATTTTTAACTTCGAAATTCGACCATTGATATATCTGCCATGAAGTGTTTAGAAAAAAACCCTAGTTTTTCTATAGAGACAAATGTTAATATAATTGTGCTGCAGAATATCTGCAGATATCAATATCTGGGAATAAAATATGCCCCTCTCTTTTTGGCATGCACTTATTTATTTGGACTTATATGTAAAATACAGTATGTATAAACCCTTCTGAAATTATGTATTATTTTTTAATATTTTTTTTTTTTATATATACTTTATTTAAGAAACAAGCATTATCATATACAGAAAAAGGAAAGAACAAAAATATTCACATAGCAAGTACATTGAATCCAATAATTTCTCATACAAAGTGTGTCAAAGAAATAGCGCACAATGAAATGAAGCAAAAGCATCAGATCAATTATATAAACACATTATCTCAGTTACTAAGCTAGGCATCAACTAGATAGAATCAGTCTTGGTCTGTGAAACTGGAAGTGTGACTTGCCTATGTAGTACTAATATTCACCTGGTAATTAATACAATAGTACCGAGATAGAAATAGCAATAACTAACCTCAATAGGATTCAGTTATACTCCAAGCCAGTGAAAAAATAATAATAAAAAAAAAAAACCAAAAAGGAGGAAAGGGGGAAGAAACCAAAGACAAGAGAAAAGAAGAGAAAAGTGAGGAAACAGTAGAAGAGGTGCTCAGCCAATTCCTAAGCAAAACACATGTCTGTCATAATACCGAAAATGTATCTATGCTGGTACCAGCGAGGTTATAGTGGTAGTAGCCCCAGTCCAGGCGGGATTACATCGGAGGCATAGTCGCCATAAATGTTACCCAAGTGGACCATGTCCGCACATAACTATCCTGTCGACCTTGTGCAAAGCATAGGAGTTCCTCCATGCGCATAATTGAGCCCATTTCTGTATACCATTCTGCAATCGAAGGTGTGATTACCGATCGCCAATGACGAGGTATCACCGTTCTGGCCGCACTCAAACAATAACCTGTAAGAGATTTCTTATGTGGAGTCACAGGACCAGGCAGCATTGATAGAAGTCCAATAGCAGGATCAAATGGGAGATCAACACCCTCCACCTTTTTAATAACCTGAAACACCATTTTCCAGAAAGGAACAAGTAAGTGGCATTGCCACCAGATGTGCAGAGGGGAGCCAACCGTCTCAGCACATCTCCAACAAAGCTCTGACACTGACGGGAAAATTTTATGTAAAACATTTGGGCATTTATACCATCTAGAGAGGATTTTGTAATTAGTTTCTTGCGTTCTGCAAGCAACTGAGAATTTATGTGTTAAAAGGAAACTTGTGTTCCATTGATCTCGAGTAAACTCTACCTGTAATTCACGTTCCCATTTTTTAGTAAATTTAGGTAGATCCAGTCTGCCAACAGACTCTATAAGCTTATAAAGCGTGGAGATAAGGTGTTTCAGTGGAACTTTTGCTAAACACAGTTCCTCAAATGGTGTAGGAGGTGTAGATCTCACTTTCTTAGTTTGGGGGGAACACAGCCAGTGTTGAAGTTGGTTATATTTAAACTTAGCCAAAAAGGTTTCCGAGTTCCCTGGGCAAAGCTTAAAAAGTGGCAGTAAAGTATTTTTCTCCATTACATGGAAACATGCAAAATGCTCAGTGCGCCCCCTATCCAGAAAGCCTGCAGAGGTCATTCCTGGGGGAAAACCAGGGTTCCCCACGATTGGGGTAAGGGAACCTTCCCGGGTGATTAAATTTGGGTTCAAGCGCAGATAATGGTCAGCACAGGATAGTATATCTCTACAAATTTTTGGTAAAGCGGAGGAAGGAGGTCTAAGAATCGGGTATAACCACCAAAGTGCTTGCAGAGGTCTATCCACCAAAGATTGTTCAATTAGGATCCATTTCTTATTCTTAGAATTATGAAACCATTCTAAAATTCTACTCAATAAAGAGGCTTGTAGATAATCTTTCAAGTTAGGCAATCCTAAACCCCCCTGTGCTTTGGGCTTGGACAAAATAAGTTTGCTAATTCTAGGCTGTGAGCCGTTCCAAATAAAAGTACAGAAAGCAGATTGTAAAACATCAAAGAAACGTCGTGGGGGCGCCACCGGAATTGTTTGGAACTGATACAAAATTCGTGGGAGAACATTCATTTTTATCAAGCTAATGCGACCAAACCAAGATAGCGTGAGAGGTTGCCACCGCTTAAGATCCGATTGTATTTGCCCCAACAGAACCATATGATTCAGCATAGAGAGTTTAGAAAGATCTGACGGGATCTGTATCCCCAGATATTTGATGGATTCATTTTTCCATTTAAAAGGGTAGTTAGACTGCAAGGACAACTGTGTTTGGTGCGAGAGCGATACATTCAAGGCCTCAGACTTATCCAAATTTATCTTATAATTGCTAAAAAAACCAAATTCTCTAAATTCCTGCATTAAGGATGGAAGGGAAATATGTGGTCGGGTAACAAATGCTAAAAGGTCATCAGCATACAATGCCAGTTTATGATTAACCCCTTTGATGAGTACCCCTGAAATATTTGGATTTTCCCTAATCGCTATAGCTAAATGTTCCATAACCAAGGCATACAACAGGGGGGAAAGGGGGCACCCTTGTCGAGTCCCATTGTTTATCAATATAGGGTCCGAAAGTTGTCCATTGATTTTTAATCTCGCTTGTGGGTTAGTGTATAAAGCCATAATACGTTGTAAAGCATGTTGACCCAAACCAATTTGAATCAAAGATTCCCGTAAGAAGGCCCAGCTGACCCTGTCAAACGCTTTTTCAGCATCCGTTGACAGGGCCAGCATAGGAATCCCATGACGTGTGGCATGATCTATTAACGTAATAGCCTTCAGGGTATTGTCCTTAGCCTCCCTAAAAGGGACAAAACCCACTTGATCCAGATCTATTAAATAAGGTAGATGTATTTTGAGTCTGTCGGCAAGAATTTTAGCGTAAATTTTAAGATCCACATTCAAAAGGGAAATCGGCCTGTAGCTAGTACACGTCAATGGATCTTTACCTGGTTTTTGAATTAGAGAAATGTGAGCCTCAAGCATAGGGGAGGGTCTGCAAGGATTCGAGTCTAAGTTATTAAAAGCATGCAGCATTACATTCTCGACATCCGATTGCAGAGATTTATAAAAGATGGCCGTATAGCCATCAGGCCCAGGAGCCTTACCCACCGGTATATCTTTTATAGAACTCCGTAGTTCGTCTATAGAAATAGGGAGTTCGAGGAGATCAATCTCCTCTTGAGAAAGTTTCGGTAAAGCAGTCTTTGCAATATAGCTTTGTAACCGGGGTAAGAATTTATCCTTAGCTTTGTCAGTAGGGCTACCAATATTATAGAGTGTTGAGTAGTAATGTTGCATAACTTTCAGGATATCATGGTTTTTGTACACTATGGTGTCCTTATTTGTTTTAATAGCGGGAATAAAGGAAGAACCTTGGGTTAATCTAACAGCTCTAGCAAGGAGTTTCCTAGGCTTATTACTATGTTCATAATATCGACTTTTGCATTTTAACAACGCTGCTACCGATCTCCTATTAAGTTCCCCTTTTAATAATTCCCTCGTCACTGTAAGCTCAGACCAAGTATCCCCATCTCTGGTGTTTTTATGCTTCTGTTCAAGCGTGGCTATTTTCTGGAGTAAACTAGAGATACGCAGAGAGTGAGCCTTCTTTAACCTAGCCCCATGCTTAATAAAAATACCCCGAAGGACAGCCTTTAAAGCCTCCCATTTTATTACTGGATGTGAATCATCTGAATCATGCACTTCCTGAAAGCCTTTTATTTCCCGTTTAACTTCAGACAAACAGTCAGTATCTTTTAAAAGGGAGTCATTAAGTTTCCAGTTCCAATTTTTACGTTCAAGGCCAGGTAGGGCGATTTCTAAAAATATTGGGGCATGATCGGATAACAGCTGAAGCCCAATTTTACAGTCCCCTACCCATTGCAAGGCATAATGAGAAAGAAAAAGGTAATCGATACGGCTATAAGATTGGTGAACCTGAGAGAAATAAGTATAATCCTTATCCAATGGGTGAAAAATCCTCCAAACATCCATTAACTGATGATTATGAAAAAAATTCTTAATACGTTTTAAAACCTTATAAGACAAGTGAGAATGACCCGAGGAAGAGTTGAGTTTGGGGTCTAAGGCCAAGTTCAGATCGCCACCAAAGACAGTTATACCTTCGGAGAAGCTTTCAAGCCGGGTCAGGACCAAATCCAAAAATTTATATTGATCTTGATTAGGGGCGTAACAATTAACTAAGGTGATTTTATGTCCCGAAAGTTGAATTTTAAGAAAAATATACCTTCCTAACGGGTCAATTAAGGAATCTATCAAGGAGTATGTCAAATTTTTATGGAATGTTATAGCAACTCCTTTACTTTTGGAGTCAGGATTATCACTACAATACCAGTCATGGTAGTACCTATTTTTAAAGGATGGTCTGTGACCCAGCTTGAAATGCGTCTCCTGAAAAAAGACAATCATGGCATTTTGTTTATGTAGACCTGTGAGAATTTGGGACCTCTTCATTGGCAGATTGAAACCACGGACATTGTAGGAGCATATTCTAGTGACCGCCATCATAGTAACTCCTGGACGGAATGCACAAAAAAGGAATGGCTGAGCAGCAGGAGAGAAAGAAGAAAAGTTAACATTAAGAGAAATGTCATTACAACTAAGTATGAAAAACTCGAAATAACTCGAAACATAATGTCAGGTGTAACATTGTTGAACACAATATCATGAGACGGGCATTCCTGCCGAATCATCTGATACCTATGGGGGGGCATAGGTTGGGTCTTAACCTTGCAATTGAACCTACTAAGCAAAATCTTTCAAAACTCACGTACTATTAACGAGCCAAAGCATAATTGACCAACTAAAATAAAAAAAAAACAGCTAAAGAAAATTTACACAACATAGCACCCAAGTATTACCACCAACTGCGAGCCAAATCTGTATCATTCCATCAAGACACCATGGAAATGTCAGGTATTTAGGGACCGTTTCTTGGTGGGGGTGTTTTGTCCACTTCTCGGGGTCTGATTCCTGGAACGCATCTGGTTGCTATTTGTGCCACTTCTTTGTGGGTTCCCTTGAGATGCCAGCCAATCCCAGGTCTCCCAATTCGGAACATCAATAGGTGGTAAGTCGAGAGCATGTAGGAAGGCTGGGATATCACTGTAGAGTCTGATCGACACTGGTTTTCCATTTTTAATGACTGATAAGGCAAATGGGTAACCCCACTTATATCGAATAGAGTGCTCTTTAAGTAAGTCCAAAATGGGCTTCAAAGCTCGTCGTTGACGCAGAGTGTTCCTGGAAATATCCTGAAAAAGTCTGAGTTTGGAACCAGCAAAGTCAATGTCCCCAATGTCTCTCGCCTTCAACATAATAGTTTCTTTGATCTTGAAAAAGTGTACCCTGCAGATCACATCTCGTGGAATGACCGAGGATGGGTCCCTGGGCCGCAGCTCTCTGTGTATCCGATCAATTATCAGAGGCTTCTCTGGGGGTTCCCCCAAGAGAGTATTAAATAGCTTTTTTTACTGTGGTTATAAGATCTTGTGGAGCAACAGACTCAGATAAGCCTTTAATTCGAATATTGTTTCTTCTGGAGCGGTTCTCCTGATCATCCAAAAGACTTTGTAAGTGCAAAAAGCGTGAGTCATGCTGAGCTAAAGTCTTTTCAATATGCGCAATATTCGTCGCATGCACAGTAACAGATTTCTCCAATTGAGTGTATTTCTCACCCATTTGTTGTAGTTCTGCATGCACCACATTGATTTCCGATTTCAAAGCAGTCTCAGTATTAGAGATAAGCATTTCAATATCCCGTCTGGAAGGGAGAGACAGAATGTGCGCACGTAGCTCAACGTCCCCCGAGGCGTTGAGGCCTAAACATTCCGACTGCGCAGGTGGGTCAGGAGCCCCATCGTGAGCAAATATAATGGGGGAAGTAGATCGCCGTATGAGATGGGGATCAAGGACATCAGCCACAGTAAAAAGCTCCTTACCGGATCGGGTGAGGCGGGGATCCACTGGATGCGGTGGCGCAGGCGACAATTGCCAGTCAGCGCCGCCTTCCCAATCGGGCGAGGCCGCTTGCGGCGTCATAGCGACTGGAGTCGGGGAAGGAGGACCGGATAGTTGCCCGGAGATAGTTGGGGAGGCACATGGCTCAGCTTCTCCCGCAGTCCCCTGTGAAAGGCTGTGTGGGGAGCGGTCCGACGGAGAGGGCTTCCAAGATGGCGGATGTTCGCGCCCATCTTCTTGCACATCCGAGCAGGAGGCCGAGCGTCGCTGAAAAAACCTCGCTAAATGCGATTTTTGGGGCAGCTCCTGCTCCTCTGTACCTTTCCGACCCCTCTTAGACTTCCCCATGGGTGAATAGAACGAGTAGAAAGCTGCTGTGACGGCTATAAAGTGGCTCTGTGTACGGAGCTCAGCAAAGCACGTCCTCACTCGGTCATGTCCAGACCACGCCCCCATTTTTTAATATTTTTACACAGACTTACCTGATTGCACTGATTAAAAGGAAGCCATGATACTTACACAAACCATTTATTAATCCCCCTTAGGCTAAGAACGCAATGCAATCCCACTCTAGTGGTGCACAGGTTCTCGGGAAAGCAGAGAGATTTTATGTCCCTGAATCCATCTGATAAATATATACAATTGGATTTTTGTAAGAGCTGTCCTATAAGGAAATTCAATCAGTAATTAGCATTTATTGGTAACCTACATTTAATTTTTATGTACATTATTTGAACAGTTTGTCAAAGTTGATGTAACTTAAGGTGTTCCAAAACCCAGAACTAGTTGTTCCAAAACCCAGAACTAGGGAAGAGCCCTCCCCTACTCGAATGCTGCCAGGTCTTAAAGTTTCTGGCTATTGGATCATATACCTGTACTTTACAAACTGTAGGACAGTAACTGGGTAATGGCTAATGTTTGTACTCTTCTTAGAAAGAAGTTGCAGCTGATTGTGCTGAGACCTTAATAAAGTGACAAGGAAAAATATATTCTCATCTCCATTAATCTAAAGGGAAAGTCAAAGGGCAATAGGGTTCTTATACAGCATACAGTTAGTATAGAGTTGTAATATCATTACATTGACCTTAACATGATTGTTTTTCTGTGGTTAGTATAAGTGGAGTTTAATTTCAAATGCTAAAAAAACAAATACTCTATTCCCTTGCCCAGATCATCATTGTATTCACATTATAGGCTTTTCAGCAGTACTCAGGAGCTTGTGACAGATGCACATTAATTACTCGCTGTCTAATTACTATTATACTGATTTAACAAAATATTCCTTCATTAAGTCTTTCCCTTGGTTTCACATCATCAGGACCTTGATGGCACCCATGAGGTTAAATGATGCATTTAAATAAAATATAAAGATGAATGGTTTATAACAAGCAATGCATTAGAGTAGGACATATAAGTGTCTATTTATAATATTTATATTTCTAATCTACATGGGTGAAAATGACAGGAAAGAGTATTAATACAGGCAAATGATAGGGCACAATGGGCTTTTTCCAGGTAAGGTAATTAAGAAAACATGTACCTAATTTTATCTTTGTTTTCTTTTCCATTAATTTAAAATCTGTCACCCTAGGATTTTCTCTGAGATTCTTAAACTTTGATGTATTTGGTATACTGTACATATGTAGAACTCTCTTTTGCACAGGCGAGGCAAATGATTTTACTGCAGGACGAATTTCATGTAAAAACAATGAGCCTAATGAATTTCAAGGAAAATCTCTCCACGTGTTCGGAAACCTTGGCTTCATTAACTCAGATTTCAGATTACAGAGGATGGCATGCTGAATATTGCATGTACTGAACGTTGAGAATGCAGTATCATTAATCACTGGGCAAACAATCCCAAAAGGGAATATTGGAAAACGAGGTCTATTGCGCTGATGTGACATCATTTAAGCTGATATTGCCTTTGAAAATGAACCTAGCTAAATGCAGACTACTGTGCCATCTAGGTCAGTTCAAAAATGTGACTTGGTGTCAGTTGCATAATCCTACTGTACATTGGCTTGTAAATTTGGCAGTAACTGGGAATAGATACAGGTATATTTATATTTATGTGAGTGAACATAAGCAACAAGGACATTATTTTATGCTTCTAGAACATGCTCATTGTAGGACAATCCAAGCATTAATGTGTGTCCTTTTTTTAAAGAGGCAGCATATCTGCTATGCCAGCATCTGGAAGGTGTAAAAAATGGAGTGGTCTGAATTGAGGAGTTTTTAAGATCTCTATTGGCAGTGTCAGACTGGGGGTCCTGGGCCCACTGGGACTGTTATTTCAGGGGCCCCCACACAGTGTCGAACTGGGACACCAGGGGCCCACCCAAAAACCTTAGACCAGGGGCCCACTCTCAGTACTATTATTCTTCCTCTTCCTCATATTATAATCTATAAATCCATCTATTTATTCTCTTTGTTCTCATAGAAATTGGTAATAATCATGAAATAAGACAACATTTTAGAAGCAGGAGGTCCATTGATACCTGGGCCCACCTGGAGTTTTCTTGGTATCCCGGTGGGCCAATCCGACACTGTTTATGATGTTTTTTTGTGTTAGTTAGTTAGTGTTTGTGTTAGTTATTTTTTTGTGTTAGATAATGTGATAATGTGGCTGTAGACATCCAATATTTACAATTAAGGGGTTATTTTATATATTCAAAGGTTGAATTTTAGGGTTATATAATTAAAAATGGCAAAAACTCGATCAGTGTGTTTGGAGATAAGAACCCAAAAACTCTAATTGATTGAGTTTTCGGGCAAACCCCTCAGAAAAAAACTCAAACATCATGAAGGACATAACATCTTCAAATGGTTCAAGGGACCTCTGCCCGTGATTTCTACATGACTTCTAAATGATTTAAAGTCAATTTCCCTTTGCTCTGTAATAATAATAAAACAGTTTCTTGTACTTGAACCCAACTTAGAACTAAATAATCCTTATTGAAGGCAAAATATTCCTCTTGGGTTTATTTAGGGGCAGATCTAGCAAAGCTCGGGTTGTGTTTTCCCCCAAAAAATGTAGTTTTTCAAGGGTAGTTTTCAGTCAAATACTCAGACTCAGATTACTCAGGTTAAAAAAAAATGATTTTTCGAGGTTTATTATACCTCGAAGCTGGAAATAGCTAGAATCAGAAAATACTCCAGCTAAAACCTGTTAAGGCCATGGAGGAGTCAATGGCAGAGGTCCCTTGAACCATTTGATGATGTTAATAGCCTTCATTATGTTCAGGGATTTTGCTCGAAAACTCGATTAATTCAGCGATTCAAGTTTTTTCCCACAGAAAACTTGACTAATTCTAGTTGTAGGGTTGTTCACCCTGAATTCACTGATTCAAGTTTTTTCTTAAGTCGGATTTGAGTTGTGAGTGCATAAAAAACCTTGCAAAACTCTAAAACTCGACCTTTGATAAATCTGTCCCTATATGTTTAGATTATGTTTTAGTACATTTAAGGTATGGGGATTCGATTTACAAATAGATATAGATATTTTATTTTTAGGGATAGTGCCTATGATAACATTATACAACAACAATTTTCCAATTTTTATTAATTTTCTTCCTTCTTTCCCTTTTTTCATCTTTTTTTAAGCCTTTCCATTCAAACTTGGATAAATAGATCACAAACCCAACCCTTCAAAAGTAACAAGTTATAATTGTAGTTGAATGCACTTGTGTGAATTAGTAGAGTCATAAAGTACATTCACATAATTTGAAAATGTGCATTTTATTCCTTTAAGTTTAATTCAATTGGTTTAATGCACTGATATTTAATGTACTCTTTCCTAATCAAATTCCATTAAATGAAAAATGAAATGCAACACAAAATATTATAAAATGCTAAAGCCATATTATTATCCATACCCTGTGTGTTGGAAGTAGGGGTAAAAAAAACTCCTTCTAGCCTGATTGGTCTTTCCCTACCTCATAGGTTACAGAGAGAGAAAACTTTTTGGGGGGCGGGATTATGGAAAATAAATACAGAAAATAAATGTCTGGTAAGTTTATCTTTTACACCCACTAATAAAAGGTGCTAAGTTTCACTAACTGCAGTAATTGGAAACCATTAAAATATTTGTTTCTAAACAGATGACCAGTAAATGCCACCTGCTGAAAGATCACTATAGGTAAATAAACCTGGACAAATGCCCAGTAATACGTGAACTTTGAGGCTGTGCCAACCATAATGCTTTTGGAGCATTTAGTATGACAGTGGCATGTGGAATTTTTAATTCACATCTAGTTAGAGCTCATAGTGATGAGCAAATTTTATCACCAGCCTTGGATTTACAGCAAAATGATGCATTTCTTCATCTGCAAATTTTTTTACGAAACTGCTGCAAAATGGGACAAAAATGTTGCAGATGCAAAAAAGTTGCCATAAGAAAAAACCCATTGACTTTAATGCATTTGAACAAAAAAATTGCCATAAGAAAAACGCCCATTCACTTTAACGCATTTGAACAAAAAAGTTGCAGAGACAAAAAAAGTTGTCACAAGAAAAAAAATCCCATTGACTTTAATGCATTTGGACAAAATGGTTGCCCTAAGAAAAACACCCATTGACTTTAGCAAATTTGGCAAAAAAGTCGCAGAGACAAAAAAAGTTGCCATAAGAAAAAAAACTTTTGAAAATGTTTTTGATGTTTATTGATTTCAATGTATTTTCCGAATTCTTCCACAGTTTCGAGAATTTGGGACAAATTCGTTCATCACTAGTCAGGGGATTTAGTCAAGAGTATCCTCTACTAAAAATTAAATAATGCTATTATCTAGTGAATAATGTATAAAGCATTTGGACCTCTGTAAGTTTTCTTGATAGAAGAAGCTGCTCGGATAAATTGTGAAATGTTTTAAAGAAAAGTCCAGTCGCTTTAGACTTAATTCTACTACACACCATATAAAGAGTCTGAAGGCCAAGTGCTTTTGTTAGGTCATGAAAGTCCCATTGGCTCCTATTTCCTGTGTTGTAATCTGATCGTTTGGCCCTAGGGTTGAACAATTAGATTAATCTGATATCGCCCTGCCTTTGGTGCCTTTAGATAACTTCTAAAATACTCATGTTTACAACAGGGGCTACATTATTCTTTATAATGCATGAATTTCAGTAAGTCATGTGGCACAATGCATATGACTAAGCACCCATTATAAGGATATAATTTACGGGATATTTGTGCGTCTTCTATATTATATCAAAATATTAAAAACCCATTCCCCTCCACAAATAGAATTGGGAGGCCAATATACTAGTTTACAAATTAAATTTATTTCAAAACATTATTGTTTTTTTTGCATTAAAATTTTTCTTCACATCACTACTGTAATTGGGAAAAAAATAAATTAGAAAAACTTACATTGGAAAAAGTTCAAGATGTTATTTTGCCACAATTTTCTAACAGATAACAGATTATAACTGGACAATGGATATTTTGAATACAATGCTTTTTTTCATGTGGACATGAAGCCTGTAAATTAGTCTTTAAACAACGCTCATGCAATCTATTGAAATTCTTTTTCATAAAAACTATTTTAGAATGCCTGTATGAAATTAGAGTAAGCACTTAAACTGTTTGGGTTAAACTGGAGATCATGTTGCATACAAATGTTAAATCAAACATTTTAAAACAATGCCTTCAGACATTTTTGTGCTTCAAGTCCCTTGTGCAGACACTTATGAAAATCTCATTCTTCAGGGCTTTAGGGCATTATAAGTATTTCATTGTTCTGTTAAGAAGAAAAATACTCATGCAAACTGCATACAATACACGGTAGCAGAGCCCTGTAGTGTGCACAGACACTGGGAATGTAAAAGCCCATTTTAATGGTTGCTTAAAATAAAGGCAGTGACAGAGACAAATATAAACACATTTCTAACCTTCTGTTAGTATTCTTTCCAGTATAAATAATACTGAGAAATGAAGATCCAAGCAGTACAAAGTAGTGTTTATCTTTGCAAAATAGTTTTTTCAATGCATTTTTTTCTTGCGCCAAATGCATTGGAGTCACGTACATGTTTTTATTGTTTTTTTCTTATACCAGATACAGTAGAGTCAATGGCCATTTTTTCTCACCCTGCACACAAAAGCTTACAATCTAAAGGGTATGGTAACAGTTGAAAGATAATTTTTTTTTTATTATTGCTGTTTCTTTAGGATAATAGAGGGTGCATTAAAGTTTCAAGGGAAGGGGAGAGTCTGGAAGGCTGGCAACAGCTATGGTATCTTTAATGTTCACTTTACTTTATTAGTTCATATGAAAAATAAAACGCAACATGTTTGAGGCACCACCACCTTAATCATGTAGGGCTATTGATCAACAATGTCATTTTATTGGTTTTAGAGGTTTTTGAATCCACTAAACTCATTTTCCCTAAAACCATGAATGCCATGACATTTATTAGAAAATCTGAATAAAAAAGGGTCAATGGGTAAAGTCACAAAAACCACAAGTTTTTTGGCTTTTCACACAATAGCTATAATTTTTTTGTACTGTCACACAAAAATCAGCATTAAAAACTCCTGAAAACCACAAATCAAAGAAAGACCTTCCAGATGTAAAAGGGACATCTGCCATCGACTTCTACATGCTTTGAATAGTTTTCAGTTGCAGTATTTTCGTATTTGGAATTGCTGCAGTTTTGTCACATAATAAATCCCCAAAAAGTCACACTTTTTTCCTTGCAACTTTAACGGATTTTTGGTGTCAAAAAGCCCGATCCTAAGAATTTGTGGCTTAAAAAATTAGCCTCATAGTCTTATATTATTGAAGATATTCTTAAAATAAATAAATTGGTCATGAGAGGAGCTTTGTTGAACAGATCCACTACCCACGGCAATCCACTACCCAAGGCAATTAAATTTACATGTCAATCAATGCAACTTTCCTGGGCCCATATTTTTATCAATATTATACTTTCTTGAAATGAAAACAAAAAACATACCAAAGGTAAAAATGTATTAATACAAAACACAAAGATTTGAGCATCTTTAAAGTTGGAAGTGTTGGTGTGTATTACAATTATATTGCAGTATAAAAAGTTTTTTTATCCAAAAAGTAACATTTTTATTCTTCATGAAAAAATATTAATTGTCTTCACTGAAAGGTTTTGTGCAATTTATGCTTTTGTCAAGAACAAATAGCCAGGATTCAATTATATAAGATCTATTTCAAGCCCAGACGCTTATTCACTAGGCTTTTCCCAGATCATCTATTATGTTCCGTATATATGATAGGGAGTTGTTAAAATTGATATTGCTTGTAAGGTTCACAATATCATCCTAAAATTGCAATGTACCTTAAAATGTTCTTGTTCTCTTATTTGAAAGCCTGGAACATGGTTATGTCTCCCAGCTATAAGATCATTTGTCAGTTGTACGGGTTTATCATTTAGGTTTAGTGATGTGCATGGACTCAATAACTGCACTCAATTTCTTTCTTACCGTCTTTAGTTCATTTGAAACATGGCATTGCATTCTAAGCATATGCGGATTTTCTTTCAATAGCCAAAATGACATTGAATATATTTTTTATTTTCCTGCTTAGATAACTGCTTTGAAATCATAAAATGGAACTCACAAATGTAATTTCCTAGACATACATAGGATTCATTATCTAGCTTATAGTTTCAATCAAATGCATTTCCTGTACAGTGGCTGTTGGTCCGCAGAAATAATTAAACTAGCAGCCTTTTGAGATGTGATGTATACATTAAGATGTTTCCTAATACCATGAGATTAATATATTGCCTTGAGCATTTTTGTAATAAATTACAATACTTTATGATAGGAAAAAAAATCTATTAATTGCTCCACTTACAGATAAAAAAAAACTGTTAACTGTTAAGACAGCTTTGTTGAACGGAGTTACAGTACCAATAAGTCTATCTGTCTGTCCGTCCTTCCGTATTTGTGTTTAAAGGAGAAGGAAAGGTTAAAACTAAGTAAGCTTTATCAGAAAGGTCCATCTAAATATACCAGTAAACCCCCAAAGTAATGCTGCTCTGAGTCCTCTGTCAAAAGAAACACAGCATTTCTTTCCTTCTATTGTGTACTCATGTGCTTCTGTATCAGACTTCCTGCCTTCAGCTTAAACCTCATTGCCCTGGGCAAGAGCATGTTCAGTTTGATCCTCTCCCCCCCCCTTCTCTACTGTAATCTGAGCCCAGAGCAGGGAGAGACTCAGGCAGGAAGTATTGTCACACCAATCTAATATGGAAGCTGCTATCCTAAACAAACAGAGAGTTTCTAGAGCTTTTTACTCAGGTATGGTAAAACATTCTACAGAATAAATATGGCATTCTAAATTGCACTATTGCAGCTAATCTATTGACAATAAAATGCCTCCGTAGCTTTCCTTCTCCTTTAATCATATAGCACCACAAATGCAGGCAGTGCTTTACCAGACCTGAACACAAACAGTGGTACAGTTAATTAGACAGTGAACATAAATACGTAAGGGCTATGACCTTTGCTACACAGTTGAGGTGAGGTTCCTGCCCTGAAACACATACAGTATATTACCCATCCCCTAAAGAACGGGCCATTTTTAATCCAGCACAAGGCATAGAGCAAAAGGAGACCCTGGGTGCCATTAGATGACTGGACTTATCAAGATAAATGAAGACCTTCACACATAAATAAAATACAGAAGCTTTTGTACATGGTAAAGTATCAGTATCAGCTTTTTATTTTAGTTTTCACTCCATGTGCATTGAAACAAGACCTTTAAAGTTCATAGAATTAAGGATCCTGGGCCACCAGATTTTTAAAGGGCCAACATCCAGAGATATTAATAAATAGTGGACTATAAATAGAACCCAATATGACAAGCATTGCTGATCAATACACATACAACAAATTTCATTAGGAAGCAGACTGCCCCCATTAAAGGAGAAGTAAAGCCTAACTAAAGCTAGAAATGTTGTACATTGTGTTTTGGGCTTCAGTACCAATGCAAGGCAACCACAGCTGTGTCTCCAAAGATGCCCCAGTAGCTCTCCATCTTCTTTTCTGCTGATTCACTGCACATACTCTGTACTGATGTCTCATACTGAGCCTAGGGACCGACTCACAATATACAGTACACATACAATAGAAATGTCACAATATAAGGCTGATTAGTAATACAGATAATTACACATGGCAGCACAGAAACCAGTGCAATTAGCATCAGAATTTATTAATCAGCCCTGTAGCATCAGCTTATATTACCGGCCAACTTCATTTTCTGCTTAATAATTTACGATGACCCCTAAGCTTAGAATCTCAACAGCTGCTCAGAGCCCATTGAACATGTGAGTGTCACAGACACTTTCCAAGATGGTGACCCCCTGTGACTAGTTTGAGGTCCTGGATCATTGCTGCTATTGAGAAGCTGAAAGTTTAAGGCTGATGCAATAAGTTCATTATATAAAATATGGCATTTTTAGCCATATTCAATTTAAGGCTTTAGTTCTTCTTTAAAGGGATACTGTCATGGGGGAAAAAAAATCAACATGAATCAGTTAATAGTGCTGCTCCAGCAGAATTCTTCAATGAAATCCATTTTTTAAAAGAGCAAACAGTTTTTTTTATATTCAATTTTGAAATCTGACATGGGGCTAGACATATTGTCAATTTCCCTGCTGCCCCAAGTCATGTGACTTGTGCTCTGATAAACTTCAATCACTCTTTACTGCTGTACTGCAAGTTGGAGTGATATCATCTCCCTCCCCCCCCCCCAGCAGCCAAACAAAAGAACAATGGGAAGGTAACCAGATAACAGCTCCCTAACACAAGATAACAACTGCCTGGTAGATCTAAAAACAACACTCAATTGTAAAAACCCATGTCCCACTGAGACACATTCAGTAACATTGAGAAAGAAAAACAGCAGCCTGCCAGAAAGCATTTCTCTCCTAAAGTGCAGGCACAAGTCACATGACATGGGGCAGCTGGAAATTGACAATATTTCTAGCCCCATGTCAGATTTCAAAATTTAATATAATAAAATCTGTTTGCTCTTTTGAAAAATGTATTTCAGTACAGAATTCTGCTGGAATAGCACTATTAACTGATGTGTTTTGAAAAAAACATGTTTTCTGATGACAGGATCCATTTAAGGTTATACTGGCTATATATACTATACAGGCAGTTAAAGGTCTGAAATCCCTGATGAAATGGGGAATCCAGAATCTCCCAAGCAGTAACATAATTATTGCTCAAGATGAATAAAAGTTACTACTACTACTAAAATACATAGATGGGAACCATCAATGCTGGAATTTCTCCAAACAATAGAAGTAATGGAAATTTATTGAAGTAGTAAAATGTAACTGCCATCCCATTATTTCAGTGACTTTTCAATAACATTGGCAAAATTATAGATGGGCAGTAAAAAAATAAATTAGTTTTTCTTTCACTTTGCTAAATAGTTCTTTAGCCTTCCTTTAAAAAATAATAAGATTTCACCACATCTGACCTGACAAATTTCAACAGTATTGTGAATGCATTGAATCCCACAGTTTATAATAAGGTAAGGTAAGAAAAAAAACAAGTCAAGTGTAAACAAAAAAACAAACAGTATTAATCAAATATAGTGTAATAGTATAATGTTTTGACCTTTCTTAGGAAGGGAAGTCCCATTGTTTTGCTCAAGACTCGTGAGTGCAATGCTTTCAGCTTCTATTGTACATCTGCATCCTTCGCTGCATTTCTATTAATACATATTTTTCTAAATATTAGATGGCCTTATATTTCTTAAAATGCTGGGAGAATTTGCTGCCACCACCCACACAGAGTAGTGATGGGCGAATCTGTCCCGTTTTGCTTAGCCAAAAAAATTACGAAACAGTGAAAAAAATCTGCGAAGTCAATAGGCATCAAAATTATTTTGATGAGCATCAATTTTGATGCGAGTAACAATTTTTATACTTTCAACTATATTGTCCAAATGCATTAAACTCATTTGAATACTTTTGACACATGTCAATTTTTATGCGCACAATAATTTTTCACAATGAATCCATGCCTGGCAAATTTATTTGCCCATCATTAATCCTGAGTAGTAAATCATGCTGTATTGTAAAAAAAAAAAAGGCACCAAAGAGAGCTTTAGACATTTTCGGCACAAAACTACTTTTCCCTCAGTTGCTGTAATTACTCAAGTTACTCTCAGTATCTGTATCTCTTCATTCTCTCTTCATACAGGAATTGGGAGTCTGACCATTTTAAAATCACCAGAAATACTGTCACTATACATGCAGGATTTGTGCCAAAGTAAGTTATTTGATTAAGCTCTAATAAATGTGCTACAAAAGGGAGCCCCCACTTTTGTACTTTTACTGTGTTTATCTTCTTATGGAAGAAAGAAGCTATCTGTATTGCCATTGTTTCAAACAGTACCTCCAGCTCCATACTACAAAGGTCCAGATAAAGTAATTTAAAGTAGTCTGCACTTTAAACAAAGTGCCGGGGACTCAGATTAAGCTCAGATTAGGATTCTATACTAACCATTATGTTGATTTACACTTTATAGGAAGCTTGGCATCATGTTAAAAAAAGAACTTGATGCAGGTAGTGAGTACTAATTAGTCACAGTAATAATCCAGAAGAGTAAAAGCATATGCAAATTAGGATTCTGATTCAGTTCGGTATTTGGCCGAATCTTTTGCGATGGATTCGGGGGTTCGGCCAAATCCAAAATAGTGGATTCGGTGCATCCCTACTACAATTACAACACCACTCCAACTTCCTCCCTGGATATTCATATACCTATCCTTCGCCACTACCACTATCAAGCCTCTAAGCCCAACCCCGTGTTAAAACCTTTAACCATTACTCCCTTTCCTCAGCAGCTCTTGTTTACTCTCCACCAGCAATTTCCAAACTACTTAAAAGCCAAAACTGATCTTATATGCCAGAGCACGCTGACTTCTCCTGTGTCATTCCAATGAATAGTAAGCATCCTCAGGCATCCTTTGACCTCTTGCTTCGCTACTGAAATGTCACTGCTCTTTTACTCCTTAGTCAACATTTGTTTTCTTAATCCCATCACTTCACACTTTTTAAAATATTTCTCATTCACACTCGTTACTGCACTAACTCACATACTGTATTAATTTAAACCTCTCAACTGAAATATTTCTGTATACCTTTAACTATGCCTTTATTACACCAATGATTAAGAAACCTCCTCTGATCCTATGTGCCTTAATAACTACATATCAACACATTCTGGCATCAATATTTGTAAATAATTTATTTCTATTATTTTATTTATAAAATATTTTAAATGAAAAGACAGTTCCAATAATTTTTCCTAATCATCCCTTATTTTAGATAATAAGAACGTTTAAAGGCACCAGGTACAGGGCACAAAGGTTGTTATTTACCAGACATTGGACCAAATTCAATTCAGTGAGAAAAACTCATGGACGAGATTCAATTTGAGATGCAATTAAATTCAGAAATTTTATCTCACGGTTTATAACATGAAAACTCTATTGAACTCTATGAAAAAACTGGAACTGAATTATTTTTGTCCTTGAATTCAATCTCATACATGAGTTTTTCATGTGATAAGCCATATGATAACTTTTTTCTCACTGAGTGGAATTTGGCCCTCTATTGGCTGTGTGTGCATGCTTTCTGAGCACAGAGCACATATGACTATAGAAATGGAGAAGGTGAATGCAGGTGTCTGTTTTTAGCAATGCATAGTACATGCCTGGCCCTAGGATGGATTAGCAGTCCAGAGAACTAGAATAAACAGGAGAGGGTGTTCTGGATTTGCCTTGAGTGGTAAGCCCTGCTACATAAGAATATCTTTGAACACAATAGCCTACAATGAAATAGGCAGAGTTAATAATTTATCTAAACCCTACAGAATTTTAGGAAAACTATTTTGGTCTATAATCCATCTTGAAGCCAGGCAGGTAGATTGCAAGAGATGAGCAGGTAGTTGAATATGCCTACATGCTAAGGGCCCAGACCAATGATGTTCGTCAAATCGGATATTTACTGAAATAATTTGAGGGCCTCTATCCTTCATTTTCTCAGGAGCAGTGAATGCACAATTCTCCTGCTTTATATTAAAGTCTCAACACCATTTTCAACTTTGCAGTCACCATGAAATCCGGCTAGTACATTGTTATGAGGTGTCTGAAAACTACAATTTTCAGAAAGCTAAAGCTAGAGGGAAGGTGAAGGACAGACAGGGAAGGTGAAGGAAAGACCATAATAGTTACATTTAAAAATCTGAAAAATATCAAGCAAAATTAGGGAAAGTGTTAGCATATAAAACACATTTAGATGTTCATGTAAACTCCTTTGCATTTCTTTTTTCTCTTTTTTTTTGAGGTTACAAAATTCAATACAGTTGCTATAGTGTTATTTTCAGGTGAAGCACATTTCATCTCACTTCAAATATCCTTCCTGCATAATATCAATGCAAATATCAGAAACTTGTTTCACCCTTGCTACTTATAATGAAAAAAGCTCACAAAACTGATGTTCCCCCAATAAAAACAGCCATTGCTTCAAGATACAAATATGAAATTGTCTATGATATATCATGCATCAAATTATTACTGGGGAAAACAGATTGAAAAGAACACAAAAGTGAGAGTGTGTCAAAAACAATCACAAAGTAAAAATACTATCAAGAAAAACAAAGTGACAGTGGGAAACAAGAAAATAAATAACAAGATAAAAAACTAAAATACAAACTAAATATGTTCCAGTGGAAGGTTATTTTCTTTCCTATCATAAAAACGCTTTATTGCTTTCCAAAGCCAAAATGTTTTATATGAAAGATAACCTCATATAAACAAGTTTCCATGTAGAATTGCAAAGTGTGATGCTTGTATGCATAATACAAAAGGCTGAGAAAATAAGTGCATTGTTTATATTTAAAGATTATAAGTATGTAAAACCAGTATTTAACACAGATGATTAGAGTGTAAATGTGTGTGTGTGTGCGTGTAGAGTAGAAGCAAAATGCTACACTTACAATATAAAGAATTTATAAGGGTCATGGTATGCTCTATGTTAAGTTGTAGGACTAGGATCCATAACTTAACTTAGGATCGAAGAAACAAAATACTTCCCAATTAAACGTATATGACTTTTATTTCTAATAAAAAAAAAACATATTGTACTATTAAAATTAACTGTTATTTATCACTAGGTCCCAATGTCTACCCTTTATTATGGCAACATTACAATACACACTTTCTGAGGTTAACCAATATGGATCTTATTGAAGAAGCAATTTAGTTACCGATTAAACTGATTCGAATTTTATTTCTAGCAAAAACAAAATATTGTGATATTAAAATTAGCTCTTATTTATCACTGGGGTCACAATGTCTACCCTTTAGCATAACTACATTACAGTGCACACTTTCTTGTTATGGACATGGCTAGAAAGGGTGCTGAGATTGCAATGGCAAGTGGATATTCAAAGGAACCTCAAGGGAGCACACAATTATTTTCCTTTTAAAAATGGAAGCATTATTATGTGCACTGGATGGAGGAGTTGGAGAGTTGTTCACTGGGGGCAAACGTGTTTGCAAGGTGGCAAGTAGGGGGTACAGCATCAAATTGTGCCTTGGAGTCAAAGAGTCTCCAGCCATGTCCCTTGTGTGGTCTTTGTGTTTTGGTCAAATGCCTTCTATATCTAAATAAGAATTAGGTCAGATTGGTGGGGCAACCCCTAATGTTCACATTTGACAATTGTTTTTAATGTTTTAAAGTAGCATGGCTACAAGCTTCTTTAGGGAATTAAGAAACAACGGCTCTCTAAATTCCAAGAAAACAACAAAAAATATGAGAAAGGAAAATATTGTTCCTTGTTTAACAAATAAGAATAATCCTATTTTAACCATTTAACTGCCAGGCAAATTGTTTTTTTCCCATTTATTTCGGTGGACTCCTGAAATGTAGAGTCTACATCAATAGTACGCTGTAACTTTTTTGCCAGCAGTATCAATTCCTTATCATTAGCAGTAGCTAACACAGGGTTAATACCACTGATGATTTATAGGTTTTTATGATATATAATTCACCTTCCTCTCCTCGGGCTTGATTTCTATTGAATTATACCACTATAAGTGATGTGGTATGTTTTTCCAATTTCCTTTTTAAAAAATATAATCTTTATAAAAAAAACTTTTACGAGGCACTAAACTGATTATTTAGAGTTGTATATTTAATGAACGCAGTTCTCCACCTCCAAATAACAATGCATATTAACTGCCGAAATTGACCTGATAAAGCATATCAATCTTTGCAAATAAGCTTGATTAAAATTCAAAACTTTTGGCCATAATAGCAAACAACTAAGATGGCAGGTGTTACAGGTTGTGAAGTTCCCTAGACGGGGTGGAAATAAGGACAGATTACTTTTACAACAGGAGGTTCTGTGGATTGAAAGATTAAATACCCTTACACCCATGGGATTAAATGAGGAACTGAGCTACTCTTGCTTTTATTGATATACAGTATGTCCAGCCTTTGATTGTAACTAAGAACACGTGATTTTATGTTTTTATAATATGAAGGTTTTATTTTATATTATAAATTTTACCCCACAGTTTTGATAAATATCGATATATGGAACACTACAAGAAGGATCGCGGTATGAAGTTTTTTACACTGTTTATGGATTTATTTATTGCAGAGGCACTTTGTATCCTTTTGATGGTGGAAAATGTAACAAAGAATATACAAGCACAATGTTAATGGACATCAAAGGTGTAACCAATGTTATCTAATCACGAAGGGGTGTGGTCACACAAGACCCTACCCTTTAAATGTTTTCAATCACACTGTTTGTAAGTAGCACTTGATGAAGGGGCATGACCCCGAAACGTTTGCTTATTGGGATCTCACCGAAATAAAAAGAATATGATTTGAATTGAAGCAGAAGCATTGAAGTGAGTGTGCCATTTGTTACTATTTCTGTGGCTATGTGATGAAAGCTCTTTAATTGCAGCAGAGCTAACACTTGAGCACCTCTTAATCTTTATCTACATATAAGAAGGATAAAAGTTTTAGCGGAAGAAAAATTTTGACATTTTGATTAAAATTATTGCTCATTTTGATATTTGTATTTTTCAGCTGAATAGTGCAACAGAAACTATTATAAATCAAGTTTGTGAAAAAGCAGTTACATTTGCATCCAGTTATGAGATTGAAAAAAAAAGCTTCAAAAGCTTCATAAATATTATTGTTTATTTTTACAAGGACCCTAGACAAAAACTCAAATACAATACTTTTGGAAAACTCCAGAGGGCTATCTTATTACGAAAAAGTATATTTTGAAATACTGTAGTCATTTTAGTTATCCACTGATTAGGTTCAATGACAATTTAAAAAATCAATTTTTATTACAAAATGAAAATGACTTTTTTTCATGCTTGTTATCATCATGCTGTAAAAGATACATGATGTATGTTTGACCACAGGTGTGCACTGCGGGGATGACTTAAGAAAGAACAGCCAGAATGATAACAATCATGGCTTGATGAGTTCTTATTGTAAGACACATCTGCTTCAAACCATTAAAATGTACCTGGAGAATCAGAAATGTTTCAAGTGTCCCAAGGCAAATAAAGGATTGTTTTCCGTTTCATGTAGATAGTGTTCAGGAATGGTGCTGATATTGCAGAATTCACTACCTGGGCTTTACAAAGTTAAAAATTAAACAACCAATTACTTTTTATGAGGTTTATCAGGAGATTTAACACAGTATTGGAAGAGCAATATCCAAAATGTTTAGAAGGAAACAAAACACGTTTGCCTGGATCGCAAAGTAAGATATCTTTCAAAAAGTAACAAATTGATTTCAGCAAATTTATCCATGGATACTAATAAAAAAATCTCATCACTGCCCTTGTTACAGTATATCCCATATGGATTATGTAACACACTGCTTTGTGGACCCTCCTGTCTAAACTGACCCAACCTCAATCCGCCAAGAACACTGCTACCAGACTCATATTCTTCTCCTCCAACTCCACAAGTGTTGCCCTTCTCTGCCAGTCTCTGCACTGGATCCCTGGCATATACATTCATATACATTCATGTACTCACAAAGCACTCACCACTGTTGCAATGCAGTGTGCAAAGTGCAAAAAATTACAGCCTTTCTTTCCACTTTGTACTCTGTGTTCTTCAATGTGAATGACACCTATTGTCTCCTAACAATATGCTATACTAACAGTGCTTCTACTCTGCTGAAACACTTGTCTTGTATTTGTATCACCTTACTCTGTAAAGCACTGTGGGGGACAATGGCACTATAATAATAATAAAAATAATAATACAATATATTTACATTCAGGTGTTGAGTAAGAAAGCATGAGTTCGCATTAGTTATGGGAGAATTTGTCCTGTTTCGCTTCACAGAAAAATCTGTGAATTTTCCCGCAAAATCCGCGCAATGGCAAAATATTTGCGAAACACGAATAATTTTGACACTCTCGTCAATTTTGAAGCCAGAGTTAAAGTCAAAGAGTATCTGAATAATGTTGACATGCAGCGTTTTTTTTTTTTGATGCAATCGACTTCCGAAATCCGACACATGTCCAAAATTTGTGTAAATTTGCCATAAATTTGCACCTGAAAATTTGGGAAGAGTTTGAAGATGAGCTGGAGGCATGCTGGGAGCAGGCACGGAACTGCTGGTACTCCAGTACTCCAGTACCCAGAGCTCAAAAGAGCAGCTGCTCCAGACTGCCCTGATGGAGATTTCCAGTGGGATCGGTCGGACATTACTTCTCCAACTAAACCCAATATGCTGAGATTGTCGCGCTGGCAGACGAACCCCTGAAGGCCGAGTCTCCAAATAATCTTAGTAATTCGAACTGCAGAAACACCATATTCCCTTTGTCCCCTTGCACGCGCATGCTAAGAAGGGTTTGCGCCCACCAGAGTTCAGTGCTAGGGCCATGCGGCCCTGGGGGGGAGTGCGTGCACAAACGCCAGCGCTGGCCTCACGTGCCAATTGGGGAAATCCAGCCCTATGTGTTGTTACAAGAAAATAAAACTAGAAATAGTCATATGTACGTCATTCTGCTCAGCAGGGACAAAGAGAAGAAATGTTTCAACTAATGTATCAATTTAGAACAGTTTACAGAGTTGGCGACCACCCTCTCAAACTGCTTTAGAAAGACATAAGAAGGCGAAAAATGAAAATGTAAACTTCTATATTAGAAAAACAGTCACAAATAAAAGATTGCAAACAAATGAAAAAAGACGTTAGTTCTGGTGAATATCTCAAAACAATTGAACTGAAAAATTACAGTAGTTGGAAGGTGAACAATCCCTATAAGATGTAAAGACTCTTTATTCTAATTGCAGTATCCATTTAAATAAAACACCTGTGATCATGGATTTTCAAAATTATTTTGTATTATTTTAGTTTCAATAATAACTATGCAGCAACTCCTGATTATTTGTGGGTTTCATGCAGTTTGCGGGGCCAATTTAAGAATGTTTGAGCCATTTGGCTGCTAAAAACACTGTGTCTGTTTCTTCATCTAAATACCTGGGATTACCGATGATTTTAAAACTACAGAGCTTTTCATTTTTGTCAGGCAAAAAAAAAAACAATTGTCAGCAAGTAGCGATGGGCGAATACATTTGGCAGACACAAATTCGCAGCAAATTTTCACGTTTTGCTGCAGGCAAATTAATTCACGGAACTGAGACGACAATTGGGTTGCGAAAAATCTGTTGCTTCAAAAAAAAAAAAATTGTTGTCAAAATTGGCACGCGCATAAAAATTGTAGTATGTCAAAATTATTCAGACACTCATTGACTTTAATGCATTTGGACCAAATAGTCGTATGTATAAAAATTGTCGCTCTTGTCAAAATTGACGAGCATCAAAATTATTTTGACACCCATTGACTTCAATGCAAATTTTTCGCTGTAACTTAGTGAAACGGCACAGATTTGCCCATCACTATCATCAAGCCAAATTACTTGAATGAAGAAGCCACATGAGAGTTTATGAACTCTCACATATTTTCTGTAGACAAATGCTCAAGCTCAAAGGCTTAAGTATTCTTAAATTGCCCAATTTGTGTTGCATTCAGCAATGATGTTAATTAAAAAGTTTTCAGACATTTTGAAATTTTCTTTTTCATTTGAATATGTGTGAAGACAGTGCTAGAGCATTATAATGTATTACAACATTATAAAAATGGATAAAATTACTTTGTGGATTTATTTTTAAAGTAAATATTGAGAAAATCACTTTGCATCAGAGTATTCCAATTTTTTTTTAATTTCATATACAACAAGGTACATCTAAATGTTCCAGGTTTTTGTTTGCAAAATAATCATGAGACACATTTTTTAAAATTATTTTATTTTAATATTCAGTATATGTAAGAGACAAATATGTAAATTCTAATTCACATTCTGAAAACATCATTGTATACTGTAATGATATTTATTTTGCACGTTATTAATACATTGTAATGACATACTTCTGCTTTTTTCCTCAGTTTACCTCACTTTAAAATACCTTGGAAATGTACAGTTTGTGAATTTTGAAACATGGAATTTTGATAAGTTGTTAACCATCAACTCAGCAAAAGATTATTTTATAGGGTAAGTTCTGATTGGGTTAGCTAGTGCTCTCAAGACACAGTTGAAATTAATAAAAAGTCATGCATGAGTGATAAGTAAGGTAACTACATACAAGGCAATTTTTTTATTGATATAAATAAGTTCCATTGTAAAAAATATCCTTTTTCATAGAATATTACTATCCAACCAAAATCATTTTACATAAATACTGCTCCTCTAAAAGTAAAGTGAATTTAAAGCAATGTCAAAGATTTGTTGTCAGGTTGTGTAATCATGCTTATTCATAAGTAAATAACCTTCCGATAATGACAGTTATCAAAGCCCTTTGCAAGAGATACTTTATGCTGATTTCACTATCCACCTAGTAGTCGGCTTAATCAACAGACATGATTGATTGGTGACATGGTACACAGGAATAATCCACTGGAGAGGTTGGTCAGGCAACGTGTCAATCAATCTTTACTGAGAGATGCAGTGCGGAACAGCTTTTGGACATATTATTAATAGGTTTTGGGTATAAATATTTCATTTTAGCAGCAATTGCAACTTGGGGTGGTCACCAGGGAGTATAACTTTTACATTAATGGCCAAATCAACCCTGTGCACACACACCTCTGTTACAGGGAATTTGCACAGATAAACTCAAATAGATTTTATTTGAGTTTTATTTGTGTGCATGGGGGTCATTTATAAAGTTTGTTCAGCGCATGTATATTCACATTTAGTTGTTTTGCCCATGGTTTTCCCTAAAGGCTTACATTTTGCACTGCTGTGCCCATCTTTCCTTTTTTGCAAATCGTATGTGCACTTCTCTTTGTGCTCAGATATTCACAAATAATATAGGTGTTTGCGTGAGCATGGCCCCTGTGTGTGCGTGAATATCTGCAATAATTTTGCAAATATAAATTCACAATTTGTAAATATTTTTCTGCCACCAAAGTTCAGCTTCATACCAGTCCAAGTAAATCAAAAATAGCCGGAGAGCACACCTTTATGTTTTAAAAGGTTTTCATTTTTATTTGGCAGACAATCCTGCACAACATGTTTCAGCTATAACAGCCTTCATCAGGTGCAAGGCTGTTGTAGCCGAAACATGTTGTGCAGGATTGTCTGCGAAATAAAAATGAAACCTTTTAAAACATAAAGGTATGCTCTCCGGCTATTTTTGATTTACTTGGAATCTTTTGCAATCTGGCACGGGGACTGCGGCTCGTTGAGAAGCACTGAACACACGGAAGACCACTATAAGGACAATTTGATATTGAATTTCATACCAGTCCACATTAATTTTTCCAAGACAGAATCCTTGTCCAGTGGCCTGGAAAAGGATTTAAAAAGGCCCTGGCATGTCAAGTACACACAGGCCCAACCACAAGCCCACTACTAAATAGTTACTGTCTATTGCATCTTACAGCAGACCCTATGGCATTTGCCAGAACCTATGGATTGTTACTCTGGGCCTGCAGAGTAATATTATTAATAGGGATACACCAAATCCACTACTTTGAGATTTGGCCGGACTAAATCCAAGCCCTAATTTCATAATACTTAATTTCCATATGCTAATCAGGGGCAGGAAGATCCGTTTTTTTGTATTATTATTATTAATATTATTAATGGGCATAATCACATTAGGTATCACAATACAGAGAATATTTGCTGACGTACACAGATCAGTTTCTGTGAGATAAAATTAATTTAATGCCTTCACCCATAGCATGTTTTTCGTTACCATGGAGATATATGCGCTGCATACAATTAATTTTTTTCCAAGTTTAATTTTCAATTAAATTCTGACCTTCCAAAAATGTAATTTTGTTGATCTAATTAAGTGTAATAGAGGGCATGATTTATGTAGTCAGTTCACAGTCTATTATAAAATATGATGTATCTATTACTTTGAGTTAAATCAGTAGTCTGTTGGATCTGGGTGCTATGAGCTGAAACCTACAAACCTTCCGGTGTCTTGCAATGTAAACTGTAGCAGGTTCAACTCATGCGTGTGTTAGCATTATTTTCACTTAAGTGACATACAGTATGATCATGGATGTTGATGGCTGCTTATTTGCTCTTGTGACACTGCCTCTCTGTCAATATTTCTTGATCCATGCCCAGCATTGTGGAGCTGCTTCCCCAACTTCCCAATGATGGATCATTGGCCCTTCTGGTGACTCCGAGCCATGAGTTTCTGAGATCTCATTCCTTAATCTTGATCCTGCTCCTGATATCTTGCTCCTGATCTTGTTCCCACTGATGTCATTTCCTGGTTTTGACCTTGGCCTGTTTTCACACTTGTTATATTTGCCGTCTGCCCTTGACCTTTGGTCTGTTATACAAACTTCAATTTTGCTTTTTTCAAGAACTTGTTTTTTTTTTATCTATAACCAATTTTCAAGTGTCTTTAGAGGTCTGTGCAAGTTTTTACGTAATTAAAACTGAATAGTTACTCATAACATTGGCTCCTGTCAGTTTAATCATAAGCTATTCCTAACAAAGAGACAGAAAAAGAAAGCAAGTCATTAAAATATAAACATAAAACAATGACAAAAACTCCAATTGAAAAGAGTGCTGGGAATAATCCAATCTATAAAATAAGTTTAATTTGTAAAGGCTAAATTAGCACTATTCCAGACTTCGCTTGTGTTCTAACTCCTAGTATTGGTAGATTCAGATCACACTGTGCATAGGCTCAATGTTGCCCTGTACTTAAAGGAAAACTATACCCCCCAAACAATATAGGTCTCTATAAAAAGATATTTCATAAAACAGCTCATGTGTAAAACCCTGCTTCATATAAATAAACCATTTTCATAATAATATGCTTTTCTAGTAGTATGTGCCATTGGGTAATCATAAATAGAAAATTGCCATTTTAAAAAATAAGGGCCGCCCCCTGGGATCGTAGGATTCACTGTGCACACATACAAACCACATGTAAGGTCACATGAGCCAATTAACAGACAGAGTTCTGCCTTTTGCTTCCTCACTTCTTCCTGTTACAGTTAGTGTTGTAGTATTTATGGTCAGGTGATCTCTGAGGCAGCACAGATAGAGTCACGAAATGGTGGTTCAAGGCAAGAGATGTAAAAGGGCAATATTTATGTAAATATATATTCCAGTTTGGTAAGATTCTTTAATATGTCATTCAATTTGATATAAACTATCTGTTGCTTAAGTATTCATTTTGGGGGTATAGTTTTCCTTTAAAGGGCTGTTTGCTCCAAATGTCCTTTATCACTTTTGCCTTTGAAGGTTGCAAAAGGTAGGGGACGTGGGAGGACATGTCTATACTGTACTTCACCCACCTCTCAACATTGTATAGTCAATGTTGATAGGAGCTGCTAACATTGTTTACAAACAGAAACTACTGCACTCCATTTTACAAACTCAAAGGTTGGGTATATAAGAGCACCTTAGAAATAGGTTTCAAGCACAGAAAAAAATGCTGCTGTGTTGATAGGCTAATAAGCCTAGGATTAAGTGCCCCCTAGGCAAGAAACAAATAAGGCTCTTCCAGAGGGCTGTCATTTTTGTTACAATAAAATATTTTAATCTGCACTTTTTTATATGTGGGATCCTTTTGAATGGCAGCCTCCTGTGTTGCAGAATGGTTGTATTCACACCTCCCTAACCTGAAAGATGTGAAACTTGAGCACCGGGAACTCCACGTTACCAATGGTGAGTTATTTCATACAATAACTACTGGTACTGCTATATGTTTATAGAAGTATTAAACAGAAAACATATGTATGCCTGTTCTGTACAATATTATATACCAAGTCAGGCACCTTCAACACCCACTCATGCCTCTCTGGATGTCTTGAGTAATCTGGGAAACAGATTGAGTCAATATTTCAAGGAAGAGAATGACTGTTACAGGTATTGGTTGTAGCAGCAATTTCTTAAACAATTATTACAAAATGGCAATATAAATTAAACCTAAATGGAGTAAATAAAAGCTAACAGTATATCTGAGACCATTTACTCTGAAAGAAGAACCAAAAAGTTGTATCTTTGTCTATTAATGTTATTTTTTATAGTTTTGCAGTGAATCGGCACATGTCATCTGATTAATGGAATTCTAATCTAGCCTTTGGTTGCCTGTAGCAACACACTTTTTCAATGCATTTACGTCACGGCTGTTTTTCAAGTTACAATTCATATGCACTCTGATTCATTAAGAAACTAAACAAGTTGCATTAACTCTGGGAAAACAACAGATAAATACATATAGCCTTAATGCCATCCTTTTTCTATATGTTAGCAATTTTTGTTTTTGACTGTTTTTTTTTGGCATATAACCCATTAAGGACAAAGCAATGTATTGTATTTTCCAATTTGCTAAATAAACTAAACATTCTAAAATGAAATGCTGGGCTAACTGGAGTAGGAGCAACATTGTATTTAAATACATGTCAGACAACAGGTCCTCAGTGTCAAAATACATTCTAAAATGAATGGATGCATTTTTCACATGAACTTTTTGGTTCCCATTTTTTTTTATTAGCATTACTATTCATTCATAAGGGGACCTGACACCTAGACATAAAAAGCTGTAAAATAAAATCAAATCAAACGTGAAACCCAAATTCTTTCTTTCTCTTTTTATTAAAACATTCATAGCTGTTATAAACTCTTTGACCCTTCAAGGGCCACGGATCGTGGATGAAAGGATTCAAGTGAAACAGATCGTAGGGTTGGGGAGCAGAGCAGTGGCTTCTCAAGTGTCCCCTGGGGCACAGTCGCCCAAGGGCCCCAAGCCAGCAGTAGGCATGTGAAATCTATGTGCTATCTGTTGCTGCACATGCTTCTGGACCTCACCAGCCCTTCCAGAATGATCTGCAGCCTCTGCCCCAGGTTAATGTTATACTCACACAAACACACACTTAGGGGCAGATTTATCAAAGGTCGAGGTGAATTTTTAAATGAAAAAAACTTGAGTTTTGAGCTATTTTTTGTGTACTTCAAATAGGGAATAGTCTACATTCCCCATTAATTTCCTATGAATAGTACAACCTTATTGTTCCCAGCACTTAACTTTGTAAATTAGGGCACATATTTATATCTGTAGATATTCTTGATACACTGACTGAAGGGGACAACAAACCGACTGCTACTGGAACCTTTGGATTTCGTCTGACCAACAATGCCTAGTATTCCGGATCCGGGGAACTTGCACAAAGAAACACCAACGAGTGTATCAGAATAACAAGTTCCGTTTATTGAAGGTCAAACATAGGCTTATATAGGTTATAAGTAAAGACGTCCCAATATAGTGACGTATCAGCATAGTTATTAGCATAGTATATGTCTGTAATAGGTATATCCTTCAGGATGGACAAGATAGAAAAAAGAGACAAATATGTGCATGCGCGTTAGCCAAGATATTTTGGCTGAGGCAAGCTAATAATATTGTTTTTAGTACATGATGATACTTATGCAAGGTTGTCTAAGAAGAGACAGTACAGGGTCGTACAGAAAAACAAGTACAGAGGCCTACAAGGGTCGGCATGTAGGCATGTTAACCCTTCACTCACCACCCCAGTTCTGATTAATTTTGTATATTTTTATCTGTAGAATGCAGTGGACTATGTATGATCTGCAACCCTTTTTGCATACTGTAGTGCTGTAGATATTCTAGGACACCTCTTAAAGTTGAACTATCATGAAAACAAACAATGATAGTGAAACTTTATCATTTCAGAAATTATATAGAAATGTCAACTTTAAAAAAAAGTTCCTTATTTCCATAAAAAAAACTTTTGTTTTCATGAGAGTTCCCCTTTAACCTCTTACAGTTAAGGGAAATGTTGTGAGGCATGGGACACATATTGAAACTTACACAGTAGGGAAAAAGAAAGAGACTTGTCCATGTAATTTAATTTAAAATGAACCTACAATGATAGAGCGTATGGAAAAAGAATAATAGATGTTGGTTAAATGATCAGACCATTACCTTTGATTTTATCATGGAGTTTTTCCTTCTAGTGAAATACATTTTCCTTCAAAGGTAAAGCCAGGTCACTTGATACACTGTACTTACTGACCCATTCTAACAATCAGCACATCTCTTGCTCTGCAATTAAGAATATTGCTTCAGAGCAACACATCCCTTAAATGCTTACAGGGGGAATACCCTTCTGATTTAGAAGCTCTAAATTTTATTGAAAATCACTACATTTACTAATAAATCAAAGCAATTAAAGTTTTTCTTAATATATTTACAATGAAAAATAATGTTAAATATTTACACAGAAATAATTGCCAAATGACAATATTTTTCAATGTACTGTTTTCAAAACATTTTAAAGAGAATTGACTTTGATGTTTCCATGTGGTTTACTAATAATGCATGTTCTGAATAATAGAAGAATGAGACAGGTAACCAACTGTTTAGAATTTTAATTAGCATACTGCATGTTGTTACAGTGTTTGATAGGCATTTGAGCAGATCTTTTCAGAATTTGGACAGATGTTTCCCATCACTTGCAGTTTCCATAAATCAGATGTTTTTATAGGACAGAGAAGGTGGGATTCTCTCAGTAACTTACAACATTTATTATTGAAAACATTTTTTTAGGCATGCACACTGTACCTGTATTAAAGAACTAAAAAAATAATGAATGAGTATTGGAAAACACGCTGACGCATTATTGTAACTACCAGACAGTTTTTGTAGAGAGGTTGCCAAAAATTGCAATATGTCCGACAAAATAAGTGAGAAATTACACATATGTTTCACATTTTATAAGACAGGAAATATAACACATTCTTCTTATTTTATGATAATGTTTTTCTGAGATGATATTAAGAGAGATGTCTGCCAAAAGTATGAACAAAAATATATTTTTATAATAAAAGAAAATGTAATAATCAGAAACTTTCCATTATACATTAATAAAAAATGTTTAATGATTTTAAAGCTTACAAAAGTTAGGTAAATATATTTCCTGAAAGCAGTATGTCTATCTTTTACTATTACCTCTCTGACTTCCTTGACTACTTCTACTACTTATTAAAATACTGTATCAATAGTCAGCTCTCCTCCAGCCAAGACACCAGCTCCCAAATTGTCTTGCATACACTTTGTTAACAGACTTGAGAATAAGGAGAATAACAGAAACATGCAAGGTACTGTATTGTGGGAACCTACAAAATGCTGTCTTGCCTGACTCATGCTTGGGATCACTGTATGAATGAAAATTGGGAGTTTTAAAAATAGCATCACCCCTTGAAATTAATTTCTGTGGTTTAAATACCAATTTCATTTAAATTGTCAATATCCCTTTAATTGGGAATATGAGGTGCCTCCAAAAATATATTATTTCCTGTTCCTGTATTATTCCTGTATTTTCTGAATATTGTCTCTTGGAATTCAACAACTTTCACTCAACATCCTTTTACTATATATACAATAAAAAATGAGCAAGTCAGTCATTTAAATTTTGATGTTTAAAGAATGTCTTTCTAAAATAGGGTCTGTTGATCTTGGTAATGCTGTACATAAATAGAAAAACAGGTAAAGGATGGGGTACAGAGGGTAGGTGTCAATGGTACCATTGGATTCTTAATGGAATCCCACAGAGTATTGGGTCTATTTTTATTTAATTTGTTCAGTCATGGCTTGGGTGTGGGCATTGGAAGTAATGTATCAGTGTTTGCAGATGACACAAAACAATGCAAGGCAATTCATTTTATCCGGGATGTGGCATCTTTGCACGGGGTTCTGGACACACCGACTCTTTGCGGTTAAGTGGCAGGTTAGATTCTATGTTGATAAATGTAAGTTTATGCACCTGGGATGTAAACATATGCCAGCCACTTATACCCTTAATAGGGGTGTGATAGGAAAACTCTTGATGGAGGAGGACCTAGGGGTATTTGTGGATATAAACTTGACTTTAGCAAGCAATGCCAGCCACTAGGTGCAAAGGCAAACAAGGTTTTTGTGTATATTAAAAAGGTTTTAGAGTTGCAGTAGGAGAGGGCCATTCTTCCCCTTTACAAGTATTGGTAAGGCTGCATCTAGAAAATGCTGTGCAGTTTTGGACTCTGTAGCTCAAACGGGATATTTTTCAATTATAGGTATGGGTATATAGAATTTAATTAAAAGTAGGGAGGGGTGTGTGTATGGATGCTGGGTTTTCATTTGGAGGGGTTGAACTTGATGGACTTTGTCTTTTTTCAACCCAATTTAACTAACTATGTAACTATGTAACACTGGCGAAATTACGCCACCGAAATTACGCTCAGCAGTTTGAAGTTACACTAGCTATCCTGAAGAATTTGTTGATATTGTATTGAATTCATCTGACCCTCGACTTTAACAAGGGCCCCAGTCCCTGAACTAGCCACACAGACCCACAGCATGATGGAACCTCCACCAAATTTGACAGTAGGTAGCAGGTGTTTTTCTAGGAATACGGTGTTCTTCTTCCACCATGCAAAGTGTTTTTTGTTATGACCAAATAACTAAATTTTTGTCTCATCAGTCCAAAGCACTTTGTTCCAAAATGACTGAGGCTTGTCTAAATGAGCTTTTGCATACAACAAGTGACTCTGTTTGTGGTGTGAGTGCAGAAAGTGCTTCTTTCTCATCACCCTGCCATACAGCTGTTCTTTGTGCAAATTGCGCTGAATTGTAGAAAGATGTACAGCTACACCATCTGCAGCAAGATCTTTGCAGGTCTTTGGAAGTGATCTTTGGGTTGTCTGTAAACATTCTCACAATCCTCCACATATGCCGCTCCTGTATTTTTCTTGACCTGCCAGACCTGGGATTTACAGCAACTGTTGCTGTGGCCTTCCATTTCCTGATTACCTTCCTTACAGTTTAAACTGGCAGTTTAAACCTCTGAGATAGCTTTTGTAGCCTTCCTCTAAACCATGATACTAAACAATCTTTATTTTCAGATCTTTTGAGAGTTGCTTTGAGAATCCCATGCTGTCACTCTTCAGAGGAGAGTCAAACCGAAGCAGAACTTGCAATTGGCCACATAAATACTGTACTCTACCATTTCTCATGATTGGACACACCTGCCTATGAGGTTTAAGGCTTAATGAGCTAATCCAACCAATTTGATGTTGCCAGTAATCAGTATTGAGCAGTTACATGCATTCAAATAAGCAAAATCACAAGGGTACCCACATTTTTGCTCAGACAGTTTTCACATTTGATTTAATTTCATACAACTGAATACTGCTTCACTAAAAATCTTTGTTCAGAAAACACCCCAGATGTTCCTGGGAAATGAAAGACACACTACTGTTATCTTTTTTGTTGAAAGTGGAGTAAATTATTATGCAGGCTGAGAGGGGTTCCCAAACTTTTTCATATGACTGTATATATATTGTGTATATGCATATTTTTTTTTTATAGTGAGCACGGTGGCGTTCTCTGATTCTCTCCCTGATGTGGTTTTACTGGCAGATATAGTAGATAGCTTCCAGAAGGGGTTGGGTGGTATTTTAGCTTAAGGTTTCTCTGGGTCAGTTAGCAGTTAGGCAGGTTTCATTTAGACTAACTCAATACACATATGCCTTCTTTCAACCTAATTTATTGTTACTATCAGAGGAAACATTAATGTCAATATTTTAAAATAATTTGATAATGTTAACTTGTCTTTCCTGATACTTCTGTTGACAGGACCTCAAGACCTGAACGAAATATTCAAAATTAAGTCTCAGCTGTGACCTACAAACTAGTAGAAAGTTTAGTGCCAATGTACAGTAAGCTATAACTTTGTTTAAAGGACAAAACATGAGAGAAGAGTATTAGCCTTCATTTCCGTAACATTATTCTCCCCATGAATACGTATCAAGTTATGTGTGGGACATTAAGGGGCACATTTACTAAGCTCGAGTGAAGGATTCGAATATAAAAGACTTCGACTTCGATTCGAACGATTCGAAGTAAAAATCGTTCGACTATTCAACCATTCGATAGCCGAAGTACTGTCTCTTTATAAAAAAATTCAACTATATACTTTGCCACTTTAAACCTACCGAGCTACAATGTTAGCCTTCTAAGTTTTCTAAGCTATTTCTGATCGAAGAAAAATTGTTCGACCGATGGATTAAAATCGATCGAACAATTAAATCCTTCGAAGGATTTAATCATTCGATCAAACGATTTTTACTTCGATCGATCGATCAAAGTATTTGCGGTAAATCCTTCGACTTCGATATCCAAAGTCGAAGGATTTTACTTTGAGGGTCGAATATCGAGGGTTAATTAACCCTCGATATTCAACCCTTAGTAAATGTGACCCTAAGTATAATGATATCATTTTGTAATTATAGCTATGGACAGAATGCCCAGGAGTAACCTATAGTAACCCATAACCGATACAAAACTTTGTGTCTTTTATTACATAACCCCCAAAGTAAATTGTAAACATATGAAAAACAATTTCACATTCACACACACACACTTTCACATTACCTCTTAGTTACAGTTCATGACAAACACTAAACAGTGCATACTGTATTTTGGGTCCGTTCTGAGAACTAATTTATTGTGGACTGTAGTTGATTCCTGGATAACCATGTGCTCAATCATTTTTAAAGAAAAGTAAAGGGGAAAAAAAATGTAATGCACAGCGCAGTGCTGGGAGAAAAACTTCACAGAATCGGCCTAGATAATGGGAAAAGTAAATGTCCTACTTACTGTATGAGAGCCTTTATTACACAAGCAATCATTTTATAAATGGATAAAGTTTGACTGAGGTTTTGAAAATGAAATATGCAGTATAAACCTATTCTTTTATCAGTAGCTTCTGAAGCATGAAGAAATCACTTTGTTCCCAAGACTACTAAATTCTGCCAAGACTCTTGTCATTTGATTCATTTTGGTTGTTGTTTTATAAATTAGAAAATGAACACATGACATAATTGTGGGGGGCTCTTTTTATATTGTTTGGCTCCAGTCACCTGTCTGTACTGACTCATAAGACTTCATTTGCAAGAGCAAGTGCAGTATGCAAAGTGCAAACCTGGAAAGCAATTGCCATGTTTTTTACCCACAAGGCTGTAGTTTTTTTTTTAATTATTCCAGCTAGATTCAGCTTCATGAGAAGAACTTATTTAGTGGTATATCTGATGAAAACTGTACGTAGAATTAGGCAAAAATGTTTTTCTCATAAAATTGATAATGGATTTGTGTGCATAAAGCTACAATAAAAATTGTCCTACCCTTTAATCAAAACAGAAATTGTTTGTCCATATACTGCAACATATATTAGTTAGAGAATTACAGAGGGTTTTTTTTAGTAGCTCTGTTCACAAAATGTCTTAGTGGCAGATTTATCAAGGGTCACATTTTGAATTCATGGGAGTTTACGGGTAAATAGGATCGTTCCGAAAACTTGTATTGAATTCAAAATAGAATTCAATTTGAGTTTTGAAAACTTGATTCAAGTTTTTTCTCATACAAATTTGAGTTCTTAAAAGGCCAAAGTATGATAAATCTTGAAAATCTAATTTGAAATTTTAAAAAATCTAGAATTGAATTTTAACAATTCCCTAGTTGAATTTGAAATTCAAATTTTAATTTCGAACCTCCATTAATGTTACCTTGTCATTTTATGAATTTTGTGAGGGGGGTGCATGTTAGATGGCAGTTGGAGACACAGGCCATAATAGTGCCTTGCCTTTATTGCCTGCCCTATGGATAGATATGCAATAAGCTTAATAATGCTCTAGCCCTTGCACCCCATGGAAAAGTAAATGACTCCTAAAATCTCAGTTTACTGAAAACAAAGCTTGACAAATAATCTTTGAATTTGGACAGCTCACATACTGGCTTGAAATTCCCACAGTCCTCTTGTAACACTACAAAGCATAGTGTACCCCGTGAACGAGGCTAGTTAGTGAAAGGGTTACTATCTGTTATAGACTCTCTAGGAGAGAAAGATAGTGAGGGAAGAGAGAAAGAGCAGCTGTGTGCTCCATCAAGGAGGTGTAGCAGGGAGTAGCTTCCCAGGCTGTAAGATTTGCCTACATTGAAGGGACCACAGTGGATAGGGTGTCAGGCCTTAGGTTCTCCTCCCTGACCACTCCACTGGGTGGGATTCAGACCATGTGTGAGGTATTTCTGCCTGGAGGTGCTGTACTGCCTTTACATCCTTGTGGTATTCATATGCAGTTGGCTCTGCTGTACTGTCCTAGCCTGAGTATAAATTCTGCAAATGCTTGTGTGCACTGTAAGTAACCCTGTGGATCATTTGTCTCTGACAAATAAAGTTATTCTATTCTGTTTGATTTGCAAAAACTTTTTGGCACTACACCACGTTTATGTTTCTTCCACTTTGCAAAGGCCTAGCCTTAAGTGTTTGAGTCAAATGTAACCCATACTCTAGCATACTAGCTGGTTGTTAACCCCGTTGGCCTGCATAGCCCAAAATCGTGTTAGAGGTGCATGTTATCTGAACCAAATTTAGCTACTGTAGGTCAGGGACAGATTTATCAACATGTGAGACTAGAGCTCACCACAGAAAAACTCACCCACTTTCTACACTTTTCTATCCCTGTGGGATTTTTAAAAGTGTATTTATCAAATGATGAACTCAAATGTTCACCCATTGATATATATATATGATTCTAAAAATCCCATAGGAAAGAATAGAAAGTGGGTGAGTATTTCTGTGGTGAACTCTAATCTCACATTTTGTTAAATCTGCCCCCTAATCTCCATATGAAGTTTTCACAGTGTTTTCTTGGATGTTCAGATAGCTGTCTTCTGGACTCTACCAGAGACAAAAAAACTCATGTAGAGAAACCAAAAACTATCACTCCATTTTACTCCAAATGAATGATACTCTTTGTGCATCATGTGCACCAGATGCAAGAATAGAATATAAGCCATCTGTGCAGTTACTAAAAGTTTAAGAATAATACTACTTCTATAAATAGGCAATAATTCTACCTGTGCCCTTGTTGAATTGCTGAAATGAATGTGTTTTGAGTTTTCAATTGAATCAGTTTAATTAAATTATGCTACGTAATCTTAAATGAGCAAGGCATAAATAATTTAATAAATCAAAATTCACATCTCTGCTTTATAGCTAATACGTTCCACTTGGTTTCCCATAAAGTAATTAGAGTTATAGTATTGGAAATTCATGAATACTGCTCACCAAGAAATTCAGGCTCATCATCGGTAAATATGTACCATATAAACCACAAATTTGCATAACTGCCTAATGGCATGTCTACTGTAGGTACATCAGACATGTAAGCCATTCAGATCTTCAGTATGTAAAATACTACAATACTACTTTCAGTTCTAATAATTATGCAAAAAATGTACAGTTAGACAACAACACAGGTAGGAAAAAATGGTCCTGCTAATTTCAAATTATGGCAATGGACTGGGGAGGCAGTCACTAGTTGAATATGTGAAATCCGAGTTAAAATACTTGCCAACTCTCCTTATGGCTTTACTCCTGAATACGATTGGGACAAAATCTTAAAACACTTACCCCAAGCGAATTGTGTATGAGGATATCCCTGCCATTGTAGTCTTCTTAGCACAGCTGTAAAAAAAAAAAGAACAGTAAAAAAGTAATATCCATGTGAAAACAGTTTTAATCCAATATGCTCAATAGGTATGGAGGAGATACATGGTGTGAAAAAAGTAGATTGTGGTCAGCCTTGATAATTTCCCATCTATCTGTCAGAGCCTTTTTCCACGTCTTAGTCCAATCTGTGGAAAAATTTAAGTCTAACGAGGCTCTCTGTTTAGTAATATCAGGGTTTAATAAGGTCTCTTGGATCATTTTGGCTATTTCCAATTGCTCGTTAACTAATGACACTGCATATCTTCTTGAAACAAGCTGTGAACCCAAGGTGGAGAGTTGTAGTTCTGCCGTACTTCTGTCTGAGTTATTTCGGATCACTCTCAGAAACTTTGAATAGAGGACCCCCCG
Source organism: Xenopus petersii (assembly GCA_038501925.1). Taxonomy (NCBI): domain Eukaryota; kingdom Metazoa; phylum Chordata; class Amphibia; order Anura; family Pipidae; genus Xenopus; species Xenopus petersii. Next base: position 36,615,447 of record CM076672.1, on the reverse strand, counting down.
GGACATATGTGGACGGCGATGTGTGTGTGCATGAATTAGGCTATTTTTAGCTGTAGGTTTCCTGTATAAAGTGGTCCCCAACCTATCTCCTTTCTTAAAAATGGTCACATCCAAATAATTTATCTGTTGTTTGTCATAGGACAAAGTCAGTCTAATGGGAGAATTTAGGTGGTTTAGGGACTCATGGAACTCAATAAGTTCAGTCTCTGTGCCTTTCCACACTAATAACAGATCATCTATGTAGCATTTATAGAAGCATATCTTGTCTGTACATAAGGGTAGTAACAAACTAGTGCACACGGCAGTTGAGCAGTATGGAGACAGTATGAGGCCAAAGACCTACGGGTTGTAATATTGAGAGGGAATCGCAGCCAGCACGCAGTACACAGTTTCCTAGAGAAAGTCAATTTATTTTCAAACTTAAACTCAAAGTAGCTTTTCCTCAGCAGAAAGTAAAATTAACATATAATACACAGCTTACTTCAGCTTGTGAAAGTCCTTTGGGTTTATAATGTCCAAAGCAGGCCTGGTCAGTCCACTTGAGGCCAAACAACAAAAACCAACAAATGTCCAGGATTAGCAGACATTTACACACAAGGATATCTGGTTTAGTCCTTTCCTTTAGCCTGTACAAAGACTTGCAGCTCACAGGCTCCAGGCACCATTCTCTCTCTCCCTCGATTGCACCTGTGACTCCTTTTAATGCAGTGTTTTTTTCAGCGGGCGTCAACTTCCTACTGAGAAAAACAATGGGATGTTCCTCTCCTTCAATCACTTGAGACAGAACTGCACCCAACCCAACATCTGAGGCATCTGTCTGTACTACGAACTCTCGTGAAAAATCTGAGGCAACCAGGACAGAGTGACGACACAACGCACCCTTCAGCTCTACAAATGCTTTTTCTGCATCGGCATTCCAGTCTATCATAACTGACTTTCGCCCTTTTGTTAATTCAGTTAATGGAGCTGCAATGGATGAAAAATTGGGGACAAAACGTCTGTAGTACCCCACAATTCCCAGGAATGCCCGAACCTGCTTTTTGGTGAGTGGGCGTGGCCAGTCCTGGATTGCCTCAACTTTGTTAACTTGGGGCTTTACCAACCCCCTTCCAACAATGTACCCCAGGTACTTGGCCTCCTCCATTCCCAGGGAACATTTCTCTGGGTTTACTGTGAAACCCCCTCTCTGTATGGCATCTAATACTGCCTGGACTTTTGGAAGGTGGGACTCCCAATCTGGACTAAAAATTACAATATCATCCAGATAGACTGATGCATATCTTTGGTGTGGGCGCAGTAACCTGTCCATGACTCTCTGAAAAGTGGCAGGGGCTGTCTGTAACCCAAATGGCATTCTTTTATACTGGAAATGACCTTCCGGAGTGGAGAATGCCGTTTTCTCCCGGGCCTCCTTAGCCAAAGGTATCTGCCAATACCTTTTAGTCAAGTCTAACGTGGTGATGTAGCGGGCAGGGCCTAATCTTTCTATTAACTCATCCACCCGTGGTATTTGATACCCATCAAACTTGGAGATTTCATTCAGTTTCCGGAAATCATTACAGAATCGCAGGATTCCTTTGGGCTTGGGTACTAGCACAATTGGGCTTGACCACTCACTCTGTGATTCTTCAATGACATCCAGCTCCAACATCCTTTTCACCTCCTCTGAAACTGCTTTTCTGCGAGCCTCTGGAATACGGTAGGGTTTCATAAAGATTTTTGCTCGGGGCTCAGTAAGGATGTGGTGCTCTATTAAATTAGTGAGCCCAGGCAAATCTGAAAATATCCCGTTGTTTCTCTGGAGGAACTCTTTAACCTGTGATCTTGAGAGTGTGGGAGCTATTTTGACACTATCAATAGTGACTTGAGGACACGGACACTCACCATGGCCGAAACTAGTTCTCTTTCTTTCCAGGGCTTTAAGAGGTTTATATGGTAAATTTGATAGGGTTTACGTTTCCCTGGCTGATGAACTTTATAGTTCACTGTCCCCACTTTCTCAACTATCTCAAACGGACCTTGCCATCTGGCCAGGAATTTACTTTCTACCGTGGGTATCAGTACTGCTACTCTGTCTCCCACCTGGAACTGCCTTATCTTAGCGGCCCGGTTGTATACCCGGCTTTGTGCTTCTTGGGCACTCAGTAGGTGTTCTCTGACCAGGGGCATTATTTTTTCAATACGCTCTTGCATTTGTGAAACATACTCAATTACACTTTTGTGGGGGCTGGACTCACTTTCCCATGTTTCTTTTACAAGATCAAGCAGTCCCCGAGGTCTCCGCCCATAAACCAGTTCAAACCGTGAAAACCCTGTGGAAGCCTGCGGTACCTATCGGATGGTAAACAAGACAGCAGGGAGTAAACAGTCCCAATCCTTCTGAACCACTCTTTTCAACATTGTTTTTAGTGTTTTATTAAACCGTTCTACCAGACCATCTGTCTGAGGGTGGTAGACGGAGGTCCTCAACTGCTTGATCTGAAATAACCGACATACATCGGCCATTACTTTTGACATAAATGGAGTCCCTTGGTCCGTGAGGATCTCCTTGGGAAAACCTGTCCGTGTGAACATGTTAAATAACTCTCGTGCTATGGCTTTAGACGTAGGTTTTCTCAAGGGTATTGCCTCCGGATAGTGAGTTGCATAATCGAGGATTACCAGGATATATTGGTGCCCCCTGGCAGTCTTTACCAGTGGCCCCACGATATCCATGGCAATGCGCTCGAACGGAACCTCGATTATGGGCAAGGGTACCAAAGGGCTGCGAAAACGTGAAACTGGTGCAGTTAACTGGCAGGTGTGACAGGAAGCACAATAAGTTTTTACCTCTGCTTTCAACCCTGGCCAGTAAAATCTGTCAGTTATCCGAGCCTCTGTTTTCTCTACTCCTAGGTGACCCCCTAACGCTTCATTGGGCGCAAAGTCTAGCACCATTCGCCGGAAGGGTTGGGGTACTAACAGCTGCTCCACAATTTCTTCACGGGTCTTAGCAACCCGATATAACAGGTCCCTACTAACAGCAAAATGGGGAAACCTCTCCTCAGCACCAGGTTCCTGGGGTACTCCATTAATTTCAGACACCTGCGCTCTGGCATTTGCTAAGGTGGGATCTCGCATTTGGGCGGTAATAAAGGTACCTTTTGAAACATTCAGGTCGGGATCAACGGAATCTGAGGTTTTTTCGTCATCCTCCCCCAACATGACCTGAAATGGAAAATCACCCCCCCCCTCAGAGGTCAGCTCAGGTTCCAGACATGGATGGTCAGCAACCTCTTGACCCTCTGGTGCATTTTGCAAGAATACCTTTTCCAGGGCATTTTCAACCAGCCATGGTGCATCGGCCTCTATTGGTAAGGGAGTAGGGACACAATCACTCTTTACAGTAATAAACATTTCCCTCTTAACTTTCTCCCCAAAACAATGGAAAGTCCCGCCCAAGAATAACCTGGTACAACAATTTTTTTACCACACCAACCTCATGAGTAATGGTGCCACAAGCAGTGGAAATTGTCACTGTCAACAGTGGATATGTCCGAGTGTCCCCTTGTATGCAAACGACACTGAGAGTTTTTGCTTCCTGAAGCATCTTCTTGGACATGTTCCCTTGTACAAGGGTAACCATACTCCCTGAATCAAGCAGGGCTTTACCAGAAACACCGTTCACATCCACTTTACATTCAAAACACCTTTCTGGCAAATCAGGACCTGCAATGCAAGCTGGTTGAGCATAAAAGGATACTCTCCGTAGGACATCACACTGCATAGGTTCCACCTGTAGGGGGCACTGAGCCCGCATGTGGCCCCATGCCTGGCATCGCCAACACTGCACACCCCCAGACTTCTGGGGTGTTGGGGGGCCTGGCTGTAATGCTGGAGGGACAGTGGATAATCTCTTGTCGCTGTCCTTTATGCTGGTTCCAGGGTTCCGCGAAGAACTCTTTCCTGCAGAGGTGAACTTTGCAGCCCGGGTTGGAGCGGGGTCTAGATGACTTGTCGGGGGTAGTAGCTCCACCACTGTGGTGTATCTCTCCACCATCTCCACCAGCCGGTCCGCTGTTTTAGGGTCTCCATGACTGACCCAGCGCTGTAGTTCAACTGGTAGCGACCTCAGAAACCGGTCTAGCACGAAGCGTTCCACCATCTGTGGACTGGTGAGTTTCTCAGGCTGCAGCCACTTTGTTGCCAGCTGTATTAGATCATACATTTGTGAACTCGGTGGAGTATTCTTCCGATACTTCCAGCTGTACACCCTCTGTGCCCTGACTGCTGTGGTCACTCCCAGACGGGCAAGGATCTCTGCCTTGAGCCGGTCATAGTGGAGGGCGTCTGCAGGGGTCAGGTCATAGTAAGCTTTCTGCAGATCCCCAGTCAGGAATGGGGCAAGGAGACCAGCCCATTTGTATCGGGGCCATTCTTCCCGCTCTGCAGTCCTTTCAAAGGTCATCAGGAAGGCTTCCACATCATCTGTGGGCATCATCTTTTGCAGAAAATTGCTTGCCCTTATTATTGTCTGGCTGTTAGGGTTAAAAACTGCTGATTCTCGCCCATGAGCTAGCTATTGTACTGCCTCAGCCAGCATTTTGGACTGTGCCTCTGTAGAATCCTGCAGGGCAGTGGCTTGAGCTGTAGTAGCTTCCCTGAGTGCAGTCAGTTGCACCTCTGTGGCCTTCTGCTGAGCTGCCATGCTCTGCTGCAACTGCACTGTTGCCATGGCCAATTGCCGCAGCAACTCCTCCAGGCCCGGATTTGTGGAAAGGCCACCTAGGCCCGGGCCTAGGGTGGCAGGATTTTAGGGGGGCGGCAAGCTGCTCAACCACACCCACATTGGTTCAAAAACAATCATTTTTTAAATTTCCCATGCATCAATCCCCATTGCTGCGGTCCAGATAATGAAAATTTGCACGAATTAAGGGGAGGGGACAGGGGCGACAAACGGCAGTGGGCCTAGGGGCGCCCACTTTGTAAATCCGGCACTGAACTCCTCCATGATAAACCGGAGCCTGGCCCTTTAAATGACACTTTTTAAATGGAAACTTCTTCTCTGCAGTGCTACTGCCAGCATCCGAAACACCACTTGTAATATTGAGGGGGAATCGCAGCCAGTACGCAGTACACAGTTTCTTAGAGAAAGTCAATTTATTTTCAAACTTAAAATCAAAGTAGCTTTTCCGCAGCAGAAAGTAAAATTAACATATAATAAACAGCTTACTTCAGCCTGTGAAAGTCCTTTGGGTTTTCAATGTCCAAAGCAGGCCTGGTCAGTCCACTTGAGGCCAAACAACAAAAACCAACAAATGTCCAGGATTAGCAGACTTTAGTCCTTTGCATACAAGGATATCTGGTTCAGTCCTTTCCTTTAGCCTGTACAAAGACTTGCAGCTCACAGGCTCCAGGCACCATTCTCTCTCTCTCCCTCAATTGCACCTGTGACTCCTCTTTATGCAGAGTCAAAATCAGGTGTGTACCTGGGTGGAATACATGCTGCTTAAAGGGGCCATAGCCCAAATTATGGGGAAATATACCTCCCGTCAAGGATCCAACCCTGGTGTCCTCTACAGGGTGAATGGGGAACTCCGGTTTCTTTCACTGGTATGCGGCTGTGCTAAGAGGGCTGCAATGGCAGGGGTATCCTCATACTCATTTTGATTGGGGTAAGTGCTTTTAGATACTTTCCCGATCGTATTCACCATAATGACAGATGGCAAGTATTTTTGCAATAACCTTATATTTAATGAATAAAGTATGCTCTTCTGCATGTGTACAAGTTAGGGAATGGATAGGAAAACAGAGGGGGTCCCAATGTGCCTCACTCAACCTGCCTCTAATAAATACATTGCTGATGGGGCAGCCACAGGTTTATGTGCTTGGAAAATGGAGAGACCTGCAGCAAGTTTTCAAAGCAGGAAGGCAACGTGCAAAATGCAAGAAAATGGTGGATTACTATTTGGAAATTATTTTCTAGTTAGTGCCACCAAGTGGCAAGAGAGTCCATGTATAATTAAGCCACAAATAGGCAGGAACAATTACATAAATTCATTGGGAGTGATCATTCAATCACTGTTGATGAAGTGAATTGTCAGTAGTCAAACGCTTTTAGTAGTTCAGGCATGACAGGATATGGGCATGCATTAAAATGTTTGAAATGTATTCAAAGACTAGTTACAATATGAGATATTAAATACATTGAATTACATTTTTTAGAGGTTGGATATGAAGTGGGAAAGTAGAAGCAATCAAAAATAATTGTAAGACAGTGTGGAATGGAATGAGGCTACCCCAATCTTACTAAAAAGTGCAAAGGGGAAGTGCAAAGTAAAGGATAGTGACACCCATAAACACTTTTAAAAGAAAGCCTGGCTCATTGACAGCCTGCCTATTGAAGACTCTGACTTCTTCTCTCCTCAAGATATTACAAAACCTGTTGCAGGAGCAACTCTCCACTGCTGCTTACTGTAGAGTATTCTGGTAGTTATATACCTTCCCTCTAGGATTTTCCCAGTCACTGTGCCATGCCACTCATCAAAAAAATGCACAGTGATTGGAGGTAGCTTTCACTAGGTTTAACTGGACAGAAAAATATTTTCTACAAAATGAAGACATCATTTCATTTATAATGTGTTAATATTGCCCCCAAGTTTTATTTTGTAGAATAATGTTAAAGGAAAACTATCACCCCAAATAAATACTTAAAGGAATTGTTCAGTGTAAAAATAAAAACTGGGTAAATAAATAGGCTGTGCAAAATAAAGAATGTTTCTAATATAGTTAATTAGCCAAAAATGTAATGTATAAAGGCTGGAGTGATTTGACGTATAACATGTCAGTCAGACACTACTCACTTCTGCTTTTCAGCTCTCTTGGGTTACACTGACTGGTTACCCTGGTTACCAGGCAGTAACCAATCAGAGACTTGAGGGGGGGGCCACATGGGTCATATCTGTTGCTTTTGAATCTGAGCTGAATGCTGAGGGTCAATTACAAACTCACTGAACAGAAATGTACCATGTGGCCCCCCTTCAAGTCACTGACTAACTCAGAGTTATAGAGCTGAAAAGCAGGAAGTTGGATTCTGGCTGTTTTATTAGACATCTGTTCACTCCAGCCTTTATACATTACATTTTTGGCTAACTAACTATATTAGAAACATTTTTTATTTTGCACAGCCTATCTATTTACACAGTTTTTATTTTCACACTGAACTATTCCTTTAAGCAACAGATTTATATCAGTTTATATCATATTAAGTGGCATATTAAAGAATCTTACCAAACTGGTATATATACTTTAGTAATTATTGTCCTTTTACATCTCTTGCCTTGAACCACCATATCGTGATGGTCTGTGTGCTGTCTCAGAGATCACCTGACCAGAAATACTATAACTCTAACTGTAAAAGGAAGAAGTTTGGAAGCAAAAGACACAACTCTGTCTGTTAATTGGCTCATGTGACCTAACAAGTATAGTTTGTTTGGCATGTTTGTGTGCACAGTGAATCGTATGATCTCAGGGGGGCCTTTATATTTTAAAATGGCAATTTTCTATTTATGATTACCCAATGGCACATACTGCTAGAAAAGAATGTTATTATTATTATAAAATGGTTTATTTATATGAAGCAGGGTTTTACATATGAACTGTTTTATGCAATATCTTTTTATAGAGAACTACTTTGCTTGGGGGGTATAGTTTTCCTTTAAGTACAATATTCAACAGTACTCAACATTGACATTGTAAGAATACCTGGTGGTCTAGGGGGCTTGCGGGACACCCCCTGTGCTTTGACGTGCGTCCTGTCTGATACTGTCAGGTTTGATGCAAAAATTCAAATATTTAAAGAGGTCTCGTCCAAACATTCACTACCCAACATACTGTATGTCTATTTTCAATAGTTTCTAGATGTGAATTGAAGCTTGATTTATCAGTTCTTGACTCTGCCTGTCCCTGACTCTGTCCAGTTAAGCTGCTTGTCCTGACCTTTGCCTGTTTCTGACCACTCTCTTGGAACTTGCTTCTGTGCTGCGCCATTGGTGTATTGACCTGGCATGTGACTAGTGATGGGCGAATTTGTGCAGTTTCGCTTCGCCGGAAAATTTGCGAATTTCGCGCGAAATTCGCGAAACAGCAAAAAATTTGCGAAACGGCGCCGGCGTCTCGTTTTTGACACCGGCGCCCGTTTTTCTATGCCGGCGCCCGTTTTTCGACGCCGGCGCCTGTTTTTTCTAAAAAAAATTTTTGACGCCGGCGAATTTTTTCCTCCAATTTTCGCGCACGTTTCCCGAATTTATTCGCTGACGGCGAATCGCGCAAATTCGCCGCAAATTCGCGCCTGGCGAATAAATTCGCCCATCACTACATGTGACCTCAACTACCCTCTTGTCTTTTGAATTTGTACTTTACTGCCCATTTGGTAATGACTCGGCCTGGCCTTAGATTATTCTTCCAGTTCCCCATTCTACTACTACACGTTTGGTTCCCTAGCCTGCCCAGAACTCTCTCCTTGCTCCTCTCACTTTAAGACCAGGCAGCATCTGAGTAGCAGAGGGCTCCTCCCGAATCCAAAGGCGGCTGCTATAGGCAGAAGGATGAGCTGTGACCGGGTCCTTGGAGTTAGTTCTGTGTGTGGGATATCTTGTGTTACAGACACATTGTGGATACCACTTTTAGAGTTGGGATTAAGTCACATCTGGCACTCAAAATTAAAATGGCCTTAGCATGTCATTTGTTTTTGGCACTGCATCTGTTGATACAGCCTGTTGTAGGAATCCTAGAATTACAGGCAGTTTCACGGTGGTGGTAGCTTTGGTGTTTCCCAGCTTTAATAGGTGCATGATGACAATACAAGAGGTAGGACAGCGAGTTTAAGTACAAATGCCTTTAATGAACAGCATCAGTTTGTGTCCAATTTAGATCAAAAGCAATTATAGCTGCATTCCCTAACAATCTCATAAAGAAGATCTCATAAAAGATGCATCATTGGTATCAACCAATTCTTTTTAATAGTATCTCTATTATTTTTTGTCATCCTTTATTTAAATAGTGTGGACATATTATGCAGCACTTTGCAGAGATTGTTATTAATTCACATCAGTCCCCTACAGCTTACAATCTAATGTCCTATAATATTAACACATGCATAGCTTCAATTTCATAAGGAGCCAATTAACCTGAATGTATGCTTTAAGAATGTGGGCAGAAAACCCATACAGACACAGGGAAAATATAAACGCTTTACAGATACTGTTTAGGCCATAGGTGAACTTAAGACCCCAGAGCTGCAGGCCAACAATGCTAACCCTTGGGTCACTATGCCCTCTTTTTGAGTTATTTTTTGAAAAACATCACATCACATTAAAGCTATTTAATGAGTAAAAAATATTCCTGCCTTGCTTTGACACAGCATACATTGAAACACTCATTATATATAATTGTCATGCTACTATTTGGATTCAGGGTATTTATTTCTAGCAATAAAGTCCAGGTGTTGGATTGGTGAATAATCATGGTATAAAGATGAATTTGCTTACAGCAGTATATCATGAATACCAAGTCATTCATCACTTAGCAGGTGGCTATACAGTTCTTCTACATGTAATCCTTCATACAATTTTGATTTATATTTTACATAATTCTTTTGATTGGTTTTCTTTTTTTTAACTTTTACATCAAACTCAGTGTATACATTTATTATATGTACACGTTATAAACATTAAATCATCATTAATTATATCTTAGTAGAGATCAAGTGCAAGATACTGTTTTATTATTACAGAGAAAAAAAAATTTGTATTTGTTTCTTAAAACGGCATCTATTGGAGATGTCCTTCCCATAATTTGGAGGTTTCTGGATCATGGATTTCCAGATAATGGATCCAATAGCTGTACCTGAATATGTCAATCATATTGTTGGTGAATGCCCCCAGCAGGGAGTTGTCAGGACCAAGGAGGAAGCTTTACGGTTAAAGTCCAAGATATCAGTACAAAAAAGAGTTCAGGCATAATCGTATCCAAGTCCCGGTGCTCCTGACTGTACCCCCCCTTGGGGGGATCACATAAGCAACTTTCGCCCGCTCAGAAGTGTATTGTGAGGGTTGAAATTCAAATTGAATAAGACACTGGGTAATGAACCCTCTGCAGCCTTGCGGGTTCCCATTGTAGCAAAGAGGAGGGGGGATGCGCGGCTCACGAGCCAGAGAAACCGCTAACAGAGGAGCGACAACAGCAGGAGGATTCCCCTGCGGCCAGAGAAGGAGGAGGCATACGAAAAATAAGCATATCAATACTTGCCCAATGCAAACTTGTTGAGTCTCATATGCTTTCATGTGGGAAGCCAGCACCCGGAGGGCTCTTCCGACATCCAGCGTAGCTACCGCTGCGGGGTCCATGGCCCAAGTAAAATTTCAGGGGGCCTATTGGCTCCCAGAGGGGAGTTGTCAGGACCAAGGAGGAAGCTTTAGGGTTAAAAACGGGTTCAGGCAAAATCGTATCTAAGTCCAAGCAAGAGTTCAAAGGCTGGCAGAATAGTTTCAGAAACAAAGTCCAGGAAGGGGTCAAAGTCCAAAAATCAAGCAAATAGGAATTATAGAGCACCCAGGAATGTTAGCATACAAATCCTATACTTGGGCATCAAACCAGTGTCTCTTATTCAAATTTGGCACCGGTTTGTGACGTCATTGTGCCGGCGTTCCGATGCCGGCTTCACTGTGCCATCGCCGCTACCCACATAGGACTGACACTTGCAGACCCGTAGTGTCCACACAATTTCCCGGAAAGGGGGGTGTCACTGTTTTATTGTCTAATATTCTATATCTTAATAAAATGTCTCAATAGCCAACATATTTTAAAAAAAACTTCCATAGAACAACTTGATTCACAGAAAAATAACTTAATCACAATGAAAATTCATTGTTCCATTCATTTATTGTTTACAAATTCAACTGTTTCAAAGTAGACAAAAGACACAATAGCTTGAATATTGTACAAACACCTCCCCATAAGCACCTGCCGTTGGTTTTCATTTGAATTTTCAAGATTTGTTTAACCAGTAAATCCGATAAATTAGATTTTTGAAAATATAAAAGTTGGCTTTTTGTGCATTTTTCTCAAATTGCATGAATTTAAAAATTGCTCCCCTATCCTATGCAAACAAGAAATACCAAAGCCCAGAACAGTTTATTCATTTGAGTTTCAGCAGAAATACCCCATTCTAATACTTATTTTTGCAAAACAAACTCTGTATGGTTTGCTCATCTCTATATTTATCCAATTCACCATTCACTGAATGACATTCATCATAAGTGAACCAAACATAACTTTTTTTGCATGGATTTAATGAACAACATTTGATATAATTTCCAAAAAATAGTGCAATTGAACAGAACTGACTATTTCATTAATCTACTGCTTAAAAAGCAAAATATGCCAACAGTGACATTCAACAGAGCATGTGGATAATTATGCATATGATAGAATTCCTAGAGAAGCTCATAACATTTGCCTTGACAGATAATAATAACTGTAACAATCTTAGATTGAAATTAGTATATCTTTTGTTGTCATTAATTAGTTCAATACCTCTATGGTTTGTCTAATCTACAGTAAATCATTTGAGATCTTTGACAAGTTTGCAGAATCAAATTCTGTTTCAAAACTAATTGCTAAAATATCAGCCATAAATTACTTAAAATTTTAATGTCCACTTTGAAACTCGGGGTTTTTATTTACAGCATATAGTTGGCAACTGAAAAATGAAGATTTAAACTAAGTAACAGGTTTAAATGACTACAAAATAAATACATACTGAATAATAATACAGTAATAATAATAATTTCACCTTGCGAAAATACATCAGATTCAGAAATCCAATAAATTCACATTTTAAGAGAGGAGCCGGCATTCTGAAACATATCACCAACTTTTATTCTAGCTAGAGTACTAGAATATACTAAATGTGTACACTGTACTTTCCATTGCTCACTTTGGAGTGCACTGGAGAGTAAATGAATCAACAGAACACTTCACTGTGTGATATAGAAAGTGATAACAGTAAATTACCCAGATCCTCACTTTTACTTAATTCCACATCTCTCTGTGTTTCTCCTTAAACCATAAACTAAAGAATGCCTGTGGTGAGTGAGCCAGGAACTGGGAACAACAGGGTCATGACATAACTAGGAAGGAGGGAAACGTAAGAAGACATAAGGGATTATGTGTGTTGTAGTTCCTGGGTTTGCTATGGAGATGGGAGAAGAGACAAGGGCTTAAAGAGGAAGGAAGTGAAGGGAGCATTCTCTTTCACTTTGAACAGCTCCTGTCCACACTCCCCAGAACAAAGGGGGTAGAGGTGTAGGTTGGAGGCATAAGCATAGTGTCACAGAGGTAGGGGCTTCCCTCGGGGGGAGCCAGTGATAGATGTATCAAGTGTAGGGCATAACAGGGGTTAGGCCTGGGGTCAAAGTGAAGGAAGGGGATTGGTAAAATCGGCATGAGTTACAGACAAAATCCACCATATCAATCCAACTTACAATAAGAATTGATGGAGAGGATGTGATGCTACAGGCACTCTACTACACATGTGGTGGGAATGCCCACAGGTACATCAATTCTGGAGCTCAGTCTTTGAATTTATAAAATCGAATCTGGATTGGACTATCCCCTTCAAACCTTTAAAACAACTATAGCCTCGTTTAATCAAAAATGAAATTCTGTAAAGTTGGTATGTATCATATCTTATGTAAAATGGACTTGCCTTATTATCTTACATTTTGAATGATGTAAAGCTTGATACTTCAATAAAATACATTTTTGGGACAGATTCACTCATCACTTCTATTGTGAAAATATTAAAGCTAGTGTGTGCATCAATGGTAATCCGTAGCAGCATAGCACAGTCAGTTAACACTACTGCCATCTACTTCTCATGACATCCACCAAGGTATGTTAAAAGAATATTATAGGGAATAAAGCTTAGTTCCGGGACTCTATATGCAATGAGTTTATACTGTATGTTCTCCCCATGTCTGCTTGGGTTTCTTAAAGGCACTCTGATTTTTCAGTCTCCAAAAAATACAGGCAGGTTAATTGGTTCCTGATACCTTTGATCATAGTATGTGTGTGAAATTCATAGGAACCTTAGATTATAAACTCCAATGGGGCAATGACTGTTGTTATTTATGTATAATCTCTGTAAAGTGCTGCAGAATGAGTTTGTGCTATATATAAAATATATAAAAGGATAGTAATAATATTGTCTTAGCAATGTTATGCACATCGCCCAATGACTACTGGGAGCACTTAAAAATGGACACCCACCCAGCTTATTCCAGCAAAAACTTGAAATGAAGAAATAAACAAGAAAGACACATTTTATCTGTTTTTAATCTGAAGATTGAAACAACTGTATTAGTTGGTAAATACTGGCACTATATTAAATCACTTGAGAATTAAAGCCTGTAAAGACAATCAAAACATGGAAACCTGTATAGGAATAAATATCCTGCAATAAGTTATGGCGATATATGAACACCCACAAAATAATAAATGGTAAGCTCGGAGCTTTGCCTGAAATCCAAACAAAAATAACTTTGTAAGAACTTTTCACTTTTTATGTCTATTTTTTCCTAAGTGCTGATATTTTAAGGGATTACATATTTTTCTGAACTGGAATTTATGTTTGTTATAAATGTCAAATCAGTTTAAAGTTATTTGTCTGCTGAGCCCACTATGACTCAAATGACTTCTAAAAAGGCTACTAACAATAGCTGGCCTTTAAAAACAGTGAAATAAATGTAGTCCCAGCATGTTGCTGCGGAAGCCAAGAAATCCACCATGTCTAATACAAATAACAGCATATTTATCATTAGCCCTCAAAATATAAAGCTAGTGTTCAAAATAAAGGACTGAGTGTTGCTTTGCCGAACACCCCGTGGCAGGTCATTTTCTTCTGATACATGCTGGAAAGATAAGAAAAATAAAATAAATGGAATTCATTAAGCACAGTAATTGCACAATAAGGGGCAGATTAAGTAACATTCAGAAAAAATATTTTCCAAAACTTGACCTTTCCTGTGCTACTGCTGGGATAAGAAATGTGTTTTTCCTCTAATTTACTGTTATTGGCAACAACTATGACCTCTCCCAAGTTAGATTTTACCACAGATGACCGTATATTATATTTTTTTCCCTGCATGTTCAGTTAGTATAGACAGGAATCAGAAGGACTGATTGATGCACATAGGGGTTTATTTATCAAATGTCAAATTTCAAATTAATGTGCATTTTTTTTACTCCAATAAATTTGAATGTACTCATAACTCGAATGGGAGGTTATTTATGAAAAAACTCGAACATCTAATATTCAATCAAATTGTCCCAACCCGAAAATTCAAATTGAAGGTCTTGTGGTGAATATTCGAATTAGAACTGCTTCCATGGTTGAGATGTGATAAATCTCACATTTGCATTTACATTTGAATTTGTTTTGAGTTTTGGCACACAAAAAATTAGAAAATTCAAATTTACCATTCCAACCTTAATAAATCTGCCCCTTAGAGTTCACATCTTAAGGGACAAATCAACAAGGTGTTTGGAAAGTGAGAAGTTGAAAGGTATCAAATGAGGAAATAGGAACTGACAATGCTAGATATAATTAGAAATTTACAAATGCGGTGTGCAAAATACAATTTTGTATACAAATCCCCATTTATAACCCATAGTGCAACAATTGTCCCCATGATTTCAGCGTGATTGCCTCAATAGTCCAGTTGTTCTTGCATTTTGATACAAATTGGGTGTAAGAGTCCAGCAGAGTAGGATTTGTGTCTTCTGAAGCAGAGTGCATGGTGGCAGCTGCTCCAAGGTTTCCCAGCATCAATAGGTGAAGTTATGTATTGGTGAAATTCTAGTTTAGTTTCATAAAACTCGTCACCACTCACAAAAACAAGAATTTTGTTGCAAATCTGTATCAGGTGCAGAATTTACTAATTCTTGGAAGATAATCATTTATGAGAAGTGGCAGGATTTATGCATTGCCAACTATGTGGAAGTACAGGGGCTCATTCATATGTAAGCACCGCAATGAATTGTATCAATATGTGCTCTCCATTTTAAAGCACCCTCTCTTGTGAGTGCATTCAAAAATGACCTCTGTGCCCCCTTTACAAGTAAAGGAAATATGCTAAAATGTGGGTTTAAATCCACCCAATAACATCCCTAATGGTACCACTTTGCTGGCATATTTTGTACATTCAAACTCTTGCATTAGGAGATTTAAGCCTTGAATTTATATAAAAACATTGAAGCATTTAGTGCAACTTTTCTTGTTTGGTCTTGCAAAATGTAATATGCAATTAAAACTGTAATTCTAGGGAAAGATACCAAACCCTGTGGACTACAGAGACACCGATCTCAAGAGTCATCTTCTCCTTATAACGGCTCCCTTTGGCCTTTGAAATGATATTCAGTTACTTAGGTAAGGCTTGTTTTCTAACACAAGATTCTCGGGGCTACTGAAAGAAGATCATGCATAATTAACCAAGGTCACTAGCTACACCATGTGCTGATTGCAGTCATATCAAATCAGTCTAAAGTCTAAAAAGTGGCAGGAGGTCAATACATAATGAAGGGACAAGGTTGTAACAGGAAAAGGCAAAGGGTAACTAAAGCAGGTACTTACTAAGGAGCTGAACTAATCAGAATTTGTTATAGAAAAAGTTACAGATTAACACCTCCAACAAGATACATTTAGAAAATGTTTGATATGTTTATAATTGACTTACAACTAGACAGAATTCACTTGGGCAAAAGACTGAACTTGAGTGACATGAGTCTTTAGCTGTACCTATATCTTTTGCCCAAGTGAATTCTTTCTAACTGCAATTGATTATAAACATATCAAATATTTTTACTTTATTTAACTGGATAAAAAAGTATGTTTTTTTTTTTACTTTTGGGTTGGTAGAATAAGTCCAGTAAACTGTAGTACTTCTATCCGAATTTTACTTGCCTTTTAGCATCCTGGGATGTTCTAAATGTATCTTGTTGCCAAATAAACCATTTAAAATGTATAATATACTTTCCAATTGGTAAATGACTAATTAACATAAAGTCAAATTTTCCAACCTTAACATTTAAATGCATATTATACTTAAATCTGATCAACCTTATCAGTGGCATAATAACAGGACACAGCCCCCCCCCAAAAAAAAAATCTTTAAAGGGGCCCAGCGCATTCATCAACACCTACCTGCCCCCCCTGTTCACATTCTCCGCTCCCTAACAGTTTGCTCTCAGATAGGAAAGGGGGCCACTTCAACGCAACAATAGCGGAAACAGACAACTCTACTTCCTCTATAGTTACGCCAGTGCACCTTATTGTATTATTCTCATTGTTTGGACTAACAATGAATGCACTTAATTTGGTATAGCAGAGATTTCAGTACACAATGGGACTGAGTTATCGACATTCGAATGAGAATTTATACCACAATTCAATTTATTATGAGCTAAAACCTGTAAGTTTGAATTATAGTACAAAGACCAAACGTACAAAAGCACAAAAATGAATTTTAAAAATGGGAGTTCGCGTAAAATGTAAATGTTTTTTTCCAATTCAAATGTTTGAACCTTTTTTGAGATTAATATGCATATGTTATCCTTGCATTTGAGTCACTCTTAGGTAGTGACCATTTGGGCATGCTGTTTCCAAACACTGCAAAAATAAGTAATAATAACCATAATAGAATATGCAGGATTTCCAGAACATCTAAAAGTACTTGCCGAAGTTGGGAGTTGTCCTGGATAAAATGTAAGTGTTTTTTTCCAATTCAAGTTTTTTAACCTTTTTTGAGATTAATCTGAATATATTTTCCTTGCATTTGAGTTTTTCTTCATGTTGTTATTCAATCAAGTTTTTAACTAATGACCTTTTAACAGCCAACAACCATTTCTCATTACTAATACTGCTTAATCTCTCAGCTGCATTTGACACTGTAGATCACCCTCTCCTCCTCCAGTCCCTCCATTAGCTTGGCCTTCCTGACACAGCCCTGTCCTGGTTCTCTTCTTACATCACCAATCGTTCAATCAGTGTTTCCTACAATGGAGTAGCATCTTCTCCCCTACCTCTTTCTGTTGGGGGTCCTCAAGGCTCTGTTCTGGGCCCCTTATTATTCTCCCTCTATACTTCCTCCCTCGGCAAACTAATCAACTCATATGGGGTCCACTCCCACCTCTATGCTGATGATACTAAGATCTATCTCTCTATACTGATCTCAACCCAGAACTCTTAACTCTCCTCCTGCCTGTTCACTATCTCTATGTAATAAAATTACCTGGTGTGCAGCGGCGTGGACCGCCTGCGTGCCTGCGCGCCTGCGTGCCTCTTAAAGGTACAGGTGCTTGTTTTGGCGCCAATTTTGAATGTATATAAAGCCCATTCTGACCCCCAGCCAGGGCCCGTGATAGAATCTTGATTCTGGTGGTTCCTGAAGCCTTGTGCTGTCTGTTCCTGTGAAATTTGTATCTGCTATTCCGGTTTTGATCCCTGTCTGTTCCTGACAATTCTGATATCCGAATCCTGACCTTTGCCTGCATCTCGACTACTCTTTCTGCCTGACCCCATCTGTTTGATTACCCGGTTTGACCCTCGCCTGCCTGACGATTCTTGATATCTGCCTGCCTCGACCCTGCCTGTCTGACGATTCTCTTGCCTGCTCCATTTGTACCGTGACCTTCGGCCCAAAAGACTTTCTACCTGCCGTGCCCCTCTGCTAGCCAGAACATCTCGCCTTGTACCCCTCGTTAAGTCCAGGTGGCACCCAAGTAAGCTGAGGGCTCCTCCCGAAGCCCAACGGTGGTCACACTACTGGTGAAGCCGTGCCGAGACCAGGGTACTTGGCACCTGTTCTGGTATTGGGTGCCGGCCGTGACACTCTACTTGGATGTTGCAACTCTACCTTAAATTAAACCTCTCTAAAACAGAAATGGTTCTCTTTCCTCCAACTAACACCAATAACATACTGGAAGTATCTGTCGTAGTTAACAATTCCACAATCACCCCATCTTCTTAGGCCCAGTGCCTTTGGGTTAGCCTAGATTCTGCCCTGTCCTTCACTCCTCACATCCAGTCACTAATTAAATCATGTCACTTCCACCTAAGGAACAACTACAAAATACGATCATTTATCACGAAGATGCCGCCAAAATTCATATTCATTCTCATCATATAACAACTAGATTACTGTAACTCTGTATTAATTGGCTTTCCTTGCCAGAGACTGGCTCATAAACCTCAGCAACCGCTCCTCCTCTGCATGCCAATTAATTAATTAATTTTCAAAATAAAATTCAAATTAATGATCTTGACATTCAAAGCACTTCATAACTCTGAAAGTGCAACAGACAAAAGTACGCAACATGCTCAGATCAGATAGATGGAGGGCATTTTAATGGGGGGCAACTTTGCTCTTATTAAACAACTTGGGCTTACTTGAAATAAATGAGCCCTATGATATGAAATTAATTAAAGAATAATGGTATTCATATTTACTACAGCATACTATGGATTTAAGTAACAGTATATATAATTTGATCGCTATTCTTGTTTTATTCCTTTGCAAGCGCTGAATCCCTGTAAATATGTTCACCTATTTGAGTTGATGTAATTAGTTTAATTGGTTCTTCTTCAGTTTTGTAGTCATCCTTAGGCAGTGACCATTTGGGCATGCTGTTTCAAAACACTGCAAAAATAAGTAATAATAACCATAATAGAATATTCAGGATTTCTAGAACTAATTGCGATACACAGCTTTATTACTATGAGGCTGCAACTACAAACAGCTTCTGTTTGGGCAAGTTTGATGATTGAACAGAAACCGTTTTACTTGGAATATTTTAACCAATTACGCTTATTTTATTTAGCCCATTAAATATTGTCTGCCAGTGTGGAAAAATTAAGTAGAGCAGAAAAATGTGAATCCTTCTGTTTTTTTCCCCTCCAATTAAAATTCAACAGTCATTAGGTGTGATAGAATTGATTGACGAAAACAAATGAGGTGCTATTTCTGTTTATGCTCAAGCAAAACAGGACACAGCATTGCTCATTTACTAAATAAATAAAATCTGCACTTTTTCCATGTTTTACCCAGAGAATTTATTAAAAATTGCACTTGCCATAATCATGTGGCTGCAGCATGTGCCTACAAGGTAAGGGAAGGCATGTAGGCAGAATATAGGCATATACATGTGTATGTAAAATATGAGGGCTCCCTTAGCAAACTGTTTAGAGTGCAAAAAATCTGCTATCCTTTAATTGCTCACTATTTACAGGCCTAGGGAAAATCTGTAACAAAAATTAAAGCAATATTGTGCAATATTCCTTTTACATGTTTTCCTTTAAAATTTCCTTTCATTACAGATCCATTAAAAGCTGTGGTAACCCCCTACAGTTAAGCTTAAGTTTTTAACTTAAATTTGTGCATGGGTGATATATACAGTATTTATAAATATTTAATGGAGCTCACTGTGCCTAGTACCTTTGCACACAGAGCTAGCATAAAAGAGCAAATGAACACAATGAAAAACAATTTATGGGTAGTAGTGTAAAGCAAGGTGAAGTGTGGAAAATGGGTGCAAACAGTCATGTTCTTTGTATATTTGCATTCTGTTTTGTAGACTAGTCTTTGTACTTTATAATGGAGCAAAAAAGACTTGAGCCCTATGAATACACCACTGCATGTGCAGAGGCGTAACTAGAGGGGGTGGGCCCTGGCGCGGGACGTGCAGCCGCGCCCAACCCCCTCCATACGGCCGGAAACGGCCGCAGAACAGAGTGGTGCGCGAGCTGCCGGGGGGCCCTGAGGGGGTGCAGGCCCTGGCCCAATTGCACCCTCTGCTCCCCAGGTAGTTACGCCACTGTGCATGTGTTTGGCAATGATTTATTTAGCTGGGGAAGTTGCATGGGCTGCAAAGGAGCCCTGTATTTACTGCTTGCCTTTGGAAGAACAAGTCTGTCCTGTCCTTGCCAAACTGGTGCGAGTTGCAGAACACCTTTGCTGCAAGTCCATTAGGAATGAGTTCTAAGGAGCATAATTTTACACCCCTTACTGCACCTGCACTTGTACCAGGGGCAAAAGTAAATGTACCCTAATTACTTTGACATATTTGTGACCATCGGTGCTAAATTTAGAAATGGCTAAAAAGCAATTGACAATAATTTACATTGGATGTACAAAACTACCTGCTGATGAATTGCTATGGGCAGCTGGACCCCACTCATGAATAATCCCCTAAAAATGGGCGCAGATTTGCTCTGATTTTGAGTACTTAATAACTGTGAGTAACATTGATAGTGGGAAGGGCACACACAGCAAGCTTTATGTGTGCAGGTATGGGACCTTTATCCAGAATGCTTGGGAACTGGGGGGTTTCAGATAATGGATCTTTCTGTAAATGGATAATCATGTAAACATTAAATAAATAGAACAGGCTGCTTTTGCCTCCAATAAGGATTAATTATATCTTAGTTTGGATTTAGTACAAGGTACTGCTTTATTATTACAGAGGAAAAGGAAATTATTTTTTAAAATTTGAATTATTTTGATAACATTTATTCTATGGGAGACAGCATTTCTGGATAACAGGTTATGTATACTGTATTTGGCAATATGCAGTTCATCATCATTAATCTTAAAGTCTTAACGGAACACAGAGAAACAGATGAATGTGAATACAGATTTGAAATCTATTGTATGAAATACTTGAAGTCCGGGGTTTTCTGGATAAGTGATCTTTATGTTATTTGGATCACCATAACTTAAGTCTGCTAAATATCATTTAAACATCAAGTAAGCCCAACAGGAATATTTTGCCACCAATATGAACAGGGCCGGAACTAGGGGTAGGCAGAGTAGGCACATGCCTAGGGCGCAAAGCTTGAGGGGTGCCAGGCACGTACCTTTCAGTGATGCCTACCCTAATCCGGTCTGCAGTCTTGCTCATTGCGCTTGTTTGCGCACATGTGCTTGTTCATGAGGGGGATGTGACATGGCCGGCCAGTACACATGCAAGCACGCTCATATACAAGTGTACGCCGGAGGAGGAGATGCTGTTAGCTGGGTTGCCTAGGGTGAATGGCCCTAAATATGAATGTATGCAAGTTAGTTTGGATTAAGTACAAGTCGCTGGTTAATTATTGGAAATTATTATTAAAAATTATAATTATTTTCCTAAAATAGACTGGCAGATGCAGTAATATTGAAATGGTAAAGCCTCACAGCTCAATGCAATCTCTTAGGTGGTGGTCCTAAAGCCCCTGAGTACCTATGAAGTTAGGTTAACAAGGAATGAGCTGTGAGGCAGAACAACTGGTCAAAATTGCCTAAACAACATGTTTTGAGCATACTGGTTCTTTGTCAAGTGTAAATAAAACACTATTGTAAATTGTGAAACAGGAAGATCAGATCAGCTATAAAGGTACAAGCTGAAAGCAGGTGAAGTTTTCCCCTAGTCTTTCTTGTAAAATGGGTTCTTTATGTCAGGCACCACCAAACCATCCAATCTTTTACAAACTAGCAACATTATCACTCTGGAGAACCACGTATTTCAACAAGTCATCTTTTTTATTGCGAAGCGTACAACATGTTTTAGATCAAAGATCCTAAGATCAGGTGATTATTGCCTTGCTATTAGGGCACTCCAGAAAATGATCTGTCATTACTGGCCTATAGTACAATGAGATCCAATATTGGAGAAACATAAAGAAATGCCAATCTTTTACTACAAAATCTTGATGTTCTCATCGCCATTTTTGTCAGATTTGCCCATTACTATTGCTGACAAATTGGTAAGATCAGACTTGTCACATGCACAGAAGGGTACAAGGTTCTTAAGTGCACCCAAGCTAGGAATGCTCTCATGCTTAAACTGCGCAGTTGCAATTCCATCATAAAAGGGGAATATGTAACGCATCCACTAAAAGTTAACAAAATTCACATTAAACAATACAGTAATGTGTAATACTGATTGTGTAGTATATGGCCTTAAATGCCCATGTGAAAAAATGTACAGTATGTGGGGCAAACCTCCAGGAAGGTACAAATCAGAATTGGTGAACATTAGAGATCTATAGCCAATTTTCTTGTGATCTAATATATAACTTTGCTTTTACAGTATGAATGGATTGTTTGAAATGTGAACATGGACTTTGTAACAAAGCACCTGCTTTATTGTATAACTTTAACTTTGATATGTAATACATGACGTACAGTAAATGTCATCCAGAATTATGGTGCATTACCGCAATAGGCTACTGGATACTGAAAGTAGAACTTGAAGCATATATTCTATTGTGCCAGGCCACATGAGGTGATGCACATTGTAAAAATAACTAACTGATGAAGGATCTTTGTGCACTTCACAATAAAAAAGATGACTTTTTGAAGTACGTGGTTCTCCAGAGTGATAATGTTGCAAATTTTTAAAACATCAGACATATACCACTCCACCTGATAACCTGAAGCCCCTGGATACCATTCTTCAATTGACCCTTCTGTGTCCATAATGGACCGTCACTCCTACTTCACTTGTGGGAGATTGCTTCCTGTAAAATGAAGCTTTCTGGATAGTGGGTTTCTGAATAAGGGATCCTATACCTGTACTATTTTAATTTTTATACATTTAAATGTTTATACATTTAAATATGATATTTAAAATGAATATAGATATGAATATGTATCTCAATGAAGACAAAGACAGCAAGAAAACATAGAATGCTCATAATGATATCAATGGATGGACACCTGGTTCATGTGTGCTGGATGCAGATAAGTGATCAGCATATACTAATACAATATGGCACCATAAATAGATGTTAATACATACAGCAGAATACATGTAAATTATATCAGAGAACATCCAGGTGCCTCAATCTAAACAACATTTAAACTTGGGTAAAGTGTAGATTTACATAATTAGTAATTATAACCCAGTTAATGTTTGTGAAACAACATGCGTTCTTCAAGGTGCTTGCTTTCCACTTTAAAACTCAAACGGGTGTTCAACCTCATTTGTTCTTGAAAAACCAAACACTTCACAATGTAAACAAATTTAAAATCATCCAAAGTTATTGAATGCTGTAAACAGTTAAGATAAAATGGTTTAAATGAGCTCTAAATGAACAAATAAAACAGTTATGGCTGTTCAAGCTGCACCGTAGTGATTGTCAATAATTGCTTGAGCAGAGTTAAAAAGATCTGCAATTAACATAAAAAGTAATAAAAAGCTGAAATATATTTTTCCGCAATTAAATGTTAATAAACTAACTCATGGGAACCCTAATTATACTTGGACTCTTATTAAATATGTAGTAAACATATATTTAGCAAATAAATATCGCACTCATTGTTCCCATTGGTAACAACAACAAAGTTTTAACCAGATCAATATGAATATGTCAGTAATTTTCATACCAAGGCCAAGTTTCTATGAACTTTTTGTATATTATATCAAGAGCATTTTTATAACCCATAGTTTTAATATTAAGCAAAATTTTTGATGTCCAGCAAGGTTAATAGTCCTATTTTGGTATAACGTATTATTTATGAACTAAAGCTTAGGATGAAAAATCTTTAGTGAATAGTTTTACAATGATGCACTGGGCAGTCCAGCTGTACATGTTCAAAGGGGCCTATAGAGTCAACATAATTTCACCATTTAGCATCTAACAGTGACTCTTTCTTGAACTTAAGAATACAGCTGACAGAATAATGGAGTTCTTATTTTTGTGTTTGCAGCCTTTTCTTCTTACAATTCATTACCTATAAATTGTTCCTGTACTCAAGTTCACATACCTTGAGTATTTTAAGTCAACTGTGCATTTATTGAAAACAAAATGTTGTGCGTCATTGTGCATTTTTCAGTGCTTTACAATCTAGTGAAAATGTTGATATGTTTTAATATGGTTTATTTAGGTAATATGTGAGACTTTTAATCATTAAACCCTTAAGACCATGGCAGAGCTGGACCACCTCAGTCCCTCCCCCTCATGTGGGGGGTGGCAGAGAGCACAAGTACGATCTTCAGGGTGGGGAATAGTTCTCAGACTCGAGGTAAAGAGATGAAATTGGTATGTGCCTGCCGCCACCTAAACCTTTGCACCCTAGGCACATGCCTCTTCTGTGCACCCCCACTACATACTTCTGGTGGTGCTAGAGTGAAATTTTTTCAGTACATTGCTTCTGAATGCTTTGAAACGAAAATGTTTGATATTTAGCATCAACAATAGAGATTGTGATAAGTAAAAAATGATCTTTTTTTCTTAATAACATATCAAATAAACTCAAATTTGAAGATTGATAGATAGGCTTGTCTGTATTAGCTGATCAAAGGAAAGTATTATTTTCATTGTCCCATGTGCACAAGCATTCTATTGCTTTTCTTGCTCTATGTGTGTACTGCTCTAGGGAGCATTAATAAGCACCTCTTGTGAAATAAGTTCCAACATATCTTAACTGCACCTAGTTGCAGTATAGGGAAATTTAGAGGATTGTGAACAGGCCATAGAGAGGAGCTGCTCTGGGTAGTAATAACTATAGGTGTTGCTCTTCAGGATGCTGCACAGTTACAAGGGGTGCAGAGGCATGGCTGAAGCTGACCTGTGGCACAAAAAATGCCACTGTTCTCTCTGTCCTGGAAGTGAAACAAAAGTTTAAAAGTTTAAGGGCATTATGCAATTTGAAAACAGTCTGGCCCCACAAATCTAAAGATTTGGTCTCCTTTGGAACTTCTCTTGAACCGGAAAAGTAACACTAAAAATTTGCAAGTAAAAACTAAATCCCTTCCCTCTCTAATAATACTATTATCCTGGACAAAGTTAACTATTTTTAATATTTAATACATAAATAATGCAAAAAAATCTAACTTTTGGTTGTGCGATGTGGCGACATGCATTTACGTGAACGCTCCAATATCCTGCTAGCCGACTTCTTTTTAAAAACAAAAGGTAGTTGCTCAGCTTTACACATGATTATCAGCTAGTTAACTTTGTCCAGGATATCAGTATTATTAGAAGGATAGGAATGGATTTCTACTTATAAATTGTTAGTGTTCATTTTCCTTTAATTATTGACTGAAACTAGGTATTTGGAGACAGTCTAGTTTTTGTCTGGTTGTTTCCCTTTTCTTTTCCACCACTTTTTCTCCCCTCTTGTTCTTCTGTTTTCCCCATGACCCTTTCTGTGCAGAGTGACAAACATGTAGTGATGCCACCAGAGGCAGATCTTAAATCTACTTGAACTCTAGCACTCTAAATGTCAACACAATTACACGAGTTACATTGCATTACCATCACTTCAATCTTCTTGATTTTTGTAAGATCACCTGTATGCCGTCCTTGTACCGTATGTTCTCCTTTATGTAAAAATAAAAACTATAAGTTACAAAAAAAGAAATTCCATATACATACTGTAGGTTGAAAGTATTGATACATATACGGGGCTAGGTTAAGGAACTGGTAGCAATTACCACTAGTGTTTGAGTGACAAGAGGATGAATTCAGATACATACACTGCTTGGTTAGATAAAGTTTGATTGTGTATCTTTGCCATGTTCTGTACTATAAACCATACAATTTGCATACTGTATATACAATTTTACATCATTTGAGGCATAGAAACATCCAATACCAAACACACTTGAGTAAACCTACATGTGCAATGAGTTTACACAGGATAAAAGGGACATTAATAATTATAATGCTGAATATTTGTGCATAATGGGAACTGAAGGAGATCTGTCCCTGAAATTGCATTGTGATAAGGTTTTCTAAATAGAGTTATATCTTGCAAAAATAGCAGTTTTTTGTATTAAAATTAACAAATAAAAAAACAAACAAATACAAAAAGTATTGTAAAAGTGATTAGTGATGGGCAAATTTGCACCATTTCGCTTCGCCGAAAAAATTCGTGAATTTCCACCGAAATTCGTGAAACTTTTAAAAATTCATGAAACGGCGCTGGCGTCTAGTTTTTGACGCCGGCATCCATTTTTGATGCTGGCGTCCATTTTTTTCTGACATGAATTCGCGCCTGGCGAATAAATTCGCCCATCACTAAAAGTGATACCTATTTTGGCTAACAATAAAAATACATTGCAAGCTTTCGGAGCACCAAGGCCCCTCCTCAGGCAAAATACAAATGAAAGCTGGAAAGGCACAGCATGTATAGTATTATATCAGTGAAAGGTATTCATGGGCAATAAATTAGGAAGTTACAGATAGATAGTGATCAAGCGTAGAGATAATAAAATTAATTAGGGTGGGTTGTAAATAGTCCAGGAGTCTGAATTCAGTCTGGTCACATAGGGACAGATTTATCAAGGGTCGAATATCGAATTCAAACTTTTTTTCATCGCATTTGGCTATTTTGCGTTCAAAGTGAAATCAAACGATTAAATCCTTCGAATCGAACGTTTCTAACGATTTTATTGGATGATATAACGATTTTTACTTTGACTTCAAAAACTTAGAAAAATGCTGTGGAAGGTCCCCATAGGCTAACATAGCACTTCGGCAGGTTTAATTTGGCGAAGTATTGAAGTCGAAGTTTTTTTAAAGAGACAGTACTTTGATTATCGAATAGTCTAATCGTCAAAAGATTTTTACTTTGAATCAAAGTCGAAGTAAATTCAAAGTCGTAGTATCCTATTCGATGGTCGAAGTATCCAAAAAATTACTTTGAATTTCGAATTTTTTTACTTTGAAAATTCCCTCGAATTCACTTCGACCCTTGATAAATCTGCCCCATAGTGTGACATGAAACCTTACCCTAAATTAAGGCCCTGTCTTAATGTGTTAAATAACTCCATATATTTGAATTCATAAATCTTCCTATTCAGTTTTAAAGTTCCCTTTTAGAATTAAGACCTTCATGTCCTGAATACTGTGATTATGACTGCAGAAGTGTTGACCCACTGGTGTATCACATGATTTGGTGTTGATTTTATGTCTGTGATGGTTCATCCTTGTGCACAATTTTTGTCCTGTTTCACCAATGTATATGCCTCCTGTAGAGCACCTAGTACATGTAATCATGTATACCACATTGGATGAAGCTCATGAATAGTGGTCCAGAATGGTGTAGACTTTTTGTGTATTCGTAATAGCAACTTGATCTTTGCACAGGATGTATTTGCAGGTTTCACATCTGTTGCAGTAAAATGTACCTGCTTTATTTGTTTTCCTCAGATTAGGTGGTTGTCTGTAAAGCTGGCCATAGACGCAAAGATCTGAATTGAGGATTCGTCAGATTTTCGAACCGTGTGTGGAGATTCCCGACATTTTTCGTCCGGCGTAGATCGGTCGTTTGGTCGATCGGACAGGTTAGAAAATTTCTGTCGGCTGAAAATTGTCGCCTTTAGTGAATTTTCCCCCATGAGTGTCTCAAAAATACATTGCTCTGTCTAACTGTTCTATGTACAGTACCTGTGTAGTATATGAAGGTCAATGACAAGTAGGCATTGTATATGTAATTATTTTGAACTCATACCAATTACATACTATCACACATTTTAGCTTAATTGCTTCATATCCAAGATTAAAGAAGGTTCTATTGAATAGAGAAGATAAATGTGCTTGACTATCACCTATTATGAATTAATGCTCTAGGACCTCACTTATTAAAAAAAAAAGTTTTGAAACCTCAGCATTCACATCCTAAAAAATTTGTCAATTTTGCATTGGTTATTTATTTAATTACCAAGTGAACAGTCATTTTTATAACAACCCTCAAGACCTTATCAATAGTAATTTAGTATTCCGACCTTGAAGTTCAGAGTATACAGAAGACTATACAGAAACATCTAATTTACATTAATGAATCTGGATTGTGAAACTCTTTTTAGCAATCTGGCTAATAAAGATCCTCTCTATCTATAGACTGCAGTGTTGTATTTGCACTTTACTTTGTTACTTTACCACTGAGTCATGCTAAATAATGCATAACAGATGCTAGGCATGGTAAAGTTTATGTTAAATAAATGACAATTCTTCCTACTGGTAAAAATGACAAATTTATGAGAACTGTTAAAAAAATCTTTTATCTAGATATAAGAGGAGTTGACAAATACACTGGCAAGCTTAGAGCATATTTAATTTGCCCTTAAATAAATGACAGTACATTATGGTACATAAGGTTTCTAGAAATAAAATAAATAAATTATATACAGAGAGAGATATCGGCATATGTTTGATTCATGCACTCCCCACATTTCTATTTAAACTGATATCTGCATAAAGCTCAGATAAAGGTGTCTTCACTTATAAACTGCGTCATTATCAGATGTTTTTATTCTAGCTATCATTTAATTCATTCAATGTGTTGCTTATTTACAACTGTAAGTAAGGTGCAAATGATTATGTTGTGTTATTGCTACTGAACAATTAACAGAAAAACAAGTTACAAGAGAGAGAGAGGTAGCACCTAATGCACAAGACTTTCTATGTATGTGATTAATGAGGTATCATTTTATTTGTCGTAGGTTAGTGCGCTGTTCTCAAGTGCATCAGGCCAGTCTCAATGTTTGAGGGGCAAACTCATGGGTAGGTTCATGAAAGTCCGATATGCTCCAGCAAATAGTTTGATTTCACACCTCATGTGTTAAGCAAGGTCTGTAATTACAAGTCGGTATGCATGGATGGATAAATATGAATGTGTCTGCTCATGAAGAGTGCTAGGCTAGAAATGGAATCTGCCTTCAGGTGATTTAGAGGGATATGGTCTTTCTAGAATGGGTGTGTTCTGCTGGGGCTGATTTGATTCCATTCTGGGAATTAAACCTGAATATATATGCACAAAAGTATATTTTTTGCCATCGCTCTTGTCTTGGCGATTTACAATAGATTGTATGCATTTTTCTTTGTTTCTTTTATTTTGCAGCTTTTTTCTTTTATTAATTTGAATGGAATACAGAAATGTAGAATCTATTTCTCTGGTTTCTAACAACAAGGTCGCTTCTGCTTCATTAGCAGGAAGAAAATGTAAGGATTATTCTGTTACATTCGCAAAATCTAATTCTACGCCCTTTATTAACACTATGTTGGGCTTGCTGTTAAATGGAGCTGGCAACAGATGCTGAATTGCCCTGATTGTATGTATGTTGACGTGTTAACTGTATTAAAGGAATTGCAGGACCTTTTTAATGAATTTAATGTGATATCTACAGCCCTGTGACAAAGCTAAAAATGCATTGTGATGGTCACATTAGCGGACTCCAGACACGCACAAGTGAACATTACAGACACTGCCTGCCCAATTCACAATAACATTACTCATAACTGAATATTAAAAATTAATTAAATTAAACCAACACTAAGTAATTTAACAGCATAAAATAACGTAATACAAGTATGGGATCTGTTATCCAGAAAGCTGGGGACCTGAGTTTTTCCGGATAAGAAATCTTTCCAAAATTTGGATTTCTATAACTTAAGTCTACTAGAAAATGATTTAAATATTAATTAAACCCAACTGGATTGTTTTGCCTCCAATAAGGATTAATTATATCTTAGCTGAGTGCAAAGTACTGTTTTATTATTATTATTATTATTATTATTATTATTATTATTATTATTATTTATTACTACAGAGTAAAAGGATTTTTTTTAAAAAAAATGTGATAGATGATTAAAGTGGAATCTATGGCCTTCCCATAATTATACTGAGTCTTGCAGTGGGCCAGGTACCTGTAGGTCACCCGCAAAACAAGCAGATAACCTGGGGGTTGCGGATAGGACTTTTGGGTGTGGGTATACAGTAGGTGCAAGTTGGGAATTCTGCTCATCTTTCTCATCCTTTTCTTAGTTCTGCTGTCTGATTTATCATATTACATTACACTTACACATGGAGAAAACACAGATCCTCAGAGGCAAGGAATTGGGTAACACATATCTTCATGTTGTAACTAGAGGAAATAAACTGAGAAAAACAGTAATTGTTAAAACACTTGATTTGACAGCTGGATTTTCAACAGCCCTACAACTCTTTCTTGCTTTTTGTGCTTGGCCACTGAAATTGGATATCTGACCAGGAACCATCTTTGCACACAAACAGTAGGACTGCTCAGAGGCCTACATGCAACACCTTGAGCCACTAAACTTGTTGATGCAAATTTGTGAAGGGCCTATTATCTTTGTCTACATGTACATATGCATGACTCTGATTTAATAATATTACATTTGCCACCGGCAAGCTTTGAGTTCTAATATTTTCAGCCTTCACACTGTATTTGATTTGTAGAATTTATATTTGATTTGTAGAATTTGTATTTGATTTGTAGAATTTGTATTTGATTTGTAGAATTTGTATTTGATTTGTAGACATAACCATAGGATGAAAAAGTTACAACTTTTATCAGTAAATCATTATTATAATGTCAAATATCTTGTACATAACCACAGTATGAATATCAATTGTATTTTAAATAATTTATGTTTTATATCCATGGTCTGAATTTAAATTACTGTTTTCCTACATATATGTTTATTCATTTTACAAAGGGGTTTGGTTATAGACAGAGAGGGTTAACTGCTTTTCATTATTATCACCCAATTACTGTTTGAATGAGGTGTCGCTGGCTGTGATTATTGCAGTGCGAAAGTGCTAATATACTAGAGATGCTTTCTAGTGTTGGGTACAGAAAGTTTCAAGGCCGAACTTAAAGCTGAGACTTCATACTGAGACACAATGGGAAAGCAAAATACAGCATTATTTGAAAAGTAAAGGATGTAAACTGATACTTCTGTTGTGGTATGTGTACACATGTACAGAAATATAGCTGTAAACACTGGATACACACTAACATACATGCATTTATATAGCAATATATCAAGGAGTATACAATTAGGTCCATAAATATTTGGACAGAGACAACTTTTTTTTTCTAATTTTGGTTCTGTACATTACCACAATGAATTTTAAATGAAACAACTTTCTCAGCTTTAATTGAGTGGGTTGAACATAAAAATGTGGGGAACTAAAAATCACTGCATTTGAGGGGCTCAAAGGTAATTGGACAAATTAAAAAACTGAAAATAAAATGTTCATTTCTAATACTTGGTTGAAAACCCTTTGCTGGCAATGACAACCTGAAGCCTTGAAATCATGGACATCACCAGATTCTGGGTTTCTTCCTTTTTAATGCTCTGCCAGATCTTTCAGTTGCTGTTTGTTTGTGGGCCTTTCTGTCCCAAGTTTAGTCTTTAACAAGTGAAATGCAGCTCAATTGAGTTCAGATCAGGTGACTGACTTGGCCATTCAAGAATATTCCACTTCTTTGCTTTAATAAACTCCTGGGTTGCTTTGGCTGTATGTTTAGGGTCATTGTCCATCTGTATTATGAAATGCCTCCCAATCAATTTGACTGCATTTAGCTGGATTTGAGCAGACAGTGTCTCTGAACCTCTCAGAATTCATTCGGCTGCTTCTGTCCTGTGTCACATTATTGATAAACACTGGTGTCCCAGTGCCACTGACTGCTACACACATGCCCACATTGTTAGAGAACCTTCTATTCACTATGCTACAACTGCTATTTCATTAGAAAAAAAGGCTCCCATTTTGCCAATTTCTTAAAAGCTTGTTGTGTCCAGAAATGTATACATATCATACATATACTACAGTTTTTCGAGGTTTTTGTATTTTTTGGAGCATCTTTAGCATTTTTTTTACATTTGAACTTTTTATAAATTACATGACATTCATGGTTTTATAGAAAATGTATTTATTTGTGGTTTCAAAAACCTCTAGAACCACTAAAATGTGCCTTCCAGTTTTGCACTGGGAGTGGGGAACAACTACAGGCTATACAACAAATCCTCCGCCCGAAAAAAAAGTCTTGTTTCTAAAAAGGTTTTCTAAAAGGTAATGGATTAGAATCTTCACTTCGAGATGTATGGAATTTGTTTATAAAGGGAAAATATCAGAGTTTATTGATTAGTTGGACCTGGGTTGGATGATTTTCTAAATAGATGATGCCATGTATTACAATCAAAGAACCAAAATGAAAGATGGAGAAAGTCCCTAATAACCATGTCAGTTTTAAAAATATATGGTTTAGTAAAGAGCTGGCCCATAGGAGTGTGATTGCATCCTTCTAGATCAAAAGAAAGTAGTGTTTGGTTTTGGTAAACTTGACTGAGAAAAGTGAACAATATGTGGTTTGTTTAGTAGAGAACTTATAACATTTCTAAATGTAGAAACATCTAATTCTGTAAGTTTTTTGTTTTTTTAATTTGCAATCACCTAATTTACAACAATACAATGATTGATATAAAAATTAGAAATTAAGAGCCGGTGTTTTAATAATAGTCAAAACATTTATAGTCGCAGTATGTTGGTGTACTATTTCAAATGCTATGACATTTTGATGTATTACAGAAATGTTTCATTCCATGAAAATACAACAATGATGTATTACGCTTACATTTTATCAGAGTGTCATTTCTTTGTTACAGTTCCCTGATTTTAAGAGATTTATATTAAAGTAAATCCACACACAGACACGCTGGCTTAACAAAAGTATTCCAGTCAGACATAATTTAAAATGTTTGCAAGGGGGGATTTTCGTCAGCATTCTAATTGTGATATAGTTAAATATTTTACAGCTGGCATCTAATAGTCAAGTTATTTATTTTTTTTTTATTTCATTTTATTTATTATAAAAAAAATAGAAATGCTCTCTGCAGAAGAAACCACCTTTAAAACCCAAACTAGCCCAAGGGAAGGTGAGAATGGGTTCAAATATATTTTCATTCTCTAGCAACAACGTCAAAAGTAAGATTTGTAAAACACCAGAGTGAGCAATCCTAAGATGCTTCAATCAACAAAAAGAAAGTCTCTTGCAATAAGGGACCTCTACTCATGGTTGAACCAGGGGCCATTTATATTATTTGGCAGATCATAAGATGGATGTCACCACTGATAAATATCTAAATAGATGCAAGTTTACATAACTTTCTTAGAGGAATCTGACATTTGCACTATTTTGACTTACTGTTGATTAGGGATGTAGCGAACGTCGGAAAAAAAGTTCGCGAACATATTCGCGAACTTGCGCAAAAATGCGAGCGGTTCGCGAACGGTTCGCGAACCCCATAGACTTCAATGGGAAGGCGAACTTTAACATCTAAAAAAGACATTTCTGGCCAGAAAAATTATTTTAAAGTTGTTTAAAGGGTGCAACGACCTGGACAGTGGCATGCCAGAGGGGGATCAAGGGCAAAAATGTATCTGAAAAATCTGCCTGTGTGTGCTTGGAAGAGATAGTGTAGGGGGAGAGCTGTTAGTGATTTCAGGGACAGATGATAGTAAGTTTGCTGGCTAGTAATCTGCTTGATACTGCTCTGTATTGGAACAAAAAAATAAATAAAAGCAGTCCTTACAAGGACTACTGTTATTGCAGCAGTCAGCAGATGAGATCAGAAGCAGGACAGCTGCCCACTGCAGCTACATACAGAGCACTGCAGTAGAAGGTAGATTACTAGCCAGCAAAGCTACCTAAGCTTAAATGTCCCTCAAACCCCTGCAGACTTCTGTCCCTCCAATAACAGAGCAGTATCAAAACGATTACTAGCCAGCAAACTTTCAACTGTCCCTGAAATCACTAACAGGCAGCAGCTCTCTCCCTACACTATCTCTTCAGCACACACAGGCAGAGTGAAAAAATGCTGCAGGGCTTCGGTTTTTATAGGGAAGGGGAGTGGTCCAGGGGAGAGCTTCCTGATTGGCTGCCATATACCTGCTGGTCTGGGGTGAGAGGGCAAAAAAAAGCGCCAACAATGGCGAACCCAAAATGGCGAACGTCGCGCGACGTTCGCGAACTTCCGGAGAGCGCGAACACCCGATGTTCGCGCGAACAAGTTCGCCGGCGAACAGTTCGCGCCATCTCTACTGTTGATAGAAATTCAGCACGTTAGCAATGGCATGGTTTAACCTGCAGTCAACAAATTAATAACTCAATATAGGGGAGAATACACAGTGCATAGAGAGATCAGGAAATATAAACTTTTCCACTTTCACGTAATAAACAGTATGAAATGAGTTTTAAAAAGTGCAGATGGGTTTAATTTAATTGCACTTTTTAGTTTCATATTGTTTAGAATAATATAATTGCATCTTTCTTTTCAGAACAGATATATTATTTTCCCTGAAAATTTGGTAAAACTGTTTTCTTTTACTAGTAATTATAAGAAACATATAGTCCAATGTTCTGCTTGGAAAAAGAGCCCTTACTTTGTAGTAATGTACAATTTATTATAACTGACTTTCAACATATGTTTAAAGCAGAATATAAGGGTCATAATTGAGTGAAAAGATCTGTGTTTCCCACATGAATACAGTGCTGCTTGCATTCATCATTGCTGTATTCATGAAGGGCAGACTGGGTGGAACATGTAAGAATCCAATTTAGAGAATGAATTGAAATGCTAACACTAGGTAGCTCTGGCAGGCGCATTATGCAAAGGAGCCATGTCTTTACTGCCTGCTCTATGGTGATAACTGCTGGTATTTATTTAGGGTATCAGATAATTCCTTTATCTAAAATGCAACAGAGAAAGACAATTTGTTAATTTTGTGGTAGCTGAATCCATTCTGAAATTAAAAAAAAAAAAAACACTACATGTTTGGGTATGGTGAATCCTAAATAAAGGTAAAGGAACAGTGGGCCATTCACTGAAAGAGACTGCAGCAAAGTTTCCAACTTGAAGGCGTGTGTAAGAATAAAGGTTAATATGTTTTTGGTGTTTTGGTGTTTAAGTATTATATATAACATAAATTCAATAACTGTACTAAAGAATCAAATGAGGGGGATATTAGATAGAAGTTAGTTGTTTTCCCTATGTAGGTTGCCTCATCTGGCATATACATATTATAAACAAATTACTATTACACATGATTCCAGGCATGAAATTCAATTCCCCTGTGTTATCTCCAGGGTCACTTCTGTGTCTGGTGCTGCCTTAGGACCCTCTCATTCCCCATGAACTAACCTTCAGCACAAACCAATACATTTTCACCTGAATCAATGTTCTTATGTTGGCTCATGTTGGCTTATGTTGCCTCTTAAAAAAAATGACCAGTATTCCACTTATAGTACATGTACTTAAGAATATATGCTTTCATGTGCATACTGTTTTTTACCATTTTACAGCCTTATGTGCATTATTCTGATCTCAACTAAAATAGGTCAGAACACACCCTTACATACATACTGTATGTAGGCCAGAAGGATATTAAAACCTCTACTTTCTAGTTGAGGGCATTTTGCTGTCCATCACTTGTGATTATAGCTAGATATTAAATTATGAATACCTCTTTGCTCCATTACTGTAACCACAAGCAGAGTTGTTAGGAGAAGAGGATGTCTTATGGGCCCCTTGGCTGTATAAGCCTCTTTCTACTATGGTAACTCCAACTCCAAGGAAATAACAAAAATAAGAAAGGATTTGACATGAAGGCCACTGAACAGTAGACTGGTGAAGCAAACAGAAGCATGCACAAAAGAAGTATTCTCAACCAGGCACAATGTTTATTAAAACACAGCAAGTCCATGTTGAACCATATTAGATACCTTATTGGAGAACACAGCAGCTCTTCGGGTCCTCCAGTCACATATAATAGAAAATCCACAGCATACAGTCTTCCATTGAAATACATTCTGATAGGGCTATGGGATATGGAAACAGACATTTTCAGCTACCAGTGTGCACACAGTTGCAGACAACACAGGAAACAGATTATAAAAGAAAAATAGTAAAACCCCCTCTCTTCGCTACCTGACCAATTCTTAGGCTCTACCCAGAGACAAAGTGCTATATGCAATTATTAGAAAATATTTTTTTTTAAATGTTTTAATAATTGCATATAGCCCTTTGTCAGTGGGTAGAGACTGAGAATTGGTCAGGTGGTAGAGAGAGGGTGTTTTACTATTTTTGTTTTATAAAGTGAATCCCAATTGAGTAATTTTCACCTCCTCCTCTCCAGGAAGTCAACCTTTGAGAATTAGCAAGGGTCCGATATTCCCCTTTTTTAACTAACAGGAAACAGTGTCATGATGACTCCAAAGAAAAACCACTTCATTGCTTTATTATAGTTGAATTTGAATTGTAACAGAAAGTCATCATGTAATTGTACAGGATTCAGTTCGATACAAAACACAGAGAGGAAATTATTAGAGGCAAACTGTAATGGTACCTGGTGGTCTAGAGGGGAATCCCCACTTCTAACATCATCTTGCTTAGTGTGAAATTCAAATATTTAAAGAAGCCTTGTCCATTTAACCTTGCCCAATGCAGGTCTATTGTTAGATAGTTAATGGGTGCGATTCTGGTTTGATTTATTGTTCCTAGACCCTTGCCTGTCCTTGACCATTCCTGTCTGCTGCCTAAACCTACCATTGTTTTTTCTCTAACCCTGTTGTTTCTGTACAAGTTCCAGTTCCCTTGCCTGCCAAGAACTCTTGCCTTGGTTCTCTCACTTTAAGTTCTGGTGGAATCCGAGTAGCGAAGGACTGTTGTAGGCAGAAGAATGAGCCTGTTCTGGGTTTTGGGTTGCTGAATGTGACACAAACACATACACAGACATTTGCAAACAGTTGTATCAAGCAAAGAAGCTTAGAAACCTTCTGCACCTTTATACCCCTTAGATATTAGAAGAAGCTAAGAATGCTTGCAAATACACAGACTCATGTCTATTCTTTGCATACCCACAGACCACCATCCAAATATCATTAAGGGTGAATTTGTAAACATAGTATATAAGAGAACACAGGGAACAACAAGATCAGAAGCTAAAACATTATTTAAAATATGGGAAAATATAATAAAATATGTTAACAAAAGTATGCTTCATTTTAAATACTTTCTTTGGAAGATAAGATCATGTTCACTGATACTTGTTTAATTGTTTTGGTCAAATATCAATAATCAACTTATGCAAATGTAATTTTCTTATGGAGGGTGTGCCTGCCAAGAGCTGTGAATCTGCTCACAGTATTGTAAAATGGTTTGTTCTATATTATAAATCATTCAGCGCATCTAAGTCACTGAATATTCATAACATATTTGTTTATATGTTTTGATGTGGAGCATCCAAGTGGTAACTCACAGAAAAACAATGAAATTACTTTCAGTTTGCTGTTGACATCTTTATTTTCCAGTTCAGTTGACCAATTCATTTTCATGAGGTAGATTGTTAATTGCAACGCTCAGAAGTTTCCATAAAGCATCTTTGTGTGCTTTGAAATGTTATCTCATTCCACAGTGTTTTACCTATAAAATCAAACAAAATCACCAGCCTGTGTCAGGCATTAGGTCCTCATTATTTATAATTGCAGAGCCCAGAATTCCTCCTATTGGCAGAATTTAGTTGATTGACCTTGCACTTTAATTCCCCTATTTGACACCAAGTATCGATACCTTTTTATGTTCCAAATTCATGTTCTTATTTCAAAACCCAGTATTGCTACTCAGTTCTTTTTGAGTAGAACATTTATATTTTTATAACAAATTGTGCAGTAAAGATATAAAGACTACCCAAATGCTAAAGACATCATTGTTGCTTGTCTGCTCCTAATTATTTCATAGGAAGAGCATGGCATTTCATGTTTTTAGCTATTGTATATGCAGGTAGGTATTCTACAGTAGATCTGGCATTCAGAAAGTGTTAGTCAACTTCTCAATTAGTAAGGGGCCGATTCACGAAGGGTCGAATTTCGAAGTTAAAAATACTTCGAAATTTGACCCTCGAATTGAAATCCTTCGACTTCGAATATCGAAGTCGAAGGATTTAGCGCTAATCCTGCGATCGAACGATCGAAGGATTTTTCGTTCGATCGAACGATTAAATCCTTCGAATCGAACGATTCGAAGGATTTTAATCAAACGATCGAAGGAAAATCCTTCGATCAAAAAAAGGTTAGCAAGCCTATGGGGACCTTCCCCATAGGCTAACATTGACTTCGGTAGGTTTTATCTGCCGAAGTAGGGGGTCGAAGTTTTTTTTAAAGGGCAAGTACTTCGACTATCGAATGGTCGAATAGTCGAACGATTTTTACTTCGAATCGTTCGATTTCATTCGACTTCGATCGAATTCGAACGAATTTAACCAATTCGATGGTCGAAGTACCCAAAAAAAACTTCGAAATTCGAAGTTTTTTTCATTCGAACCCTTCACTCGAGCTGAGTGAATCGGCCCCTAAGTGTTAGTCAGCTTCTAATGGTGCATGCCTCACAACCCATGATATATGTCTATATATTAATAAGCCACTGAATATATACTAACAGCATGTATTGGGCTGTGCATAAAAATGAATGGAAACTATATTAGCGCTGCTGGGATAAATGCACTACTACTACTACTACTACTACTACTACTACTACTACTACTACTACTACTACTACTACTACTACTACTATTTGACTACTCTATTTGCATATTGGAGCTCTCCATGTCCCCTCTAGGATATAGGCTGCTCTAAGGTAATACTTGGAATCAAAGACTTTTGGTTTGTATTGCTTGCCAAATGTGTCCCCTAGTCTGCATATGTAAAAAAAAAATTCCAATAATGGACTCCCTCAATCAAAAAATCTAGTTTATGTATATTAAGATCCCATGGTGAGAAATAGCAATAACAATTTTATATAGATTTGCCATGTGTGCAATGTTGAAATTGTTGTATTCTGGTTAATGGTAGGTCATTGCTGTTATGATCTGTAGTGTAGAAAAGGAAATAGACTGCCAGTTTTAACCTCTTAAGTGTAGCAGGAGAATCGTTTTCACAGACATCCTTTTTGGGCCCCAGAAGTTTCTGCTGTTGACAGGGATCCAACAAATTGCAACACTTCTGTCAAATGACAATTTTCAGAGGAGTCTCTTGCTCACTGAGCAGGACTTAGCAGGGTCAGATTGTTTGGGGAGGGGAATAGAACATCAGCAGGTTGAAGAGGCAGTTAGCTGGGTTACAGTTAGAAAATTTAGTGTGGGCAAAAGGAAAAGGGAGGCTGCTCTGGGGTTTGTGCATCCCAACAGATTTTCCAGATTGTGTGAAGAAGATGGGAGTGTGAACTCAGGACTGGCAGTTCTAGATGGGGCTGATCTCTCTAACAGCCGGGAGACCAGTTTCTCTAGTAGAGGTGGGGAGGAGAGCAGAGCTAGGCCAAAACAGTTTGTTGTCATATGGGATTCAATTATTAGGAAAGTGAATAGGTAATTTGGATCACTACAACTGAACAGCTTGCTGTCT
This sequence comes from Xenopus petersii, assembly GCA_038501925.1. Taxonomy (NCBI): domain Eukaryota; kingdom Metazoa; phylum Chordata; class Amphibia; order Anura; family Pipidae; genus Xenopus; species Xenopus petersii. The sequence goes on along the minus strand of CM076672.1, from coordinate 36,576,156 downwards.
TCCTGGTGCCAGGGTAGATACATTATTGGGGGGGCTGGGCACACTCAGCTGTCTTAGTACATATTGGTACTAATGACAAAATAAATAGTAGAAGGAGGACCTTGAAGAATGAGTATATTGATCTAGACTTAAAGATTAAGTCTTCCAATGTAATTTTTTGGACATTTTGCCTGTGCCACAAGCAAGTTTAGGAAGACAGCGGGAGCAAAGGGAGTTAAATTCATGACTAAAGTCTTGGTTTAGGAAGGAAGGGTATGGGTTTCTAGAGCACTGGGCTGATTTCTCCTTGCGGTACAACCTACATAGTCATGACCGACTGGGAAAATTAGTAACCTTTGCTGTATGTGGCAAATGCATGGAGTCTGTCAGGTAAAATGGGAAAACTAGAGTTAATTGCATCAGAAAATAACTATGATATAATTGGTATCACTGAGAGCTGGTGGGATAAAACCTGAGACTGGGCTGTCACAGCTCACTCTTCTGCCTTTAGCAACCGCCTTTGGCTTTGGGTTAGCTCAGCTACTCAGATGCCGCTTGGTCTTAATTTCAGAGGAGCAAAGCAAGAGTTCTGGACAAGTGAAGGGTCACGATCACTACCAAGTATTTAGGACGGAAGGCACCACCAATTTTCCAAAGTCTAATGAGAAATAGTGTGGTCAGGCAGGCAAGGGTCGGTTCAGGCAGAGTTCAAGCAGGGTCAGACACGCTAGGGTCAGTACAAGCAGAATTCAAGAAAGGTCAGATGGTCCGGGTCAGTACGGGTGGAGTTCAATCAAAGTCAGACAGGCCGGGTCAGTACAGGCAGAGTTCAAGAACAGGCAGGCAGTGGTCGATATAGGCAGAGTTCAGCAAACAGCGATCAAAACCAGAGAATATTCAGAGAAAAGCGCACCCAGTAATTAATCAAATTAGACCTAACAACGGGCAATGAGTTTTGGCCCAAGGCCCCTTTAAATGTTTAAACTTCGTGGTGAAAACTTGACGAGGTCACACGCATGGAGTGTGCATTTCACGCCCCATAGGAGAAACCGGTGCTGGAAGGAAAAGATCACGGTCCCCGCCGAGAGCAACCCCGCCAGACCACCAGGGTGAGTCCTAACAGTGGTTCTTCACAGTGAGGACAGTGAGATTGTGGAATGCTATGTTGGATGATGTTGTGATGGCTGATTCTGTTAACACCTTTAAGAGGGGCTTGGATAATTTCTTGGACAAGATTAAGATCCAAGGCTATAGTGATACTAAAATCTATAATTAATATAGATATTGGTATATATACATTAGTTTTAGTGGGTATGTGTAGGTATGTGCGCTGGGATTCATTTGGAGGGGTTGAATTTTTTTTTAACCCATCTTAACTATGTTACTATGTAACTTATCAAAAATCAGGGCTTAAGCAAGGTCAAGATAACTCTGAGCCAGCTTGGGCATTGAAATGCTGCAAGGCAGCATATTTATCTAGAATATTTGACCCAAAGTGATGTCAGCAACACATCAGAATGTGCACTGGAGCACATCTGCACAGAAGAGAACGCGTGCCAGTCTCCCAATGTGCATGACATTTTACTGTATGTACTCTTTATGAAACAATGCTGAATAAAAAAGGTTTGTACAGTTAAACACTGGCAAACTGCACTGCCTAAAACCTGTTAAAATTCTGAAGGGGGGGGGGACATCTGAACCATTCAAGCTTGTTGATGTTCGAGGGTATATTCTAGCAATTGAAAGGAAAAAAATCACCCTCCAAGTGTATTCACTTAATTTCACAATACTCTCTGTCCCAGTTTTTCAAAACCTATGCTAGAATAACATCATTATTGTCCTCCCGTGTAGATAATATATTAGGCTTACAGTTACATTCACCCTTGTTTGTTCAAGTGCACTGCTATGTGCTTTAGTAAAAATTATAGCTACCTTTTTGTGTTGTGTTTTGACACAGTAAATTAATTAGCTGACAATCAAATTATTTTGCAGGTAAACCTTGTTATACAATATTTTACACCGACTTTCTAGTACAGAATTAAAAATTGCATTGGTTGTAATATACTTGCACATCAATGCCCTTTAAAATACTCAGCTCTGCTTTTCTGCAGAGAGGCAGAGGTCATTAAGTTGTGAAATTGCTACTAGGATTTGTGCTGTGAAATCAATCAGCATTTTAAGAGTAAAGAGGAAGAAAAATGAGACTCACAAATCTTTAGAACTCAAACTAATTAAAGCAATGTAGGCCCTAAAGCCATTGGTGTGCTTGGGAAACCTTACTGATTTGACAAATCTAGATTGTATCAAACTGAAACCTACAGTAATAGAATATTAAGCATACTTATACCAGTTTGCCTTGTTAGACACAGGTTTTTATTAACCATTGCCACATGTTAATGTGAATAGTCTGGAATCTGTCCTTAGAGTCTAATTCTATGCAAAAAAATATCAGTTGGGCTTCCAAATCAAGAGCTATTGGTAAACAATGTCGACTTTGAAAGTCAATTTAAATATGCAGGATTACATAACTGTTTTGTAATATTCAGATGTGTATTGTCTAATCTTGCTATTTACATTGGATCTGTAACAAACTTTGTCATAAACAAAAAGGCCAAGCTGTGACATTTTTTCTGATGTTTTAAGCTGTGCTATTTTTTTTAAATATATTATTTAAACCCTCTTTATAAGGATAATGATAAGAAACTGGTAAGCACTGGTTTCTGTGCTTCCATATACTAATTATCTTTATTAATTACTTATCAGCCTTATATTGTGACATTTCTATTCTATGTGTACTGTATATTGTGAGTGGGTCCCTAAGCTCAGTAAGTGACAGCAGCACAGAGCATGTGCAGTGAATAAGCAGAAAAGAAGATGGGGAGCTACTGGGGCATCTTTGGAGACGCAGAGCTTTACTGCTAAAGGGTTGTGGTTGCCTTGGGCTGGTACAGAAACCCAATATATAATGTACCACATTTCTAGCCTATGTCTACAGTTAAGATTTAGTTCACCTTTAAGAGGGATACTAAGGAGCTGGAGAGAGTACAAAGACATGCAACTGATCAAATGTATGGAATATTTAAACTATGAAGCAGGGGTTGTATTCTCTGGAAAAATTATACTTGTGAGGAAACTCTTTACAGTATATTAAAGGACATTATAGACAGCAGGCTATTTTTTGCTAACAAAAAGCACCAATGCACCAGAAGCCACACCTTAATACTAGAGGAACAAAACTTTCATCTGAGTCAGCGTAGTTGGCTCTTCACGGTAAGGACAGTGAGGTTGTGGAATGCCCTGGCAGGTAATGTTGGGATGGCTGATTCTATTAAAGCCATTAATAGGGGCATAGAACATATATTTGACAAGCATAATAGTTAAGACTTTTGTGATACTAAAATCTCAATTAGTATAGATATTGGTATATATAGTTTATGTGAATGTATAGAGAGGTCGGTATGACTGTGTATCATGAGTATTATGAGTTTGTATGTGTGCTGGGATTCAATTGGAGCAGTTAAGCGTGATGGACTTTTTTCAAGCCAACTTAACAAAGTAACTATGCAACCTAAATTACCTTCAAGGACATAATATTGCATAATGTTGTTCACTCATTTTACATTTGCAACTGTTAAATTACTCTGTATGAAGAAAACTAAATATAATCTACGTTTCCAAGATATTTTGACAATTAAGGTGAAATAGCAAAAATGAAAGCAACAGAGTCAACAAAAATGAGCCAATTACTCTTACAGTGAACCACATTTTGCTGTAGGTGTTGGCACCACTGAGCAGCACATTCTTCACATTGGCACACCTGCTTTAAGAAAATTGAGAGAAGATTGCTAATCTGCTTTTGCAAACAACCAGATGTTAAAGCTTATACAGAGTAATTAAGGTTCACAATAAATATTCCAGCATTTCAAATCACCTGCTTGCCTTGACTGAAATATTAACTATATGCTGTGTCCAGAAATCAAAAATAACACATAATAAAAAAAAGTCAATCTTGTGGAAACAAGTAAAATGTATATTTGTTAAAAAAATTGTTGATTGATAAGTATTTATAGTTATAGGTATTTTAAAAAAATAACTTGACTAAAGTAATGTGGCCAATGAGTCTTGGTTCTGCTGATGGGTCCTTCATGAAGAATGTGCAAAAGAATGTCTGCTAAGGACTAACGTAATATGTATCCAGTCTGGATATGAGTTTACAGGAAGCCACTGCCAAGAAGTGAGACCATTAGTGATGGTTGAATTTGTCCCGATTCGCTTTGCCAAGAATTTCGCAAATTTCCCACGAAATTCGCAAAACTGACCAGAAATTTGCAGAACATCAATTATGACGCTGGCAACAAAGTAAATGGGTGTCCGTTTATTGTTGCCGGCGTCTAAATGGGTGCAATTTTCACGGCAAAATCACTAATTTATTTTCTGCCACCGAAATGGGCTAATTTGCCGCAAATTAAAGCCTGGCGAATAAATTCGCCCATCACTAGAGACCGTTGATCTGGGATTTTCTGGATAAGGGATCTTTCTTTTGTCTGTTAAAAAAGTACCGGAATTGTTAAATAAAGAATTTGATGCCGGCGACCAGAATTTTGACTCAGAGACCCCCTCCAGACCCCCCCCCACAAAATGTAGATTATAATGCATAATGTACCCCCCTACTAGAAATTTATAAAGATATCAGAAGTCACCTCGGAGTTATGTGACCTGTGACCATATAATATCTTTATAAATTACAGAAGGGGGTACATTATCCACTATATAATCTACAGTCTGGTCATTTCCCTATGGGACCAGACTGTAAATTATATCCCTATAAACGGCGCTTTCTGGCGTTAGAGCGTGCCGTTTATAAGCTTAAAGTGACAGCACTTGCAGCTGCTGCTCTCTCCCAGCAGCGTTCTCTCCACTCGAAACCCCCTGTCTTCCACACATACAGTAACTCTCTTACATTACAGGTGCGCTGCTTCTGTCCCTCTCAACTATCACCGCTCTTACAGTACTTTACTTTCAGGTCTCTCACTCCCTGCCCCTCCGTCTCCGGTTTCCTGTTTCGCTCCGCCCGCCCATGATGCCTCTCCTCTCTTTCCAGCCTCACAGGATCTTTCTCCTCCTCATAGTCTCGCTCCCCCTCCCAGCATGGCAATATCTCTCTCTCCCTTTCATGTTCAGCTGCCCCTCCCATCCTCCGTGTCCGCAGTCTCACTCCTGTTGCTTTTCCTCATGTTCAGTTAGAGGCAGAGCTCATGATCTCACCCATGGCAGGTAAAACTAAAAAAAGCTAAACAAAATCAGAAGCAATACAAATAAAATGAACAAACAAGGGAGTAAGGGCAAACACAAAAAACAACATTAAATAAGGTGAACACACACAGGGGAAACAAACAGAGTTAATAGACACAAAAGTAACACAAAACATAGGGGCCGATTCACGAAGGGTCGAATTTCGAAGTTAAAAATACTTCGAAATTCGACCCTCGAATTGAAATCCTTCGACTTCGAATATCGAAGTCGAAGGATTTAGCGCAAATCCTGCGATCGAACGATCGAAGGATTTTTCGTTCGATCGAACGATTGAATCCTTCGAATCGAACGATTCGAAGGATTTTAATCAAACGATCGAAGGAAAATCCTTCGATCAAAAAAAGCTTAGCAAGCCTATGGGGACCTTCCCCATAGGCTAACATTGACTTCGGTAGGTTTTATCTGCCGAAGTAGGGGGTCGAAGTTTTTTTTAAAGGGCAAGTACTTCGACTATCGAATAGTCGAATAGTCAAACGATTTTTACTTCGAATCGTTCGAATCGAAGTCGAAGGTCGTAGTCGAAGGTCGAAGTAGCCCATTCGATGGTCGAAGTACCCAAAAAATACTTCGAAATTCGAAGTATTTTTCATTCGAACCCTTCACCCGAGCTGAGTGAATCGGCCCCATAGTGTAGCATTTATAGACCATACATGAAAGCCAGGATGTAAAACATTTCATGCAAAAACTGTAGATTATAATGCATAATGTACCCCCTACTTAAATTTATAAAGATATCAGAAGTCACCTCGGAGTTATGTGACCTGTATAAAAGCACTCGGCCTGCAGCCTCGTGCTTTTATATGGTCACATAACTCCTCGGTGACTTATAATATCTTTATAAATTACAGTAGGGGGTACATTATCCAATATATATTGACCCCCCTCATCCTGCCTACCTGTTATACACTACAAAAGAACTCATTAGAAATCATACTGTTTTTGTCATTAAAGTTTTATCGGATCTATGAAAGAGGAAATTTGTAAAATTTGTATACAAAATGTATATATTTTTTATCATAACTTTAACAAATATAAAAGTTTTCTATCATATATGCAAATGTATATATGTAGGGCTCCAGACGATCCTTTTAAAAACAAATCCATATAAAGTCCTCAGGTTGAATGACTAATTAGCAATTAATTTAAATATCAATTTCAAACTGTTCTGTTTCTGTGCAGTCATGCAGTGTATATCTACTTGCATTGATCTTAAAACATCCATTTCATTATGGATGCAGCACGCAGTTGAACTGATCTGTCATCACTCATTAAAGGGGTTGTTCACCGTTGAATTAACTTTTAGTATGATGTAGAGAGTGATATTCTGAGACAATTTGAAAAATGATAGTTTTCATTTCTTATTATTTGTGGTTTTTCAGTTATTCAGATTTTAATTCAGCAGCTCTCCAGTTGAAAAGTTGATTAGTTGCTAAGACTTAGTTATTCTATAACATACAAGGTGGTTATTTAAAAAGGTCAGAATACCCGAAATTCCCCGAAATCCGAAAAATGTGTGATTTTTTGTGTTATAATAGGTTTTTAAAAAAAAACATTAATTTTTCAGAATTTATTAAACCCCTTGGGCTAAAAAGCCCGAATATAAAAACACGGCATCTCGAGGTTGCATAAAAATCAATGGGAACAGTCCCATTGATTTTTGGTTGTGTCGGGGGTTTCGGGCAATTTCACAATGTTTTCTGAGCTTTCAGGTGAAAACTCCAAAAAATTCGGAGTTTTTGGAGAAAATTCACGTAAAGATTGTGAAAATCGGAGCTTTTCCCGTAAAGGTAATTTTCGGGGAAAATGTAATAATAAATAAGCATTAAAAACCCAAGCGGGTTAGATCGGAGTTTGTAGCAGCCGATATTGAGATAAATTCAGAACTTGATAAATAACCACCTAAAGGGATCCTGTCATCGGAAAAAAATGTTTTTTTTCAAAACACATCAGTTAATAGTGCTACTCCAGCAGAATTTTGCACTGAAATCCATTTCTCAAAAGAGCAAACAGATTTTTTAATATTCAATTTTGAAATCTGACATGGGGCTAGACATTTTGTCAATTTCCCAGCTGCCCCCAGTCATGTGAATTGTGCCTGGACTTTAGGAGAGCAATGCTTTCTGGCAGGCTGCTGTTTTTCCTTCTCAATGTAACTGAATGTGTCTCAGTGGGACATGGGTTTTTACTATTGAGTGCTGTTCTTAGATCTTCCAGGCAGCTGTTATCTTGTGTTAGGGAGCTGTTATCTGGTTACCTTCCCATTGTTCTTTTGTTTGGCTGCTGGGGGGAAAAAGGGAAAGGGGTGATATCACTCTAAATTGCAGTACAGCAGCAGTAAAGGGTGATTGAAGTTTATCAGAGCACAAGTCACATGACTTGGGGCAGCTGGGAAATTGACAATTTGTCTAGCTCCATGTCAGATTTCAAAATTGAATATCAAAAAATCTGTTTGCTCTTTTGAGAAATGGATTTCAGTGCAGAATTCTGCTGGAGCAGCACTATTAACTGATTCATTTTGAAAACTTTTTTTCCCCCATGACAGTATCCCTTTAAAGGTGAACCACCCCTTTAAGCATACATTGCAGGATAAGGTAGTATGTATATTTACAAATCAGAGTGTCAGAACGTTAAAAGTGAAATTCCAATCCGTAAATGTCTAACAGTATACAAATCGCCCTTCCTATACTGCTTAGAATAATGTATGCAACGTTCTCGTTTCTCTCTGGGTGAACATTCAGTGAATCAAAATCTCAGAAAAGCTTCTTACTATCTCAGAAAAGCCTTATGACTGGTTGGTAAATCCTCAGACTTTTTGTAGGATTTGTTTTATGTAAACTGAGAGGAAACTTGATTTTTTACAAATGATTGCAGTATATTTCACAAACATCTTTCTGTAAAAGGCATATTTCCTTGAGACCTGGAGTACACAAAGAAATATTTGAGTGAAATTCAATGTATTGAATACAGATATACAGATATTTGACTTTTTTTAAATATCTATCAGGTATCTATTAAGTTCTTTGTAGTTCTTAGTGGGTTAATAAGCCACATATATAAAGAAGGGAGCACCTGGCTATACTGGGAGACTGAAATCAAGCAGGAGTGTTGTACCACAGCTACAATTCATAATACCCCCTCTGACAGTTATCTGTTAACCTGGGAAGCAGAAAGTTACAATACAACAAATGGAGGACTTCATGTATATGTTCTTTTTATCTTTGGAACCCCAAGGGGCCCCTCTGATTCTAGGGACCAAGGACGAATTACCCTTAAACCAACCCTGTTCATTAACGAACATTTATAGCATTTAAGGAACTTGAAAAAGTCTGTTCTTCCTTGTTAAATGTATATTTTTCCTCTAAATGTATCACAGTTTTAAGTGGAATTCTCAATGAATTCATTAAGGGTTGTAGGGAGGGGAGCTGTAAAAAAGAGACCACAGAGAAATGATTTAATTTGGAACCAAATGAGATGATGATTAGTAGATTAGCCAATTCTAGAAAAGCTAGCGGGCATATTCACCACATGATCCAGCAACCTGCAATTATTTTGTACTGAGCATCTTCGCTCCTTCCCATGATCAGCTCAAAGATAACTGAATGGATTAACCTACAGAAGGTCATTGAACTTTAGGTGTCTGCAGTGTTCATTAGTTTGAGTTCTTCTCTTTTTTTACATCTTCATTTTCCAAGAAGAGTGAAACAGAGAAAGGTGCGAGTGTGTGACAATGATAAAGAAATAATTCTTAAAGGGCATATAAAGGCAAAAAAATAAAATCCCATTTTTATTTTCTTTAATGAAAAAGAAACCTATCTCCAATATACTTTTATTAAAAAAAAATGTGTACCGGTTTTATAAGAAATCTGACTGTATGCAGTAAAATTCTCCCTTCATTTACTGCTGTGGATAGGAATTGTCAGACGGTCCCTAACTGCTGAGCAGAGAAACAATCATACTTATGAACAGCAGGGGGAGCCCCTGCCTTACTTCCCAGCCATGCAGAACTCAAGCAGCTTTATTTATGACGATCCCTAAGCAGCCCAGACCACACTGAGCATGTGCACAGTCTTAGTCTTGCAAAGATATTTAACAAAGTTACAAGATGGTGACCCCCTGTGGCCAACTTTGAAAGCATAAATTATTTGTATGATTAGGCTTGTGATGCAGTAAGTTCATGTTTATATTTAGTATACAAAATACAGTATTTCTTGCCTTATTCTAGTTTAGACTTTACATGCCCTTTAAGAAGCACATGTTCCCATGATTTAAAATGTATTGACAAGTAAGATATACAGTGTATAGTTTGAACATGGAAATAAACAAGCTAATATTAGTAACATCAGCTAGGTAGTGTACATGTTGCAATTTAATAAAAACAAAGGAAAGAGTACATGTTTAATTGGACAGTGAGCTGCACCAGAATGTTAAACATGTAGTATAGAAAAGAAAGAGCAAACAATGAGAAGTAAATGAGAAATTAATCTCCATAATTATTATTCATATACATAGAACATCATTCTGTAGAGATTATACATCAGTTACTGCCCCAGTGTAGTTTATAATTGAAGTCCCTATCCCATTCACACATTTACTAGGAGCCATTTAACCTTCTTGGACTTGGAGTTCTGGACTGTGGGAGGAAACCCATGCAGAATTAGGGAGAACATACAATCTCCTTACAAATAGTGATCTGGCTGTAATTTAACTAAGTACCCTGGCATTGTAAGGAAGTCATTCTAATAATTGCACCACTATGGTTGCCATTGGTTAACCCTGTTTTGCTGATTTATGCATACAGTAGGTCTAAATTATTTTCTCCATGTATTTTCTAACTTGTAATAGTACAGAAAATAGTTGTATTGGTTACTATTGTGTTGCTCTGGTGTAATATAGAACCTATGTTCACAGATTCCTAATCACATGTTTCATGTTTAATATTTTTCATAAGCACTGCTTTAGCAGGGGAACATATTGTAATACATAAGTTTGTCATAGTTACAAACTGGTGCAGTACTGGAGCTATATTGACTAAATTGACTTTTACATGTGCACCATCAAATTTACGAAGCCTTTATACAAAAAGGTTGTAGTCTCAGCAGGCACTGGGTGTGCTCAGGATATACTGTATTGTTGTGCAAGAAATCAACCAACATTCAGCAGCATTCTCCTTTTACCACTACCCAAACACATGAGTATCAATTGTACCTCTCTACATTTTTTGTGAAAAAGGAAGAAGCAGACAAAGATGGTGGGATGGTGAAGGGACCACTGATAGGCACTGATTTTTAAAAGGTACTTATGCTTATTCTTGTATTCAAGAGTCAATGGACCCCTCTCCCCAAGAAAACTTAACCCAAATGGAAGTTAAAGGGCCACCAGTTGGGGGTAATTTGTTTTACAACTCCCAAACAAGTAAATTGGTGCTTTAATTTGGTTAAGACACAACTTGACACCATAAAATGATAGTAACATAATTTATTTAGGAGTAGTGGCCACAGACTAGACTGGCAAATTATTTTAAAGCTATTTGATATTTCTACAATATGGTCACATGCAACAGGCCTATATAACATCTTATGTGACTTGTTTCTAGATAATAACATATGTGTTGAAGATCATACTGAATAATTCTCAAAATATATACTGTATGTGTGTGCGGGTGTATTTGTGTATATACAGTATGTGTATATTTTTGTATACTCTATTTAAAATACAATATAATACATATATTGGTAAAATAACATCCTTCTTCAGAAAATCCATCTTAAAAGGTTCTGCTGTCTTTTTTTATGCAGGTCATGGAAGAATAAGTCCCGTTGAGTCTTTCAGATATAAACGATATGGAAGATTTGTCAGAACTATGTTAAGATACACTACTATAATCCACTTAATCCTGCATCTCAGTTTGTTTTATTTTAAAAAAGTTCAAATCCACGTTGCTATTTGGGAACAGGCATAGTGCAGTAAAACTGTTGGCGACTAACAATTACTAAGGCAAAGCTGCTAATTGGCAACTGACTTGCAAGATTAATGATGTGATTCCCATGTGGTGCTGATATTCTATGAAGGAAGATTAAAAAATGCATGAAAATATATGAATATGAAACACAATGAAAATGAATATTTTAGGACAAGTCAGGAATCTGCTTTTTTTCCAATATCCATGACCCAGAGGGAGTAATATACTAATGCCCTAGTTGCAAGAGCACTAAGGAGGCAGAATAAGAGGGCAACACTGGCAGGTGCAAGACATTAATGTGCTTACTGCCTGCCATAGGATTAATATGCCTTCTTCAGTCTTCTGCACTCAACTATTATCAACATTTAAAGGGATCCTGTCATCTGAAAACAATTTTAAAAAAAAAAAACACATCAGTTAATAGTGGTACTCCAGCAGACTTCTGCACTGAAATCCATTTCTCAAAAGAGCAAACAGATTTTTTTATATTCTATTTTGAAATCTGACATGAGGCTAGACATTTTGTCAATTTCCCAGCTGTCCTTAGTCATGTGACTTGTGCCTGCACTTTAGGAGAGAAATTCCTTCTGGCAGGCTGCTGTTTTTCCTTCTCAATGTAACTGAATGCGTCTCAGTGAGACATGGATTTTTACTATTGAGTGTTGTTCTTAGATCTACCAGGCAGCTGTTATTTTGTGTTAGGGAGCTGCTATCTGGTTACCTTCCTATTGTTCTTTTGTTTGGCTGCTGGGGGGGGGGGGAAGGGAGGGGGATGATATCACTCCAACTTGCAGTACAGCAGTAAAGAGTGATTGAAGTTTATCAGAGCACAAGACACATGACTTGGGGCAGCTGGGAAATTGACAATATGTCTAGCCCCATGTCAGATTTCAAAATTGAATATAAAAAAATCTGTTTGCTCTTTTGAGAAATGGATTTCAGTGCAGAATTCTGCTGGAACAGCTCTATTAACTGATTCATTTTGAATTTTTTTTCTCCCATGCCATTATCCCTTTAAGGACATTTAGGGAGTTATTTACTAAAATCGGAATTTATTGAATTTTTTAAATAAAAAAAAAACATGACCAAAGTCCCATACTTGATTTTACCTAATTTATTATTATTAAAAAAAAAGCTTGATTAAATTGGTTTGGGTATAAACTCGATAAAATTGAGTGAAAACCCGAATCGTATGATTTTTATGGGATTGTTTTCCCAAATTACTTGATTTTTTTCATGCTTTTTCCCAAAAAGGCTGAATTTTTCACATTTTTGCCCAAAAAAACTGAAATGGTCATGTCTGAGATGGTGCATTTATTTTGGTGGAAACCTCGGTAGGTCTGAAATGGTGGATTTTCAGATTCAGGCTTTTTGCAGGATTGAGCTTCAATAAATCTCTATAAATAAATAAATAATCTTAATTTTTTTTTTTAAATTAGACTTTTGCCTCAAAAAGGCCAGCCAGAGTTTAGTAAATAACCCCCTTTGACATTTTAGGGGCATTCACAGTTCCCTAATCAGTGTGTAATGTGCAATAAAAGCCCAAAACAGCCATTATTCTTACTTTGCCCACCATGTGGGGCATTGTGCAAATATCTGCAGGCCTCTTGCTCAGTTCTGGAGCACAGAGACCCATGGACTGAAGTTTTTGTCTAGCAATTTAAAAGGGGGATACATATAGGAAAAAGTTGCTGTAACATAAAGAGTAGAACTGCAACAGATGTACATATAAATATAATTCTATTCCACAGTCATTTTCTAAGGGTCATTAGTACTTGGTGCATTGGAGCCAGTGAGTTGTGCACTAACAACCCTTCAATCATTAATCCCAGATACTAATTACTTGCCGGGATTTGGACCATTATTTTCTGTTCTTGAATGAATTGTTTCCATTGTGAAAAATATATTTTTACATTTTTTAGGATATGTCCTTTCAAAAACCAGTCTCTTAATTTTCTAAATAGAACAAGTTATGGTAATTATAGGACTTCATGGAAAAAATACTATTAAGTAAACAACTAAGGAAATGTATACCAGTTGTAATAATCCATTGGAAGCAAACAATTGGTAACATTTATTGGTCACATGTTTGAAAGCAAATAACTTATATGAAGTAGTAAGAGAGGCTGATGTATCTGGAATGGGCATTTTTAGGAATTGACCCAACTGGCTAATCTTTCAATAGCAGAGTTGCATCAATTTGATAAATATAATACAATTTCTAAATTATCATCCTTGGAATATCAAATGTCATACAAGGCTATGGGCAATGATCATTTTTAAAAATGTTTTTTTTTTCTATTAATTAGAGTGATATTTATGATTATTGCTTTTCGGGTTGTATGGTCTAATTTTTATGGATTCTTTATTTGGGACCATAAATCTCCAAATCACTATGGATTTATGAGTAATGGTTTTTGATTTGATCAGTGCCTAGATCCAGGTAATGTATTAGAAAAACAAATGTACAATTTGTTTTTTGAACAGTATTTTTGTATAAATAAGCAACAACTGTGTAAAAATAACACATTAGATTTCTTAAAAAAGCAATGATATGTTTTATATAATGTCTCAGTTACAATGGATTTTGGGTGTGATGTTTCAAAGGATGAAGTTTCAATATCTGCAAAGGCATACAAGCTACCTGAAGATGGATGTGTCCAGCATATCTCTGTGCATTCTGATGATTAACTGCTATCCTGGGAAATAAGATATATATCAATGAAGTAAATGGTCTTACAGAGAAACAAGATTTTTTTTAAAATAATAGGTACATAGAAGAAGATTGTGGAAAATTTCAAAAACGCTTTTCTTCCTAAAATACTTTTTTTCATTATATTTTATTGATCCTCTGGGAAATAATTTTACTTTCTGATTGCAAATCTTCTTAAAATGTATTGAAAGGAATCTATGAAAAGAGCTGCCTTTTGATCCAGCACCCAAGTCAGCTATTGAAATTCAATATTTCATATAACCGTACTTTGGTTGCACTAATGAACTAAATGCGAAATTCATATTGTAGATGAGATTTACAAATAAAGCAACTGTAAAAGAACAATGCAAATATACACAGATCATCTAAACGTATTTGAGGTATTTAAAGGATTACTTTGTACTGGTCATGAATGCATGGTAGATGACAACTTTAAATTATTTTTAGTATGTTATAAACATTGCCAGTGCAACAATTTTTCGCTAACAAATTTGTGTCTGCCGAATTTATTCACCCACTAGTTGAAACAATATTCCCTCTGTTGACAGTACCAACTTACTTCAAGCAGGTTGAAATTGATCTTTTCTACTATGTAACTAAATGTGTTTTAGTTCCCCAAAACCTGCTGATGAAAACCCACAGCATGATGCTAACCCAAACAAAGGTTTTAGTTCTCTCAGTTATTACTAACTCACATTAATTATCCCTTATTTCCATCAGGGATGCAGAGTTCATTCTATAAAACCAGGGGGATCAAAGACCTCTTCAGTGTATACAGCATGACCTGTGATACACGAAGACTGTGAGTCAGTTTGAGCAATGTAAACACTTGTGTGAAACAAAAAAAAGTACCTACAAGATCCTAATGCTATAGTATCAGACCCCACATGGATTAAAAAAATTAAAACCCCATTTTTATTATATTTAATGAAAAAGAAACCTATCTCCAATATACTTTCATTAGAAAATGTATACCGTTTTTATAAGAAACCTGACTGTATGCAGTGAAATTCTCCCTTCATTTACTGCTGTGGATAGGAATTGTCAGACGGTCCCTAACTGCTGATCAGGGAAACAATCCTACTTATGAACAGCAGGGGGAGCCCCCGCATTACTTCCCAGCCATGCAGAACTCAAGCAGCTCTGTTTATGACGATCCCTAAGCAGCCCAGACCACACTGAGCATGTGCACAGTCTTAGTCTTGCAAAGATATTTAACAAAGTTACAAGATGGTGACCCCCTGTAACCAACTTTGAAAGCATAAATTATTTGTTTGATTAGGCTTGTGGTGCAGTAAGTTCATGTTTATCTTTAGTATACAAAATACAGCATTTCTTGCCTTATTCTATTTTAGACTTTACATACCCTTTAAATAAAATATTTTCTCTATTTATTTGCTGGAGAGGCACAAAAACTGATAAAACATTTTAATGGCAGTCTGTATATCAATAGCAATGAAATGG
Source organism: Xenopus petersii (assembly GCA_038501925.1). Classification (NCBI taxonomy): domain Eukaryota; kingdom Metazoa; phylum Chordata; class Amphibia; order Anura; family Pipidae; genus Xenopus; species Xenopus petersii. Next base: position 36,560,728 of record CM076672.1, on the reverse strand, counting down.
AGAAGACCCTCACCATCAACACTACTGAAAGTCCCCAAGAGATGTATTAGTAATATGTCTTTTGAAGGTGGAAAAGCACAAGTTCAAACAAAATGCCTACATAAATGAATATTTGTCCACTATAAGCTTCTGACTAAAACCGCCAACACCACCCTGCTTTATGTATGATTTCAAGTTTACAGCATTCATTTACAATGTAATTCAACTGATTGAACCTATTTGACATATAGAGATACTGTACAGCAAAAGGTCTAATTTCTTTCATGATTGTACTGCATTTTGATGGACTACATCACTACTTGATATCAGTATTGGTAGGACAGTCCTCCTGTACCCTTGTTTAATATAATACACGTTCTCCACAGTTTTCACAATAGTTGGCATAAATAGCTAAAACAGCAAATAGTTATTCAGCAAATAGACAATATTGTTGAATGCTACTGGTCACAGCTTTATTAGTTTACAATACAGCAGTCATCGTTTTGCAGCAGTTATGACATCACACCCAGGTACTGTGTCATTCTGCTCTTCCAATAAAAAAATAGCCACTAGCCTCAATCTCTAACTCACAAAACATGCAGTATACTTTCCATTTCTCACATGGATATTACATCCATGAATCATCACCATGTTTACCCACTTTAGGGATTGGCCATACTGTACCTTTTCATACTGTACATACTATGTCAAAATATTAGGGGACTGAAAAAGACCCATACACAAGTATATATTACTTGTCTACATTAAGCTAAAGTGTAAAACTGATCTGCCCAGCCAATCTCTACTATAACTATGCTAACCAGACTAACTACTATATCCTGCCTCCCAAAACCGTGTGAGCTAAATCTGCTGTTGCTCATCTACTGGTCACACATACATGCAATAAGACAGTTCCTAAACTGACCAGGGTGGTGCATGAATTATGTGTAAGAAAGTATACCACAAGAGTTTCCTTTAAAAAGAGTCTGAATTTATGGATGTTGCTTTCCAGAACGTAATGGTATAGAATGTTCTGCCTCGGCAGTGTTTTATTGCTGGTTCATTTAATGATTAGGTAGATCTGCAAGGAAACTATTCTGCCAATAAAGAAGTTATTTTTCTCTATCTTAGTATACAATTGGTAAAAGCTACAGGGGTTTCTTTACCCTCCTTTAGTGCTCAGTGGAAATTTTGATTAAATCAAGCTGTTTAGAGATGTTATATTTCTTTGGTAAAAATAACAGCCTCCAGAAGATATGAGATGACAGTATAATTTTTATTCATGATAATAAATTTTATGCACTGCACATGCCAAGCAAGACGACACACTCAGTTCCTGGCCATCCGAGTTTCCTTAGCTGAAGTGCCATCTGGTGGTTTCAGCTTTAGTTTGGTTCATATAGTATATTTAGAAAATGTGAAAAAAGAAAAAAGAAAAGTGGATTGATAGGAGTTTAATTAGTGCAATTGTTTGTATGATACCTCTTTGTTTAGGGTTACTTTACAACTGCAGACACAGAGGCAAAAAAGTGAGAACCATTGTTGCACATATTGTTACCATTCATTTAAGATATTTCTATGAAAAGAAACTCTGCATGTCTCACCTCATAAGTTGTGTTGGCAACTGGCGCTTTTGTCCTACCTCCTATTCTCAGTCATGTAAATGCAGTTATTGAGGCAGGTGTAACTTTGAGCTGGTGGTTAATTCCAGGGTTCTCTGCTAGTGCCTAATGAATTGTAGAGGAATCACACATTGGTACTGTAGGTATTTTGTGGTTCCAGGTAAAGTTTTTTGCACCGTGTTAGCCCGTTGAGAAAGTTATAGGGAAGAGCTTTTGATATGAAGCATAACAAAAGTGGTGTAAAGGTGATACCTTTATTGTCTAATTAAGATGATAATCACAGCAAGCTTTCAGAACATTGCAGTTCCTTCTTCAAAGCTGATTACAATGAAGCTCTGTTGGCACTGACATGTAATACAAGCCCTGCTTGTAATACAAATGATGCTTATGTGTTGTTTCTCCTTTTGTCCCTCACAGTTTTTTTGTAAACAAAATGCTGTATATATGTCAGTGCCAACAGAGCTTCATTGTAATCAGCTTTGAAGAAGGAACTGCAATGTTCTGACAGCTTGCTGTGATTATCATCTTGGTTAGCCAATAAAGTTATCACCTTTATACCACTTTTGTTATGTTTCAAATCAAAAGCTCTTCCGTAGGTATTTTGTCAAACGCAACTACCCCTCAAGGCTGCATTTACACTGCAAATGTGGTAGGAAATGCTGCATAGTGGATAAAACAAATTGGTGATTGTATCCAAATTTGCACTTTGCATACTGTACTTGTTATTGACCCCAAGACTTGAATATATATGTACAAGTTAAGTTTTATCATTTACATGTGCAGATGAGCTGCTATACCTACCCCTTATGGAATGCCAGACTAACGACTTAAAACAACAGTAACACCAAAATTTTCGAAGTAAATAAATTCGAAGTAATTTTTTGGATACTTCAATCATCGAATAGGATACTACGACTTTGAATTTACTTCGATTTCGATTCAAAGTAAAAATCGTTCAACTATTCAACCATTCGATAAACAAAGTACTGTCTCTTTAAAAAAAACTTTGACTTCAATACTTCGCCAACTTAAACCTGCCAAATTGCTGTTTAGCTATGGGGGACCTCCTGTGAGTTTTGCTAAGTTTTTTTAAGTCAAATGATTTTTTGGGAAAATCGTTCGATTCAAAGTACGAACGTACAATCATACTTCGATCGGAATACGATAGTACGATGTATAAAATTCATCTTTTCTACTTTGATAAATCTGCCCCTATTTGTTTTGTGTATTATATTGTGTGAGCATGTCATGCAGATTTTCAATCTTTAAAGGAGCAGACACTAAGGTTATGAACAACTTAACACCCGTTTGTTGTTCAAGTTGGGCTAAAATGTCACTTTTCAAGTGAATACGAGTGAGGAACGAGTTTGCCTTGTTTTACTTTGCCAAAAATGTAACAAAACTGCTAAAAAAATTGTGAAACACATTTGTTTATGGGCAACTGCAAGTTTCTTTTGCACTAAAACTCACAAACTTTAATTAGAATTTCAAATTAAGTATTTATTAAGCTTAAAAACTAGAAGACTTAAACAAAAAACTTTGGCTTTTAAAAGCTGGTGAGGTAATGTAGAAGTCAATGGGAGCTGTCCTAGGCAAAATGTAAACTATTTCTGAGCTTCTAAATGCACAAATTCTTGATTTTATTCCATTCATTTTTTATATTGAGATTTTTTAATAAATAAGCAAACATTCAACTTTTTCAAAAATGTGAGTTTATTCAATATAAAAAAAACCTCTAACATTGCACAAATTAAAACTATGATAAATAGACATCTCATTGTTAAAGGCAATACTGAAAAAAACATTCTGGCCATTACCATTTTTTTCCGATCTAACACAGCGTATCTGATTTACCCATACAGAAAATATATGCGCTTTTCTTTCTACAACTGAGTGTATTTATGAAAACAGTCTTAAAGAAGGTGAAACATTTCCATTATTTGCATACCCTGAAGCGGTTACGCTCCGCAGTTGTCATCGGTCAATTTGAAATTGCTTTAAGACACAATTTAATAGAGTATATCTGACTCTATTTAAGGAATGCTATACTAAATTACCCAGATTTATTATTTGAAGGGAACCTGTCACAAACACAATTCTGATAGTATAGTAGATATAATAATGATAAATGTTTCCCACCTGTTTTAGAGATGCCTCCTTTTACTGTGTAGAAACTCAGCTTGTTTCTGTTGTATATGGACTTATACCTAAACAGGCACCAGAATTTTAAATGCATATTACAATATACTAAACAGTATATTAACTGGATTCATATGAATCTTAATGACATATAAATCACATGACCATTGCACCAACCAATTTAGAAATATAAATGCACCAACTTCCACATTTAGCTGGAGATCCATATTAATCAAGTTTTGTGGCAGATCCCAACTGCCTCATCATTAGTTGGAACAATGGAACAATTCTTGGAATGCCACTGATTTAAGTGGTATGGAATATGTCTTATTTATGAAGGGGAACTTCTACTCTGTATTTATTTATACATTATATCTATATATATATCTATATATATATATATATATATATATATATATATATATATATATATATATATATATATAATTTCATATATTATACATGACTGATTTTTTTTCAGGCCCTTATGTTGTTGAATAAACTGCATTTTTAGTTCAGCAATAGCATACACATTGCCTTAAATTGAAAGCTCCTTTCTATTATACTACAACTGCTCTTCGCAACTGTTGCAGATGCATGTTTGGCATCATTACACCATTTTGTGCCTCAGTGATTGACACAATGTGTTGTGGGAACCATTGATTTGTGGATCCTCCATACCCTGGACCCTTCTTCTTCCCAAATAACTGACAATGACACCAATATCAGGGTGAAAACACTGCAGCTTAATTTATTATAAATGTTATAGTAAGTAACAACCCCTCAACATACAAATTATTTTCCACCCATAATGATATCCATAAACCAATACATGAACAAATACATAAACCATTGCAGGCTGCATATAACCACATATGATGTAGCCACCTGACAATTACCAAACCTGAGGTTAGTTCCCAACACACCCACTTACTGTGGCACCTAACTGGACCTAGCCCCCCCATGCCTATTTCTCCGTTTGAAATACCCCCTTTCATTTTATTTTCCCTTTTCGGCTGCCAAGAGTGCAGCCCACCACGCCCTCCAAATTGCTGCAACAACACAATCATCACTATTCCTTCCATCCCCTTGTTCCCCGTGACCCGTGGGCAGGAGGGGGGGAAGCTGTCTCCACCTTCCATGTAAAATGGCTGCTACTTTTATTTGGCCCCACCTTCTGTTCCTCCTCCCTCCTTTACCCTACTAAATACATTTCTCATAATCCCACACAACTACTACAGGGCCCTATTTGTCCCCCTAGTCATGACCGTGTCACTTAACCCTTTGGCATTGTTTTCCCCTGGAGGTGGCAGTAGCTCCAGGGTTTTTCTGCATCAGCTGTGCTTAATTCAGAACAGGAGGCAGTAGGACTGAGTGGCATCAAGTGCTGCTATACCAAAGTGCAAAAGGAGCACCTCTTAATGCAAGAACATTTCAGGGCACATTTGCTAAGCTCGAGTAAAGAATTCAAAGTAAAAAACTTCGAATTTCAACGTTTTTTATGGGGTACTTCGACCATCGACTAGGCTACTTCGACCTTCGACTGCGATTTCAATTCGAACGTTTCAAACTAAAAATCGTTCGACTATTCGACCGTTCAATAGTCGAAGTACTGTCTCTTCTACTACATATTTTGCCACTTTAAACCTACTGAGCTACAATGTTAGCCTATGGGGACCTTCCCCATACTTTTTCTAGCTTTTTCTGATCAAAGGAATATCCTTCGATCAATGGATTAAAATCCTTCGAAGGATTTCATTGTTCGATCGAACGTCTTTTCCTTCGACCAATCGATCATAGGATTTGCGGTAAATCCTTTGACTTGGATATTCGAAGTCGAAGGTTTTTACCTTGAGGGTTGAATTCGAGGGTTAATTAACCTTCGATATTCGACCCTTAGTAAATGTGCCTCTTAGTGAATGCCACTTTTCATGCTACTGACTGTGTGGAAACGTGTGTCACCGCAGCTGTGCTAACATTCATAAATTACCTCTAATATTTATTTGTGTAACTGAAATTAAATGTGAACATTTTCTTCAAAGTTTAAATATCACAAAATTAGTGATTCATTAATTTCTGCCCAGTTTTGATCTATGATGACCTGAATGAAGAAAGATTTCAGCGAATGTTAGAGATGCTACAAACAGGTAGGAAGTGATTTTGTTCCAAAGCTTTTTCAAGCGTATAGTGAATTGATTAATGTTTGGTAGTGATGTCAATTTCTTACAATCTGCAAAGTTTTATATACGTCACTGCAATGTTTCTCCTGAAGCTTTAATTTAATTATTTAATAAATTATATAATTAATGCTTCATCTTAAGTAAATGATAGTTTTATTGTTTTTAATACAGTAAAATGAATTCTGAAGAGAACATTAGTCTGAGCCGTGACTCTATTGATGTTTCGCACAAAGGAAAATGTAAGGCTTTATTAAAAGTATGATTTACATATTTACTCAAGGGTAAGGAGTAAAACGCTGTAATTGTATTCACTTTTTAGAGAAAACATTCTACTTTTCAAGTCATCCTTTTATTAGTAATGACTTTCAGCTCTCAATGATCCCATGTAAAATACATTAGGGCTGCAGTGTTATTGATTTAAAATTTGTTCGAATAATCATCTTCCTACATTGTATTCTAGATTGAGAAAATAATTTTTTTGTACTCTCCATTATAGGGTCAATAATACGATTATGATTATTATCTTTTGGCACTACATTCAGAATTAACGGATCTTAAACAATGCTGACTTTAGGTCAGTGAAATCTGTATTTATCCTTTGGACAGAGAGTTGATAAGCTTAGCAAAGAAAAGTCACCTGGTTAGTTTTAAAGGATCAGTAACATCAATTTTTTTTTATTAAAAAGTTTGTTGTGTAGAGCAAAAAAAAAAAAAAAACACACATATTAAACTTTTAAATCTCTAAGTCTTTATTAAGAAATAACTTGCTTGTGCTCCTCTTCAGAAAAGGCAACACGGCGATGATCCATTATGTGGCACTCAATTACTCCTCCCAGGCTATCTCCAATAAGGAAAGCAGGGAGGAGAAATCGTGCGCCGCACAATGGATCGCCGGATTGCCTTTTTGATTTAAAAGTTTAATATGTCTTTGTGGTTTTTTTTTCGTTCTACACTAACACATTTTTTAATAAAAAAAATTGATGTTACTGGTCCTTTAAGCAGTGCAACATCAACATCAGAGCATTGCTGTTTGCTAAATTAATTTGAATCAACAGAAGATGGAGCTATTGTTTTGATTTCATAACATTAAAAGGGATGTCCACCTTTAAATTATGTTCACTATAATGTAGACAGTGACATTCTGAGACAATTCATGATTGGTCTTTGTTATTTTTTTTTCAATAGTTTAGCTTTTTACTTAGCAACTCCCCAGTTTGGAATTTCAGCAACTATCTCATTGCAAGGCTCCAAATTACCCTAGAAACCTAGCAGTGGTGCGAATGATAGATTTAAAGATGAATAGAAGTGGTCTGAATAGAAAGAATAGAAAGTAACAATAAATATAAATTTTACCTCGCAGAGCAATATTTTGGCTGCTGGTAGGTGACCACCCTTCTGAAAACTGGAAAGAGAAAGAAGAAGAAGGCAAATAATTAAAAAATTATGTGTAACCCTTTGTTGGTACACTCTCTTTATTTTGGCGCAGTTGCTATGGGGATCAGGTGACCTGAGCCTCTTTGCAAAAAAGATACTGGGAACTGTGATTTACACACCTAGAGGCATAGGCGGAGGGTGATTTTTTTGTTTGGAGAGGCTAAATTTTACCATATACTTGGTAACTTAAAGGGAACCAGTCACCCCGAATTTGTTTTACCCCACCAGAGGAGTGGGCTAATAGAGTAACAGTAACAGTAAATATATTGTGTATTGGAGACAATGGGTCCTAGCACATTATACACAGTGGGAGACAGTGGGTCCTGGCAGGTTATACTCAGTGCGTGACAGTGGGTCTTGGCACATTATACTCAGTGGGAGACAGTGGGTCCTGTCACATTATACTCAGTGGGAGACAGTGGGTCTTGGCACATTATACTCAGTGGGAGACAGTGGGTCTTGACACATTATACTCAGTGGGAGAAAGTGGGTCCTGGCAGGTTATACTCAGTGCGTGACAGTGGGTCTTGGCACATTATACTCAGTGGGAGACAGTGGGTCCTGGCAGGTTATACTCAGTGCGTGACAGTGAGTCTTGGCATATTATACTCAGTGGGAGACAGTGGGTCTTGGCACATTATACTCAGCGGGAGACAGTGGGTCCTGGCACATTATACTCAGTGGGAGACAGTAGGTCCTGGCACATTATACTCAGCGGGAGACAGTGGGTCCTGGCACATTATACTCAGTGGGAGACAGTGGGTCCTGGCACATTATACTCAGTGGGAGACAGTGGGTCCTGGCACATTATACTCAGTGGGAGACAGTGGGTCCTGGCACATTATACTCAGCGGGAGACAGTGGGCCTGGCACATTATACTCAGTGGGAAATTAAATGCTAATTTACATATAAAAGCCTAAGGAAAAATGGTACAGTAGGTATAACAGAGGACTGTTTCCACTAAAACATCAATAAAAAAAGTCAGAAAAACTAGTATAATGCAACAAGGAACAGAGCAAAAAAACAAAACCTAATTAAACCTTTAATTCTTATTCAAGCTGGTGGAGAAGCAGCTGTATATAGTGCCTGTGAGTTGAATGAAAGCTGCAAACATGCCCAGCTGAGTGTTCCACTCCAACTGCTTCATATCAGTCTTCCCTCTGCCATGCTGCCTTCAGTCTGTAAAGTTTTCCCAGCCACGCCTATTCTGTACCTGGTTGGTACATTTCTGTAAAGTCAGCTGTACTCTGATTGGACAAGCTACAAACCACATATATCCAATCAGAGTGCAACTGATCTCTTCAGCATCGTGGTTTGGAGGCAGACCTAAACAATCAGTCCGTGTTTAAAGGAACAGTGCAGTCAGCAACGGAGCAGGTTTTATTTTGTTTTATTTCTTTTTATTTTAGGGGTCAGACAGGTTTGAGGAGGCTTAGCCTCCCCTAACCTTATTGAAAATCCACCTATGCCTAGTGGGCACTGAGGAATTGTACCTCAGGGGAATTCCACCAGGAAAATAAAACACATATTTGAGTGAAAAAAAAAGTCCTTAAAGGACAAGGAAAGTCTAAAATAGAATGAGGCTAGAAATGCTGTATTTTGTATACTAAACATAAGCATGAACTTACTGCACCACAAGCCTAAGCTAACAAATGATTTATGCTTTCAATGTTGGCCACAGGGGGCTGTCATCTTGTAACTTTTTAAACATCTTTGCCTGACCCTGACCCTGTCCATGCTCAGTGTGGTCTGGGCTGCTTAGGGATCATCATAAACAAAACTGCTTGAGTTCTGCATGGCTGGGAAGTAAGGTAAGGTAAGGCTCCCCCTGCTGTGCATAAGTATGATTGTTTCTCTGCTCAACAGTTAGGGACCATCTGACAATTCCTATCCACAGCAGTAAATGAAGGGAGAATTTCACTGCATACAGTCAGGTTTCTTATAAAAACGGTACACATTTTTTAATGAAAATATATTGGAGATAGGTTTCTTTTTCATTAAAGAAAGTAAAAATGGGAATTTATTTTTTTGCCTTTTCTTGTCCTTTAACATTTTATTTTTGTAACCGGGTTCCCCCCATACATTTAATACGGAACATTAACTATACAGTGGGCTCATGTGTAGGGCATTATAACAACTCTATTTTCTTTATTAAGGTTCCCTGGACTTGTGTAATGTAATGTATTTGCTGCAAGTTGTATGTCCATTCAACTTTAAATTTCCCCCCTTTCCAACTTTATCATCAAGCAAGCTTCTTAAAGTGCTAAGTCGTAATTTCATTTTTTAATCATTTGGTTATTTAATATTAATGTATCTCTTTGAACTAACCCAGATATAATTTTTAAACCTTAACAACCAAAGTTAAATATACATATATTCTTTTTTTTGTTTTGTGTTGTTTGTTTCTAAAATCAGCCTTAAGATCTGTGGTACATAAATTATCTTTGTTACATATTATAACATATTAAAAAACATATACTAATAATGTTTAAGAAAGAAAAACACCAGTTGTTGTTTTTCTTTGTTAAAACATAATTTTTTTATTGGTTTGTGCTCTTTTATGGAGTCTAATTGCTTTGCTACCTGCTGTGATTGTGGCCCAAATTATTCTATGATGTTGCCATTAGTTTCTGCACTTATTTCCCTCACGAGAATTATCATTTTTAATTTGGCTGCCGTGAACTAACACCTCAGCATGTGTTCAAAATAGTCACCCCAAAAGAACAATAAAAGGAATTTGCCAAGTTGATTAAGGCTGTAAAACCATCAAAGCCACATTTAAGCTGATTCAAGTGCTTAAATTAACCCTTCTTCATTTTCATTAGACAGCATTGTTCTGTTTACTATCAATTTGCAAAAAAGAAATAGTGTTTCTATATACTTTATAGAAACATTTTGTTAGTAAATGAGTATTTTTAAGGGCTGATTTATTACCTTGTGAAAATTAGTTCTTTATCTCAGCTTTTTAGCTCACTAGCTTTCTATCTCTTTTTACCTGCAATTTTTTGTTACTTTTCTCTTTTTGATATTTTATTTTGTGATCAACAAAATCACAAGGAAAAACATGAGCAAAGCAAAAAAAAAAAAAAAGAAAACGTGAGATAATGAAATCACTTGCCTTTTTGCCCCATTTTACCTTAAATTGGAAATTAATAAATCAGCCCCAAGCGATTTATTGTAGTTAAGTCAAACTGCCAACAGAGCAAGTCTCACATCAAACTAATAATGATCTAGCCTTTAGCCACAAATAAAACAAAAAAGAGCAGTTATAGCCTTCCAGATAAGGTCTATACAGTGGTTAGGCATCATAGTTCTGAATATGTTTATTTAAGTGATGCCCCTCAGTATTTGTATCTTATTCTTCTTGAAATAATATTATGGGGAGTATCTACTTAAAATTAACTTTTCCTCACTGTAATAAAAAAAAGAAATGAAACCAAACTCCCAGGTAGAATACCCATAACTTACCAATAATTCTCGAAAAAGTCAGTGCAAAAAAACATTGATACAAATTTGATGCAACTGTTTCAAATTGATTCCCCCGAAAACTTGAAAATCGAAAATTGAATTGTCTCCGCTGCAACTTGAATTTATTGAATTATCGAATGAGAACCAGGCAAAACTAGCGGGGATCATGAAGGTAAAAAACATGTTCCAATCGTTAAAGGACCATCTGCCATTGACTTCTACATTTTTGAGTTTTTTCCCCCCTTTAAAAATCCAAGTTTTTCCCCTTTAAAAACTTGAACAGAAAAATTTGAGGTTTAATAAATAGGCCCCTACATGTCTTTCATACTTGGCCATTAATTGTTCATGTGATACTTGTTTTACCTTCTCTAGAAACTGAAAATATCTATCTACATCTACATCTAGGGGGAATTTATAAAGGTTCGAGTTGTGTTTTCCACGAAAATTTGAGTTTTTGAGGTGATTTTTTTTGTCAAAACATTATCGAGTTAAATAAACTCAAGTTAAAAAGTTTTTTTTACATTATTTTTTTTAAAAAACTATGATTTTTTTTGAGATGTATTATACCCCGACCCTGGAAATATCTTGAATGTGAAAATACACCATCTAAAACCTGTTGAAGTCATGTAGGAGTCAATGGCAGAAGTCCCTTGAACCATCTGAAGATGTTGATAGCCTGCATGATGTTTGAGGGGGGTTTTTTTGAGTCAATTGGAGCGATTTGAGTTTTTTTCTGCAGAAAACTTGAATGATTAGAGTCTTCTGGTTTTGCAACTCAAACTTACAGAATCAAGTTTTTTCCATTTGAGTTTTTTCTTAAGTAAGAAACCATTTGAGTTCATTCAAGTTCATTCGAGGTATAAAAAAAACTCTAATATTCGACCTTTGATAACTTCCCTAAACATCTATTTCTGTTTCATTAAAGGCCCTGGCAAAACCTTAAGGCTTCCAGAAGGTCGTTGAAAAAGTAGTCATACCGTACATTAGAATCTTTTTTTTTTTTTTAGTAATTATGAAATGATTTTACACTGCGTACATTGCAAATAAATAATTCTAATATTTAACATTATATTCTTAAACCAAAAAATATATTTTTGTAAATGTATTAGTTGTAATATTGGTTTGTAGGCAGCCATCTTGGACCACTGTATCAGATTGTGATGCTTCCAGAAAGAGCAAATGCTTCATAATGGAACTGCTCTCAGATAAGATATTGTTTATCTAGTCAATGTAACTGGATGCCTTGCAGTCAGGCTTGGGTGTGCTACTATTCTCATATCTACCACTATGTGGGCATGGCTGGATTTGTTTCATCAATGCTACTAAGAACATGACTAGTCCTACGTCAAATTTCCAAATAAAATATAAAACAAAGGACTGGGTGAAATCAGAATAATCCAATTATTTGAACAGCAGGCTAACAATATCATTACAATGTGGTTCTGTACAGACCCCTGAAGAGAAGGTCTGTTTATATCCATTTACATGTCTGAAGAAAAGCCTAAAAAAATCAGGCATTTCAAAATTAAGCTAAGAATTGTCCAGTGGGGAAGGTATAATAGCAGACAGTGATTAAAGTTGTTTTCAAATAAGGCACCCTAAATGACAAGATTTGTGCTCATTAGTGCTCCCCCTGTTCAGCTATCAGAGTAAAACAGCACAATTATGTTTTGCTCTCAATAACACTTAATTGGCCATTTCACCTTAATTTACATTACCACTTATAATTATAAAGGCAAAAGGAAACCTAGAATTGTCTCCACTGACATTGATTTGAAATTGTTAATGAACTTACAATGTCATACTGGCAGGGATAATTTAAGTGCAAACATAAACTGCGCAACCTATGAAAATATAATAAATGGTCTTTGGTTGAAAATATGATCCCTTAAAGCAACTCTGACACTTGCTTCTGAAATGTAAGGAAAGTGGCAGCATAAAAGAAGGACTAATGAACATATGCTGCGTTATTATTGAACACTGCTGTTCTCCACTGCATGGAAGTGATGGCCATTGGCCCAAGACTTTTCTGTAATCATAGGTATTACTCCCCCAGTTCTCCAAAATAAGAAAATGTATAATTCCCTTCAGAAAGGCTTAAGGAACACAGCTTATTCATTAAAAATGTTTTCCTATTCCTAAAGCAATCCAGAGAAAAGAAAAAGATCATTCTTCGAGGTGAAAACAAAATTCCTTTTTGCCCCTAGCTTGAGATGTTCAAGACATAAGAGGAATGCAAATCTAACCCACATTATGGTAAAAGAACGTCTGGCTTGTATCCAGTAGAAGAATCTTTTTTAAGGTTACTAGCTGATCTTCAAGGAATACTGGCTGTGTAATCTGCACAAAGGTATGTGTCTCAAATTAACCTGTGCAGTATAAATTGTGACGGTGTCTCAGGTAATTTATAGGGATGCACCAAATCCAGGATTCGGTTCGGGATTTGGCCAGGATTCGGCCTTTTTCAGCAGGATTCGGATTCGGCCGAATCCTTCTGTCTGGCCGAACCGAATCCGAATCCCAATTTGTATATGCAAATTAGGGGCGGAGAGGGAAATTGAGTGACTTTTTGTCACAAAACAAATTTTTTTTCTTTCCAACCTATAATTTCCATATGCAAATTAGGATTCGGATTCGGTTCGGTAGTCGGCCGAATCCTTCGTGAAGGGTTCTGGAGTTTGGCCGAATCCAAAATAGTGGATTCGGTGCATCCCTAGTAATTTAAGATCAGTTTATAATTATTTAAGTTCCTGAATAGTGATAGGCGAATAAATTCGGCAGACGAATTTGCGGCGAATTTCCGCGTTTTGCGGGCGTCAATTCATCCATCACTATTTCTGAACTTTACACTAAGATATGGATATGGACTAATCATTGGACTAACGAATACCTCAATGGATAAACACTATGGGGCAGATTTATCAAGGGTCGAAAGTGAAAATTTGAATTTTCGAATTTCGAATTTTCAAGTTTTTCAAGTGGAATTTGACTAGGGAATAGTTAAAATTTGATCTGAGTATTAAATTTGATTATATTTGATTATATTTATAGTCACCACCTTAAACCTGCCAAATTACTGTTTTAGCCTATGGGGGACGTCCTGGGATCAATTTGGCAGATTTATCAAGGGTCGAAGTGAAAATTTGAATTTTCGAATTTCGAATTTTCAAGTTTTTCAAGTGGAATTCCACTAGGGAAACCTGCCAAATTACTGTTTTAGCCTATGGGGGACGTCCTGGGATCAATTTGGAGATGTTTGCAGAGATCCTGAAAATCAAGTTTTTTTTCAAATCGAATTCGATTCAAGTTTGCGAACTGCCATGAACTCTAAATTAGACCCTTGATAAATCTGCCCCTATATGTTAATGAATAATGTCACTAGGAAGGGGTGGAGTTTATAACTACACCCCCACAGCACCCTATATATTCTTTTGGTAGAAGCATTCACATTAGGCTAAATAAAGGATCCAGGAGGGCCAAAACGTTGCCCCGGTTTTGTATGTATATGGGCTAAATAAATCACAAAATATTTCTTAACCAATCAATAGCATAACTAGATATTACTGGGCCCCACAGCAAATTCTTTTCCAGGCCCCCAAAATGTCCAGAGGTTGACCTCTGTTTAAGAAATTGTATAAGAATTTTGGTCTCACGGGGCCCTTCTACCGCATGGGCTCACATGCAGCCACGGGGTCTGCTTCTTCTGTAGTCACGCCCCACTCACCAACCACAGTGTGCTACTGGATTTCTATTTCTGTATGTACCAGTTGACCCGAAGCAGGTGAGGGTCTTCCAGTATTAGCAGCTGAGACCTACACAGGTATATTTAAAGAGGGTTAAGCTCTCCAAACAATGAATAATGGCTTGTACCAGTGACATCCCCACATACTGATGTAAAAGGATGCATAACATAATTGCATTCGATTCTAATTTATGTATTACCTTAAATACTTTTAACATGGAAAGAATACAAAACAACAATGTAAATGCTAAAATGATGATATGTTTTTGCTCACCGGGGCCTCTGAGTCAGATACTTTATCATTTTTCTTCAAAGACCTGTTCTTTGTCTTTGCATCTATATTAATAGTAGACTATTTTACCTTCCTCTTTATGCTGAATGTCTTCTCTAATAATAATTTACAAACTGTGGCACTTTGATTTATGGCTGGGCATTACATTTTTAAAATAAGCTATGAAAATATGTAAGATTATTTGCTTTACTGTATGTCAATCTAGTCATACTGTATTTACAACATTTCCATTCTTACTGTTAAGGCAACATAAATGTCTCCACTTCAATGCTAGATGTTGTATTATTTCCCTACAGACCTACGAATGTTTCTCTTTATACATCATTCCATGCCTAGAAGTTATTTGTATTCACAGGTACTTCAAAGAATGACTCATCCAGCTAAAGACACAATTTTGTGTTATATTTCCTGTCTCTCAGGGATCCAAATGTACTCTTATGTAGTGGTTCTGGGTTATTGTTTTATGGCCACTCACAAAATATAATTCCTCTAAGGTGTTCATTAAAATAGGTATTTTGTTGTGTTAGATATGTGTCAATGTATGTCCATAAATGCTCCTCACTCTTGTCTATGGGCCAGTCATGGGGAATCAAGTATCTCATTTTAGTGTTGTCCATTCAGTGTTCAGGGCAAGAACATAAACTCTTAAACAGTATAGACTTATAAATGTATCGTAATCGGGGTCACAAGCCAGATCAGTTTACCAAACAAGCAGTGCAGTACAAAACAGGAGTCAGAAGCAAAATCAAGTCACAGGCTGTGTAACTCTGCTTCCCAATAAAGATTACTGCAGTCAATTTGCTGCCTTGGGTTTGTTCTACAACTAACTGTATTATTGGGTCAAAATGACAGAGAGTGTTCAGGATTCAAAAGAATGGTCCTCGTTGCACCCCCACTAGACCACCAGGGTGAGTCCTTACATTATACCCCCTTCTAGAGGAGGCCTAAGCTTGTTGGGAAACCTAGCATGAAACTGCTGTTTAAGGGAGTCCGTATGTACATCAGAGGCTAGGACCCAAGATCTCTCCTCAGGACTAAATACCTTCCAATACACCAAGTACTGTAACCTACCCCTGGTGAAGCGGGAATCAACCAACCTTTCCACCAAATATTCCGGCTGGCTCTGGACAGACACTGGAGGTAGAGGAGAAGACTGTCGAACATTCCTTGCAGACTTTAACAAAGATACATGAAAAGAATTAGAAATCTGCTACTCAGGAGGAAGTTCCAATCTGACAGTACTAGGGATGATGACTTCAGAAACAGAAAATGGACCAATACATTTAGGTCCTAACTAGACCACCAGGGTGAGTCCTTACACTTATGTTGGAACCCTGTACTTACTGCCTGCGTTTCAGTGGCCCTTAGTTCTCCTGGACTTGGAGTAGGGGCATTATTTCAACATTAAGAGGTCATGGGGGGAAAAATTCGATAACGGGCAAATTGTCACCAGCGACCACTTCGCACACATCACACCACTTCACCAGGTGCAAATGTGCTACCACTATGCCAATGCACTAATATGTGATGTTGCGCCCTAGGTGCCAAACGCTGTTGACTTTCCGCTAACGTTACTTCGGCAGTGCGAGCATTTCATAGCAAAGATGCGCTAGTGTTCGTTTGTGCCTATCAAAAATTTGCTAATGATCTTGTGCTTCGGTCAATTTGCATACGGCGGGCAATTTAAAGTCGTATGGACGTCTTTATTATAAATGTTGGTGCAAATACTTGAAGTTACCACTTTTTATTACACCTGTCCAGAGAACCTTAATAAAGACAGGAGAGCTAATACAATGCCCTACACATGAGCCCACTGTAAAATGAAGGTTCCATATGTTATGAAATGTCTGGAGAAAACCAGTTACCCAAAAAAAGTGTAAGGCAGGACTTGTGCAGGCAATTCCACTATAAAAAAGGAAAAGTTACCAGCGTTTTTGTACTTTAATGCATTTTCGGGAGACAGGATACGATGTAAGTGGCATAAGATTGAGAGGAAGATCTAGCTTCTTTTTAGCACTTCGTCTGGTCTGAGTTGGCGAAGTCAACTGTGGCGAAAGAGGTAACTTTTAGTAACAACTTTACTGAATTTGCAGAGTAACAACCTTTTGCCAGGGCGAAACGTTGCCTGCCGATACTAGCGAAGGTCTCTTTCGCTAGGGAATTGGCTCCTACACCTAGTGAATTGGGGATGTCCATTCGGATGGTAAAGCTGGCGAAAATTCAGTAGTGTTAGCCACTTCACCCTTTAGTGAATCTACCCCATGGAGCCATCCACCCCTTCTGAATATAATGCTTATTTTTTTCTGAAAGCCATGAGACTTTCAGTAGATGACTCCTTTACAAAAACTTGTCCAACATTTTTTCTTGTCTCAATCTTTTTCTGTAAAGCAGATATAAAGTTTCCGGTCGGGAGAGTTTGGAATTGCAGGGAGGAAAAAAGAGTGAGATGTATATGTCTACAGCTTGGGCTATCTGAGGGATTAATATGGCTATTTACTCATACATATATATTAATCATATTAGTTCGCTTAGAATTTGGAATTACATATATTGTACAGCTGGAAATTTAAAAAAAAAAAAAAAAAAACTCTTGTTAGAAAATCATTACTCTAACAGAGCTCTAACTCTGATAAACGTAATTTTATAGTTGGTGTCCTTTACAGAAATACCCACAGGGAAACATAGATCTAGGTAATTTACTACTTTTCTCATTAAAACAATTTTCCTGCATCTGGATGGCTTTTCGACATTCAAAAGACATTGCAGCAGCTGGACCATATTTAATTCTGGGCCTTTTATATCTCAGAAGTCAAGCATGAGGAAACATTAAGGTCATATGTTAGAAAAGAGGAAGGAGCCAGTGATTTGATATTTAGACAATAATGAAACATGCGTTATAATTCATACATTCATTCTGATAATATTACATCTGTCATTCTGAATGTGTCACACTATGCAGAACAGAAACAGCCTTTCATTTGTGCTCTTTTGAAATAATTGAAACATAAAACGTTAGCCTTCAGTTCTAATAAAAAAAAACTTTCTGAAGTACAAGTAGGATACAAATAACTGATATCATGAATTTTTAAAGAAAAATAATATTAATAATCAATGTAAGAAGAGCGTGTAATTTAAGTTTATAACTGCCCTGCCAATTTTAGGTAAGCACTTATACTGTAGCTACTAAATTCCAGTTGACTAATTCTATGCCCTTTTTTCCTACTCCAGCAACTTGTCTTTGCCAAGCACCCAGGCTAGATATTTCTCTTTTCACACTATACACTTCTTAGGGTTAGACATGTACCCAGCCACTCTTAAAACATCTTGAATAATGCAAAACAGAGTTAAAGAGTTATCTTATATATTAGGGAAATTACATTTTATTATGCAATATTAATCTATTTGTTAAATGAATATGTAAATCTTTTTGTGTTCTGTTCAGCTATGGAACCCATTATGCAGAATGCTCAAGACCTGGGTTTTTCCAAATAAAATATAAAAGGCCCAGAATTAAATATGGTCCATCTATGTTTCCCTGTGGGTAGTTCTGTAAGGGGCAGATTTACTAGGCTCGAGTGAAGAATTAGAATGAAAAAAATTCGAATTTTGAAGTATTTTTTGGGGTACTTCAACCATAGAATTGGTCAAATTCGATCGAATCAAATGATTTGAACGTTTTGAAGTAAAAATCGTTCGACTATTCGACCATTCGATAATCGAAGTACTGTCTCTTTAACAAATACTTCGACTTCATACTTACTTTATATTCATACTTACTTACTTCATATTTACTAAACTCCGAATGCAAAAATCATGAAAATCTGTGATTTTTTTTTTGTAAAATTGGACTTTTAAAAAGTAATTAATTTTACGGAATTTATTAAACCCAGAGGATGGAAAAGTCAGAATCAGAAAATCCGGCATCTCAGACCTGTCGAGGTTGCATATAAGTCAATGGGAGAAGTCCCAATGTTTTTTTGATGTGCACTGGGTTTCGTGAAAAACCTCGAAATTATCAGACAAAAATCTGAGTTTTCGATTGAAAATTCCGAAAAAATCTTGAACATTGGATAAAAATCAGAAAAAAATAGTGAAAATCTGATTTTTTTCCCCGCAAAGCAAATGTTCGAGAAAATGGAATAATAAATAAGCGTAAGAAACCTGAGCGGATTTAATCGGAGTTTGTAGCAGAAAATATTGAGATAAATTCAGAATTTGATAAATAACCCCCTTATACTCAATGACCATCAAGGGTGGAGAAAACTATTTATATATTGAAGTGACAGCTCACTCCATATTTCAATATGAGTTACGAATTTTTGGCTATTGTTTTAAGAAATATGTATGGTTTCACTGTACCACTTCCTGTCCCATGGAGCAATGGTAAAACAAATGACGTGTCTACTAAAAGCCTCTGATAATGCATCAAGAACATAATTCAGTACCAGTGGCGTAACAAGCGCTTGCTGGGCCTCCCCAACAAAAATCTTTGAAGGGGCCCAGTGCTAATAGTTAATATTCCCCACTCCACTCCTCTCCATCACTCTTCATCGGTTGAACATGCACACCTGCTCGATGTGGTATACATGCAATTTTTTTTTAAGAGAGCGCTGGAGGGAGGTTTTTAGTGCTGCAGACCCCGTGGTCCGGGCCCCCTGCTTCCTCTATATTTATGCGCCTGTACAGTACTTAAGAGCATTCATTATTAACTTGGTTTTTTTCAATTTGCAAATACATTTTGGTGTGCAATACTTTTTATATACTGAGAGTGAAAATGTGCTCTTTGCACTAGTTAAGCATTCAGCCCATGTGTAGTGATCGGCAAATCTTTCGCGAAAAATTCACGAAAATTCGTGAAATCAGTTGACGAAAAAATCATGAAATTCAAATGTTTTCACAAAAAATAGAGCAATTTGAATGTTTTCACAAAAAAATCAAGCAATTCCAACATTTTTACGTAAAAATCGAAAATTGACGCCGGCGAATTTTCACCTGCAAATTTTCGTGGGAGATTCGCAAATGTATTCTCTGGCGGCAAAACACAGGAATTTGCCGCAAATTTGTGCCAGGCGAATTTATTCACCCATCACTACCCATGTGCAATAAAGGTAAGACTTCTCAGGCAGCAGACTGAACAGGATTAGCTTTTCCAGAAGAAAAGGCTTTTCACTGACTCCCAGTGGTGTGTGTGTATGTGAGATACCTAGAAGGCAACAAGTCTGCTATTTATATAATAGGCCCCTAGCCCTATATTGGAGATGTAAATAACCCCATGTCATTAGGATGATAATGATACACTGCATGCATTTTTGAGCCTATATTGTATGCTACCATTTAATATAAAGAATAATTAGGTTTAAAAAAATGTGTCAATGTAATGACATGGTTGACATAGTTGAAGTCTATGGTACATAAATATCTTTATGAGCACCAGTGTACCCCAGGGTATATGACATACAGATGCAGCCACATTGGTTTGTCTGTTTGACACAGAATAACTAAACACAGATATCCCATTTATCTCATTTAACACAGAAAACTGCGTCACAACATCTAATTAAAGCATTCACCATTGTGAACAATGGAGCTTTGGTATGCTAATGAAAAGGTTAAATGCATTAAATGAGTTAAGATGACTTTAGATAGCACAGTTTCTTCAATTAACCCTGAGTCACAACGCATTTAACTCACAAATCTAAGTGGCTTCATCTGTATATATATATATGATAATATTATGAAATAAACGTTCCTTTAAATTCTATCCTAGCTTCCAGTTCACTGTGCCTATTCTTTGTTTTTCTTTAGCTATCCAATACTTTTGTCTTTAGTAACACAATATTTATATTTATGTCATACAATCTGTGAGGTCAGTTTTATAAGCCTTAAAAAAACGCCTTGAGCACTTTATAGTAAAGAAGTGAATCCATCAACTGTACAATATGTTAATTTTCTTCTTGTTTTGTTTCAAACTTTGCACCTTCAGGTGAGACTGAACAACATGCCGCCTAAGACACAAACAGCTGTTGTACCATATATTAAATCAGGTTGGAATTCTATGGCTTTAACTTGTCATGGCAAAGATCCAATTTGCAATCTGACAAAAAGACAGAAAGTCTCTAATCTTAATTGCCTAAAACATTAAACATATGGCTGATTGTATTTATTTCTGGGATCCTTGCTGTTTTTCAAAAGGATGTAAAGTTATATTTGCACATGAGGGAAACAAATGTGATTTCTAAAACATTGTTTCTTCTTCTGTTCATGTTTTGTTAGTGCATAATTGATGGTCTTAATTTATCTCTGATCTTTAAGATATTTAGGAAAAAAAAGAAAATACAGTATATAAGAAATATCGGATCATTCAAGGAACTTTGTGAACATTTCAATCCTCACTTCAGACTTTAACCCTTTAAGTGCCAGCAGAATTGAAAATTTCGGTTACGCGAAACGTTTTTGAAACATTTTGTGCTCTCTCTCAATTTAGGGGCATTTTCTCATTGGAAAACTATAGTTTATCAAGGAAAACTATACATTTTTTTTTCTAGAGAAACTGAGCTTTTTTTCCACCTCTCTGCAAAAAGATTTATAGCGCTAAATACCAAAAAAACTAAATACCAAAAAAAAAAAGAGAAAAATTCCTATTTTTCACAATATATCAATTTATACCAGAAAAACATTTCATTTTACACATGAAAATCCAACTGATTTGGAAAGCCCCATGTCTCTTGAACGTGCCAATACCAGATATGTATAGTTTTAGGGAGATATAGAACTTCTGTACAACAAAAACTCCCTGCAGTATATTATCGAATTTTGACAGTACGAAGGCAGAAAATGGCATACTTAGATTCCAAGGCCAAAAAATCTTGAAACAGTAGGTTTACCCCAGAAAAACATATATTTTTGAAAAGTACACATTCTGCATATTCCAAAATGGGTAACTATGGGGCAAATTTAGTAAGATGCGAAGTTGCGCCAGGCGCAACTTCGCCGCACTTTGCCACACTTCGCCAGGCGTATTTTCGCCAGCGCTCCGCAAATTCACTAAAATCCGAAGTTGCGCACAGGGGTAGCATACGTTTTCGAAGTTGCGCTAGTGTTAATTCGCCAAGCGAAGCGAAGTTTCGCTAGCGATGGTTCACTTGCATACGGCGCGAAATTCAAATTTCAATGGAGGAACACGTATCACCACTTCAAATGCCTAGAAAACCTTGAAATCAGCAAATATAAATTTTATTTTGCCCTACACATGTGCCCACTGTCTAGGTAAGTTGCCATGAGTCAGGAAATGTAGGGGGGAAGGAGGGGAGCCCCTAAAAATCCCATCATGTGGAAAACACGCCAGCGTTTTTTTGGGACTTAGAAAAAAAATTGACTTTTTTGGAAACAATCCCTATCTACTCTATTGCGCTTCACCAGGTCTGAGGTGGCGAAGGAAGTCTAGCGTAAAAGGTAGCGTTCAGTACACTGCGCAAGTTAGTGAATTTGCGTAGTTACGTCGCTAGCGAAAATTCGCTGGCGTAAGTGTGCGAAGTAACACTAGCGAATTTACGCCAGCGTTCGTTAGTGAATTTGCGAAGTACCGAAAATGCCAAACGCTAGCGAATTGACGCTAGCGTTCGGCGCTTCGGCGCTTAGTGAATTTGCCCCTATGTCTCTCTACTCCTGACAACCATCAAAGCTTATCTGAATGTAGCAGTTTTTATAAAAAAAAATTATCAAACTTCTGAAAAATCATTTCAAAGGTTTTATTATTTTGCTGTTCCTCGTATCCCACACTGTATTGGTTACCAAGAAATAGTACCCTGAATATGATTGCCAGGGGTCCACTGAACAGTTTGATGCCCATTGTGTATAGGTTTACCAAAGTAAAAAGTCTGCCATTTAGAGACCTCAAAATGAAGTTAGCGCATCCAAATTGTCCAGGACTTTACTTCAGCTACTGAAAAATCAAAATATTGGGGCAAATTTACTAAAGGGCGACGTGGCTAACGCTAGCGAAAATTCGCCACCGTGACGTCATTTCGTTACTTTGCTGATTTACTAATGGGCGCTGGCATAAATTCACTAGTGAAGTGGACCTACTCTAGCTCTACTGCACACCCTTACGCCAGGCGAAGTTGCACTATGGCGAAGGGACATAAATACGGTAATTCACTAACTTGCGCATTTTACTGAATACTTGTTGCGCCCGACTTGCCTACGGCACCTCAGACCAGGCGAAGTGCAATAGAGTAGATAGGGCTTGCTTCAAAAAAAGTTGACATTTTTTCTAAGTCCCAAAGGCGTCTGGTGTCTTTTACTTTTTTAAGGGTGATAGGTGTAAATTTTTTTGGGGGGTACCCTCCTCCCCCCCCTACATTTCCTAACACATGGCACATAAACTATACAGTGGGCACATGTATGGGGCAATATAACAACTCTTTTTATTTTTTTATTTTATGAAGCTTTCCCAGGTTTGTGTAGTGTAATGTATTTGCTGCTACTTATACGTCCATTGTACTTTGTACCTTGGCGCCGTATGCAAATTTGGCATTGCTAGCGTAACTTTGTTTTGCTTGAGCAATTAACGCTAGCGAAACTTCGCTTCCCTGAGCGCAACTTCGGATTTTAGTGAATTAGCGGCGCCCTGGCGAAGTGTGGTGAAGGCGTCGCTAGCGCATTTTCGGTGCTTAGTGAATTTGACCCATTGACTGCATTTTTTGTGGGGTAAAAACACTGAAAAATAGGTTTACCCCCTAAAACCATATATTTATGTTAAGTACACATTCTCCTGAATCTAAAATGGGTACCCATGCCTTTCTGCTCCAAACTATTGAGTCACAAGCCTTACCCAAAGTTGTCGGTTTTGTAGAAATACCTGAAAATTGCCTCAGCTTAAACTTTCCAGCATCATATCATCCATGTATCATTACGTACCTAGAAAAGCTCCCTAAATATGATTGCATGGGGTCCTCCAAACAGTTTGGTCCCCATTGTGCATAGGTTTACCAAAGTATCTGCCATTTAGAGACCCCACTTACTGGATCATCGTGGAAGATGGTGCCATGATGCCTGCAGCCCTCCTGGACGATCTGGACCTGCCACACACACAAACACACACTTGTTTTAGCAATACACACTTACATTCACCTCAGATACAGCAGTCTAAAAAGATTGGGAAATAGTTTACTGAATAAAACGGAAAATCAAAAAGAAGCCGAGATGCATATGAAAACATGGCTAGACCCAAGGTTCAAATTGCAGAAAGGACATTATGACAACTTAAAACTCACAACTAAAAGGTCTCCCTTTTTACAATATTTTAAAACTTCAACATCTACGAGACAATAAAAAGAGTGTTTAGAGTCTGGTGTAAATAGTTAATAAATAACTGTGATTAAGTAATAATTTTAACTATAGTCAGTCTGCATCCAAAATGCTGAACTGTGTCATATATAGTATAGCAAATAAAGAAGCTCTGTTGATTTCCTTGAGCAGTGAAGGTTTACATGGTACAATGTCACTGAGAAAACAAGCACTTACAAGGAATTTGCCTTCTGATTATTATTTATGTGCTCACAAGCAATACGATTTCTAATACTGCTACACATTATCTTGCCTATTTTTAGCTGCCTTAAGGTTAAAACCACTTAAAAGTAAGTCTCACAAAAGATCAAGTTAACCACTTTGTAATTTACCATCTTTTATTGGGATTATCACATACGCTCACTATATATAACATGCAGAGATAATAGCAGGGACGCCAATGGCAGTGTTTGAAAAAGATTAATTCTGCCAACAGCTATCGAACAACTCTTTCAACAGTTCAGTTCCTATTAAGTTTTAATTGCTCCCCAAGCATTGACCCATTTAGGAGTGCACAAGGAAAAAAAAAGTTCTCTGCATTTACTTTGATGTTAAGAGTCAGCATTTAGATTGCCTCTGGCTCTTTTTTTGTAGATTTATTCTCAATAAAATATGGTATACTTATATCACAGCCTCTTATCCGACTTTGGGAACTTTTCTATTCATACTACAATTTTTGTACTAACATAAGTCAAACATTTTTAAATAAAGAAAAAAAATATTTTCTTATGTTATAGAATGGGGTTTTAGAACAAAGAACAAGCAGACATTCTTTGTTTTTCATGTAAAGTCACCTAATTGCATTAATATTATTAATTTTTAGAGTACAGGTATGGGACCTGTTATCTGGAAACCCGTTATCTAAAAAGCTTTGAATTACGGGAAGGCTGTTTCCCATAGACTCTGTTTTATCCAAATAATTCTAATTTTTAAAAATGAGTTCCTTTTTCTCTATAATAATAAAACAGTACCTTGTACTTGATCCAAATTAAGATATAATTAATCCTTATTGGAGGCAAAACCAGCCTATTGGGTTTATATAGGGGCCAATTCACCAAGGGTCGAATATTGGTTAATTAACCCTCGATATTCAACTGGGAATTAAAATCCTTTGACTCCGAATATCGAAGTCAAAGGATTCTAGCGCGAATAGTTCGTGAGAACGATCAAAGGAATAATCCTTCGATCGAACATTTAAATCCTTCGAATCGAACAATTCAAAGGATTTTAATGCAACGATCGAAGGATTATCCTTCGACCAAAAAAACTTAGGAAAGCCTATGGGGACCTTCCCCATAGGCTAACATTGACTTCGGTAGCTTTTAGATGGCGAACTAGGGGGTCAAAGTTTTTTCTTAAAGAGACAGTACTTCGACTATCGAATGGCCGAATAGTCGAACGATTTTTACTTTGAATCATTCGATTCGAAGTCGAAGTCATAGTCGAAGGTCGAAGTAGCCTATTCGATGGTCGAAGTAGCCCAAAAAACACTTCGAAATTTGAAGTTTTTTTACTTCGAATCCTTCACCCGAAGTTAATGAATAACTAAAGTTAAAATCATTTTTTAGTAGACAAAAGTAGTGATGGGCATATCCGTGGCAGGCACAAATTTGCTACGAATTATCCACGTTTCGGCACCAATGAATCCATTAACGAAATTGCGGCAAAAGATCACGAAATTGCGGCAAAAGATCGCCAGCGAAAAGTCCACCGCGACAAAAGGAATATAGTCAGAATAGTCACACGCATAAAATTTTGCGCGTTAAAATTAGTCGGACGCCCATTGACTTTTATACATTAAGGGGCACATTTACTAAGGGTCGAATATCGAGGGTTAATTAACCCTCGATATTCGACCCTCAAAGTAAAATCCTTCGATTCGAAGGATTTTAATCCATCGATCTAAGGATTTTCCTTCGATCAAAAAACCCTTAGAAAAGTAATGGGGA
Organism: Xenopus petersii; assembly: GCA_038501925.1. Taxonomy (NCBI): domain Eukaryota; kingdom Metazoa; phylum Chordata; class Amphibia; order Anura; family Pipidae; genus Xenopus; species Xenopus petersii. Next base: position 36,534,574 of record CM076672.1, on the reverse strand, counting down.
AGGTCCCGATAGGCTAACATTGTATCTCGGTAGGATTAAAGTGGTGAAGTATGTAGTCAAAGTTTTTTTTAAAGAGACAGTACTTTGACTATAGAGTGGTCGAATAGTCGAATGATTTTTAGTTCGAATCTTTCGAATTGAAGTTGAAGTCGTAGTCGAAGGTCGAAGTAGCCTATTCGATGGTCTAAGTACCCCGAAAAAAAAAGGTTTTACTTCGAATCCTTCACTCGAGCTTAGTAAATGTGCCCCTTAGTCAAAATAGTCGCGAATATAAAAAATTGTTGCTCGATTCAAAATGGTCACCTGTCAAAATAACGGTGAAACACATTGAAGTCAATGGGCATCAAAATTATTTTGATGCGTGACAATTTTGATGCGAGCGACAATTTTCATACGCTCAACTATTTTGTCCAAATGCATTAAAGTCAACGGGGGTCCGAATAATTTTGACACGCAACAATTTTATGCATTTGACTATTCTGACTATATTATTAAGCAGAGAGGTGCGCTAATATTCCTTTTTCAATATATGCACAAACACCTAAAAAGAAAGAACTGTATATAGAGTAGTACGTTCAGCACTTCTTGAATATTTTACAATGTTAGAACTACTCACAATGCAGATCATCAAACAAAGGCGCGTAGATTGGTTCCCTGTAGCAGAATGTATGCACACGATGTAAGGCTATGGGGTAGTTCTGGAAAGGCAAATGCTACAGATAGTGAAGAATAGGGATGTAGCGAACTGCCGATTTGGTGTTCGCGAACGCCGTTCGCGAACACCGGCAAAAAATGCGAACGTTCGCGGACAGTTCGCGAACTTCGAACACCCGCTAAAATCGTTCGATTCGAATGATCGAAGGATTTTAATCATTCGATCGAAGGATTTTCATTCGATCGAATGCTAAAATCATTTGAATCGAACAATCAAACGTTTTAAGCATTCGAACGAATGAAAAATCATTCGATCGAACGTTTTAAAATCGTTCGATCGTTCGATTAGAACGATTTTTAGCGTTCGATTGAATGAAAATCATTCGATCGAATGCTTACAATCGTTCGAACGAATGGAAATCGTTCGATTTTTAGCGGTCGAAGGAATTCGAATGGTCGAACGATTTTTATTCGAATCGAACGCGAACTCAAAATGCGAACGTTCCCAAACGTTCGCGAACATTCGGCGGACGCGAACGGTCGAAGTTCGCGCAAACTAGTTTGCAGTAGAACAGTTCGCTACATCCCTAAGAATCGTCGGGAATCAAGTGTAGGCCCTGCGGGTCATATAAACTTACCAAACGGCAGCGGGATAGAGCGATGAGTGAGCTGCGGGGTAACCGCTCGATGTTAGCGTGTTTCTGAGACGCTGTTCGCCACCGGTATTTGGATGAAGGCGGCCTCACAGATGTAGTCGGCGTCCCTGACCGGTACCGTATCTTTTTCTTCTTTTTCTTCCGTCACAATCGGTTTAATTGAATAAGTAATCAAAGGGGAAAGCTAATCTTTTCAAACTTTTATTAAATAATTTAATTATTTAATAAAAGTTTGAAAAGATTAGCTCTCCCCTTTGATTACTTATTCAATTAATACACTCCACCGGTAAGGGACGCCGACTACATCTGTGAGGCCGCCTTCATCCAAATACCGGTGGCGAACAGCGTCTCAGAAACACGCTAACATCGAGCAGGTTACCCCGCAGCTCACTTATCACTCTATCCCGCTGCCGTTTGGTAAGTTTATATGACCCGCAGGGCCTACACTTGATTCCCGACGATTCTTCACTATCTGTAGCATTTGCCTTTCCAGAACTGCATAGCCTTACATCGTGTGCATACATTCTGCTACAGGGAACCAATCTACGCGCCTTTGTTTGATGATCTGCATTGTGAGTAGTTCTAACATCGTAAAATATTCAAGAAGTGCTGAACGTACTACTCTATATACAGTTCTTTCTTTTTAGGTGTTTGTGCATATATTGAAAAAGGAATATTAGCGCACCTCTCTGCTTAATACTATTATCTACAGTGGAATTGTGGATCCACTACCTCTGGTGCTGCTTTCCCTGTAGAAACTTCATATATAACAGTGCAGACTTCATCCTTTTCTGTTTATTGTATTCTGACTATAAAGGGCTTCCTAAATTATGTGAATGACAATCCGTATGATATCAAATTTACTATGCAATGTCATGCTAATCAGATCGATTTCTTAGACTTGACTTTCTATGTAGAAAACAACACAATAATGTCTAAATTGTATAGAAAAAAGATAGCAGGAAATACCATTTTGAGAAAAGACTCCTATCATCCTTTGCATACAGTTAAATCTATTCCTTATGCTCAATTGATGAGAATTTATCGGAACTGCACGATGAGGGAGTCTTTGCTCAACAGGCTAAGGAAGAATGCAACAGGTTAAGAAGTAGGGGGTATAGTAAAAGAGACATATTAGAAGCAATGGAAAAACTAGAGAAATCGAAAACTATAAAAAAGACTAAGGGCAGTATGAAAATAACTAATAAGCAAGAAAAAGGAGTAAGATGCATTTTAGAGTATGGACTACAATATAAAGCGGTTAAAAAAAGTATAGTCAAAAATTGGAATATTTTGAATACTGATCCTACAATAAAAGCATTAAATTTAACCCCAATGGTAATTAGTAGGAAAGCTAAGTCCATAGCAAATCAAGTAGCTCCAAATCGTTTAAATAAAAAAGTAGAGAAGAAAACGTGGCTTGATTTGAAGGGTTTTTTTCCCTGTAAAAAATGTGTGGTTTGTAAAAACAATAAAAGCAAAAAAGTAATAGAATTCAGTGATAAAAGTAAAAGCCAGGAGATAAAAATAGGAAAAATGATTACTTGTGGTACAAGATATGTAGTATATGCAGTGCAGTGTGAATGTGGTGCTTTATACATTGGTCGTACAATTAGACAGCTACGGGTCAGATTGGGGGAACATCTAAGAGGTATTGACAATAAAGATGTTGATAATCCCATTCTGAAACACTTTACAATGGCCCATGATGGCATACCCCAGAAAATAAGGATGTTTGGTATAGATAAAATAAACGAAAATAGTGGGGGCAATTTAACTACTAAATTACTAAGATTAGAATCTAATTGGATTTTTAAGTTAGGGACAATTATACCTGAGGGAATGAATAGTCATTTTGAACTAAAGCCGTTTCTTACATCAGTATGGGATTAAAGTGAATGTTTTTAAAAAAAGTTTTATTGTAATTAATAAGTCATATGTATTTGACAACACATTGTTTTGTAAACACTTTATTAACTTATTATGAATTTATGCACAACTGCACTTTATTCACTTAGTTACTACAATCACATGGTCATGTCTCCTGTTTTAGTGAATTATTAGGTGATTTGGATGGAAACAAAGTTACAATGTGGATTGAAACGTAATATAATATAAGTAGAAAATGGGGGTTAATGGGTACATAGTGGAAGTAAGTGAATAGATCTTTTGATTTGTATGTAACACATAGGTAACCCTTGAACCTGCAGAAAACAATTCTGCAGGTAATTAATATACAAATGTGTAAGTATCTAACCCTTGAACCTGCATTAAGTAATCCTGCAGGTATTTAAGGGACATGACCAGCACCAGCCACACCTCCTCTGATGAAGCGCCCAATAGCGCGAAACGCGTCAGGAGGGTGTGGCTAACAACAGGTAGGCAGACTGGGGGGGAGACACTGCTTTGTGGTGTGTGTGAATTGTACATTGAAATGTTAGTTTTTGTGGTTAATATGCACCAATAAATGTTTTTAAGCGAGAAACTGTGCATGTCTCTGATATTTATTCTGACTATATATTCTGACTATATATGTTTTGCCGGTGAACTTTCGATGCAGTTTTGCAAATTTATATGTGCCGGCCAAACGTGGAAATTTGTAGCGAATTGGTACCTGGCAAATTTATTCACCCATGACTAGACATAAGGTACAGTATGAAGATCCAAATTACAGAAAGTTCCCTTATCTGGAAAACCTCAGTTCCCAAGCATTCTGGATAACAGGCTCCATACCTGTTTACATAGTTATATTGTCTTTCATAGCTGAGATAGCCAATCAAATCAGAATTCTGTATAAATGAAGAATTACAATGATAATATTGTATTTTTGAAAGTTGCAGTCCAGTAATTAGTTTAGAGCCCGTGTAAGAAGGATTAAAGTGGGACTGGGAATTTCCTTTCAGTGGAAGGTTCTGGTCGCATCATGTCAAAAGGGAGGGAAGGTTTCCATGGAAGTCCATAAAAGGGAGTGTGTGTGTACTAGACCAAGCCAATTTACAGGTTAATTAATAATTGTTTAATAATTAATAATAGGTGACAAGGGCCTCAGAAAAGTACCTAAATTGAGAGCCATATGAGCACTACCTAGGTAGGCTAGTTAGGGTAGGATATATTTAGTTAGTAGGAGGAAGATAGCCCAGTTAGCGGAGAAGCTGCGGTTCCACTGTAGAAGAAGTAAGGGCTAGAACTCAAGCATTACCTTGCCAGTCAGGGTCAAAATGATGTGGTCAGAAGTATATAGGTCCTTACAAACAACTCTCCTCAGGACCCCTTGTTTGTCCCTCATCCTAGAGTGGAAACCCTTTAGGCCAAGAGAGGCTCAGAGTAAAGCAAAGTTTCATGAAGGTGAACTATAGGGAAAACTGCTTAATGATAATATTAAAATTGTGTTAATATCTGAAGAACTGTGAGATCCTGTGAAAGTGAATGTGAAAGGCGTTCCAAGGTTCCCCTGGTGGGGACCAGCTACTGTACAACTAGCTGCAGCTGACTGCCATTATACATTATTCTGTTTATATGTGGGCTTTGCCAAATTGCTTCTTAGGGTGCAGGGTAGTGCATAAGGTTCTCCCTGACTGGGAGACCTGCCCCTCTTTCAGTCATGGTCTTTAAATATAATATCCCAAATACTGGTATAACTTGCTCTCATGCTACAGTTATTTTTGCAGTCATTGTAGTAAGAAAATAGGCCAAATATTTCTGCTTTCATTGCTTTTTCTTCTTGTCTTATTGTGGTCATGTTTATAACTTGTCTCGTCTTGCTGTAGGCAATTATTGGCTAGTTTATCTCTACTTCCCTTGATATGTCAAAGTAGTTATGCCTTTTTTGTGGATTTGTACACTAGAAAGTTACTCGCTGACCTTTTCCATATCCATTTTCTTTGTAAAGGGGAACATATTATTTCATGCCTTTACTTTCTTTCTCTGCAGGTGAAAATCTTGGAGGGGTTATCTTTATCCGCTTCCTATACAGGATATTGATATATGCTATATTTTCATGCATAGCAAAACTGCTGCTACATAATAGTGGCCCCATCTCTTTTTTAATGCAACTGCTCATAATGTACCATGAACAAATGGTCATTGTCTGCTCAGTGACAGGAGATAACTATTGACTTCTCTAATGTTTCATGCTTACATGAAAATAACATCACACTCTTTGAGGTTAGCACTGGAAAGCTGATCATGTTGGTATGTGTTGATGTGAATTATCATGGTTCTCTGCTCAGTTTATTGCCAACAGAATTTGATGTACTGTAGATAGGCAAATGAGCAATGCTTATCTTTAATTTTTATGCATCTCAGTTTGAAGCCAGCATGCCTATTGATACTAATGAAAATGGTTGATGTGATTTCTGACATTATTAATAAAACCAATTCATCCAGAAGTCCCTATCAGCAGGTCGTTCTGTTTCCTAGTAAGATGCACTAAACCAGCCGTTTTTCATAGTGCTTCCCTGCAGTGTCAAAATGAATACAGTTAATCAGATAGTAACCTCATTCTACAACCAGTGTAATTGTTCAAATGGTTCAGATTTGTTACTGATAAGATAAAATAGCCATTTAGGCTAGTTTTAAGATATCATTCTATAGAAAATTCAGCTGGGAACGACATGAATAATCACTGAAACAATCCAAAGTAGAGTTGTCATTCAGGACTTGATGTTTCAGTGTTTTTAAATGATGCCCTGGATACTGGTTAAATTATTTAGAGACTGAAATCTTTGGTCAATGATGCGCTAATGAGACAAATGTGAATGGACTACTAATAATCTCAAATATGAAGTGTTATCAAATATTGTCCTACATATAAAAACACAAATATTGCTAATGTAATGCAGATTAATCCAGCATTTATTCTTCAACATGGATATATTATTGCTTGCTTTAGTTTAATCCTATATGACCATAATTACAAGTCTACATATGTCAATTTTATCATATCTAGATGATTAAATCAATTCCAGGTTCTACTGAGCCAAATTAGGATTTTTTGTCTTAACTTCCAAGCAAGTTTACTAGCTTATGTTACTATTGTATGTTATTAATGTTAGAATATTATGCAACCATTACGTGTTTCTTAAAGGAGAACGCTATTCTAAAAACAAATAGGTAGAATTGATGTTATTTTATATACTGAACTTACTTCACCAGTCTTAGTTTCAGAATCTCTAGTACAGTAATGATCCAGTTCTTCAATTTGTGCACAGAGGATCACCATCTTGGATTTTGTTAGAAATATCAGTGACACTCATATGCTCAACTTTAGTTCTCCTTTTAACATTAGGTTCATATCTGCAGCTGGGACGCAATGGCTGTGTCCTCTAACATTTAATAATTAATTAAAACATACTAGACATTGTAGTCCAGAAAGGTTGGTCTAAGCTTTTTGAGCTCTACAAAAGTGCTCTTAAAATGCTTTTGTTTGTATTTTTTAATGTGATGTGATAGGGTTCCCAACATTCTACGAACTGGAGCTTTCAATTATTCCCAGTGTGGTAATTTTAAAATTATCTAGGGCCTTTACATCACCCATTGGTTGAGGATATTCCATCATCAAGGCAAAGCGAACATCTGATTTATATTCCCGATCACCTTGTCAATGACTTTTTATAATTACATAGTATATTCAGCCCAGCATTCAGGCACTTTCCATCTCCTGGAAGTTTTATTTTTAATGTATCTTCTGATTTGTATTTTTATTAAAGCCTGGTCAGAACTTAAAATAGCAATTGCACACCATCTGTATACAATTCATGTTTATACTGTGCTATGATACTGAGCTGTGTAAATCTGTCTGGGGTTTCAATTTTAATATAAATATGTCACAGTTGTAAATGAACCAAGAAAAGCTTAACATAAATCTAAAACATGCACACAATGTTAAACAAACCTAGATACATTATAAACTTAATTTTCCAACACAGCAATTATTTTTATGCTCACATCACACTTAGATTTTAATTTTCTCATAAGCAGTTTTATGAGTTTTCTTAAAAGTGATTGAAAATCAATAGTGATAAAAAAGAATTGAATGTATTAAACCTGGAGTGCAAAATACTTTATTCAATAACAGCTTATGTTATTGTTGTTAACTTAATAAAGAACAAACACTGATACAAAAACAAATTAATAATGGATTCTAGAGCATGATAATAACAAATCTGAAAAACAAAATTAACTTTACATTTTAAACTTTATGAAGACCATGGAAAAAAATGAAAAGCAGGTATAAGCTGTAATACTGAGGGAACAATTACAGAAATGCTATCTGACTAGGTAACACTAAAGGGCTTATTTGTGAAAAATCGAATATGAGAGGCCGTTAGAAATCATGGGGCCCAGTACAACCCCGGCCCACCAAGCCCTGTCCCAGATCCTGCCCACTCCACATCACAGTTAAAAGACGACACAGATATCAGCGCTAAAAAAGGTAACCTCCCCACACACACAAGTTATGAAAAGCTATTGAGGACCAGGGCCACCCTATAATTTTAAAAAATATATATTGGCACCAGGGCCCCCTTAAAAGTTAAAAAAAATTGGGGCCAAAGAATATTTTTTTAAAAAAACATTGGCACCAGTGTCCCCCTTACAAGTTAAAAAAAAATTGGGGCCACCAAAGAATATTTTTTTAAAAAACATTGGCGCCAGGGCCCCCTTACAAGTTAAAACAAGTTGGGGCCCCAAAGTATATTTTTTTTTAAAAAAAATTAAAAAACACACATTGGTGTTCAGAGGAATTGAATATGTGGCTCAGGACTTCAACTTCACCTTCTTTCGTGATTTTGGGTCTTTTTGCCTTAAATTTTAGCTGTTTTCGGGACTTCAGGCCTTTTCATTGCCTGTTGTTAGGTCTATTTAGTTAGTTCCTGGATGTGATTTTCTGCTTGCTTCTTCATGGTTATTGATCCATGTCTGTCTGACTTTGCTGAATTTTGCCTGTACCGACCTCAGCCCACCTGACTTTGCTTGAAATCTGCCTGTACCAACCCTGGCCTGTCTGACCCCGCTTGAACTCTGCCTGTACTAACCCTTGCTTGCCCGACCATGTTATATTGTCTGCTCCCTGTGAAATTGCTGTTGTCTTCCTTCCTAAACTTGATAACGAACATGCCCCTTTGCTTGTCCAGAACTCCTTGCTATGCTCCTCTAAAATTAAGACCAAGTGGCATCTGAGTAGCTGAAGGCTCCTGCCAAAGCCAAAGGCGGCTGCTACAGGCAAAGGAATGAGCCGAGACCAGGAGCTTAGTACTAGTTCTGGATTTTAGGAGCCACTCGTGATACTCTGCCATTGACTTCTACATGACTTAGACAGGTTTTAGCTGGAGCATTTTCAGATTCAAGCTACTTACAGCTTCATGGTATAATAAATCTCGATAAACTCAATTAAATTTGAGATTTTTTTACAAAAAAATTGAGGTTTTCTTTTAACCCTAAAAATGTGAGTTTTTTTTAACCCGAAAATTTGAGTTTTGACTGAAAAATACCCTCAAAAACTTGAATTTCTCAGGTTAAATACAACACAATTTTTAATAAATCTTCACCATAATACATTTTTTATGTCTAAAAATTTGAATAGTGGCAAAATTCTAATTTGAACCTTGATAAATCATTCACTTAATCTTTGCATCGGTATAGTTATAAGTAATAATTGTGTTGTTTGCCTCCTGTATGTACTATTAGGGGTCTATTTATTAAAGGTCAAGTGTTGTTTTCTCTAAAAATTGTTATTTTTTGAAAAGGATTTATTATGCCCTAAAACAGCAAAAAAAAAAAAAAAAAATCTGAATACGAAAATACTGTTGAATCCTAACATATCCATACTGTTTTCACCATTCTACATATAACAATTTTCTCACTTCATGGGTCTTATAAAAAAAAAACACTCTTGGAAGATTTCAAAAAGGCATAGAACATTCAACCATACCCCCTTATTAATAGATACTTCAAAAGACAACCCAACTGGTGGGAAGTGATCTTGAAGAACACATGCTGTGATCTGTGCAATGTATAGTTGTATTTAAGAACTATCATTATGTTAATAAGAGATACAATGAGCTGGTTATTCAGTATAAATGTTCATGATTTCCAACGTCCTTGCCTTTTCTTTGTATGCGTCCCTGTTTTTTGGTTGATGATTTATATTTATTATATGAATTGTTCACAAAAAAATAAAATATACTATGTTTCACTTTGGTATGGAAACATTTTTAAAATCACATATGATATGAACAGGTAAAGGAAAGATCGGAATAGGTAGCAACTGGATAATGCTAATTTGTCATTACTGGGAGCAATACTGAATGAAACATGAACAGCTTCTTAGGCACAGGGATTAATTAGCTTAAGGTCTGAGGGCAGGATACATTTGCAGAAACCATATTGAAGATATGAAAAGATAATTTTATATATATATATATATATATATATGTTATCTCATTTTCCACATTAACATTAATCAAGGTAATACACCTACATGCTGTCACAGATAATGAGTTCTTAATCACTGATACGTTAATATTTTCTTTAATGGGTGTTAGCAAAGAGTTTAAGCTGTCTAACACACTGGCTTATGTAAGTAAATCAGATCCAATTTGCTGGCTGTTATCAAATTAATCATATGGCTCATTCAAAGTGACTTCAGCATTTAAATCAATGTGAAATAATATGTCAGTGACCGTGCATATAGAGCATTATATAAAGACATGAAATGGTGGATGCTTAAAATGTTCTGATTAATCATAAATAAATGCAAATTGCTTTACTCAAGAGACATTCTGAATGCTGGGTCATTGACAAGTTATGCATTTATGTCTATTTCCTTCATTCATTAATGAAAAACACTGATTACTTTGAGCAAGATGTCAAGAGCTCTCAAAACATTATAAAAATTAAATGTTGGAGAATCAAGACATTTGAATAATTTGATACTTAACGAGGAAAGGAAAGTGTCCCTCTAATAGTAACCATTTGATAGAAACAACTATTTGAAAAGTAAAGAGTAAAGAAAGGGACTGGTTTAAAAGGTATCATTAGACAGCATATTAAATTAGCTTTCCTCTAGTGTAATTTTAATATTGTATTGTCTTTAAGAATGATTAAAATGTGAATACATATATCATACAAATATATATTCAAGTATAGGGGTGTTCAGCAGAATGGGATACATTTCATATTTATTGTCTTGCAGGGCTGAATTTAATTACAACTGAAAGTGTCTCCTTATGAAACTAACCCAAAAAATTTGCAAAACTGCAGATAAATTTGCTAAATATGAAAACATTTGCAAAACGTTTTTGTCGCAAATATTTTGTTGCATAACAATTTTTTTGTTGTGCATCATTTTTGTAGCTAACTTCATTTTTTTCTTGTCACCTTGTTTCTGCTTTGGGGCTACCAATAAAAACTGAGAGGAAAAAATCACATGCATTTTATTGCTTATTATACTGCTACACACATAGTTACATTGTTACATAGTTAAATTGGGTTGAAAAAAAAAAAACAAAATCCATCAAGTTCAACCCCTCCAAATGAAAACCCAGCATCCATACACACACCTTTTAATTAAATTCTATATACCCATACCTACCATATATACTCGAGTATAAGCCGAGTTTTTCAGCATCCAAAATGTGCTAAAAAAGTCTGCCTCGGCTTATACTCGAGTCAGTGGGCAGTACAGATGCAGCCACTTTGGTTTGTCTGTTTGACACAGAATAACTAAACACAGATATCCCATTTATCTCATTTAACACAGAAAACTGTGTCACAACATCCCATCTAATTAAAGCATTCACCATTGTGAACAATGGAGCTTTGGTATGCTAATGAAAAGGTTAAATGCATTAAATGAGTTAAGATGACTTAAGATAACACAGTTTCTTCAATTACCCCTGAGTCATGACGCATTTAACTCACAAATCCAAGTGGCTTCATCTGTAGCTGAGATTGCCGTCACTTTTAATCATTCCTATACCAACAGTTCGCTTGGGGAGAGACTGCAATATCACACAGCGCCCTTTGTTGGTTATATGAAAGAATAATAGTGCGCCCTCTGTTGGTTATATGAAAGAATAATAAGACTGCAATATCACAAAGCGCCATCTGTTGTTTATATGAAAGAATAACAGTGACAACAATATCACACAGCACCCTCTGTTGGTTATATGAAAGAATAACAGTGTGCCCTCTGTTGGTTATATGAAAGAATAACAGTGACTGCAATATCACAAAGTGCCATCTGTTGGTTATATGAAAGAATAACAGTGACTGCAATATCACACAGCCCCCTCTGTTGGTTATATGAAAGAATAACAGTGCGCCCTCTGTTGGATATATGAAAGAATAATAGTGACTGCAATATCACACAGCGCCATCTGTTGGTTATATGAAAGAATAACAGTGCGCCCTCTGTTGGTTATATGAAAGAATAACAGTGACTGCAATATCACACAGCGCCCTATGTTGGTTATACGAAAGATTAACAGTGATGGCAATATCACACAGCACCCTCTGCACATGGTAGTGGGACAGTGGGACAATGCACACAGTAATCCTGTGGCAATTCTCTGTCACCATCAACTTTGCAAAGAAGTCCGGTTGATTGCTGGGGGATCGCTTTGGCGGAATGTGCGCTGCTGGGAGACAGGGCTGTAGTTGTGTCTAGGCTTATACTCGAGTCTATAAGTTTTCCCAGTTTTCGTAGGTAAAATTAGGTACCTCGGCTTATACTCGGGTCAGCTTATTCTCGAGTATATACGGTGTACTAACTATAGAGTTTAGTATCACAATAGCCTTTGATATTATATCTGTCCAAGAAATCATCCAAGCCATTCTTAAAGGCATTAACTGAATCAGCCATCACAACATCACCCGGCAGTGCATTCCACAACCTTACTGTCCTGACTGGGAATAACCACCTACATTGCTTCAAATGAAAGTTCTTTTCTTCTAGTCTAAAGGGGTGGCCTCTGGTACGGTGATCCACTTTATGGGTAAAAAGGTCCCCTGCCATTTGTCTATAATGTCCTCTAATGTACTTGTAAAGTGTAATCATGTCCCCTCGCAAGCGCCTTTTTTCAAGAGAAAACAACCCCAACCTTGACAGTCTACCCTCATAATTTAAGTCTTCCGTCCCTCTAACCAATTTAGTTGCACGTCTCTGCACTCTCTCCAGCTCATTTATATCCCTCTTAAGGACTGGAGTCCAAAACTGCACTGCACACTCCAGATGAGGCCTTACCAGGGACCTATAAAGAGGCATAATTATGTTTTCATCCCTTGAGTTAATGCCCTTTTTTATGCAAGACAGAACTTTATTTGCTTTAGTAGCCACAGAATGACACTGCCCAGAATTATCTACAAAGACCCCTAGATCCTTCTCATTTAAGGAAACTCCCAACACACTGCCATTTAGTGTATAACTTGCATTTATATTATTTTTGCCAAAGTGCATAACCTTGCATTTATCAACATTGAACCTCATTTTCCAGTTTGCTGCCCAGTTTTCCAATTTAGACAAATCACTCTGCAAAGTGGCAGCATCCTGCATGGAACCTATAGTTCTGCACAATTTAGTATCATCTGCAAAAATAGAAACAGTACTTTCAATGGCCACCTCCAGGTCATTAATAAACAAGTTGAAAAGCAAGGGACCTAGTACAGAGCCCTGCGGTACTCCACTAACAATACTGGTCCAATTAGAAAATGTTCCATTTACCACCACTCTTTGTAGTCTATATTTTAGCCAGTTCTCTATCCAGGTACAAATACTATGTTCCAGACCAACATTCCTTAATTTAACCAGTAACCTTTTGTGTGGCACTGTATCAAATGCTTTAGCAAAGTCTAAGTAAATCACATCCACTGCCATCCCAGAATCGAGGTCTCTACTTACCTTCTCATAAAAAGAAATTAAGTTAGTCTGGCAAGATCTATAACGTATAAAACCATGCTGGCAAAAACTCATAGTATTATGATTTGCTATGAAGTCCAGTATCTTATCCTTTATTAACCCTTCGAAAAGCTTTCCTACCACTGACGTCAGACTAACTGGCCTATAGTTTTGAGGCTGGGAACGGGATCCTTTTTTGAATAGAGGCATCACATTAGCAATTCGCCAGTCTCTCGGCACAGATCTCAATGAATATCCTTAAAAATTAAGTAAAGAAGTTTGGCAATCACAGAGCTAAACTCGCTAATTACCCTGGGATGAACACCATCTGGCCCCGGACCTTTGTTAATCTTAATATGTTCTAGTCTCTTTTGAATTTCTTCATGTGTGAACCATGCATCATTAGTTGTATTACTAGAATTGGTACTATTAAGGAACTATTACTGGTTCCTCATTTGTGTAGACAGATGAAAAATATCTGCGCTTTTATTTTGTTTTCATCAACCAGCTGACCCCCTTCTGATAGTAAGGGTCCCACCCTTTCCTGCTTCATTTTTTTACTATTAACATATTTAAAAAAATATTTTGGATTTTTTTTACTGCTTGCTGCAATATCTATTTCTATATCAATTTTAGCTTGCCTTATAGCTTCTTTGCATGGTTTATTGGCCTCCTTGTTAGTGATGGGCGAATTTGCGCCGTTTCGATTTGCCGAAAAATTCGCGAATTTCGCCCGAAATGGCGAAAAATTCACGAAATGGCGCCGGCGGCTCATTTTTGACGCCGGTGCCCGTTTTTTCGACGCCGGCGCCCGTTTTTGACGCCGGCGTCCGTTTTTTTGAAAAAAAATTTTGACACCGGCGATTTTTTTTCGCGGGCGTTTCGCAAATTTATTCGCTGGCAGCGAATCGCGCAAATTTGCCGCGAATTCGCGCCTGGCGAATAAATTCGCCCATCACTACTCCTTGTACCTTATAAATGATTTGGCTGTCCCAGCTAACTTGAAAGCCTTAAAAGCACGTCTTTTCTTACCCACCTCAACATCAACGCTTCTATTGAACCAAAAAGGTTTTGCTTTGCAACGACGTTCCTTGATTACAAGTGGAATATACTGACAAGTATATTTATTAAGCAGCATTTTAAAGACTTCCCATTTTTGTTCTGTGTTTAACCCTGTGAAAAGCATTTCCCACTTAATATGTTGCAGAGATGCCCTTATACTGTTAAAGTTTGCACGTCTGAAATTTAGTGTTTTAGTTACTCCCTTATAGAATTGCTTCTGCAACAGAATCTCAAAGGGGACCATGTTATGATCACTATTCCCTAAATGCTCACCCACACAAATGTTAGAGATGAGTTCAGTATTGTTAGTTATTACAAGGTCCAAAAGAGAGTTATTCCTAGTAGGTTCTTGAACGAGCTGGAATAAAAAGTTGTCATTCAGCATATTTACAAACCTACTAGCTTTTTCTGTCTTAGCAACCCCATTACCCCAGTCAATGTCTGGATAATTGAAGTCACCCATAGCAACAACTTGACCCAGCTGTGAAGCCGCTTGTATCTGCAAGAGTAGCTGGGCTTCATACTCGACACTTATACGAGGTGGTTTATAGCATACACCAAATATAATCTTTTTGTTACCTTTTGCCCACTCAAAATCTCTACCCAGAGTGATTCTACACCCTCACCAGTGCCAGCTATTTGAGTTTCTTTAACGCATGGCTTTAATTCAGGCTTTACATACAAACACACTCCTCCACCATTTTTTAATCCCTCTGTCCCTCCTAAAAAGGGTGTACCCATTTAAATTCACAATCCAGTCACATGTTTCATCCCACCAGGTCTCAGTGATACCAATTATATCATAATTTTTAGAGCATGCAATTAATTCTAGGTCTCCCATTTTACCTGACAAACTCTGTGCATTTGCCAGCATACATCGGAGGTTACTACTTAAGGTTACGTCTTAATGGTTAGTGAACCTCTTAATAACTAGGCTACAACTGAGTTTTCAATAGAAAAAAAGGTTCCCATGTTGCCAAGGTGAGAATGTTATGCATCCATTGAAAGGTATCTCACATAGCACTAAAGGTTTTCATACATGTAACTCAAAAAGGGTCATTTATTGTATTAAATGCCCATGCAGCATGGCGTACGTAGGTCAAACGCAAAGACCTATAAAAGTTTGCCTTAATGAGCATAAATCGATAGTTCGTAATTACCAACCAGAATGTGATGATACACAAAACAAGAAAACACAAGAAACAACCTTAGCCAAACATTTTTTTGAGAACAAACATGGGATTTCACTGGCAAATCCTTGACAGTAAACATGGACAGGACTTTAAACAAAAATTATTGCAGTGGGAGAGATACTGTATATGGACCTTGCAAGCACAGAACCCAAGAGGGCTTAATCAAGAATTTAGCCTAACTTGTTTCTTATAACATATGTACTTTTTTTCTGAATTTTTCTGTATTAATTCATTCTTTTTTATTTTTCAGATATTAATATGAAAAAAGAGAATTTGCATCCAGGGTGAGGTAAAATACCCTTCTTTTTCTCAATTGTTAGGGAAAGATGTTCCCATGATTTGTTAGATAATATTCTATATAATGTTTTACTGTTGTACTTTTCACCGGCAGCGAACCCCAGAATTTTGCGGCAAATCTGTACAAGATGACATTTTTTACTCATCACTACCCTTCAGTAGCCATATTCTTAAAGGTCATTACAATCAAAACAGATACAGTAGTTATGTACTGCATCCCCTTTGTCCTATTATTGTATGTATTAGAACACTCATTGATGTAAGTGGATTATAATAATCTTGAAAGTTTGTAAGAGTATTTGTTCATTATGTGTAGTGTTATATATGTTCCAGTCACTAGATGGCACTAATGGGTAGTGGGTCAACCTTAAAGAGCTTCTAGAGCAGGTTCTTCTGTGAGCGGAGAGCAGTATGTAACATCCTCTTTGGGTGATGTGAGAAGACAAGAGTGAATGATGCTAGGGAAATTGAGGTAAGCTAGTGATAGATCAGATCTGTAGAAAACCGTAGGCAGTGAAAGACAATTATAGGCCAGTTAGATTAGTAGCTGAGGCTCCAATATAGCGTAAGGAAGGGGCCAGTGGCCCGGTGGTCCAGTTAATGAGGACTAGATAGGCCATAGTACCTTTCACACAGACCCCTTGGCCTCTTTGTGGTCTGCAAAGTGCAGAGCCCATGACCTGAAGAGAAGAGGCAGGAAAGTATGCAACATGCAGGTCCAGTGGCCTCGGAATCCATGTTCTATTTATTTATAATAACTCTGGAATTTGTGTTACAGCCATCATTGGAGAAGCTGTACTGGTTACTACAAATAAAGCTGCTCCTGTGTTCATCTGTAAGACTATGTGGACCTTGATTTTTAAGTGTGTAACTACAAGTCCCCTGTGCTCTGTGACAGTTGTGTGTAGCATGAAGGGTTATTTTGACCAATTACTGCAAAAGTTATTCTGCACCATATTACAAGTGGAAAGTCCACAACATGATTTTACTTCTCAAGGGTTGTTGTTCACAATAGTAAATGGGGCAGATTGGGGAGAGAGAGAGACTGGGATAAAAGACATGATTAAATTCAAGTACAGAAAACATGAAAACATGAATTTTTCCTCAAATCTATAACAGATTCAATTTTGTAATAAAAGTAAAGCACATTTTTAGTAATATAAAGCCAGGTATTTAACTGAGTGGTCTTAATATGCTACTCAAGCATTTGGCAATAAACACCTAAATTGGACACCTAGTATGCTGAAAGTGTGTAATTAGCAGCTGTTATTCTAGTATTTGCTGAAATAAAACTTCCAAAGAAGATAAATTGGACTTTAATCTACATTTGTCATTTATGCATGTAAAGATACTTTTCATGGTATTATGGATAATATTCAATTTCTAAGAAGCCATTTCTAAGAAGAGTGCATACTGCGAGTTGTGATAAATACCATCTAGTAATAGAATGCTAATTTACAATGGTGCCCGCATAAACTATTAATGATAAAATGAAAGAACCATAGTTTCTCATTATTCTACAAAGAGCCAAAACTCATTTCCATATTTAACCTGAATTCTCTCAGGTCTTTGGAGAACTTTTACATGGACATAAATAAATGCATTAAAATACGGATAAAGGCTCTCAAAAGTAATTGACCTGAAGTAATTAAAAGGGTAATGATTTTGATTGGCTGAAATCGTGTTACAGTGGCTTAAAGCCCTTGAGAAATGCCATTTTGCTGATTTAAAATTAGTTATTTTTTTTCTCAAAAAACAAATCAGGCAGAAAATATAACATTTGTAAAATGGCATTGTTGTGATTCGGAATAATAGAAATCAATAGATACATGTGCATTTAAATGTGCAAACACAACATATCCAGAAAAGTACAATTACTGTGAGAGAATCCAAATAGTCAGGATTAAACCAAGCTTTTTCCCTATGGACTCATACATGTGATGTGCGCCCACTATTCTGCATGTCCATTGATCACATTGCCTGCTTTTTGGTCATTCAATAGTATGGTCAAATTTCATTGGTCATTTGTTCCAGCTCTGCAGGAGGAATTCCACAAACTGGCAGTTGTTTGGCTGTTGTGAAGGGGTTTCTCTTCACCATGGAAATTATTCTGCGATCACCCATCAATGTTGTCTTCAGTGGATGTCCAGATCTTTTTGCGTTGCTTTCTTTCTTTCTCAGGATGTACCAAACTGTAGAATTTGCCACATATTGTAGCAGTTTCTCTGATGTTTTTTTCTGTTTTTGCAGCTTAAGGATGGCTTGTTTCACCTGCATGGAGAGCTCCTTTGACAGCATGTTGTCATGAACGGCACCCTAAATCCAGAACCAGTGCTGAGCTCCCTGGTCTCGGCTCTTGCTTCTACCTTTAACAGCCGCCTTTCACCTCGGGAGGAGCCCTCGTCTAATTGGATGCTGCCAGGTCTTACTAAGAGAGGAGCAAAGCTACAGGTTCTGGATGAGCAAAGGGGCATGATCGTCTCACCAAGGATAGTGGATGGAAGAACACAACAGGGAAGGCAGAACAGACAACTCAGCGTGGGAGAGGCAGACTGGGCCAGCACAAGCAGTGTTAGAATAGTCAGACAGGCCGGAATCAGGATTGGAGAGCTTAGAATAGTCAGACAAGCCGGAATCAGGATTGGAGAGCATAGAATAGTCAGACAGGCAAAGGTCAGCTAGGAGAGTTCAGGCAATGGTCAGAATATAGAGTTCAGAATAGTCAGGCTAAGCAAGGGTCAATAGCCAGGAAATCAATAGAGTACAAGTAGCAAAAGCACCAGGAATAATTGAACCTAACAACAGGCAATGAGCTAAACTACAAGGCCCCTTTAAATAGTTTGAATTTCACTCCATTGCGCGATGACGTCATCACGCCGGCGCATAAACCCAGAAGCGTGCAGCCGCACGCGCCATAGGAACACCGGTGCTAAAGGGAAAGGCTGCATGTGGCGGGTGTCCCCGCCGCCCACTACACCACCAGAGTGAGTCCTTACACATATTGTCTGTTTACAGCAAAATCTTCTACATACACCCCCCACCCTCAAATCAATCCAGGGCTTTTATCTGTTCATTGATAATAACATAACAAAGGAATTGCCCACACCTGCCCATGAAATAGCCTTTGAGTCAAATGTCCAATTGCGTATGAGCCCCTGAAATAACATGATTGTGTTAAAAAAGGCTTTAGTTCCTCACATTTTTATGCAATCTTTTTGTTCAACCCACTGAATTAAAGCTGAAAGTCTGCAGTTCAACTGCATCTGAGCTGTTTTATTTAAAATTCATTGTAGTAATGTACAGAACCAAATATTTCTGGACCTAATTGTATATGAGAATAGAATTGATATATTATATGAAAAGTAACCAAAAATAAAATCCTACATGGATTGGAAATGTTTTGTGACAGGATGGGGTTTTGAATTTTCAGTAACATCAATATGAATGTGCTTGCTGTTCAGGATTTACAAGCTCAGAACAAGCACACTGAGAGCAGGTGAAATATTGATATGAAAACAGACATCATTAAAATAACATTCCATACTGAGATAACAGCTGACAAATCAGGTGCGAGCTGCTATGATTTGCTTAAATTCTGACTCAGCTGAAGCTGCTTTAATAGAAAATTGGAAAATTTGGCAGTAAGAAAGTACCAGTCTTATGATCCATGTTTTCTTTTTTAAAAGTATTTCTTCATTAGATATGGATCAACACTTAGATATCTGAATGACTAAGGGGCTATAGTTTGAACATAAAAAGTAGGAAGGAAAAGGAGCCTTTTTCAAAGGTGTCCTCCTTAACCCTTAGTAGCAATCTACAGTATACAAGAGCTTCTACATAGTCACAATATGGGCTGCATCAATTGCATTAATAAGGCAGGAATATTGATCCACACATTTTGACTGGGCATAAGGAAATCTGGATTTAGGGAAGACTACTGAGTCTTCATCATAGAAAAAATATGACATTCTTTTTATTCTTTCGGTTTTTGTTTGTTCTGTTTGCTGACAATATTCTGTATTTTACTGTCCTTTTAAGTTTTAACTAATTCAGTTTATTGTTCTGGTATGTTTTTGTACAATTTGTTGTTTACCTCAAGCAGTCACCACTGACAAATTTTTAGAGTGGTGTCTCACCTTATACAACAGAGGCACCTGGCGTGTTTATACAAAGACACTGTTGTTTTTGCTCCCGTTCCACATTGCCTGATGAAGCAGGAAATGCCTGCGAAACGCGTTGCAATACTGTTTTGTGAATAAACTATTACTGAAAATTACCACTTTCGTTGGTGTCTGCTTGGAGGAGGTAAGTCCACTACTACCTCCTCTGAATTACCCATTGGGTTTTTAAGTGTTTTTAGCTAATTTTATCCTTTTGTCTTACTACTATATCGAGTCCACCCCGAGTGGAGGGGTATCATCCCCTTTTTCTCCTTCTACAGAGAGCGACGTCTTATTTCTGAGTGGGGTCAGGATAATCTCCCCACCTGCCTATACAGTGGTTGCCTATCGGTAACCCTGGTTTGTGAGTATTAACTTGTTTACTCTACCATTACTCCTTGTAAAAACATATTACACTATTGGGGCTCTTGGTGTTCCTTTTTGTCTTAATTTTATACAAAAATGTTCACAAAACAATTACTGAAAATTTTAAATTGACTTCTACATGAACTTAGTAATATTCTAATTTCCCTATTTCGCTATTACATTTTCTGTACCCAGACCAACTAACTTTAGAGTGTGTCATGTGTAGTTCCAGTAAGCAGTAAGTCAGTATATAATCTTTCTTCCATTTCCTTAGCTAAGATGGTCTTTGGGGTACAGCATTTTTTAATGTATATATTTATGTAAATATACAAGGAGGTTGTACAATAACCTTTTTAATGCTTTATTTACCAGTAGGTCCTTCTAGCAGGCGAGGGCATCCATTCTGATTAGAAGAAAGGAGGTTCCATGTAAATATTCAGAAGGGGTTTTTTTTACAGTGAGAGCTGTGAAGATATGGAATTCTCTCCCTGAATCAGTGGTACAGGTTAATACATTAGATACATTACACTAGCTTTAAAAAGGGGTTGGATGGCTTTTTAGCAAGTGAGGGAATATACAGGGTTATGGAAGATAGCTCATAGTACAAGTTTGCCACATTGGAGTCGAAAATTGAGACAAAGAAGAGGCTTCAAACTGTTTTTTTGCCTTCCTCAGGATATCAGTTAGGCAGGTTAAATACAAACCTAAGGTTGAACTTGATGGACGTGTGTCTTTTTTCAACCAAACTTGCTATGATCTACATTGAATCTGCAGGTAGAACAGGTTTTAAAAATCATTACAGTTCCTTTTCTAAGTTTTCCTTTCTTCTCTGTGCACTCCTCCTGCACCAGGTCTTTATCTCTTTCAGAGTGAAGATATATACACAATGTGAGGTAAATCGAAGTCCTTACAATATTCCACAGGTGCTCCGTCTTAGCACCGCAAACAACGATATAGTTTATCCAGAGGTGTGGAAAGAAGGACGCAAATGCAGGATTCCTGCTAATGTGCTATTTATTAGCCACACCACATGTTTCGGACAGCATGTGTCCTTTCTCAAGTGTGAACACAAGTGAAAACATAAAGCATATAAAATCACACAGTGGAGTAAAACCACACCCACTTCCACCTGGCACCTAACTAAGTATCAATTAGGCACAGAAATAAGATACACTGTGATAGTGTCAGTATAAATCTATAAAGTTGCAAAATGTCATAAAAATGCCGGTTGACTCTGAAAAAGATCCTGAAAGTTAAAAAACATAACATTTAGGCTGTGATTAAAATATATAAAGTGCATATCCATATATAAACATAAAAAACAGTAAAAACCGTTTTGAAAACATTAAAACCAATAGAAACTTGATATAAGGAGTAAGAACTGCCCACATAGGGCCTACTTACCCTCAGACGCATGTAGCCTTACATAATAACAATATATATGCTGTCCCTGCCCAACTTTAAATACAAGGCAATAGCTCTTACCCTTGTGTGGAAAACGTAAGTTTTCAAAATCTGAAAAGAGAAAATTGTATTAAAATGGATTATAGGAACGGTGTTAAGCTCCAATGGTCATTTAGACCCATAGGTAGCAAAGTATTCATTTTTTTAATCCATTTAGCCTCTTGTTGAAGCAATCATTTCTGTAAGTTGCCCCCTCTTTTTGGCAATGTAATATTTTCCAAAACTAGCCATTTTAATTGCATATGGTTATGTCCCAACGAGGCAAAATGCCTTGATACAGGTGTATCGGATTGAGTACCTGCTTTAAAATTTCTAATATTGCCCCTGTGTTCCTTAATGCGTTCTTTAACCGCTCGGCAAGTTTGTCCAATATATGCCATTCCACAGGGGCATTTCAGCATATAAACTACATTTTTTGTTTCACAAGTGGAGAAATTATGAAGACGAATAGTCGTCCCTTTAGTAGGGTGATTGACTGTATCCCCTCTAATAATAGAGGAGCAACAAATGCAATTCAAGCAAGCATATGTACCTCTTTTCGGAGGACCCCAAAATAATTTGTCCTTTTTTTGTGGGGCAATATCAGAGGGACAGAGAATACTGTATCTCTGAAGTTACGACCTCTTGTATAGCTAAATATGGGACTGGACTTAAAAAGGGCACCGTACTTAGGGTCCTGTTGTAGAATGGGCCAATATTTTTTGACAAGATTTTCAATTTGTTTACTCTGTCTGCCATATTTGGACACAAAAGGGATTCGATCAGACTTTTGTCGTTTATTATTAGACTCTTTCAACAGTGCCTGTCGATCCATTTTGTCAATGTCATTCTGTATTGAACGCAATTTAGAAACCTGATAACCACGTTTAGCAAGTTTATGTGTAAGAGTATCAGCCGCCTTCTTATACTCAGTGTTAGTGGTTGCTATGCGGCGTGCACGTAGATATTGACTCTTCGGTATAGCATTCAATATACGTGGGTTATGGTAGCTCGTGTGGAGCAAAAGGGTATTGCGATCTGTAGGTTTCGAATACATCTCAGAGGTAATGACATTGTCACTAATCCTAAGTTTAACATCCAAGAAATTTAATGAAGTGCTGGACCATTCTCCCGTAAACTTTATGGTAGGGTGGCATAGGTTAACTGAAGTTAGCATATTATTAAAATCCTCTTCAGAACCCTGCCATAAAATAAGAATGTCATCCACATAACGCCAATACTTAAAAATGTATTTATTGTAGGGGCCCTTTAAAAAAATTTTTTGTTCCAAATGGTGTACAAAAATATTGGCAAGGGAAGGAGCTATGGACGCACCCATAGACGTGCCTTGGCGTTGCCAATAATATTTGTCCTCAAATCTAAAATAGTTTTTTTGTAACACCAATGCAAGGCAGTCCAACAGAAAATACATTAAATGATGTTCTATGTTAGTTTCTAACAAGGAAACCTCTACACACTGTAATCCTTCATTCTGGGGAATAGAGGTGTATAGGCTCTGTATGTCTATGCTACAGAGGTGTAAATCTTGATTGGGCAGAATTAAATTATTCAATTGTCTAAGTAGGTCAGTGGTATCAAGTAAACAAGTTGGTATACAACATACTATGGGTTGCAAATATTCATCAACCAACTTTGATAGCGGTTCTAATACAGAACCAATCCCAGAAATAATCGGGCGCCCTGGTGGGTCTACTAGGGATTTGTGAATCTTGGGAAGTAGATGTAGAATTGGTGTACGTGGATGGTCAGTAATAAGAAAATCTTTAGTGGATTTATTAATTACACCCTGTTCCCATGCTTCAGTAACCAAATCATCTACCTCATGTTTAATGGACAAAACAGGGTCTATAGAAATTGCTTCATAATGTTCTAATACAGATAGTTGTTTATACGCTTCCTCCAAATATTGAATTTTATTCATTACCACGATTGCTCCCCCTTTATCGGCTGGTCTAATTATAATTGAGGGATTATTAGTAAGGGAATGTAGTGCCTCTTTTTCCTTTCTGGTAAGGTTAGGCTCATAAGAGCGGGCACCCCTTATATCCCATATTTTTTGGACCTCTTTCCGAATCACGTTTTCAAAGGTTACAATAGCAGGATTATCAATTGTGGGGTTAAAAGTACTAGGTTTTTTAAGTGATGGTGGATTAGAAGCGTTATTACAATCTGTAATAGGATAGTCTGCAAAATACATTTTAAGCTTAAGTCTTCTAGTAAATTTTAGAAAGTCAATCTCCCAGTCATACACATTGTTCTCATAATATGGAACATAGCCAAGACCTTTGTTCAATAGTGCAATTTCAATAGGAGATAAAGAATAGGAGGATATGTTTATGCACAAGTCCAATACCTCGCTTTGGGTTGAGTTCGTTGTGGATAGCGTTCCCTTGGTATCGGTGCACGTGGATTCTTGTATTGCCGCTTGGGAGGATAGTGCTGCTCCCTTGTATCCACCTCTAAAAAAGGCTGGCTACTTGGAGGAGAGTTATAGTCATCGCTGCTGCTAGAGGCCTGTGTATCGGCGTAAGAGGTGTCCTGAAACTGGCGGTGATTCTGCCGGCGATATTGCTGAGGTGCATACGATCCGGTCCGGAAGTTCCCCCTGGACCGCCACGAATATCCTCCCCCCGGCGCCTGGTAACCCATACGATCTCGTTCCCTCCTGGACTGCATCTGGTCTACCCTCTGTTGTGCGCGATCCTCGCGCCACGTATATACGCGATTCTGCAGATAATCGTTAGCGTCTCTGTCAAATTTATATGCTTTTTTGGATGCAATGTTATTCCTCAATCTGTTAAGTGGTTCAGAGTGGAGTGAGAAGATTTTTGCAGCTTCTTGCTCGCCTTTATCTGCAATGATTTTAGATCGGAGTGACTGAACATCAGTTCTGACAGTTTCCACTTGTGTGGATAAGCGATCAACAGATAATAACATCAAATCATGGCTGCATTTGTTACAAATAGCGTACCACTGTTGGACAAAAGTGGCGTCCTCTACTCCTAGATTTGGCTTAATATCCAATCTTAGGCCTCTGGGAATGCGTTTGCGTGTAATAAATAGCACATTAGCAGGAATCCTGCATTTGCGTCCTTCTTTCCACACCTCTGGATAAACTATATCGTTGTTTGCGGTGCTAAGACGGAGCACCTGTGGAATATTGTAAGGACTTCGATTTACCTCACATTGTGTATATATCTTCACTCTGTTATATTGCGGTCCGTCTTATATACACTAGTGAATAAGTTACCTGAGAATGTCGGTGGAACCCACCCCAAGCATGAGTGACCACACATCCACCTTCGCGTATGAAGACTCTGATGTGGAACGCATCTTGAAACGAGTAGAAGCTTTCCAATGTGATGTGATTAATTCACCTCCGGGAGATGACACCGCTAAACAGCTGTTGAACCTGCAAAAGAAAGAAATCAGCTTGACCATGCATGTGAGTACACTTGCTCAGTATATTAAACATAAACGCATTCCCAGAGGCCTAAGATTGGATATTAAGCCAAATCTAGGAGTAGAGGACGCCACTTTTGTCCAACAGTGGTACGCTATTTGTAACAAATGCAGCCATGATTTGATGTTATTATCTGTTGATCGCTTATCCACACAAGTGGAAACTGTCAGAACTGATGTTCAGTCACTCCGATCTAAAATCATTGCAGATAAAGGCGAGCACGAAGCTGCAAAAATCTTCTCACTCCACTCTGAACCACTTAACAGATTGAGGAATAACATTGCATCCAAAAAAGCATATAAATTTGACAGAGACGCTAACGATTATCTGCAGAATCGCGTATATACGTGGCGCGAGGATCGCGCACAACAGAGGGTAGACCAGATGCAGCCCAGGAGGGAACGAGATCGTATGGGTTACCAGGCGCCGGGGGGAGGATATTCGTGGCGGTCCAGGGGGAACTTCCGGACCGGATCGTATGCACCTCAGCAATATCGCCGGCAGAATCACCGCCAGTTTCAGGACACCTCATACGCCGATACACAGGCCTCTAGCAGCAGCGATGACTATAACTCTCCTCCAAGTAGCCAGCCTTTTTTAGAGGTGGATACAAGGGAGCAGCACTATCCTCCCAAGCGGCAATACAAGAATCCACGTGCACCGATACCAAGGGAACGCTATCCACAACGAACTCAACCCAAAGCGAGGTATTGGACTTGTGCATAAACATATCCTCCTATTCTTTATCTCCTATTGAAATTGCACTATTGAACAAAGGTCTTGGCTATGTTCCATATTATGAGAACAATGTGTATGACTGGGAGATTGACTTTCTAAAATTTACTAGAAGACTTAATCTTAAAATGTATTTTGCAGACTATCCTATTACAGATTGTAATAACGCTTCTAATCCACCATCACTTAAAAAACCTAGTACTTTTAACCCCACAATTGATAATCCTGCTATTGTAACCTTTGAAAACGTGATTTGGAAAGAGGTCCAAAAAATATGGGATATAAGGGGTGCCCGCTCTTATGAGCCTAACCTTACCAGAAAGGAAAAAGAGGCACTACATTCCCTTACTAATAATCCCTCATTATAATTAGACCAGCCGATAAAGGGGGAGCAATCGTGGTAATGAATAAAATTCAATATTTGGAGGAAGCGTATAAACAACTATCTGTATTAGAACATTATGAAGCAATTTCTATAGACCCTGTTTTGTCCATTAAACATGAGGTAGATGATTTGGTTACTGAAGCATGGGAACAGGGTGTAATTAATAAATCCACTAAAGATTTTCTTATTACTGACCATCCACGTACACCAATTCTACATCTACTTCCCAAGATTCACAAATCCCTAGTAGACCCACCAGGGCGCCCGATTATTTCTGGGATTGGTTCTGTATTAGAACCGCTATCAAAGTTGGTTGATGAATATTTGCAACCCATAGTATGTTGTATACCAACTTGTTTACTTGATACCACTGACCTACTTAGACAATTGAATAATTTAATTCTGCCCAATCAAGATTTACACCTCTGTAGCATAGACATACAGAGCCTATACACCTCTATTCCCCAGAATGAAGGATTACAGTGTGTAGAGGTTTCCTTGTTAGAAACTAACATAGAACATCATTTAATGTAATTTCTGTTGGACTGCCTTGCATTGGTGTTACAAAAAAACTATTTTAGATTTGAGGACAAATATTATTGGCAACGCCAAGGCACGTCTATGGGTGCGTCCGTAGCTCCTTCCCTTGCCAATATTTTTGTACACCATTTGGAACAAAAAATTTTTTTAAAGGGCCCCTACAATAAATACATTTTTAAGTATTGGCGTTATGTGGACGACATTCTTATTTTATGGCAGGGTTCTGAAGAGGATTTTAATAATATGCTAACTTCAGTTAACCTATGCCACCCTACCATAAAGTTTACGGGAGAATGGTCCAGCACTTCATTAAATTTCTTGGATGTTAAACTTAGGATTAGTGACAATGTCATTACCTCTGAGATGTATTCGAAACCTACAGATCGCAATACCCTTTTGCTCCACACGAGCTACCATAACCCACGTATATTGAATGCTATACCGAAGAGTCAATATCTACGTGCACGCCGCATAGCAACCACTAACACTGAGTATAAGAAGGCGGCTGATACTCTTACACATAAACTTGCTAAACGTGGTTATCAGGTTTCTAAATTGCGTTCAATACAGAATGACATTGACAAAATGGATCGACAGGCACTGTTGAAAGAGTCTAATAATAAACGACAAAAGTCTGATCGAATCCCTTTTGTGTCCAAATATGGCAGACAGAGTAAACAAATTGAAAATCTTGTCAAAAAATATTGGCCCATTCTACAACAGGACCCTAAGTACGGTGCCCTTTTTAAGTCCAGTCCCATATTTAGCTATACAAGAGGTCGTAACTTCAGAGATACAGTATTCTCTGTCCCTCTGATATTGCCCCACAAAAAAAGGACAAATTATTTTGGGGTCCTCCGAAAAGAGGTACATATGCTTGCTTGAATTGCATTTGTTGCTCCTCTATTATTAGAGGGGATACAGTCAATCACCCTACTAAAGGGACGACTATTCGTCTTCATAATTTCTCCACTTGTGAAACAAAAAATGTAGTTTATATGCTGAAATGCCCCTGTGGAATGGCATATATTGGACAAACTTGCCGAGCGGTTAAAGAACGCATTAAGGAACACAGGGGCAATATTAGAAATTTTAAAGCAGGTACTCAATCCGATACACCTGTATCAAGGCATTTTGCCTCGTTGGGACATAACCATATGCAATTAAAATGGCTAGTTTTGGAAAATATTACATTGCCAAAAAGAGGGGGCAACTTACAGAAATGATTGCTTCAACAAGAGGCTAAATGGATTAAAAAAATGAATACTTTGCTACCTATGGGTCTAAATGACCATTGGAGCTTAACACCGTTCCTATAATCCATTTTAATACAATTTTCTCTTTTCAGATTTTGAAAACTTACGTTTTCCACACAAGGGTAAGAGCTATTGCCTTGTATTTAAAGTTGGGCAGGGACAGCATATATATTGTTATTATGTAAGGCTACATGCGTCTGAGGGTAAGTAGGCCCTATGTGGGCAGTTCTTACTCCTTATATCAAGTTTCTATTGGTTTTAATGTTTTCAAAACGGTTTTTACTGTTTTTTATGTTTATATATGGATATGCACTTTATATATTTTAATCACAGCCTAAATGTTATGTTTTTTTAACTTTCAGGATCTTTTTCAGAGTCAACCGGCATTTTTATGACATTTTGCAACTTTATAGATTTATACTGACACTATCACAGTGTATCTTATTTCTGTGCCTAATTGATACTTAGTTAGGTGCCAGGTGGAAGTGGGTGTGGTTTTACTCCACTGTGTGATTTTATATGCTTTATGTTTTCACTTGTGTTCACACTTGAGAAAGGACACATGCTGTCCGAAACATGTGGTGTGGCTAATAAATAGCACATTAGCAGGAATCCTGCATTTGCGTCCTTCTTTCCACACCTCTGGATAAACTATATCTCTTTCAGTACTGACCACTTCCTTCTAGTAATAGGAAAAGGCTACAAGGGTACACTGCTAGTGCAGAGAAATGCACCTATGAACACATGCTTAACTTTTGCATAGCAATATGAATTTTCAGAAAAAAAACTGATACTTTGCAACTTGCAATTAGGTGCTAGAAACAGGAAAAAGCCTTCACAAAAAAAGTCTTCCCAAAGTTGAAAGCACAAAATTTTCAAATTCAATTTTCAGATTTTCACTATACAGTGTAGTCTTAAGATTTGTAACAGGGAAAAAAACTCCAAATCATTATTTTTTCTTCTCCAAACTTTACCATTGTCATTGTACATTCAGACAGGTAGTTTTCCTTTGGTAAATTCAAAACCCAGACTTTCCCTTTAGCCTGTAGATGTGGAATGCCATATGGCTCCAGAGGATATAGTTTCCACTTTCCAATGACACTTTTTAATGTTAGATTTGTTTGCCTCTGTTCACCTATAAAAGCCCCATGCTCTCTACAACATTGACATGTTATGGAGACCCTCTGTAACAACTCACCCTGGTGGTCCAGTGGTGCAGTGGGGACGCCCGCGGTGCCATCAGCGGGGACGTCCGCCACGTGCTTCCTCTTCCTCTGCCATTGCTGTTCTTAGGGCGCGCGTGCCTGCGTCTCATTTCCTATATTGACGCGGACGCACTGGCGTGATGATGCCAACGCGCAAAAGGACGCAATGGCGCGAAAAGACTAGGGTGTAAAAGGGGAATTCAGTCTTGTGCAAACTGCCCTTGATAGGATCTGTTTCCTGTGGTTCCTGATCTTATAGCTATCTGTTATTCTGTCTGATTCCTGTTTTGACCCCTGCCTGGCTTACGACTATTCTGAACTCCTGATTCCTGACCATTGCCTGTTATACGACTACCTCTTCCACTGAATCCCTTCAGATTGATTACCCGGCTACACTTGTTCTCTTCCTGCCCTGATCCGGCCTGATCTGACTATGATTCTTCTTTACGCCTTGTACTGTGACCTTCAGCTCAAAGACACTTGCTTTACAGTTGTGCCGCTCTGCTTGCACCTCTTGTTTTAAGACCTGATGGCATCTGAGTAGCTGAGGGCTCCTCCTGAAGCCAAAGGTGGCTGCTACAGGCAGAAGCACGAGCTGAGTCCAGGGTGCTTGGCATCGGTTCTAGATTTAGGGTGCCAACCGTTACACCCTCTTTAGTATAGTGTAGTGAGTTTCCAACTAAGGACATGCCATTGAAGACATAGTATCTGGATATTTTTGGCCATACAGTGAACCATCATTTAGATTCCTCTATAAACACCACATACTGGGATGTTCCATTTCTTTCACCTATTTTGTAGCACTAGAACAGAAAACTTTTTTGAAAGGTATAGAATAAGAGCAATAATAAACTGTATATCAATTTTGCATTAAGACACCCATCCCTACAGCTTCATATTTTAACCATCTCTCATCCCAATGGGGGTGCCCTTAAAACCCTTCTTTTAATATGATACTGATACTGCTTCCAATGACTTGTACCATTACATAGGTAAATGCTGTATTTCTGTGCTTTAGCTTGAGTAAGCCAGAGTAATATTTTTGGCATATACATTTTTCTTTTCTTGAATAAATGAATGTTTCTAATTTCATGTTTTTTGATCTTTTATGGGGTATCTAAAGGGCATATCAACTTCCTGACAAAAACCAAGAAAATAAGCTTGAATATATCAAACATTTTGGAAAAAAAAACACATCCATTTCTACAACTGACAATTAATTAACATTGTTTCTCTGGGCACAATGATTTGTAGAATTACTTTAATAACTAATAAAAAGTACATTGAATATTTTAATAAAAGTAATACAAGTATTGAAAAAAATGTAGGTCTTTGAAGCCAAATAATGAATATTGTTATGGGCCGTTTTTTTTGCAAATACCACTTCCGGACATTTGAAACATTAAGAAACGTAATGATATTAAAGTCTTGTAAAAATTATTTAAATGTCTTCACGATCGCGTTAGTAATTTATTAACTATTAATTACATTAAATTTATTTTAAACCTTAATTCCTGATGTTATTTTAAGTTAATGCAATACAATATACTTTATTCCATATTATACTGTAGGGAAACACTCACATTTGGTTACTTCCTTACTACTACTTCACTACTTTAGAAAGGATGAGCAAACTTTTTATTGATAATATGCCAATGGCATTATTAGCATTTCTCGATTTTATCTGTAGAAACAGCATATTTTTTGCATTGGGAGAAAATGCTAAATACATTTTGCAAAAGTTTGGTGAAAAGTCATTTTGTGAATTTTTTAGAGGCCTCACTCTTTTTTTGCAAAGCAAAATTTGCACATCACTACGGTACAGATAATTTATACTCTTATTGGTTCTTGACAAAGCTTGTTAATATAACACTTGACAGTCCCTCCCCCAGACATTTGCTACCAACAACATGTTGGTGTGCCATCAGTATACATTGATCATACCAACCATTTAATCACTAATCTGTGCTTTCCCATATTAAACAAAATTTTAACAGCGCATGTTCAACTAATTGTACTTATCCACTGTACTGAGTCACCTAGGACACATGGCTCAAGCAAACATTTTAATAGTAAATTAAATAGAAATTCCTAATGGAGACATAACTGGCATAAAACCAGGCCTGGATTTGTGGGAAGGCCACAAAGGCCCGGGCCTAGTAGGATTTTAGGTGCAGCATGTCACCCAGCTGCATCCACATTGGTTTTGAAACACTGGGGAAATGCAGGAGATTTGATAGTTATTTAAACTTTTCCCAACACTGCATAGACTTCAGAGTTCTGTACCTGAAGAAGGAAATTTTCGCATTGTGCACATGGAAGGGTGGTGGCAGAGGCGTAACTAGAGGGGGGCGGGCCCTGGCGCGGGACATGCAGCCAGGCCCCGCCCCCCTACGTACGGGCGGGCCGCAGAACTGAGTGGTGTGCGAGCTGCTGGGGGGCCTTGAGGGGGTGCGGGCCCTGGCCTGCTCGCACCCCCTGCTCCCCCGGTAGTTCCGCCACTGGGTGGTGGATGAGCAGCAGTGGGTCTAGGGGTGCGTTATGAGTAAATCCGGTCCTGCATAAAACTATAACAATGTGAGTGGTGGCAGCGGCAAGGCAGTCATGTACTTACTATAGTTTGGGGACAGATACAACACTGAATGCATTTTATATATATTTTTTATATTTTTCTTAGTGATGTTATTAGTTAAATCAGTAGTTTGTGATATCACTTTTACACATTGCCACAAACTTTAAACCTTACTGTTTTTAATGAGGGTGTACTGTACAATCTTTCACTCTGTACATAGCATAAGTGCTCACTGATGTCACCTAGCCTGTATAGAGTCATTCTGGTTGTAGCCTTGTGCCTGTATATAATAAATGGATTCCCTGACAACTTCCTTGTAGTTACAATTTGGGCTATAAAATGACCTACATAGACTAGGGGCATATTTATCAAAGATCGAAGTTCTAAGTTAAAAAAAACGTCGAACTTAGAATTCAAAAAGACCAACCGAATGGTGATCAAGTTTTTTGGGGTCAAAGTGGGCCTACTTCGAATCATACGATTCAAAGTAGGGCTACTTTGATCTACTTTGATTCGAAGTTTTTTAACTTTGACCTTTGACCTCCGATCTCCCAAACTCCCCCAATTGCCTCCATTCAGGTTCTAGGAGGTCCCCCATAGGCTAAAACAGCACTACGGCAGCTTTTAGGTGTCTAATGTTCGAAGTCGAAGTTTTAAATTCACAGTACTTCAAAAGAATTCGACCGTCGAATTTCGAAGTTTTTTTCAACTTCGAATCGAACTTGGACTATTCGATGGTCGAAGTACATATATAATGTTCATAGTTTTGGTTATGTCCCTTCATCACTTAACAAAGATTTGCTGGGGTAAGCACTATAAAGATTGAAAACAAAGTTTTATTTAGAAAGTTAACAGTAGTTCTAAACAGAGTAAGGTGTCCTTAACCTGAATAGTAAACATCTAGTTATGTAAATGTACTGAACCAATAGAAAGAGAAACCAGCATCACTTTCTACAACAGTTGCTTAACCTATTTATTAAGTAAGTGAGTTAAATGTTTTCGAATGCAAATGGACTACTAACGCTCAATTTACTGGAGCTTAGCTTGCCTATTAGCCTGCTGGAACTGCTCATCCTCTGAATCCTCTCCTTGAAGAAAAAAAACATCCGCAGTTACAAATTAATTGACAAACGCCACAAAATATAGAAAATATTCCAGCCCATCACAGTTAAAGTCTTTAATATGTGCAGCAGAACACTTTTTAATCATTTTGGTCAGTGAAGCCAATTATTGCATGATATACTGTATTTCCTTGTGGAATGAGTCTCCTGAGCAGCCAAAGATTAGAGTATAATAAAGTGCACGTGCAGTGCATACATTTTATAATAGGCAGTATGGGTAAATTCTGATGGAGCACCTCAATAGGGATGTAGCGAACTGTTCGCCGGCGAACTAGTTCGCGCGAACTTCGACTGTTCGCGTCCGCCGAATGTTCGCGAACGTCGCGCGACGTTCGCCAATACGAGTTCGCGTTCGATTCGAACAAAAATCGTTCGACCATTCGACCATTCGATTCCTTCGACCGCTAAAATCGAAGGATTTTCGTTCGAATCGAACGATCGAAGCCATTCGATCGAATGAAATCATTCGATCGAATGGCTTCGATCGTTCGATTCGAACGAAAATCCTTCGATCGAACGATTAAAATCCTTCGATCGTTCGAATCGAACGATTTTGCGGATGTTCGAAGTTCGCGAACTGTTCGCATTTTTGCCGGTGTTCGCGAACGGCGTTCGCGAACACATAAACGGCAGTTCGCTACATCCCTACACCTCAATAGGTAATCTGTGGGAGCAATGTAAAGCATACGTCGAGTGAAAATTGGTGAATGTTGTTGTGCTTAGAGTTTGTTTTTATTTTTTGCCACTTTTCTTCTGTATTATTATGGTTTATGGTGCAGGAATGTGCTAAAGGGGTATGTAGTTCATACAATTGTCAGTTGTGCTTCCCAGCGTGCTGATTGATGGGTTTCACTCTATATACAGGGTGGGCACAGATTCCTGTTGTGCCTCACTTCTTTGATAATCTCTGCAAGGAACTGACCTTGATTTTGCTTCTATACTTTACTGATTGTTCTTATGCTGGTTGTGACGTTGGCTTGGACTTTGACTTTTTATTCCCTGCTTTTGCTGCTTCATTGTTTTTTCCTCCCAAGTGGGTCTAGGCCCCTGCAGGTGCCATCCTTGCCCTATGATCCTGTCAAACCCAATCAGTAAAGAAACATTAGAAGTCTGGGGGCCAAAAATGTTCCTAGGTGAAGCTTTAGCTGTTAATGATCTCAGTGACACATACGTTAGTCTTTGACAGCACTGCAAAGGTAGAAACATTGTCAAAAAATTAATAGAGAGATGTGGGATATGTAACTATGCAGACTGCTGTAATACATACATATCTAAACATGAAGCAATGTGTTCACTGCAATAGAAAAAAATAGAAGAAAGGGTGTGTCATATTAGCTAGATGTACAAGCTAATTGTACTCCATCAGGGAGTGTCATGAAAATGACACAACAAGGGCTCACCACCTATTTAAAAAAACATTATGCGGGGGGTGCAATGAGGCTGTGACCACAGAATCCATACAGACAAATAAAAAAAGTCCTCTTCACTCAACCCATTAACAATATACAGTATTTAAGGCATTAAGACATTTTGTGCCTTAAACTACCAAAAAATGCCTTACCCTCTAAACAAAACAGGGATTGTTTGTCAATATATTGCAATATATTAAAGATGGCCAACTACGTCACAGGCATCCCTTGCATGGCCAACTTTAATCTGATGCATTAAGAATTCTATTGCTGCATTATACATTCTACACAGGGACTAAGTCCCACCTGCACCCTACTTTCTGCTTTCAAGGTCAAAACTCCCAAACTTGTTTGCCCCTTTATTGGCCACCAGTGGGATCACTTATAGTTGGTGGGAGCTTCAACATGGAGCTGGTCAATGCTCCTGTATAATTTATAACAAACAAGGGAAAGTTGTGCTCACCACTAATTTTTAAAAAAAATAAGCAGGCTTCAATGAGGCTGTGACCACAAGACAAATACAAGATTCCTTTGCACTCAACCCATTATCAATATATTAAGGACATTTAAGAAACATTTTGTGCCTTAAGCTACTAAAATGTTTTACCCTTTAAACTGTTTGTCCATATATTGCAATATATTTAAGCTGGCCAGCTATGTCAAAGTCATCCCCGGTATGGCCAGTCCTACACTCAACTTTCATCTTATTCATTAAGAATTTAATTGCTTCATTACAGGCAACTCCCTGCAACTCCTAGCAGTGTGTGTATGCCCCTTTAAACACCTTACCCTCTGGTTAATCCTGTGAGTCATTGGTGCCCAGATCAACCAGGTTGAACAGCAGTCCATAGGGTTGCTTCAAACCAATAACTTATTTATTGAACAATGGCAGTGAATGTTTCGCAGCAGTCAGGCAATAACATTTTTAAGTACAGTAACAGCAATCCATAGAAAACCTTCACACTTTCTGATATTGCAAGTAGATCCCTCTTAGGGGTAGTACAACCTGTCTTGGTGATTTTCCCCAGCACAAGGGATCTGTCTGGTTTTTGAAGGGCTGTCCAGGTCAAAAGTGCCTGCCCGTTTTTC
Organism: Xenopus petersii; assembly: GCA_038501925.1. Taxonomy (NCBI): domain Eukaryota; kingdom Metazoa; phylum Chordata; class Amphibia; order Anura; family Pipidae; genus Xenopus; species Xenopus petersii. Next base: position 36,499,051 of record CM076672.1, on the reverse strand, counting down.
CACATTAGGAAACCCGGGCAGGTTTCCCTGAGAGTGAGGCGTCTATCGTCACGTCATAGCTCCACCCCTGACATCACATCCAGCCCCTGCTACGTCATGTCCCATGTTACATCATGGTCCTGCCTAGGAGAAACTGTCTGAGCAAAACACTTAACCCTCAGGGTGTTTGCAAGTGGTTTTTTTTTTGGTTCAAGTGAGATTTATTGAGTAAAGAAAAAGACAGTTGTACAGACAATATCACCGTTCAGTAAACATAAAAAAAGGAACAAGATCCAATACGCAGATTGGACGCAAAGAGTCTGCAAGCACAGAATTTCGACCGAGTATATAAATACATTTCTGACGTATGCAATGTTCCTCAAGACAATGTACAAAGATATTAAAGGTATCATTAGAACACGGATCATCTGAGCATTGTAAACACACATCTGTATTGACAGTAGTGACATAGAGAAATGGCAGTACCATGGACCACACTGTACCTAATAATTCGATCATAAGGCTGTTAGTTACTGAAATTTTTTTGCGTTAACTAGTAGCGTAGGAGTAATGATTTGTAACCTAATCCCGTATTAGCTAATTCCCACCAATGCCCCAGGCTATTCAAACCTGCTCCAGAATCCATAGCTGCCAAATAGCGGTGTTAGCCTTAGTAGACCCTTGTCTCCTGGCAATCAGATCCTCCATTCAGCCACATCTGATAGGTAGGGGGATCTGTGGCCTTCCAGTGCTGGGCTATCAGTTTACGAGCTAAGAAAAGTAACTTGTGTACCATAGTGTGGGCTGGTTTCGTTAGAGGAGTCGGGGGGTCCATGCCTAGTAAGTACCATTTGGGGTCTAACGGGATTTCAAACCCCAGCATCCCTGTGATACGGGTCTGTATCATTTCCCAAAAAGGCACAATTTCCGAGCAAGCCCAGAAAATGTGCAAAAGTGTGCCCTCCGCCGCACCACATCTCAGGCAGGCTGGTGAGATCCCTGGGTTGATTTTGTGTAGTACTGTTCTGGAGTAATAGGCCCTATGCACAAAGTAAAGTTGCAATATCCTATATTTATAAATAGGGGAGATGCGAAGAGGTGTATGGAGCACCTGTTCCCATTGCTCATCAGTAAATGGTGAGAGATCCGTCTCCCAACGGTCTCTCACTTTCATGGAGGATTTTTGTAGATTAATGGTCTGCAGGGCTCTATAAAAAGTAGAAATCTTGTGGCTAGGTTGGTCCTGTCGAAACGCCTCGGCCACAGGTGTATTCCGTAAATTATAATTAGCCGATTTAAGTGCTTTTTTAATTGCCCATCTCATTTTGTGATATGTCAGCCACTGGGATGAGGGAATGGAAAACTGTTCCTTAAGAGTGTCAAATGAAATTACACCCTGTTCATCATATACCTGGTCTAGGCAGTAAACCCCAGCCTCGAACCAAACTCTCGGTATCACAAGTTTATCCAATGGTGTCAATTTGGCATTGTACCATAAGGTCGTAAACGGGTCTAGGCCCTTCTGGTTCGTTAGATGGTGAACCCTTGTGACAATGTCTCTTTGCAACCGTAAAAGAGGGTTTGTTTTTTTAGCAAGCCTAGCATTCATTGGGTTGATAGCCGTTAGGGCATAGAAAGGAGGCAGGTCACTGTGCAGTATCTCCTGCCATAACTGATACACTGCTTCCCCTGGTCCAGCGAATTTCAAGGACCACATTTGTGAGAGTTGTGCTGCCACATAGTACTGGTGCATATCCGGCAGCGCCACACCTCCCCCATCCTTCGGCCTACAGAGTGAGGATAAGGACAGTCTGCTACGGGAGGAACCCCAAATATACCGACTAAAGGTAGCAGCCAGGTCAAGAAAGAAGCGGTTCTGTATTGTGAGGGGGGTATGCCATAGTACATACAATAGTTTAGGAGCAATAATCATTTTAATGGTCTGTATGCGGCCCATAGGGCCCAACGGTAAGTTCTTCCAAACTTGAAATTTACGCTGAACCCAGGGCAATAAGGGAGCTATGTTGAGATCATAATAAGTGGACACCGGCCAGGCCACCTTAACCCCTAGGTACATGAATTGACTAACTTTCAGTAGCGGAATATCTGCCCCAATACCATCCCCCTCCTCTGGGTCTAAGGGAAATATAATTGACTTTGAGGGGTTAGTCTTTAGGCCTGAAACCTCTCCAAAAACCCTGGTTGTGTCTAGAAGTGCATTGAGAGAGGCATGGGTGTCCCCCAAGTAAATTAGGGTATCATCTGCATACATCTGTATTTTCTCTTCCCTGCCCTGTATCCGAAAGCCAGATATACGAGGATTCTGCCTGACAGCAAGGCCTAACGGCTCAATGGCCAAGGCAAACAATAATGGGGAGAGGGGACACCCCTGTCTCGTACTTCTGGACAAGGCAAAAGCTGGGGTCAACCTGGAATTAATTCGCAGGCCTGCTGTCGGGGTCACATAAAATAACTGGACAAGTGAGATAAAGTAAGGACCAATCCCAAAGGCAGACAACACCCTCCATAAATAACTCCATTCTACAGTATCGAATGCCTTGGCGATGTCCAAGGCTACTATTGCCCTCTGCCCCACGTTGGAATGTTCAATAGTGAGGTTAAGCATCAACCTTCTGATGTTATGGGCCGTTGTTTTCCCCGGGATGAATCCTGTCTGATCCTCCGTAACCATTTGAGTAACCACTTTCCCTAGCCTTCTAGCCAAGAGTTTCGGCAAAATTTTTATATCAGCAGTGAGAAGGGAGATGGGCCTATAAGCTCCAGGTAAGGTCGGATCCTTCCCTGGTTTAGGAAGGAGGATTATGGAGGCTTCATACATGGAGGCCGGGAGACTTCCATGTTGGGAGGCATATGTAAAAGTGTTTAGGAGGTGGGGGGCTAGCTGTGCAGAGTGAAGTTTGTAGAATTCAATAGGGATCCCATCCGCACCAGGGGCCTTGCCTACCGGAAATGACCCTATAGCTTCCTGTATTTCTATAGTCGTGATGGGTTGATCCAAGTAATCCCTACTTTCTGCTGCTGGGAGGTCTGGGAAGTGCAAGCCTGCAAGGAAAGACTCCGCTGCAGTGTCCTCTGGGTCTAGTTTAGATTGGTACAAATCTGCATAAAAGGCAACCATGTGTTGCCTGATCATTTCGGGGTCAGTAGTAATGGTGTTATCCCCTGCCCTAAGATGTGTGATCATAGGAGGTGTTGATTGCTCCCGAGTTAGCAGAGCCAACATTCTGCCCGCCCTTTCGCCCTGTTCCAATATCCTAGCCTTCGTGAATAAGTGGCTATAGTGAGATCTTTCCCACATAAGCTTAGCATATTTGTCTTGTAGCTGTTTCAGCTGAGGGTGATGGGTTTACCGTTAAAAGGGTCTCCGCCTGCGAGACCTCTAACTCCACAGAGGACTGGAGTTGCCTGGCCTGCCTTTTATGTGCAATAATTTCATTATTCAGGTAACCTCTTAAAAATGCTTTAAAAGTATCCCATAAGATATTATTGTCCACAGTTTGAGAGTTATGAGAAAAAAATTCAGTTATAGCAGAATCATGCCCTTTCTGATTGTCCAGTATCGATAGCCAAATAGGGTTCAGGGCCCATCTCTTATTATACTGCATTTGATCAACATTGAGCACCAGTTCAAGGGGGGCATGATCCGTTATGCCTCTGGGCAGATATTCAGCTCCCCTCAGGTCTATCAAAGCGGAACTATTGGTGAAGGCCAGGTCTATCCTGGATAGGACAGAGTGAGATGCCGAAAAGCATGAATATTGTTTAGAGCTTGGGTGGAAATGCCTCCAAACTTCAGTGAGGCCCGTCCCTTTAGTTAGCTCGGCCAAGTTAGATTGTGGATCAACCCCCTCATGATGCTGTATCCTAAGCCTATCCAGCTTGACGTCTAAAAGAGTGTTGAAGTCCCCTGTTGCTATCACCTTAGCATGTGGGTATTTCGCTATAAAGTGCAGTAGTTGCAGAACACAGGTGGAGTTGTAAGGTGGCGGGATATACAGAGTGGCAATAATATACTCATGGTGATGGATCATAGCATGCAGAAACAGGAATCTACCTTTACAATCAGAACGTAAATCCAGGAGCTGAAAGGGCACACGTTTGGACACTATGATCGCCACCCCTGAGGAATACGTGCTGTAAGTAGCATGAAAGTGCCAACCAACCCAGGGCTTTTTTAAGGCTAGGATTTTGCTGCCTGTGAGGTGGGTTTCCTGGAGCAATGCTATACCAATCTTTTTATGCTTGAGGTAGTCCATGACTAGCCTACGTTTAATGGGACAATTAAGACCCCGGACGTTCCAGCTAATAAGTGTGGTGGTCATGGTGGGTCATGGGCATGGTAGGTTGGCACATATGAACAGAAAAAAATTATACAGCTCTCGGTCAAGATTCCCAAGACCTGAACAGTGAATGCACAAGAACCAATTATAGTAACATTCCTTAACCCCTTGTAGTACCCCCCTCCCCTTCTACCACCTCCCCAACTTGTAGGTAGAATTAATCCCGAAACAATTTCAGTAAACATAACTGGGGTGACCATTGCAGAGCGCTAAAATGCGCGGTGAAGAGAAACAACAGCTGTAGAGCGCTCAGTGTGGTGCCCTCCCTTCGAGGCACGCTGAAGCAATCAAGATTAGCCCCAATGGTAATGCGGCCCACAAGTATACACATTGCCCCGGCTGGAAAACAGGTGCAAAAAAGGATATAGTATGCTGAAGCACTCCGATAGCATGTCAGTCCAAGAGATCAGGGTAGAAAGTCCAAGTCCTGCAATACCCCTCCCGCTAGCCTGTGTAAGAATAAATGTACTTACAGTTCTTGTCGTTAGGAGGCTGTAGGTTAGGAAGGGTCGTTACCGGTATAGGGAGCGAAGAGAGGATCCATGAAGTACATCTCTGAATCACTGATTCTGAGCCAGGTTGTTATTCTCCCTCAGGTTCCGGCCGTCCAACCAGTCGCTAAGGTCCTTAGGAGACTGAAAGAAGTGTGTAGCTCCATCCAGAGTGACTCGCATCTTTGCCGGGTACTGCATCGCATATTGTAGGTTAAGGGCCCGCTTGCGTTTCTTGCATTCCGAGTACTGCATCCGCTGCTTCTGGACTTCTGCCGAAAAATCGGCATATATGGAAATACGGTGAGCTTGAAAGGTCATGGATTCCTTCAGTCGTGCCTGTTTTAGGATCACATCACGGTCCTTTGCGTTAAGGAGCCTAGCTATGAGTGGTCTTGGAGGGGTTCCTGGTGGTCCACGTCTAGTGGGTATCCGGTGAGCCCTTTCAATTGCAAAAGAGGCCGATAGGGCCAAGTCCCCAAAGCACTCTCTCAGCCATCTTTCCAGAAATTGCTCCGGCTCTCCCCCCTCAGCTTGCTCCGGAAAGCCAACAAAGCGCAAATTGTTTCTGCGTAAGCGGTTCTCCATATCGTCCGCCTTGTTTTGGGCTAGTAGTAAGTCTCTTTGCAGTTTCTGTACTTTGTCAGGAAGAGGCAGGCACACATCCTCCAGGTCACCGATCCTCTGCTCCGCGGCCTTTGCTCTTTCCCGGATCTTTTGCATATCATGCCGGATGATGGATAAATCCACCTTAATCTCATCCGTTTTGGCGGTAATAAGCGTTGTGCATGTATCCCGGGTGGCCCTTATCTCTGCCAGCAGGACCGAGAGCGTCGGCTCAGGCGTTTCGGATCGGGAGTCAGATTGGTCCGCTGTCGGGGAGGTAGGCCTGGAATGGTCAGCGCCATCTTGCGCATGCTTTATCTTCGCGGGCATATTTACCCAACTTCGCAGCAGCCTCAGAGGCCCGTTTTTGCGCACGATTTTGCCCCATCAGTAGTCTTAGTGGCTCTTGGTCGTCACACTGCTCCACTTTGGCTACTTCTTAGATGGTTATCATGGGCTAAATCAGGATAAATGGAAGGTCAGGCACCGGAGCTCCACACAAGTGCGACTCTTCACATCGAGCTGTTAGCCACGCCCCCGTGTTTACAAGTGTTTACATTAAATGGAGAAACAATCCAGCTACATTACAACTATATCCTACCTATATCCAACCAATCATGGCAAAAGCTGATGCCTTGGCCTTGCTTTCTATCCCCACATATATGTTGTTACACGTATCATACTATATTTACAGTTATGAGATCCATTATCCGGAAACCCAGTATCCAAAAAGCTCTGAATTACAAAAAGTTAGTCTCCCATAGACTCCATTTTATCTAAATAATACAAATTTTTAAAAAGATTTTTCTCTGTAATAATAAAACAAGTAGCTTGTACTTGATCCCAACAAAGGTATATAATTAATCCTTATTGGAGGCAAAACCAGCCTATTGAGTTTTTTTAAGGTCCCATGCATTCTGGATAACAGGTCCCATACCTGTATAACTGTATCATACTACTGTATATGCATACTAGTATAAGTTTGTATTTACGTTCATAAACTGAATTAGCGGGACTAGGGGAAATAATATAGCTTTATTTATTTATGTCCATAAACTGTATTAGTGGGACTAGGGGAAATAATATAGCTTCTGGTGTCAACATGGATGAGGTTGCCAGGGGACTTTGAATTTGGGATTTATTCAAATCAGCCCTATTACAGCATTTAAAGGAGAAGGAAATGTCCAATCCATTGGGGGTGCCAAATGGCAACTTGAGTAACATTTTGGCAGTGCGCATATATGCCTATTGCCTATTGTAATTACTACCATTGTTTTTTCTCTTTTCGTTACTATTTTAACATTATAGGAACACACTGCACTGTATATACAAATGGTACCATATAATTAAAGTTGCATAAACACAAATGGCCCAAAATAAAAACACTTAATTTCATACTATATGCAATATACTGTATATATTAAAAATAATTTCGGTGTATGGAAAAACATACTTCTCCAATTACATTTTGGAGATCTTTGTAAAGGCAATGTAAACACATAAGTCCAGCAGAATTTGTGTACAAGATATTAACTTTCCACTTTGTTTTTTATTATCAGAGGAACTGAACCCCAAGTTATTGTAAAGTTTGCTGAAGGCCGTTGGAAGTGATGCTGCAGCTGACTTCATTAAAATTTCTACTCTATTGTACACCTGCGTAAGTTTCCATCATTTATACTGACAGAGATTGAATGTGGAATAATAGTACACTACGACAGTTTCGAGAGCTGCACTGCTTTTGTGATCTCCATAGACTTGAAGATGTTGATCTGTTGTTATTTCGAAGAAGTTAGTGTGAAGAATCTATTGTTATTTTCGACAGGTTTCCTGATTTATGAGGAGTGGAACTTGAACTTTTTTTTATTGCTTTCACCGTTAGAAGCACACATACGTATAAGATGGAATAAATTCTCTTTTTTCTATGCTTCAGTAGATAGGTGTAGATAGATTGTTAAAGTATCAAATACATATTCTAATATCAATTGCTTTATAAAATGTTTTCTGTATAATTTAACCTGTGCTGATCTGTTACTTTCTTGGACTCTTCCATGACTATTGTTTAGTGATGTTCTGTTTGTTGAAGGGACATAGACCTAGTAGGCTGAAGCACTGATGTAAGCCATGTACCAATCTGATCCTTTCCCTATAATCAACCCAAAATCAGTGGTTCAGGAACCATGGGTGCAGAGGTGTTGGTGGCCAACACAGATAAGAAGCACTTGGACTGGGAAAAGGCAATAGATTACTTTCTGACCTTAGAATTAGATTACATCCTTTATTAATGCTAATTGTTTAGCAAGGTGGGTGGGTAGGAGATACTCAGTTTGATTGCTCACATCTAAGTCATTTCTTTATGAACATAAGCTATAAGTGCAGGGGCTGCATGACAAGGGATCCGAATGACCAGCAGCCAGATTTCACTGGTTTCTGTTTAGAGATTGGCAGAATCAGATGCAGCTAGGATTGGGTGAAAAGCAATTAGTTAAGGCAGGGGAAAGCAGGGCTGGGGGTGGAGAAAGATAATGCAGAGATGTCTTCTGGGCAGGTGGAAACATTCCACCCATACTTTGTTGCATAGAAGTTTTCTTTATGTTCTCATATTATTTATTAATAACTGAATGTGGATCTTTTCCTAAATGCACTGTTATATTTTCTATACCTTTATAAAGTATAAACATGAGAGTCACCATTGTATTCATTCATGTTAATTCCAAATACTTGATCCAGGGAATGTTTCCGATCGCTATTGGGGTCAGGAAGGAATTTTATCCCTCTTGGGGCATAATTGCCACTGGTTTCAGGTTGGGTTTTTTGCCTTCCTCTGGCTCAAACAATTTTTATATGATAATGTTTTCTTTGTCACAGCAGCCAGAGTACCACACATTTTAGGACATCATCAGGAGAACACACGCTCCTGCATGTGCTCTCCTAAAGAAGAAGTATGCAGACTTGTCTCTTATTATTCCTCAGCCCTCCTCGGTCCTCAGATCTCCCTCTTCAGTCCTCAGCCCTCATTACAAAAGCCCTCCGTCCTCAGTAGAGATTGGCGAATTTGACCTGTTTTGTTTCGGCAAAAATATGCCGCCGGCAAAATGTTGCTGATGGGCATTAAAGTCTATGGGCGTCAAATTTTTTTCGACGCACATCTTTTTTTTTTGACGCACGACGCCATACAAGTCTATGGGTGTTCATTTCTGCAGCGAAACAAGGTGAAAAAATTGCCCATCCCTAATCCTCAGCACTCCCTCCTGAACCCTCCATGCTCAGACCTCAGCTCGTAAGCCAGGCTCATAGCTGAGGAGGGAGGGCCGAGAGCTGAGGAGGGAGGGCTGGGAATTGAGGGAGCTTTTGTAATAAGGGCTGAGGAGGGATGGCTGAGGACAGATGAGGGAGGTCTGAGGAATGAGCCATGAGGGGAGAGATTGCAACAGCAAATGTGGGCAGCACAAAGGTGCGACTGCAGTTTCTTTGGATAAGTGAGTATAATAAGAGATGAGTCTGTATACTTCATCTTTATGAGAGCCCATGCAGAAGCATGTGTTCTCCTGATGATGTCCTAAAATGCTTTCCGTAAAGCCTCAATCTAACCTACTGCGTCCTGTGACCCAAGGAGTCACACTTCACTCAGCAAGGGAATAGGAGCCCTTGCCATCTGGCGAGCATTCCCTCCAAATACCACACCACTGCAGTGACAAATCCAACAAACTCCCAATCTCAACAGGGGCATGGGGAGGATGTCTCACTGCAAACGACAAAGATGGAGGAAGTGGAACTCCCTGAACCCCTTTTTATCCACTCAATAATCCTTCCTAACCCTGTCAATAATCTCCTTCCTTAACCCCTGAGTATCTGGGAAGTGTCATTACAGAGAAAAGCAAATTAACTGAATTGATAAATGTTTGGTTATATACAATCATTATTGCAAATGGCCTGTCATGTTTCAGAACTTTAAAATGACAGATTTTTAGAAAACTAGTCAAGAAGCAAACCATGGAAAAGTTTCAATCACAACACCTCATTGTATTTCTCAGGAATAAATTCCTTTTGTTTGTCTAATCCTCTGAATGCTTACCAAGGTAGTAAATTTATTATACATAATGCATTATCCAGGAAACTGTTGATCTTGTTTACAGTATGAAACAGTCACATTTTCCCTAGTGCTGGTAGATTTTGTTTTTAGTTTTTCTCACAATATGCCTAAAGTGAAATAAATAATGCTCTGGTAATATTTTCTCCTTGTGACTTTCTATTTTAAGTGGAATTCTGCAGTAATTAAATTATATTTCCTTGGTTTAAAGGTTACCTTTATTGTCTTAAATTGAGTGATTTATACAATCTATACTCTCTAATTAATCAGTTGGATTTAATATAATTATTCTCAAAGGACCATTACATATTATGAATGTTTAAATATGTTCTACAGAAATCGACATACGGTACTTGTTTAAATTAAGCAGTGTCCGAAACTTGAACCCTTTTATACCAGCTCCTTCCCACTTGAATGGGTCGGATCACTGTTGTTGGAGAAGGTAAAAGATTGAGAGGGTGGTTTACAAAGGGTCATTCTTCCATCGCAAAAAAAAAAAGATTATATTTTGATGTACACATTTCCCAGTGTTAAAAAACATATGTAATGTAATAAAATTTGCAAAGTGCAAAACTTTGCGAATAAAAATGTACATGTCGCACCGTAATATTATTCCTTAAGCTTTTATTGCATTGTGAATATTGATTTCTGATTTAGAACCTTTATCACCTGCTCTGGAGTTTCATTAAATATTTTGTCACAAAAAACGTGATTGTGAAATTTTATTACATACACAATCTCAAACTGTAAAATTCACAATTGCTATCCTACTGTCACATGAGGGGCAAAGTGTTCGCAAAGGCAACATTTTCCACTTTGTGAACATTTGCATTGTGAACATGTTGTGAACGTTTTTTGTTAGCGATCAATATTACATTCCCCCCTATGACCCTAATTACTTCATTTGGCCTTACTAGCCTAATTGCGGAGCTTGATAAAAACTCTGGGCTGTCGCTCAGTAACCATGGGTTCCTCATACTTGATTTTGACTAATAAAAACTGGAGAAAACTTTCCAACATAAAAGCCATTGGGGGCGGGGGGGTGCATTCCTGAACGAAAATGGTAGCAAAATTCCAGAATTTCAGGAAAAGGATAGTAATTGTGTTAAATTGTCAGGGATCCCAGTCTAAACTACAATAAATGTTCCACTTAGGACCTAATAGTAAATGATAACACTGAATTCTAATTTGAATCAAGAAAAAAGTCAACTTGATTTTTTTTTATAAAAATGCTGCCCGTTTCATGCACTTAATATTGAAGCTAGTATAAATCAGTGAACTCTTATCTAGTCTTTCTTATGTTTTAATGCTATTTTAAAAATCACAACACTGCAGCACTCCTTGTTGCAAAAAATGAAAAAGTGTTTTGGGCTTAATCTTGTCCTTTCTCAAGCCTTAATGCTATTTTAAGGCATAGTGCTCCACATTACGGAAAAAATACACCTTATCCAGAAATTACTAGGACCCAGGCATTCCAGATTCTACAAATACGAAAAATAGGACATTTTGACAAAAGTTTTTTAGTCTATAACGCTTATAAAGTTTTGACAGTTTATAATCCTTAGACTGACCCATAGACTGATTTCCGAACATAAATGATACACTGCACAAGTGCAGTTGTCAGTAACAACCAATCAGCAATCAGGTGTACAGTTTATAACCTCACTTTTAATTCTCAATACTTTAAGGAAATCTAAAAATAACATGTTATTTCAGACTCACTGAGATCAAACTGGGTTCAAGGTACACAAGCTCCCTGACCTGCAGCCTATTAGTCAATTACTAAGTGCTGCACCTTGCACAAAGTGCATCAGGCATGTATTTTTTACAGTGGTGTTTTGGGCTTAATCTTGTCCTTTCTCAAGCCTAGTGCTCCACATTACAGAAAAAATACACCTTATCCAGAAATTACTAGGACCCAGGCATTCCAGATCCTACAAATAAGAAAAATAGGACATTTTGACAAAAGTTTTTAAGTCTATAACGCTTATAAAGTTTTGACAGTTTATAATCCTTACATTGACCCATAGACTGATTTGCGAACATAAATGATACATTGCACAAGTGCAGTTGTCAGTAACAACCAATCAGCAATCAGTAAGTAATTTGAATACATCAGAAAACAGATACGTGAAACTTCCACTAACATTTTTATTTCACTTATATAATCATAGGGAGCATGCTAAGCACGAACTCAGCACTTACTGGTTACTAAAATTGGCCTTTTATTTACCCACTGACTCTTAAAGAAAAAAAAGTTATTAATTTTTTAAAACTACTGTACTTGTGTGTGGGCTTTTAAGGAAACACACAATGGATTCATTATAGACTACTGTACAAAATGTGTTCCTTTGTAAACTAGGTGTACAGTTTATAACCTCACTGTTAATTCTCAATACTTTAAGGAAATTTAGAAATAACATTATTATTTCAGACTCACTGAGATCAAACTGGGTCCAAGGTGCACAAGCTCCCTGACCTGCAGCTTATTAGTCAATTACTAAGTGCTGCACAAAGTGCATCAGGCATGTATTTTTTATAGCATTCTTGGATTTTTATGGTTTTGGTTTGACAGGCTTATAGTTGTATAGTTTTCCGTTCTTTTTTCTAACCTATTTTTAAAGCTGTCATATAATCAGTGATGTAGCGAACCGCCGCCGATGTGTTCGCGAACGCCGTTCGCGAACACCGGCAAAAAATGCGGACAGTTCGCGAACAGTTCGCGAACTTCGAACATCCGAAAATCGTTCGATTCGAACGATCGAAGGATTTTAATCGTTCGATCGAAGGATTTTCGTTCGACTCGAACGATCGAAGCCATTCGATCGAATGATTTCATTCGATCCAATGGCTTAGATCGTTCGATTCGAACGAAAATCCTTCGATTTTAGCGGTCGAAGGAATCGAATGGTCGAATGGTCGAACGATTTTTGTTCGAATCGAACGCGAACTCGTATTGGCGAACGTCGCGCGACGTTCGCGAACATTCGGCGGACGCGAACAGTCGAAGTTCGCGCGAACTAGTTCGCCGGCGAACTGTTCGCTACATCCCTACATATAATGAATTTAATGAAATGGAAAATAAATAAAAATAAAAGTAATACCCATATCAAAGATAGAGCAGAAATGTATGATTTGGATTTTTTTTTGGCATAAAAAAGGCCACCTAAAGAGTTGATAAGTATGTAACTGGTGGCATTCTCATCTGGAGACCTTAAAAAATAGCCCATGTATTTTAATGTTGTGTCACCATTGTAATGTATATGAACAATTAAAAGCTGGGGAACAAGAGGAAGACAATTTTAGCAGAGACAACATGGAGTAACATTACTCAGTACCAGAATTTGGATGTGTTCTGCTTGAATTTGATGCAGTTCAATCTAAGTATTTGTTTTTTTAGTTGTGGTGATATTATTTGAACATGAGTAATGACCTGCTTTTTAGAATATAGAAGTTATTAAGAGAGTCAAGTGACCAAGCTGGCAATATTTAAGTACTGTAGGTAAGTGGCCATACAATTATCATTTATTATTATTTAGCAAAGGACACAAGGACCATCCTCAACATTAAAAGATAGAAGTGCTTCTTAAGTAGCTGAAAGAGTTTTTTTACAGTAAGAACTAGGGATGTCGCGGACTGTTCGCCCGCGAACTAGTTCGCGTGAACATCCACTGTTCGCGTCCGCCGAATGTTCGTTCGCCAATTTGGGTTCGCCTTAGCTGGCGCTTATTTTTGCCATTTCTCCCCCAGACCAGCAGATACATAGCAGCCAATCAGGAAGCTCTCCCTCCTGGACCACCCCCACACCCCCTGGACCACTCCCCTTCCATATATAAACTGAAGCCCTGCAGCGTTTTTTCATTCTGCCTGTGTGTGCTTGGAAGAGCTAGTGTAGGGAGAGAGCTGTTTAGTGATTTGAGGGACAGTTGATAGTAACTTTGCTGGCTAGTAATCTACTTGATACTGCTCTGTATTGTAGGGACAGAACTCTGCAGGGATTTGAGGGACAGTGAGTTTAGGTTAGTTAGCTTTGCTGACTAGTAATCTACCTTCTACTGCAGTGCTCTGTATGTAGCTGCTGTGGGCACTGCTTCTGATCTCATCTGCTGACTGCTGTAATAACCCAATAGTCCTTGTAAGGACTGCTTTTGTTTTCTTTTTTGTTTTTTTACTTTGCTACTATAAGAGCCCAGTGCTATTAGTCTAGCTGTGTTGGGGAGTGGGACTGGTGTGCTGCTCCTAGTAGTTCAGCACCAACCAGAGTAATTTTTTTTTTAATATATATATATATATATATTTTATTTTACTTATCTTACTGTTCTTTAACGTGTTCAGTGCTGTTTGCTGTTCTTCATAGTAGTGCACCAATAGTAGTGCACTTGCAGGCATTGTTTGCCCAGTGTGTTCTTCAAACAACTGCCACCTAGCTGTGTGAGCTTTTTCACATTCTGTCTAAATATCAATAATAATACCGTCTCCAGAAACACCACCTGAGTGACGTTTTTCAAGCAGCAATAATATATTCCGTAACCACTGCTGTAGTGTATACGTTGACCTTGCAGGCATTGTTTGCCCAGTGTGTTCTTCAAACAACTGCCACCTAGCTGTGTGAGCTTTTTCACATTCTGTCTAAATATCAATAATAATACCGTCTCCAGAAACACCACCTGAGTGACGTTTTTCAAGCAGCAATAATATATTCTGTATCCACTGCTGTAGTGTATACGTTGACCTTGCAGGAATTGTTTGCCCAGTGTGTTCTTCAAACAACTGCCACCTAGCTGTGTGAGCTTTTTCACATTCTGTCTAAATATCAATAATAATACCGTCTCCAGAAACCTCACCTGAGTTGTTGTTGTTTTAAAAAAAATGCCAGGCAAAGGCAGGCCGCCAAGCAGAGGCACTAGGGGCCGTGCTGCTATGCTATCCTGTGGCCCTAGGAAATTGCCCAGTTTTACAAAGGCAATGACCCTGAACTCCCAAAATGCTGAAGAGGTAGTTGACTGGCTTACACGCAATTTTTTTTCCAAGAAGGGAATACCACACCTGTACCACCATGTGCAGAGCCAAGTCACTGCAACTCTGTCACTTAGTGTTGGGCCAAAGGTCCATATGACTACTGACGCATGGTCCTCCAAGCATGGTCAGGGCAGGTATGTCACCTACACTGCCCACTGGGTGAACTTGGTTATGGCTGGGAAGCAGGGAATGCGTGGCTCAACAACAACAGTGGAGTTGGTGTCACCGCCACGGATTGCACGCGGTTCTGCCACCACCTCTACTCCTCCTTCGGTCTCTACCTCGTCTTCTTCCTCTTCTTCCTCCTCCTCTGCTGCTGGGTCCTCCTCCTCCACACCTGTGCACCCCCAGCTCCCCCTAGGCTATTCGACGTGCCAGGTACGCCGTTGTCATGCTGTCTTGGGGATGACGTGCCTGGAAAGCAGAAACCATACCGGATCTGTACTCCTGTCATCTCTGCAGTCACAGGCCGATTGGTGGCTGACCCCACACCAACTGAAGATCGGAAAAGTGGTGTGTGACAACGGAAGCAATCTGTTGGCAGCACTGAGACTGGGCAATTTAACACATGTGCCCTGCATGGCACATGTTCTGAATTTAATAGTCCAACGTTTTGTCTCGAAGTACCCAGGATTCCAGGACATTCTCAGGCAGTCCAGGAAGGTGTCGGCCCATTTCAGACGTTCCTACACAGCCATGGCACGCCTTGCTGACATTCAGCAGCGGTACAACATGCCAGTCAGGCGTTTAATTTGCGACAGCCAGACTCACTGGAATTCAACGCTCCTCATGTTTGAACGTCTGCTGCAACAACAAAGAGCCGTCAATGAATACCTGTTTGAACTGGGTGGTAGGACTGGATCTGCAGAGCTGGGGATTTTTTTCCCCCGTTACTGGGTGCTTATGCGCGATGCCTGCAGGCTCATGCGCCCTTTTGAAGAGGTTACAAACATGGTCAGTCGCACCGAAGGCACCATCAGCGACCTAATACCCTTTGCTTTCTTCATGGAGCGTGCCGTGCGACGAGTGACAGATGAGGCTGTAGACCAGCGTGACGAGGAGCAGGAAGCGCACGATTTCTGGTCGGAATCACCAGAACGAACCCAGGCACCTGCTGCAACGCAGGGAGAGGTGTCAGAAGTGGAGTCAGAGGAGGAAGGTGGCTTTGTGGAGGAGGAGGACCAACAGGAGCAGGCTTCCCAGGGGGCTTGTGGTGACCTTTTGGGGACCCCTGGTCTTGTACGTGGCTGGGGGGAGGAGACCGTGGATGATGTAGTCCTTGATAACGAGGAAGCGGAGATGGATACCTCTGCATCCAACCTTGTGAGAATGGGGTCTTTCATGCTGTCATGCCTGTTGAAGGACCCCCGTATCAAGAGGCTTAAATACCTGTACTGGGTCGCAACGCTACTAGACCCTCGGTACAAGCATAAAGTTGCAGAAATGTTACCAACGTACCACAAGTCTGAAAGGATGCTGCATTTACAAACCAGCCTGCAAAACACAATGCTTTTAAGGGTGATGTCACTTCAGGAACTCATCAACATTCCAGGGGCAGAGGTGCCAGTAATCCTGCCACGAGCGCACCTGCAAGGACAATGCACTTTGGCCACTCTGTAACGTCAGACATGCAAATGTTTTTCAGTCCAAGGCAGCGCCAGAACCCTTCTGGATCCACCCTCAGAGAACGCCTCGACCGGCAGGTAGCGGACTACCTGGCATTAACTGCAGATATCGACACTCTGAGGAGCGATGAACCCCTGGACTACTGGGTGTGCAGGCTTGATCTGTGGCCAGAGCTGTCACAATTTGCCATGAACCTCTTGTCTTGCCCCGCCTCAAGTGTCCTCTCAGAAAGGACCTTCAGTGCAGCAGGAGGGATTGTAACTGAAAAGAGAACTCGCCTAGGTCACAAAAGTGTGGATTACCTGACCTTTATTAAAATGAATGAGGCGTGGATCTCGGAGGGTTACTGCACGCCGGAAGACTTGTTCTGACTCCTCATGCAGCTGTCCTTCTCTGCACGCCACATGACTCCACACACAGCTGTCCTTTAGCGTCCTCCTCCCTCCGCCACCGTTACAAACTAGGGTGCAAACCCTACTGGTTTCATTTGAAGCAAAACTTTTTTTAGCATTTATATGGCATATTTTTTCTGGCCTCTGTGCTTCAGTGGCTGCGACAAACAAAAGTTAATATTTTCAGCATTTATATGGCATATTTTTTCTGGCCTCTGTGCTTCAGTGGCTGCGACAAAAAAAACATAATTTTTCAGGAAAGTACACATGCCTAATTTTTCATGGTTCTGCAACAGTGGCAAAATCACATCTTTTATGGTCACCGCAGGTGATGAATAAAGTAGACCAAAACTGGGCCCACACTGCAGAATCTGTGTTTTTTGGTTCACTTCACTGTACATTGAATTACCTCTGCCTGACCGTGCACGTGCGCACAAGCACGGTGACTGCTAAACACACCACTACAGAAATATTGCCACCAACAGGACGAACATCCTGGAGGTGACAAGCAACTAGTAATTAAAAACTATTATTTGCTCACTTGACGGTATCATTCATTAAAGCTCTTTGCGTTTTTTTGCGTTGCAGTAAGCGCCGCGTTTTGTCTTTGCGTGTGAACAGGCTGTAACCTTTACACGACTTGATTGGCATGTAGACGCCGGACGTTTTAAAGCAGTTTATTACACAAGTTTAGAAATGTAGTGTGATTTCTGCCCTTTACAGAACTCTGCAAGGATTTGATGGACATTTTAGGTTAGGTAGCTTTGCTGGTTAGTAATCTACCTTCGTCTGCAGTGCTCTGTATGTTGCCGATGTGGGCAGTTGTCCTGCTGCTGATCTGCTGACTGCTGCCTGTAACCCAATAGTCCTTGTAAGGACTGCTTTTATTTTCTTTTTTGTTTTTTTTTACTTTGCTACTGTAAGAGCCCAGTGCTATTAGTCTAGCTGTGTTGGGGAGTGGGACTGGTGTGCTGCTCCTCCTAGTAGTTCACCACTACCAGCACCAGTGCAGAGAAAAGAGGGACTTTCCAGTACAAAAGAGGGACAGGGGGTTGAGTGGTCAAAAGAGGGACAGTTGGGAGGTATGCAAGTGCCACCTAGCTGTGTGAGCTTTTTCACATTCTGTCTAAATAACAATAATAATTCCGTGTCCGTAAATATCACCTGAGTGATGTTTTTACAGCAGCAATAATATATTCCGTATCCACTACTGTATACGTTGCCCTTGCAGGCATTGTTTGCCCAGTCTTTAACCAAGTGCCACCTAGCTGTGTGAGCTTTTTCACATTCTGTGTCCAGAAACATCACCTGAGTGACGTAGTGTGATTTCTGCCCTTTACAGCACAAAACGCAGCGCTGTGTCAACAATGTATTTTTCAGATACATTTTTGCCCTTGATCCCCCTCTGGCATGCCACTGTCCAGGTTGTTGCACTCTTTAAACAACTTTAAAATCATTTAAAATTCGCCTTCCCATTGAAGTCTATGGGGTTCGCGACGTTTTTTTTTTGACGCAAGTTCGCGAATAGGTTTGCGAACATTTTTTCCGACGTTCGCTACATCCCTAGTAAGAACAGTAGTTTTGGAATTCCCTCTCTAATACAGTTATACTGTAGTTTAAGAAAGGGTTGGATACATTTTTAAAAAGTGAGAAAATTTGAGGCGGCAGAAATATACCGTTTTAGTACAAAATTGATCCAGGAACTTACCCAGTTCCCCTTTTCGAGTCACTTTTGTGAGGCTAGAAAATGGCTGTTAATGTTTTTTCCCTCCATCTTTACAGTTTATGCAGGACTTTGCTGGACAAAGGGATTAACTCAATAGACATGTGGGGGCATTTCCTTAAAGCAAACATGTAAGAATGAGCACTTCTGTCTTGGGGAATGGCTGCCCTCTGGTGCAAGGTGCAGAGCATAGAGTTGGTGGTGCAAACCATTCCCAGTTTTATTTTAACACTGAACTGTTCCTTTAATTAAGCACATATAATTTAGATTAAAATAGATTTATCATGCAGTTTTTTTTTAAGTATACAAATGTAACCGTTTCTCAAAATATGCTTTTAGCATGATTATTTTATTGACCAACGACATGGTCCAATCACTAAAGATCAAGCGCACAAACCTGTCACTTGATTTTCTCAAGTGCATTGAAGTGCTATCATTCTGAGAAGATTAATTATCAATTGATAATGAAAATATTAACATCTCCATTACAGATATAAAAGCTGTACAAAAAGCTGAAATAATTTTTTTTTTTTCCTTCAAATAATTAACCAGCCGATATGGTAGATTGTATTTGATTATAAATGATGTACTGTGTGAGATGCATCCCATTGTATACAGTGTCTCTGATAACAGTTTGAGTATGATTTCATCATTAATAATAAAGAAATATAAAGTGCTAGTAAAACAGACACAATGGGAAAACGCTTCAGTCTATTACTCTTTATAATAAATTATAGGCTATGCCATTAGTTTTGCCACCTGTCACCCTCCTACTGTGGGAAATGTTGGGTTATGCTGGAAGGGATATAAACATTTTCACCCCCTCCTTTTCATTTGCAAATGTTTTCCACAGCTTGGAAACATGTCCCTATAAGATCCCAGAGCAAATGTATAGATTTTGCTCCCAAACCCACTAGTAACTGCTGTGCTCTAATATATTGACAAAGTGGTTTATTGTGCCAACAAACAGATTGTCTACAGATGACTGGCTATTACAGGAAGACAAAGAGAAAGAAAACAGAGACAATATAGTGTAGGGGACTGGAGGTTTACCCGATATTCAGGCTAAAGTCTGGCAAGTTCAGTAGGTCCTAATTTATATGTGTTTCCCGGTCCTGGGTTAAATTATTGTACTGGCAATTTGGTAACTGCCCAGGAGGTCCCATTTTTCTAGTCTTTAAAAAAGGAAGTCAACATGTACTTGACCATTGAGACTGGGCAGTGGCAGGCCCAATAGGTATAGAAAGTGTCGTGTTAGTATAGTTTTGTAATAGCTCACTCCAGGAGTAAGAGTTAAGATCAGCAGAGGAGACATAGAAGGTTAAGCAGTCCTCTACCACCTGCAGAGTAGAATAAAGACTCAAGCATACAGACTTATGGGGCAAAGGACCCCATACTATGGACTGGGCACTTCTGAGTTGATTCAGTCCACACTTTTTCCATGATGGTAAATGCTTCTAGAAGCTTTGTACTTTAGCAAATGCTGCATGAATGTAATGCATCTATCTTTGACTATCTTCCAAGTGATTGTTCTACATTCCTATGAATGAAGAGTTATCACCGGGGCCCATTTGATTTAATCAAACCTGAGGGTTTAAGTTCTGTAACACTCTTCCTACACTTAGGGGCCCATTTACTTAGCTCGAGTGAAGGAATAGAAGAAAAAAAACTTTGAATTTCGAATGGTTTTTTTGGCTACTTCGGCCATCGAATGGGCTACTTTGACCTTCGACTACGACTTTGAATCGAACGATTCGAACTAAAAATCATTCGACTATTCGACCATTCGATTGTCAAAGAACTGTCTCTTTTAAAAAAAAATTTGACCCCCTAGTTCGCCACCTTAAACCTACCGAAGTCAATGTTAGCCTATGGGGAAGGGCCCCATAGGCTTTGCTAGCTTTTTTAGGTCAAAGAAAAATCGTTCGATCGATGGATATTCAAAGTCATAGGATTTCAATTCGGCAGTCGAATATCGAGGGTTAATTAACCCTCGATATTCAACCATAAGTAAATTTGCCCCTAAATCCTTGAGGGTTTACCCCAGATATTAAGGGGATTTAGGAACGTTTAAAGAATGTTCATTTCTCTGATTCTGGCTTTTTAGAACATATTTTTCTTATAGTGCCACAATCCATGATTTTTTCAGAATTTATCATGTGCCCAAGCCATAAAATCCCCAAATACAAAAGTATGTCAAATAACAGCTGTCTGAGTCATGTATAAGTCAATGGAAGTGGCCCTTCTTTTCTTAAAAAGATCTGTCTTTCATTTGTGGTTTTAGAGGTTTTCGGAGATCCGTTCATTTGTATAAACATATAAACGTATAAACGTTAATTTGAGCATGAAAAATTAGAGGTTTTTAGATTATTTTTATGATCACTCAGAGGCCATTTTCATTCATGTTTTTATAATTGGATCTCTAAATAATCTCTGAATAAGTTTCATGGATGTGGGGGGGCTGGGCCCATGGGGTTGGCTATCTTTATAGTTAGCCATAAAAATCCCCTCTCCCCAGCCCGGAGTGCGTTGGGGGTATGTGGGTTGTAGCTGATGTACACTCCTCCACAGAATCTTTTGCGGGGGGGGCGCTGTTCCTGGCAATCTGTGGGCTGCTGTAAAGTACCCTTGTGGGGAGGGGGGGGCTGTTTGGGCTTCTGTGTACTTGGAATGCCAGGGCCTATTTTGATTTTGAAGTCCAGACCTGCCTGGTGCATACTTGCTATATCACTGCTCAGAAAACTGTGGTACCACAGGAGACACTAGTGGTAAATATCTCCTCCATTCCATTTAGGGACACAAAAGTGGATTTGCTAAATACTGGGATTTCATTTTCACCCCACACAAACTTGTGACACATTTCGAATGGGTGTGGATTTAAACTTGTATTTTTCCCCACAATTTGAGATGGAAATATTTTTATCCTGGTCCACAGTATTCTGATAACATGATACTTTTACAACAAGGGATTAAAATTCACAACTTAATTTGAAATCAGTGGGTTTTCATAGTTTGAATAATTTAATTTTCTCAAACAACAGATGTGAAGGTTGAATCATACTGTATATGTATTAAGCTAGTGTAGGGATCTAACCTGTATTTTACAAAAAAAGTTTTTAGCAAAAGTTAGTGTGCCTTCGCTAAGATGGTTGCTGGTTACTGTCACAGTGAAGTCATCAGTGTCTGCTTTCATTCAGGGCTGTAAAGGAAGAAATCCTTCCCGGACTGAAGGAAGGGGAAAGAGGAAGAACATATATATCACCATGGTTGTTGGGACTAAAACCCAAGTGGAAAAAGTTATGAAAAGCATAGTTAAAACATTCTAAAATTGTTGATTAGGACTCAACATTTTGGTGTAAAGTGTACCTGAAATTGCCACTTGTGTTAAACAATGATGCTAATCAAATCAATGCTATTCTTTAATAGGTGCTAGGTGTAGTAAATGAAGTGAAGTGTTTACATAAGCTACATCCAATGGCACCTCCATATTATGTGTTGCCAAAAATTACTAAAAAACTGCACCACCCACCAGGGTGCCCCATTGTTGGCTGCAAAAGTGGGGTGTGGGGGGTGGGAGCCATCCAAGTCTATGTAAAATATACAAGTACAATGAAAGTATGAAAGGTCTGGCCAAATAAGCTTTAAACAAACAAAAGAGAAGGGATTGATCAATGCATGGCCCCTGTTTCATAAGTAATTTAGTATCTATGCAAGTTTATGCATCCAGGGATTAGTGATGAGCAAATCTGTCCTGTTTTGCAATAACATTTGCAAAAAGGCTGAAAACTTTGGTCAATGTGTGTTTAGAAGCGTTTTTTTTTTCATGCACAATGTATTTAAGCAATGGGGATTTTTTTCTTAAAAAACTTGAGAAAAAAAACTCAAGTTTATACTCACTACAATGCATTAAAATCAATGTACATTTTTTTATCAAATTTTTTAATCATTCCAAATGCATTTGTCAATGGTCATTTTTCAAATGTGAGTTAATGGGTGCTTTTCTGAAGTTTTTTTCTAACTCCAAATGCATTAAGGGCAATGGCTGTATTAAAACTATGTGCACCTCCCACCTCTTCTCATGAACCAAACTATATGGTGTACAAGGCAGAAATATTATCAATAATTAAAGGGGAACTATCACAAAATGAATATTTAATATACGTTTCAGCATACTGAAATAAGATGTTTTCTAAATATAAGCAAATAAAAATTCTGTGCTGTTTCTGAAATAATCAAGTTTATGTTCACTATCCCTCACTCAGCATCTGTTTCTCTTCATTCTCTCTTCACGCAGCAGTTGGGTGTCAGATACTCATTGACAGTGAGATCCAATATATCTTATAGGGGGGCTCCTTTTGCCTAGAAGATGTATTATAGCTCACTCTATTAAAATCACCAGACATCATGTCTCTATACATGCAGGATTTGTGCAAAAGTCAGTTATTTTACTCTACTTTTGATTTTACTGGAGTCTGTTATTTGAGTGAGCTCTAATGCATTTGCTAGCAAATTAACCCCCCCCCAACAGTATAAGATATATTGGATCTAACTGTCAATGAATATCTGACACCCAACTGCTGCGTGAAGACAGAATGAAGAGAGAAGGATAGTAAAGATAAACTTTATTATTTCAGAAATGATGCAGAATATTTAATTGATTGTGTGTAGGGATGTAGCGAACGTCGGAAAAAAAGTTCGCGAACATATTCGCGAACTTGCGCAAAAATGCGAGCGGTTCGCGAACGGTTCGCGAACCCCATAGACTTCAATGGGAAGGCGAACTTTAACATCTAAAAAAGACATTTCTGGCCAGAAAAATGATTTTAAAGTTGTTTAAAGGGTGCAACGACCTGGACAGTGGCATGCCAGAGGGGGATCAAGGGCAAAAATGTATCTGAAAAATCTGCCTGTGTGTGCTTGGAAGAGATAGTGTAGGGGGAGAGCTGTTAGTGATTTCAGGGACAGATGATAGTAAGTTTGCTGGCTAGTAATCTGCTTGATACTGCTCTGTATTGGAGGGACAGAAGTCTGCAGGGATTTGAGGGACATTTTAGCTTAGGTAGCTTTGCTGGCTAGTAATCTACTGTTCTCTTTAAACAACTGCCATACGTTGACCTTGTAGGCATTGTTTGCCCAGTTTTTTTGGACGCAGCCACTGAAGCACAGTTGCCAGAAAAAATATGCCATATAAATGCTGAAAATAGTCATTTTTCGCCATACGTTGACCTTGTAGACATTGTTTGCCCAGTTTTTTTTGGACGCAGCCACTGAAGCACAGTTGCCAGAAAAAATATGCCATATAAATGCTGAAAATAGTCATTTTTCGCCATACGTTGACCTTGTAGACATTGTTTGCCCAGTTTTTTTTGGACGCAGCCACTGAAGCACAGTTGCCAGAAAAAATATGCCATATAAATGCTGAAAATAGTAATTTTTCGCCATACGTTGACCTTGTAGACATTGTTTGCCCAGTTTTTTTGGACGCAGCCACTGAAGCACAGTTGCCAGAAAAAATATGCCATATAAATGCTGAAAATAGTCATTTTTTGCCATATACGTTGAGTCAACGTATGGCAAAAAATGACTATTTTCAGCATTTATGTGGCATATTTTTTCTGGCCTCTGTGCTTCAGTGGCTGCGGCCAAAAAAACTGGGCAAACAATGCCTACAAGGTCAACGTCGTTGACCTTGTAGGCATTGTTTGCCCAGTTTTTTTGGCCGCAGCCACTGAAGCACAGAGGCCAGAAAAAATATGCCATATAAATGCTGAAAATAGTCATTTTTTTGGTCGCAGCCACTGAAGCACAGTTGCCAGAAAAATTATGCCATATAAATGCTGAAAATATAAATTTTTTTGGTTGCAGCCACTGAAGCACAGAGGCCAGAAAAATTATGCCATATAAATGGAGAAAATATGCATTTTTTTGGTTGCAGCCACTGAAGCACAGAGGCTAGAAAAATTATGCCATATAAATGGAGAAAATATGAATTTTTTTGGTTGCAGCCACTGAAGCACAGAGGCTAGAAAAATTATGCCATATAAATGGACAAAATATGCATTTTTTTGGTTGCAGCCACTGAAGCACAGAGGCCAGAACAATTATGCCATATAAATGCAGAAAATATGCATTTTTTTGGTTGCAGCCACTGAAGCACAGAGGCTAGAAAAATTATGCCATATAAATGGACAAAATATGCATTTTTTTGGTTGCAGCCACTGAAGCACAGAGGCCAGAAAAATTATGCCATATAAATGCAGAAAATATGCATTTTTTTGGTTGCAGCCACTGAAGCACAGAGGCCAGAAAAATTATGCCATATAAATGCAGAAAATATGCATTTTTTTGGACGCAGCCACTGAAGCACAGTTGCCAGAAAAAATATGCCATATAAATGCTGAAAATAGTAATTTTTCGCCATACGTTGACCTTGTAGACATTGTTTGCCCCGTTTTTTTGGACGCAGCCACTGAAGCACAGAGGCCAGAAAAAATTAAACCAGTAGGGTTTGCACCCTAGTTTGTAACGGTGGCGGAGGGAGGAGGACGCTAAAGGACAGCTGTGTGTGGAGTCATGAGGCTTGAAGAGAAGGACAGCTGCATAGAAGTCAGAACAAGTCTTCCGGCGTGCAGTAACCCTCTGAGATCCACCCCTCATTCATTTTAATAAAGGTCAGGTAATCGACACTTTTGTGACCTAGGCGAGTTCTCTTCTCAGTTACAATCCCTCCTGCTGCACTGAAGGTCCTTTCTGAGAGCACACTTGAGGCTGGGCAAGACAAGAGGTTCATGGCAAATTGTGACAGCTCTGGCCACAGATCAAGCATGCGCACCCAGTAGTCCAGGGGTTCATCGCTCCTCAGAGTGTCGATATCTGCAGTTAATGCCAGGTAGTCCGCTACCTGCCGGTCGAGGCGTTCTTTGAGGGTGGATCCAGAAGGGTTGTGGCGCTGCCTTGGACAGAAAAACATTTGCATGTCTGATGTTACAGACCGGCCAAAGGGCTTTGTCCTTGCAGGTGTGCTCGTGGCAGGATTACTGGCACCTCTGCCCCTGGAATGTTGATGAGTTCCTGAAGTGACATCACCCTTAAAAGCATTGTACAACATGTTTTGCAGGCTGGTTTGTAAATGCCGCATCTTTTCGGACTTGTGGTATGTTGGTAACATTTCTGCCACTTTATGCTTGTACCGAGGGTCTAGTAGCGTTGCGACCCAGTACAGGTCCTTCTCCTTAAGCCTCTTGATACGGGGGTCCTTCAACAGGCATGACAGCATGAAAGACCCCATTCTGACAAGGTTGGATGCAGAGCTATCCATCTCCGCTTCCTCATTATCAAGGACTGCATCATCCACGGTCTCCTCCCCCCAGCCACGTACAAGACCAGGGGTCCCCAAAAGGTCACCACTAGCCCCCTGGGAAGCCTGCTCCTGTTGGTCCTCCTCCTCCTCCTCCACAAAGCCACCTTCCTCCTCTGACTCCACTTCTGGCACCTCTCCCTGCGTTGCAGCAGGTGCCTGGGTTCGTTCTGGTGATTCCGACCATAAATCGTGCGCTTCCAGCTCCTCGTCACGCTGGTCTACAGCCTCATCTGTCACTCGTCGCACGGCACGCTCCAGGAAGAAAGCGAAGGGTATTAGGTCGCTGATGGTGCCTTCGGTGCGACTGACCATATTTGTCACCTCTTCAAAAGGTCGCATGAGCCTGCAGGCATCGCGCATAAGCACCCAGTAACGGGGGAAAAAAATCCCCAGCTCTGCAGATCCAGTCCTACCACCCAGTTCAAAAAGGTACTCGTTGACGGCCCTTTGTTGTTGCAGCAGACGTTCCAACATAAGGAGCGTTGAATTCCAGCGAGTCTGGCTGTCAGAAATCAAACGCCTGACTGGCATGTTGTAGCGCTGCTGAATGTCAGCAAGGCGTGCCATGGCTGTGTAGGAACGTCTGAAATGGGCCGACACCTTTCTGGACTGGGTGAGAACGTCCTGGAATCCTGGGTACTTGGAGACAAAACGTTGGACTATTAAATTTAACACATGTGCCATGCAGGGCACATGTGTTAAATTTCCCAGTCTCAACGCTGCCAACAGATTGCTTCCATTGTCACACACCACTTTTCCGATCTGCAGTTGGTGTGGGGTCAGCCACCGATCGGCCTGTGACTGCAGAGATGACAGGAGTACAGATCCGGTATGGTTTTTGCTTTCCAGGCACGTCATCCCCAAGACAGCGTGACAACGGCGTACCTGGCACGTCGAATAGCCTAGGGGGAGCTGGGGGTGCACAGGTGTGGAGGAGGAGAAGGAGGACCCAGCAGCAGAGTAAGAAGAAGAAGAGGAAGAAGACGAGGTAGAGAGCGATGGAGGAGTAGAGGTGGTGGCAGAACCGCGTGCAATCCGTGGCGGTGACACCAACTCCACTGTTGTTGTTGTTGTTGAGCTACCCATTCCCTGCTTCCCATTCCCAGCCATTACCAAGTTCACCCAGTGGGCAGTGTAGGTGACATACCTGCCCTGACCATGCTTGGAGGACCATGCGTCAGTAGTCATATGGACCTTTGGCCCAACACTAAGTGACAGAGATGCGGTAACTTGGCTCTGCACATGTTGGTACAGGTGTGGTATTCCCTTTTTAGAAAAAAAATTGCGGCTGGGTACCTTCCACTGCGGTGTCCCAATTGCTACAAATTTGCGGAAGGCCTCAGAGTCCACCAGCTGGTATGGTAAAAGCTGGCGGGCTAAGAGTGCAGACAAGCCAGCTGTCAGACGCCGGGCAAGGGGGTGACAGTCAGACATTGGCTTCTTACGCTCAAACATGGCCTTCACAGAAACTTGGCTGGTGGCAGATGACTGGGAATGGGAACAGGTGGTCAAGGTGGAAGGCGGAGTGGAGGGTGGTTCAGATGGGTCAAGGAGAGCAGAGGTAGAGCAGTAAGATGCTGGACCAGAAGGAGTGTGGCTTTTAGTTTGCCTGTTGCCTTTGAGGTGTTGCTCCCAAAGTGCTTTGTGCTTGCCGCTCATGTGCCTTCGCATAGAAGTTGTACCTATGTGGCTGTTGGGCTTACCAAGGCTCAGTTTCTGACTGCACTCATTGCAAATTACAATGCTTTTGTCAGAGGCACACACATTAAAAAAATCCCACACTGCTGACTTTTTGGAAGTGTGCGATCTGGCGGTAACAGTAGAAGTTGGCGGCATTGGCGGCAATGGCGGGTGCGTTGGCCAGCTGAACACAGGTGCCGATACATGTTGTTGCCCTACTGATCCCTGCGGGCTGTCCTCCCTGCTTCTTCTAAGTCTTATTCTCCTACTGCCTCTCTGACTCTCCGTCTCTCCATCTGAACTACCCTCCTCTTGCTCTCTTCTACTAGGCACCCACAAAACATCAATCTCCTCATCATCATTCTCCTCAGATGCATCAATTTCTTCTGACACATCACAGAAGGAAGCAGCAGCGGGGACCTCCTCCTCATCACTCATCATTATGTCCATCTCTGTCGTGTTCTCTGCCAGAATTAAATCTGGTGTAACGTCCTCATCTCCTTCATCTTCTTCTGCCAATAATGGTTGCGCATTACTCAGTTCAAGAAACTCATGGGAAAATAACTCCTCTGACTCCAGTGAAGAAGGGGCACCGGTGGTGGAGGAAGTGTTACGTGGGGTGGCCATAGCAGTGGAGGATGAGGAGGATGTTGTGGTAAAGTTAGAAACGGTAGAGGATGGGGTGTGCTGTGTAAGCCAGTCAACTACCTCTTCAGCATTTTGGGAGTTCAGGGTCATTGGCTTTTTAAAACTGGGCAATTTGCTAGGGCCACAGGATTGCATAGCAGCACGGCCCCTAGCACGGCCTCTGCGTGGCGGCCTGCCTTTGCCTGGCATTATTTTTAAAAAAACAACAACAACAAAAACTCAGTTGGTTTTTCTGGAAACGATAATACACACAGCTAGATGGCGGTTTGAAGAAAACACTGTGCAAATAATGCCTACAAGGTCAACGTATACACAGCGGTGGATACGGATTACGTAAAATATCAGAATGCTGCTTGAAAAAAAGTAACTCAAGTGGTTTTTCTAGAGACGATAATATTATCAATATTTAGACAAAATGTGAACAAGCTCACACAGCTAGATGGCGGTTTGAAGAAAACACTGTGCAAATAATGCCTACAAGGTCAACGTATACACAGCGGTGGATACGGATTACGTAAAATATCAGAATGCTGCTTGAAAAAACAGTAACTCAAGTGGTTTTTCTAGAGACGATAATATTATCAATATTTAGACAAAATGTGAACAAGCTCACACAGCTAGATGGCGGTTTGAAGAAAACACTGTGCAAATAATGCCCACAAGGTCAACGTATACACAGCGGTGGATACGGATTACGTAAAATATCAGAATGCTGCTTGAAAAAACAGTAACTCAAGTGGTTTTTCTAGAGACGATAATATTATCAATATTTAGACAAAATGTGAACAAGCTCACACAGCTAGATGGCGGTTTGAAGAAAACACTGTGCAAATAATGCCCACAAGGTCAACGTATACACAGCGGTGGATACGGATTACGTAAAATATAAGAATGCTGCTTGAAAAAAAGTAACTCAAGTGGTTTTTCTAGAGACGATAATATTATCAATATTTAGACAAAATGTGAACAAGCTCACACAGCTAGATGGCGGTTTGAAGAAAACACTGTGCAAATAATGCCTACAAGGTCAACGTATACACAGCGGTGGATACGGATTACGTAAAATATCAGAATGCTGCTTGAAAAAAAGTAACTCAAGTGGTTTTTCTAGAGACGATAATATTATCAATATTTAGACAAAATGTGAACAAGCTCACACAGCTAGATGGCGGTTTGAAGAAAACACTGTGCAATTAATGCCCACAAGGTCAACGTATACACAGCGGTGGATACGGATTACGTAAAATATCAGAATGCTGCTTGAAAAAAAGTAACTCAAGTGGTTTTTCTAGAGACGATAATATTATCAATATTTAGACAAAATGTGAACAAGCTCACACAGCTAGATGGCGGTTTGAAGAAAACACTGTGCAAATAATGCCCACAAGGTCAACGTATACACAGCGGTGGATACGGATTACGTAAAATATAAGAATGCTGCTTGAAAAAAAGTAACTCAAGTGGTTTTTCTAGAGACGATAATATTATCAATATTTAGACAAAATGTGAACAAGCTCACACAGCTAGATGGCGGTTTGAAGAAAACACTGTGCAAATAATGCCCACAAGATCAACGTATACACTACTACAGCGGTGGATACGGATTACGTAAAATATATTATGGCTGCTTGAAAAAAGTCACTCCGGTGTTTTTTCTGGAGACGGTAATATTATGGATATTTAGACAGAATGTGAACAAGGTCACACAGCTAGATGGCTGTTGGTTGAATAACACACTGGGCAAAAAATGCCTACAGGGCAAATAATGCCTAAAAGGTCAACTTATACACTACTACAGCGATGGATACGGATTACGTAAAATTTATTATGGCTGCTTGAAAAAAGTCACTCCGGTGTTTTTTCTGGAGACGGTAATATTATGGATATTTAGACAGAATGTGAACAAGGTCACACAGCTAGATGGCTGTTGGTTGAATAACACACTGGGCAAAAAATGCCTACAGGGCAAATAATGCCTAAAAGGTCAACTTATACACTACTACAGCGATGGATACGGATTACGTAAAATTTATTATGGCTGCTTGAAAAGTCACTCCGGGGTTTTTTCTGGAGACGGTAATATTATGGATATTTAGACAGAATGTGAACAAGGTCACACAGCTAGATGGCTGTTGGTTGAATAACACACTGGGCAAAAAATGCCTACAGGGCAAATAATGCCTAAAAGGTCAACTTATACACTACTACAGCGATGGATACGGATTACGTAAAATTTATTATGGCTGCTTGAAAAAAGTCACTCCGGTGTTTTTTCTGGAGACGGTAATATTATGGATATTTAGACAGAATGTGAACAAGGTCACACAGCTAGATGGCTGTTGGTTGAATAACACACTGGGCAAAAAATGCCTACAGGGCAAATAATGCCTAAAAGGTCAACTTATACACTACTACAGCGATAGTAAAATAAAAAAAAGTAAAATAAAAAAAAAATGAATATTAAAAAAAAAAAATTACAGTTGGTGCTGCTGAACTACTAGGAGCAGCAGATTAGCACACCAGTCCCACTCCCCAACACTGCTAGACTAATAGCACTGGGCTCTTATAGTAGTAGTAGTAGTAGTAGTAGTAGTAGTAGTAGTAGTAGTAAAACAACAAAAAAATAAATAAAAGCAGTCCTTACAAGGACTACTGTTATTGCAGCAGTCAGCAGATGAGATCAGAAGCAGGACAGCTGCCCACTGCAGCTACATACAGAGCACTGCAGTAGAAGGTAGATTACTAGCCAGCAAAGCTACCTAAGCTTAAATGTCCCTCAAACCCCTGCAGACTTCTGTCCCTCCAATAACAGAGCAGTATCAACACGATTACTAGCCAGCAAACTTTCAACTGTCCCTGAAATCACTAACAGGCAGCAGCTCTCTCCCTACACTATCTCTTCAGCACACACAGGCAGAGTGAAAAAAACGCTGCAGGGCTTCGGTTTTTATAGGGAAGGGGAGTGGTCCAGGGGAGAGCTTCCTGATTGGCTGCCATGTACCTGCTGGTCTGGGGTGAGAGGGCAAAAAAAAGCGCCAACAATGGCGAACCCAAAATGGCGAACGTCGCGCGACGTTCGCGAACTTCCGGCGAGCGCGAACACCCGATGTTCGCGCGAACAAGTTCGCCGGCGAACAGTTCGCGCCATCTCTAATTGTGTGTAGAAAGTATCTTATTTCAGTATGATGAAGCTTCTATTAAATTTTCCTTTTTGTGATAGTTCCCCTTTAAAGTAAAGGGAAAATTAGAAAAAATCCCTAGTAAAAGATCTGAATAATTGCACCCTCCAATCTTATAATGCATTCCATACAAATCAGAATTGCAAACATAACCTTTATTATACAGCAGTTAAAAACTCAAAGGCTTTAAAGTTATGAGTAGATTCTGATTTGTATAGAATATACATAACTTATAGATGAGAGAGTGCAATTATTAAGGTCACTTACAAAGGATTTTTTCTTGTTTTCCCTTTTATTATTAATCATCTTTAAATTTGGCAATGTCTAGTTTCACTCATCTACAATTACATTTGTGGATGCAACTATGAAAAAAATAACGAATTAACTGATATTTACAAAAGGATACAGGTCAAAATAGTCCCCTTTCATTATCTGCATTTCCATCCTCCATCATTAAAAAATTCTTTACCAAAATTTCAGGTTATGTGGGTTAGACATATTGCTACAGAACATAAGGAGATAAATGGAAATGCAAGATATATTCAGTCAGGGAGGATATTCACAGGAGTGTTGGAGACCTGTATGTGAGAAGTGAATACAATTTTAAATCTGACCTTTTAAAGAAGGATTCAAATAAGTCTTGTACACTCACCAGTTATGGCATGCCAACCCCACACCCAAAAAAAGTTAGATATATGCTGGCAGGCAAAACAGACATTTAGAGATTTTTAAGAACCCAATACATATTCTATGTACATTTATTTTTCTCTTTTTGGGATCCTTCTTCTTATAGCCATATACAGATAACAAAAAAAAATCACTTTCACAATTCAACTTTTAGGGGGTTATTTACTAAAATCTGAATTTATCTCATATTTTATTTAAAAAAAACACAACCAAACTCCCATGCCTGATTTTAACTTGTTTATTAATAAAAACACTTAATTCAATCGGATTGTGGAAAAGCTTGATAAAATTGAGAGAAAACCCAAATCGCTCTAATTTTTCTGACTTTTTGCCAAATTACTCAAATTTTCAGTTTTCACCCTAAAACCCCCAAAAACTCGGATTTTCCAGCTAAACCCAGCGCAGACCACAAATAATTCAAATTGAAATAGGTGCCTCTCCCATTGACTTATTCAGGACCTGGACAGGTCTGAGATGGAGGATTTTCAGATTTGGGCTTTTTGATGCATCAGGGTATAAAAAAATCTCGTAAAATTAAATGTTAGAATATAACTCCCTACATCATACTAAAAGTTAATATAAACATGAACAACCCCTTTAATGTGACTACTAAATGGATTGACTCCGATATGTTTGGTATAGAAGGTCAGATACAGGATCAGACCAGAGATACAGGATCAGACCAGACGTTGGTAATAAGTTTACAGTGAAAAAAAGATGGGTCCCATTTCAATACCAATATACAAATTATAAGACTTTTTAACCATTTATGAGAGTTAATAATGAAGACTGGATTCAACAGGAACTAATAAATTAGGACCCCAATTTATTCACCCTGAATTTACATTTTCCTGGATTATTCACCATTTATTTGTGGTCCTGTGCTTGCATGTTCATTTCCCCCCAGATATTATGTTTGTTTCCCTTAGTCCCTTTTGAAATGGAAAAACTGGTTCCACTATATTTGATATTCTTTATGATACTGGTATATTACCATTTTAATGTTGTGTTGTAACACTTATTTGTGAGGTTTTAATATGTCATATTACTGTTAATGTATATAAAAGGTTTTTCACTTTGTTCACTGGGTATGATTGGAGTTGTTGACTTTTGTGGTGACATATGTCAGTGCCCTAATTACCTAACATACTCTCTACTGCAAATTCCTGCTGTTTTTTGCCCAGTTTGTTCTGTTGTGTAAATGGCCACTAATTTGTGTGCCTAGAAACATCAGAAAGTAGTCATTATATGTTTCCTGAGAAAAGAAGTGAACTCTGAGAAAGTTAGTACACTCTGCTGGTCAGACCTACTGTCTAGCAACTTGCTTCCCAAAAATGTATATGGATACTGTCACAGGACCGGGCCATGCTGGCTGAGTGCCCTAGGCAACCTGTCCGACAAGCCTTGCCCTGGCATGCCCGAGCAAAGGAGAGTGAAGAGACAGATGGGGAGGGAGGGGTGAGTGACGGAGGGAGGGGACAGCAACTGAGGGGAGGGAGGGAGAGCAACAAGAGAGGGGAGGGTGTCAAGAAGGTAAAAGTAAGACTAGGGGTAGGCAGAAGACAGTTTTAGAAATATCTGCCAAGCACCCCCTATTATTTTGCCCTAAGCAGCAGTCTCTTCTGCCTGCCCTTAGTTCCGGCCCTGTACTGCCATGTGGTATTGTAGCATCCCACCTGCCCTAATAATGAGACCAACGAAGGTCATCAGCTTTTTATGATGACATTGATTATTTTCTCATTGTAATTTTTTCTATAATGGATCATTATTTTGTATTGCAGCTAAATCCTTCAAGCAAAATATAAAGGCTTTCTGTTCTTTGCCAAATGTTTAACTGCAGATTCAACTGCATTATAGTTGCTAAAAATGAATGCATTCAAAGTTGATACACATTGATGTCTTTTTGACTGCCAACATTCCTTTCCATCTGTTTGGATAGAAAAAGAGAAAGTTAGAGGTTTATTGTGTTCATGCCATAGGGCAGAAGTGCCAGCCAATAATGATTTCAGCTGAATAATAATAGGACTAATACTTCCTAAAAAAAGATTCTGCTGGATAAATGTTCATATATGTAAGTTTGCAATGTATACGTTTGCAATGTCTCACATCTGTTCAGGATGGATGCCAGGAAGAATATAAGGTGGCATAATACTTATAAAGTTAATATTCAAGCATATCTTTATCATATTCTTCATTATACAGATAAACAGTACCAACACGCCCATGATCCAGCTCACACATCTTTTGGACACAGAAATATTGCCCCAGATTTTTTTCCAGACTTCAACAATTAAAAGATAATTATCTATATGTTTTTTACTGTTTCCTTGTGCTCTTAACTTTTTAGCTTCTTTAAAACATTTTAGACTTGGAGTTTTAACCATAGTCTCTTAAGTTGTCTTGACCCAACCTCAATTATCACCTTCACAGACCTCCACCTATATTGAAATACTGTTTGGGCATGGGCTGACACCACTGCAAGTAAGAATGGGTCCATACATCGTGATTCCATGGTAGTAACAGACTCTCATGGCCTAGAAAATATTTCAAAAAAATATTTTGTGAGTCAAAAAATTCATGTTGATTTTGTCAAAGCACATACTGTATGTGTGTTTTTGATTTTGTTACATGTGTATCTTCATTGAACAGAATGTTTGTAGTGATGTGAATTGACCTAATAACATTTACAGGTATGCCTACATAATTGGAAGGTGACATTTGTACAATCACTAAAGTGGTCAAGACATTCATCAGTACAGTCAGTTTGTCCATTTCTGATCATTATTTGAAATGGCAAAGTAGAATGTTTATCAGAATGTATATCAGAACCTTGTGCATTTAATTATAAGAGAAAAGCAAAATAATTGAGAAATAGAATATAGTGTAGTAATTCTAGCTTCCTAGCAATTAATTATTCAGCATACATCGCAATTAAGTGAATTTATATATTTGGTATCATTTGTATATTTGTAATTTAATTAACATTATGTTGCTTCTAGAAAGCATTCATGCATTTTACTCTATCAAACTGGGTAATCCAGAGGGATTCATTGCAGTTTAATATTTGTTCCCACTTATTAACACTTTTCTGACTGGCATTCAAATTATGCTCCCTCTGCTTTATATGTATTGGTGCATTGGTAACTTTAAATAATAAGAAGGTAATGCACTTATCTGTTACAATTGAGGCCAGGCAGTGGGCTAACAAAGCTTCTTGGGCATGAGTGGTCTGTACCAATATGGACTTGGTACAATGTTATATCGGCAAAAGAACCGGCACTCACGATAATGACGTCAATAATGCGAGATGCAATATTCACTCAAGAAAAATGCTGCTGCACACCAGGATTTATTGTGAAAAAAGTTAGTCCTTTATTTGATCGACGTTTCGATCCATGGTGAGGACCGAAATGACAAATTTATCAAGATGTGTTTTATTGACTACCATGCATACTCCAAATTTACATTACTTCTGGCAGAAGTCACTCTAAGAAAAAAATTACAAATTTTTTTTGCACCACATAATAAATATGCCCCTAAATCTTCAGTTGAGTCAAGTACTTATGGACATGCAGTGCGACTACCAGCCCCTCTGGATTGTTAGATGGGAATCCCTTGCAGGTGCTGGTTCCTCCAGTCTGAACTCCTCTCACACTCTCTGTCTCTCCGGGCACAGGGGGGGTCATTTATCAACGCTGGGCAAATTTGCCCATGGGCAGTAACCCATGGCAACCAATCAAATTGCTGTATTCATTGTTCTACTTGCTGCTGGCTTTAAAAAGCTAATCACCGATTGGTTGCTATAGGTAACTGCCCATGGGCAAATTTGCCCAGTGTTGATAAATGAGCCCAAGTATGTGGCTTCATTGGGCCAGTCCGAGCCTAAATACTAAATGCTTTTGGTGGGGCATTCAAGCTCTCTGGGGCCATCTGCAGCTCTCAGGTATCTTTCTTTCTCTATCTAATGCTTTCTCTGTCAGGCTTTCCTATTGCCTCCTTCATCTGGACACTCCAAGGCTGGTGTGCAACTTCCTGCAGCCATGAGATCACTGTGCAGCTTACAGTAGACAGACACAGGCTAAGTGCCTGCTCCACTACAGGGGACTGCTGCAGGAGAGTAGTAAGTGCAGGGATTCTGCACTACCTCCCTATACACACACATGTATTTGACCATGTAATGCACTTAAATTATTTCTAGCTTCCTTTAGCTACTAATGCATTTGTCATACTGTATGTATTACTATCCTTTTATTATAAAGGATTTTGATAGTGTCGTATAGAGAGAATATTCAGTCACCCACATAAGTCACTTCTCCAATGGCCGCATTAGAGTGTCAAGGGAAACAAATGGCAGTATCTCAGTGACAGGGAACATGAAGCATATGTAAAGTAAAGAGGTGCCATATTTTACCTTGGAATTGTATGGTCTCTTGTTGTATAATTGTGAATAAGGTAACACTAAATCACAGAAGCCTTTTTGTCTTCCTATAAATCATCCAGGAAGCCTTTATTTGCAACTGCTCACTCTATTGTGATTTATGTCACTTGTAAAATTAACTGTTGGTACTAGGTTCTTATTGTTCTCCATGGCACAGAAACTTCTTAACAATATCCAGTTAATCCGCTAACCACTTTCCTTTGGAATCTTCAGAAAAGTACTATTTTTATTCAAAGAAGACATGCTTTTTTCCCCTTGAAATTGATCCCTTTTTATGTGCTCATCTTTCTTTTTCACAGAGGCTTGCCTACACTTTTCAATAAATAAATTTACTGCAGACAACTTTCTCTCAGACACAGCTGATTTCACAGATGATCATAAAATGGCCAGGAGAGGCTAGAGTAATGGAAAAGATGACGGTCTGACAGAACACTATTGCTGTAGTCATTCATAAATAACAGTAGATGATTAAAATGCTATAGATGAGATGACCATTGTTACATACAGCCAAAGTCAGTACTTCCACAAGTCATCTATATCATCTACGCATTTGGTAAATGGTATAGACTTTATTTTGTGCACACTGTATAATTTTTGTATATGTATATGCACCAAACAAACCCCCCTTCTCTATACTTAGAATTAGTTACCAATTAAAAAAAATATATTGCTTCTCTGTATGACCTTGTGTTATTTTTCTAATTTATGCTCTGTTCGATAAGTGTATGGCTTAAGCACATAAATGTGTATTTATGCCTCCTGACATGACATAAAGAAAATAGAAAGGCCACTCTTCACAGCTGACATCTACTAAACTGACAATTCATAAAAAGGTAAATAAATCATTCTGAAGTATATATTTCTGCTAAGCACAGCATATAGGATTTGATTAAGTGCTTAAACATATATAACAGGATGTAAAACTATTTTAAAATATAATGCAAATTAGGTTAACTTTTTCTAACTGCTCTCACCCACCATCATTCAAAGGAGTTCAATATATTTTCAGCTGTGTGTATCTACACGTAGGGGCCGATTCACTCAGCTCGAGTGAAGGGTTCGAATGTAAAAAACTTCGAATTTCGAAGTTTTTTTTGGGTACTTCGACCATCGAATTGGTTAAATTCGATCGAATTCGATCGAAGTCGAACGAAATCGAACGATTCGAAGTAAAAATCGTTCGACTATTCGACCATTCGATAGTCGAAGTACTTGCCCTTTAAAAAAAACTTCGACCCCCTACTTCGGCAGATAAAACCTACCGAAGTCAATGTTAGCCTATGGGGAAGGTCCCCATAGGCTTGCTAACCTTTTTTTGATCGAAGGATTTTCCTTCGATCGTTTGATTAAAATCCTTCGAATCGTTCGATTCGAAGGATTTAATCGTTCGATCGAACGAAAAATCCTTCGATCGTTCGATCGAACGATTAGCGCTAAATCCTTCGACTTCGATATTCGAAGTCGAAGGATTTCAATTCGAGGGTCGAATTTCGAAGTAATTTTAACTTCGAAATTCGACCCTTCGTGAATCGGCCCCGTAATATTCTTCATTAATGCAGAAAGCAAAAGGCCTTTTTGGTTCTAAATATAACATTTATGGATTTAGGGGGTTATTTACAAAACTCTGAATACAAAAATCACAAAAAAATTTTGACTATTTTATATAAAATCAGACTTTTAAAAAATCACAAATTTGTGGGAATTTATTAAACCCTGAGGATGGAAATGTCCGAATCTGAAAATCCAGCATCTCAGACCTGTCAAGGTTGCATATAAGTCAATGGGAGAAGTCCCAATGATTTTTTAATGGGTGCTGGGTTTCATGCAATACACCAAAGTTTTCGGAGTTTTTGAGTGAAAATTCTGAAAAAATCATGAAATTCATGAAAATCGGATCAAAAAATCTGAAAAAATCTTGAAAATCATATCAATTTTCAAGATCAGATCCTGCAAAGCAAGTTTTTGGGAAAATTTAATAATAAATAAGAGTAAAAAACCCGAGTGGATTTGATCGGAGTTTGTAGAAGAAAATATTGAGATAAATTCGGACTTTGATAAATAACCCCCTATGTATTTTTCAGGATCTAAAAACTGCTGTCATTATATCTATATTAACATTCGCCAACAGCAGGAATTATTATAAAATGTCAAATATGCTTGACTGTGTACGGTAGCTTTTTATGTTTAAAAAAAATACTGTCATATACAAACACCTATAATGAGTGAATAAAAAACTCTAAGTTTAACGGTAACATTTAAAAATTAGAAAATGAAAAGGCCACTCAAGGGAGAACTTTTAAATGAACCATTGCAATCTGGTTCATCAATATTTAGAGTATAATCTAATTGGCCGACAACAGTAGTATAAACCTTGTACATTTCTTTATTACCACTGCTTTTGATTTTAAGCACAGTAAGAGGGTTATTTGTTAAAACCCAAATTTTTCTGATTCTCAAAATAAAAAACATTCGAGCAAACTAGAATCCATGATTTGACCTTATTTATTATCATAAATCTCAATCTAATCGGTTCGGGTAAAAACCCGATAAAATCGAGTGAAAAACCAAATCTAACGTTTTTTCTGAGTTTTTTTTACCAAAGCGCTCAATTTTTCAGGCTTGTTCCTGAAAAGCCCAAATTTTATTGATTTTGCCTGAAACCCCTGAATAGGTCGGCTTTTTGGGCTAATTCAAGCGCAGACCACAGAAACTTCAAAATAAGGTAGGGACCTCTGCCATTGACTTATACACAACCTCAGCAGGTCTGAGATGGTGGATTTTTGGATTCGGGCTTTTTGCTGCATTGGGCTTTCATAAATCTTGAAAAAAATTGAGTTTAAAAAAAAAAACTTTAAAATTTTGAGTTCTGCCCCAAAAAGCCAGAACTGAGTTTAGTAAATCCCCTAAAACCTGACAGTGATAGAAAGAAAATGAATTACATATTTATATTCTGCATCATTTTTGGGTGTGACTTTTTAATGTAAAACTTAAGTTTGTAGTACTTTCTTTGCCATCAAAATTTTTAATGCAATGATTCACTAAAAAAAAAAAAAAAAAAACCATTACTAGAATTAGAAGGATGGGTGTTTATTAAACAGATATTTGACATAAAGGAGCGCATAAACAAATACAATTCAACAAAAACAGGGCCTGTACTTCAAATAAAACGGATATATGTAATAAATATTATATTTCATTTCAAATTAATAATTTGAATATTTTGATGTTACTGGTCCTTTAGGAGTAGCTGAGTTCAGTATTGTAGAGAGAAGGAATTGTGTTATAAGGAGGCACTTGAAAGCTAGAAGTAGGGGAGACTGATTTAATGTGTTTATTTATTACATACATAGGAAATGTCTTCTGGGACATTGTTAATATATCAAGAGAAAAAAATAATATGAAAGCAGGAGAAAATATATCACTGGATGACCAGAGAAACAATATTGGGGGCATTCTGCAGAGAGTGTTGTAGGTAAGTATAAAGATTTTATTCTAGAAAATGAAAGACAGTCCTAGGATTGGCAATTAGGAATGCAGATTCTGACATCAGCGATTTTGATTGTAACTAGTAGACCAACTGGTTAAAGCTGAAGATTGCAGGTTGAAAATTATTGTTGAATGGAAATTTGTTTGGTAATACTGCATGAAACCACAAATCTAGCTAAAACACACTACTAGACTGCATTCTAATTGTCTTGTGAGTAGTTCTCAGTGGACATGTTCTCACATGTTGTTCTCATAATAAGTGATGGGCAAATTTATTTGACAGGCATGAATTCGCTCCGACAAATACATTTGCAAATCGTCTCGAAAAAATTTTGATGAACGCCCTTTAACTGTAATGTGTGTCAAAAGTGTGTTTAACAAAAATTTTTGTCCATTGCACGAATTGTGCAGGAGATTTT
Source organism: Xenopus petersii (assembly GCA_038501925.1). Classification (NCBI taxonomy): domain Eukaryota; kingdom Metazoa; phylum Chordata; class Amphibia; order Anura; family Pipidae; genus Xenopus; species Xenopus petersii. The sequence goes on along the minus strand of CM076672.1, from coordinate 36,458,870 downwards.
GCAAATTTAGTGGCAAAGTAAAATTGGACATATTCGCCCCTCACTACTCATAATTCCATTCCAGGGCTAGTGGTGTAAAAATATTAGGACTAATAAGAAGAAGAAGATGACATTTATTCTGATATTAGGAGATAGAAAATCTTTAGATGTAAAGTTGTGTCAGTGAGAGTTGACCTGGATATGACATGATCGGCCAGCTGGTTGATATACAGTACTTCAGTTGGTTACCATTGCCATGTTGATGTTCGCTAATAGAAGACATGTCTTGATTGCTTTATCTTCTTTTAGCCATAGGGGTAAAATAACTTTGTGAGTTAAGCTTTGAGAGAAGAAGGTGCAAATTACTTATACGATTTGTTTCCTTGGTGTATACTCAACAGATATGGAAAAAGTAAAATGTTAAAAAAATCATAGGTACTTTAAGCCTTGTAAATTTGTGCGTGTTTATGGGCTGGATAGGTTCACTCTAAGCAAGTATTGAATTAAAGTATGCATCATATGCATATAGCTGAAACCAGTCACTACACACAGTGATGTTAATGATGTATTATATGTTGATAATGATGTATTATATGAATAAATAAGTATGATTAATATGTGTGAGCAAGCATATTTTCTCTATAATCCAAATTGTGTGGGCATGAGTTGAAGATGTTGTATTTGAAGACTCTAAAACCTCCAGAATTCCTGATCTCAAGGTGGTATGTGTAAGGTTCAAAGAAATTAAAATGTTGGTGGTGGTCCTCAAAAATATATCTACATCATATATAGATATATACAGTAATTGTATGGGGATGTGCAATGTTTTCATTTTATAACAGAGCACTAGTGATGAACTATCTGCCCCAAAATATTCACAGAACCTTAGACAAATTAGCAAAATGGTGACATTTTGCCAAACGAAGTGCTGGTTTTCCTTTAGTTGATTTTTGGATTTTTATCTCGAAACCCCCAAATTTATTGGATTATCAGGCTTACACAGAGCAAACCACGATAACTTATAATTGGGATAGGGACATCTCCCATTGACTTATACATGACCTTGGCAGGTCTGAGATGGCAGATTTTCGATTTGGGCTTTTTTCAGCATCAGGGTATAATAAATCTCAAAAAATTGGCCCAAATACCCAACCAGATAGATTTGAGGTTTAGTAAATAACCCCCTACTTGTCTGCTATTGTACATGTACCTAGCGTCTCACTAAAATATTTTGGGGTTAAAAATAGATCATAAATTTGGATATATATATTCAGAGGGCTTTTAAACAGTTTATCTAAAAAACAACTTCATTGCAAATTAAGGTTATTCCCTGCAAACTTAAAGATCTTGCTGTAAAGCTATATGTTTGAATGTTTGAGATATATATATATATATATATATATATATATATATATATATATATATGTATATATATGAAAGATAGATAATAATGACACATAAATTGATCATACAAATTCATTTAAATGTCATAAAAGAGCATAGAAATGTATGAAACATAACCACAGTTATTATGCTGCATATCTATATGCATGTATCTTACCATGTAAATAATTTATGGTAAGTAGGTGGAAAGGTTGCTTCCTCATTCTGAACTTTATCCTTAAGTTATTATAGTTTGCAAAGTATTTTGTTTAATAAAATAAAATGTCAAAGAGTTCAGCAGCAGGAGTACAGAAAATGGAAAATGAAGTTCATGGAAATTGTGATATTTATTAGGATTCAAATTACACCCTCTAAAACTACAAATTTTGACTCCCTGCCTAACACACTGTTGAACTCCTTTGTGTTTACAATTGACTTAGAAATAATCATATAAAAAGAAAAGAAGAAGGAATCAAAACAACTGAATAGTTTTTTTTTTCTGGTGCCACATCCACAAATCCATTATTGTAATGTTTTGCATGGAATAAATGTTAAAATGTCAAACTCAATGTCACTAATGTTTTTTTTAATCATGAATCATTCATTTTTTATTTTATTGATTGGATGCAGTTTTTTAAAACTTTACAAATTGTAGATTATTGTGAAATGACATTAATAACATACAATAGTAGCAGTATTAGAGTAGAGTAGTATTGGCTAGGAACATCAATTTAAAGTTGGAGTGATATCTGCCAGATTTTGCCGTCCTTGTAAAATACACATAAAGAAAAGGGGGAGAAAAACACGACGCATTCCCCGAAAATAACTTTTTGTAAAGAGCAAAATATATTTATTTACCTCATCTTCTTAACCTTATTGAGATTATAAAGATAGTCTGCGTTTGTCTGACCTAAAGCTTTTGACACTGTTTAACTAAAATAATCAAGTTAAAAACGGTAAGATTTAGGACTAGATCTTGGTCTTGTCTCTTCAGATCACATGCAATACTCACTCTCACACTAGGGGGGGTTATTTATCACCATGCATACTTTTTTCCCACAGTTCAAAATATTTTTGCTAAAAATCATGATTTTAAGGGGCAGATTCACTAAGGGTCGAATTTCGAAGTTAAAAATACTTCGACCCTCGAATTGAAATCCTTCGACTTCGATATTCGAAGTCGAAGGATTTAGCGCTAAACATTCGATCGAACGATCGAATGATTTTTCGTTCGATCGAACGATTAAATCCTTCGAATCGAACGATTCGAAGGATTTTAATCAAACGATCGAAGGAAAATCCTTCGATCAAAAAAAGCTGAGCAAGCCTATGGGGACCTTCCCCATAGGCTAACATTGACTTCGGTAGGTTTTATCTGCCGAAGTAGGGGGTCGAAGTTTTTTTTAAAGGGTAAGTACTTCGACTATTGAATGGTCGAATAGTCGAACGATTTTTACTTCGAATCGTTCGATTTCGTTCGACTTCGATCGAATTTAACCAATTCGATGGTCGAAGTACCCAAAAAAAACTTCGAAATTCGAAGTTTTTTTTATTCTAACCCTTCACCCGAATTTAGTGAATCAGCCCCTTAATCATGAAAAAAAAAGTTTTTAATTTTTTTTAAAAAAAATGATTTCTGTAATAATAAAATAGTACCGTGTACATGATCCAAACTAAGATATAGTCAATCCTTTTTAAAAGCAGAACCATCCCTTTGGGCTTATCTAATGTTTACATGATTTTTCTGTAGTCTTAGGAACAGATTTACTAAGCTCGAGTGAATAGTTCGAATGCAAAAATATTGGAATTTCGAAGTATTTTTTTGGTTACTTCAACCATCGAATTGGTCAAATTCGATCAAATTGATTGATTCGAAGATTCAAAGTAAAAATCATTCGACCATTCGATAATCGAAGTACTGTCTCTTCGACTCAAAAAAAAGGTACCGAGTTGAATGTTAGCCTATGGGGACATTGTAGATAGGTTTTGGGCACTTTTTGGGGCCAATTCATTGGAATAGAAGAAAAAAAATTTTGAATTTCGAAATGTTTTTTTGGCTACTTCGACCATCGAATGGGCTACTTCGACCACGACTTTGGCTTCGTATCGAAGGATTCGAACTAAAAATCTTCAACTATTCGACCATTCGATAGTCAAAGTACTGTCTCTTTAAGAAAAAACGTCGACCCCCTAGTTTGCCATCTAAAAGCTACGGAACCCAATGTTAGCCTATGGGGAAGGTCCCCATAGGCTTGGCTAAGTTTTTTTGGTCAAAGGATAATACTTCGATCGTTGGATTAAAATCCTTCGAATTGTTCGATTCGAGGGATTTAATCGATTTTCGAAGTCAAAGGATTTTCATTCCCAGTCGAATATCGAGGGTTAATTAACCCTCAATATTCAACCCTTGATGAATTCGCCCCTTTATGTTCGAATAAAAATCATTCGATCGATCGCGTAAAATCGTTCGAATCGTTCAAACGATTTTTATTCGATCAAACCTTTTACTATAAAATCCTTCAAATTCGATATTCGAATTCAAAGGATTTTTAATCCTCGAAATTTGACCCTTGATAAATCTGCCCCTTAAAGTATGAAGATCCAAATTACTGAAAGATCCATTATTACACAGGTCCTGAACATTCTGGATAACCGATCTAATAGGTCCAACAGGTCCAATACCTGTGTATCCAAAGTACAAAAAACATCTAAAAGTACACAAATCCAAATTTTAATAAACCTTTAACTCACTGAAGTTTCAATTATCTTTGTGTATAGCTGACAATGATAAAAGAAGTGTCTGCAATTTCCTACATTCAAAGCTGACAAATGTGACATAGAATAATTATTTATGATTGTTGAATCTGACTGCATATAGGTGTAGTCCCTTATGCGCCTCATATAGCCATGTCGAGTAAGTTCTCCCCAAGATTAACTCATTCTCAGTGTTCTGTGTGACAATTAAAAAATGGTTCATATATGCATATACTATATATTAACTGTATATTAGCTGCCATACCATTTTAAGTAAGGGATAAGCTGTATACAGTATATCAAGAGAATATATAGACTAGGGATTTTCAGATTTACATCTGATGTGTTAATTAGAGATGGCGCGAACTGTTCGCCGGCGAACTTGTTCGCGCGAACATCGGGTGTTCGCGCTCGCCGGAAGTTCGCGAACGTCGCGCGACGTTCGCCATTTTGGGTTCGCCATTGTTGGCGCTTTTTTTTGCCCTCTCACCCCAGACCAGCAGGTACATGGCAGCCAATCAGGAAGCTCTCCCCTGGACCACTCCCCTTCCCTATAAAAACCGAAGCCCTGCAGCGTTTTTTCACTCTGCCTGTGTGTGCTGAAGAGATAGTGTAGGGAGAGAGCTGCTGCCTGTTAGTGATTTCAGGGACAGTTGAAAGTTTGCTGGCTAGTAATCGTTTTGATACTGCTCTGTTATTGGAGGGACAGAAGTCTGCAGGGGTTTGAGGGACATTTAAGCTTAGGTAGCTTTGCTGGCTAGTAATCTACCTTCTACTGCAGTGCTCTGTATGTAGCTGCAGTGGGCAGCTGTCCTGCTTCTGATCTCATCTGCTGACTGCTGCAATAACAGTAGTCCTTGTAAGGACTGCTTTTATTTATTTTTTTGTTCCAATACAGAGCAGTATCAAGCAGATTACTAGCCAGCAAACTTACTATCAACTGTCCCTGAAATCACTAACAGCTCTCCCCCTACACTATCTCTTCCAAGCACACACAGGCAGATTTTTCAGATACATTTTTGCCCTTGATCCCCCTCTGGCATGCCACTGTCCAGGTCGTTGCACCCTTTAAACAACTTTAAAATCATTTTTCTGGCCAGAAATGTCTTTTTTAGATGTTAAAGTTCGCCTTCCCATTGAAGTCTATGGGGTTCGCGAACCGTTCGCGAACCGCTCGCATTTTTGCGCAAGTTCGCGAATATGTTCGCGAACTTTTTTTCCGACGTTCGCTACATCCCTAGTGTTAATTGCAGAATTTAATGTAATTGTAAACAGTGGAACACATGTGTCTAAGTTGCCATAGAATGTTTTGCAAAATAGAATGAACTTTAATACCTTGTGATCCTTTTATATTTGTAGTAGTACATTCTTAGCTAACAAGATTTAAATAAAATTATATTTAAACAACCTTCTTAAATTTAGCAGATAACAAAATATAACTAGGAGAATAAAAAAATAAATCCAGAGATTTGTGCTACAAAGTAAATATCATTCTGTGTTTATCTAGTTCTAGTGACGGGAAATTATCAAGACTTCAGTGTAGTTTAAGAAACCTTCTAACAGTACATAACAGATGGGATGTCTAACATCCTTTTTATATTTTAAACATGCAAGTTGTAATCATCAAGAGGGTTTTGAATGTTAAACCAGCCAGCCATAAGAAATGTGTCATATCATTTTGTGTTATTCTAATTAATTAAATAGCATTATTTTGTATCCCAGATGAGACCAAAACAGCTGAATAAATGACTAGCAAAATATTAGCTGATTTTTTTTCTAGTATAAGTTTTGCAAGATGTTTGCAAAAATCTCTATGACATTTGTGCAGCAATATACTGATCCCCAAAAAAGAGTTTACACAATATTAAAAACATTGTTCTGAATGGGAGAATATGCAGAGATTGTACTCTTTGCTAAAAGATTTCCACAACTTACAAAGAAGTTTGAATCCTGAAAATAAATGCACATAGTTATTGGCGAATTAGGAGTTTTACTGAATGACCAATCTTATCATGACCTGTATAAAGAAATTCCAAACATTTCCCATGATCACAAAAGAATTTACACTTCACCTTATCTTAGAACTGGTTTATAAATAAAATACAAATAGGGTCGTATAAGATAAATTTCCTAAACATTGATTCCACAGAAATAGGGGTTTTCAGAAAAAGCTTCATGAAGTTTATCTTGAAGCTGGAGACTTGGGGGCTGATTCACTATGGGTCGAATATCGAGGGTTAATTAACCCTCGATATTCGACTAGGAATTGAAATCCTTCGACTTCGAATATCAAAGTCGAAGGATTTAGCGCAGAAAATTCGATCGAACGATCAAAGGATTATTCCTTCGATCGAACGATTAAATCCTTCGAATCGAACGATTCGAAGGATTTTAATCCAACAATCGAAGGAATATCCTCGATCAGAAAAACTTAGGCAAGCCTATCTGCCGAACTAGGGGGTCGAAGTTTTTTTTAAAGAGACAGTACTTCGACTATCGAATGGTCGAATAGTCGAACGATTTTTAGTTCGAATCCTTCGATTCGAAGTCGTAGTCATAGTCGAAGGTTGAAGTAGCCCATTCGATGGTCAAAGTAGCCCAAAAAAAGCTTTGAAATTCGAAGTTTTTTTACTTCGAATCCTTCACTCGAATTTAGTGAATCAGCCCCATAGTGTAAAAAGTTTAAATGCAGGACTGGAAATTTAATGAAAGGTGGCAATGTTTCTGATATCCCATTTTATTAATACAATTTTGGAGATATTTGGGAAATTTATTAAACAGGAGTGATTGTTTAGTTTTTCATTTTGCCAGATGATTTTCATAGATGTTCTTGTTCAATCCACAACATTGGTATTTTACCAGCTCTGCACATGAAAATGGCAAGTTAATTGATATTTCTAGACGCCAATGTTTTTATGGTCAGAGATGAGATGAAGCTGTTGCAGTTAAAATATGAACAATCTGTGAATTCAACCAATTATCCCATTCTTATGTTTATGAATCTCCATATTTTGACCATTTATATGGAGGAATGTAATAAAATTGATAATGGGAAAATATTCACAATGCAATAATGTATGCCTTTGTATAAACACATTTTCCTTTGTGTGCATGTAAAATAGCTCTTGTAAACCTGGAAACCTTCTTTGCTCCAAAAGATTTCACCAACAATTTACAATGCAATAAAAGTCTACAGTATGTAGAATATTACACTGTGAAATGTTTATGAACAATTAACATATATAATTGCTGGAAATAATTTATGATTATTTTTTATAGTATTATATAGTATGTGTCAAACAGACATGCTATAATATGTTTTTCTCTAATATTAATTTTATCAAATTTCAGGGGTTTTAGAGGTTTTTGAAATCATGACTAAACTCACTTTCTCAAAAACCATGAATGTCATGAAACGTATTCAAAAATCCAAACTGAAAAAGCACAAACAAGAAAGATCAGAAAAGTTAAAACTGTGACTTTTTCACATTGTTGCATAAAAGCCAGCCTAAAAAAAATACCCTAAAACCACAAATCAAAAAATAATCTTCGGTTGTAAACAAGACATCTGGTATTGACTTTTACACGATTTAAACAGGTTTAAGCTGGTGTATTTTTATATTTCGGAATTGTTGCAGTTTTGTCACATCATAAATCCCAAAAAAGACGTTCTTCTTCACTGCAACTTTTTCCGATTTTTGGTGTCAAAAAGCCCAACCCAAAAAAGTATTGGCTTAATAAATCGATTTCAATTCAAAACAGATTACAATGCATATGCAAAGGAATGTTGTGATGAGCATTAATATACAGAGGGACCATGATGCCTACATAGAAACAGTTCAGTGTGTTGGACTAAATATGCAGATGTTGATTAATTGTGTTTTGGGTAACCATGAAGAATTATATAGAAAGACTGAAAGAGACAGAACAGGAAATGTTGTAAACCTGTATCTGGTACAGTAATGTCCTCATAAATCAGACCATATATCTGTGGGACATCTATTTACAGAGCAGTTTATTTTTTTATTTTATTTTTAAACGCATATGGAACATGGCATTGTCTTTCTAGATCTTTTTTTATTACATATATAAGAAAAATGCTTTTCTGTTTTTTTGTGTTACATCAGAACTGTAAAACTGCTGCCTTTTAGGTATAAAAAAGCAAATCAGTGGCTGGTAGAAAAAGAATGGTGTATCTAAAAACATATTTCCCTGCTGATTGCTGACAGGAATGCTAAGTAACCCCCCCACACACACACACCATGGGGCACATTTAATATTGGTCGAATATCGAGGGTTAATTAACCCTCGATATTCGTCCCTCAAAGTTAAATCCTTCGACTTCGAATATCGAAGTCGAAGGATTTAGTGCAATTCCTTCGATCGAACGATTCGAAGGATTTTATCCATCAATCAAACGATTTTCCTTCAATCCCAAATTGCCTAGAAAGCCTATGGGGACCTTCTCCATAGGCTAACATTGGTGCTTGGTAGGTTTTAGGAGGCGAAGTAGGTGGTCGAAGTCTTTTTTAAAGAGACAGTACTTCGACTATCGAATGGTTGAATAGTGGAACGATTTTTAGTTCGAATCGTTCGATTCGAAGTCGAAGGTCGAAGTAGCCAATTCAATGGTCGAAGTAGCCAAAAAAATACTTCGAAATTCTAAGTATTTTTCTTTCAAATCCTTCACTCGAGCTAAGTAAATGTGCCCCCATATAAAAGGTTGTATTATTTTGGGACTGCACAAATATGTAAACAGCTACATCAAATGAACTCCCACCCACAAATGTCCTGGTATTGGCCTGTAAATGGTATTATTACAAATACAGGTATAGGATCCCTTATCCGGAAACCCGATATCCAGAAAGCTCTGAATTACAGAATGGCTGTCTCCCATAGACTCCATTTTATCCAAATTTTTTAAAATGATTTCCTTTTTCTCAGTAGTAATAAAACAGCAGCTTGTACTTGATCCAAACTAAGATATAATTAATCCTTATTGGAGGCAAAACCAGCCTATTGGGTTTATTTAATGTTTAAATGAATTTCTAGTAGACTTAAGGCATGAAGACCCAAATTACGGAAAGATCCATTATCCGGAATACCCCAGGTCCCGAGCATTCTGGTTAACAGGTCCCATACCTGTATATAGTTTTCATTTAAAGGACATTTGGACCCATAAACATCTATATATGAAATATGTTGTCAGTAGATTGCATGTGACTCTTTGTAAGTGCTTACAAAGAGGAAGGCAATGAGGACTTGTATGAATAATCACTGACCTCTATTATAAAATAAACCAAGTTTTGATCTATGTAGTGTTAAATCTGAGCTTTTAAGATTCAATCAAAACCTAATATTCAAAATATTTAACTATCACATCAAAAGTACATTGTCTAAGGTTATGATGTGCACGGGCAAAAAAACGTTTCATTTTACAACATGTTAATTCAGTTCCAAGAAACTCTCATAATTGCAACTTTATGCTTTACATTTCGCATTAAAATTGTGTATTTGGAGCCATTTTGTAATCCGTTAATTACTTGTTTAATGGAGTGTATAATTATCTATTTTAAGCTTGCAAACTAGTTCCACTTGAAAGCATAAAAACCATTTTAGAAATGGAACTCTCATAATATACTATTATTTTTACACTTTAGTTTCTACCAGAGTTTTCAACTGGAAATTAAGTTGTAAGGAAAAAAAATGGATTATTCAACAGATTGTAAATAAATATTATGTCACATTTCAGTGCCTTTATTAGTAAGAAAGGGAATTTTTTTCAGATGAGTGTATTAAACATTCACATATGTGCAGGATTTAATTTAGGCTACACAAAGTTGAGGTCATTGTATCTACTTCTCCTTTGCAGCACAACGTTGACACCTCCACCTCCACACATACTGTATGAGATAACTAAAGTATATTATATTGTGGGTTACATAAGCCTTCTAGAAATAACATTTCACTTTAACTAGCTAGAAAAGATCATATGTTATAATAACATCTCTTTTCAAACTTTTCTGAACATATGCTGAAGAGGATGTTTCTCTGAAATATATAAGCATTCTTATAAAGCCAACTGTTCCTTAGCTCAGCATGCATCTGCAGTTTATTTCACTTTTTCAGACCTCAAACTTTGCATCATCCATCATTATTTTCTGTAGCATGACATTAACTGAGATTAATATAAAGGTTATTAGTATCCAAAAATTTAAGTGAAAAATTTCCCAATGAATGCACTTATTTAGATACATTGATAAATTTTCAAAAAATACTGTAAATCAATGTGAAATAATGTGAACTTAGGGGTATATTTGTCAAGGGTTGAATTTCGAATTTGAAAAAGGTAGAAATTCGAATTCAAAAAGAACAACCAAAATTGAGTTGAAGTTTTTTTTTGGCCGAATAGGTCAGTTTCCTATCAAATAGGTCCATATTCAGCCGAATTTGAATTGTATGAATCGAATTAATAGCGCAATCGATCGAATTTGATTCAATGTTTTTCCCCAAAACTTTAATGTAGAAAGAACCTCACGGCACACAGGTCTGCATGAAGTTTTCAGTGATTTATTGAAGCGGAGTGCACTGCAACGTTTCGGGGTCACCCCCTTTGTCAAGCAAGTCCCCAAAACTTCCCACCATATGCAAATTAGCCTGAGCGAAGACCTCTAACGAAGTTTTGCTAGGCATAATTGAACGTTAGTGCATCTTCGCTTTGATTGCTGAAGTAACGCTAACTAAAATTCGCCAACGTTCAGCACCATAGACGCAACTTTTGCATTTAAGTAAATTAGTGTTGTCTGAGCGAATTTTCGTCTGGCGAAGTGTAGTAATGGGTGCAAAGCCATCGCTGGCAAATTTTTAAAGGTTAGTAAATTTCCCCCATAGGGGTTTATTTATCAAAGACTAAAGTTAGAGATCATTACAGTCCACTGGAGTGAAGTTCCACCACTCTCCATCCATTTCTATGGGAATTTTAAAGGCGTATTTATCAAAGTGTGAACTTTCACTTTCACTCATTGATAAATGTTTTTTTAAAAGTCCCATAGAAATTAATGGAGAGTGGCACAATTTCTCTCTAGTGGACTGTGGTGATCTCTAACGTCACTCTTTGATAAATATGCCCCTTTAGACTTAGACAACACAAAATACTAATTTAGGATTCTAAATTAATTTTCATTAGATGGACACAAACACTATGGGACAAATTTACTAAAGCGTGAAGTGACTAACGTGAGTGAAAATTTGCCAGCGTGATGTAATTTCGGTACTTCGCCAATTTAATAATGGTCAGCGGTGTAACTTCGCTAGTAGAGACTCTATGGGCACTTCGCTCCCTAATGCCTGGCGGATTTGCTCTCTGGCAAATAGACGTAACTACATAAATTCACTAAGATGCGGATTTTACTGAACGTTACCTCTTGCACCAGACTTGCCCTCGCCACCTCAGACCAGGTGAAGTGCAATAGAGTAAAAGTCCCAAAAAATGCTAGCGTCTTTTGCTTTTTCAGGATGATAGGCTGAAAAATAGCATAAATTTTTTGGGAGGTAACCGGTTTCCCCCTACTTTTTCTAACATAGGAAAAAAGAAGCTAATGTAATTGATATGTGGAAATATACAATATTTAAATTATAGAACTAACAATATAACAAAATAGAAATGTGCACATGTATTTTATTCTACTAAACAGATTGTACACTTTTTAAATCTATAGTATGTGCTAAGTGGAAGTCAACTGTTAGAATAAAAAAAGAGGTTAAAAAAAGCCTTCATGATGGTGTCATATTTCAAACTTTTCAAAGCAATGGTTAGCATCATATATTAGCCGGAGTCAACTGCTGCAATGATTCTGATTAAACTATCTACCTACTTTTGCCTGCTGTTGGATTGAATGTCATGCTGTCAATGGGTTCATCATTACATTCAGCTGGAAGGCTTGCTACATCTTTCAGCTCTGTGAGACAGCTATTATAGAGTTTGGTGGATGGCTTTTATTCTAAAATAACCCTTTTTGGTAATGTCAAACATCTTGGCAACCTGTCTTGTACAACAAGAATAGGCTCTTGCTGTGCTCAAGCCATGAGGCTAGAACAGAGTGTACTTTATTCTGCTTCAGGGAATGATTTTCCAATAATTATCTACAAACTGCTCTATAGTTCTTTTATACTTATGCTTTATGTAACACTCTCTAAATTGACTTTTTTCCATTTTATAAGGCATCGTTGTAAGTGAATAATCCATCCAAAGAAAAACATTTTAACAATTTAAATTCACATTTAATACTTTATAAGAAAGGCTCATTTCTTAGTGTGTATCATACTTGACACTTGTTTGCCATAAGAGCAAAAATGTAATCACTTAAGTAATACTGTAATCAAAACACGGAAATTTCACTAATAATCTAACAATAGAATTGTTGAATTTGCTTAATATATTTATATTAATTTATTTTTGTCTAAGTCTGGTATGAAGCATCAAGGGTTAACTGTACTTTATGCTCATAGCCTTTAAGACAATTCATTTCTGTTATAGATGTTATTGTAGAACATCGAATTGAAGAATGAATAATATTTAATAATATAATGCATAATCTGCTATGATAGATTGGAGTGTGTTGGAGTGCATTGCACTGTGCTTGTACACCCCCTTAATTGTGACAATTGCAGTAAATTAGCTCTTCTAAAGTATCATACAATGTGACTGCATAAGAGACACAAGGTTAGCTTCTGGCCCCATACAATCAAAATGAAAAGCATGGGCGTTGGTTATTTATCTATGTAGCTATTTATGCATCTGTTTATATAATGGTATTTTTAGGTTTAGTTATTACTATTAATTTATTAACTAACTACTACTATCTTAAGGACATATTTCTAGTGATGGGCAAATTTATTCAGCAGGTGCAAATTTGATGCAAATTTGCCATTACACTGACAAAAATTTGCCTGCGTCAAAATCCATGTTTCGCAAAACGGGACAAATTCGCCCATCACTCCATATTTCATCAATTTAGATTCAGTAAATAAATTGTAGGTAAACCATATAACAACTCTCTGGATACCTGTTCAATATGCAGCATTCAAAAAGCCATCAATTATCAAATTCTTTCTCTGAAATTGATACTGATGTGTTTTCTTTTTAAACTGGTTTTACAGATGAAGCCAGTATCGGACTATGATCCCAGGGGCCCACCCGAAAAACGTGGGCCCAATTTTTCAAACTATTATTCCTCCTCTCCTCAATCAACCTCTTTATTCTCAAAGGGTGTTATATAATAAAAGGCACTACGTTTGCCCAAGTGCAATAACTCATAGCAACCAGCAGGTAGAATTTACTGGCCATCTGTTTAAAACAAACATTTTGCTATGGACTACTGCTACTGGGCAAACTTTTATTGCATATGGGGGCTAGTCTTTTATATTTACTTACTATACTCTAGTCTTCTATTATTTAGCCTCTTTGTTCCCATAAAGAAACAGAGAATGACCCTGAAATAGGCTAAATGTTTACAAACAAGAAGTCCACCAACAACTGGGCCCACCAGGAGTTGTCCTGGTTTCCTGGTGGGCCAGTCCGACTCTGGATGAAGCCACTTGTATTTGTGTGTTAAATGCATCATGACTCGGGAAACTGTGTTATCTAAAGTCATCTAAACCCATTTAATGCATTTAACCTTTCATTAGCATACCAAAGCACCATTGTTCACAATGGTGAACACTTTAATTAGATGGGATGCTGTGACACAATTTTCTGTGTTAAATGGTATAAATGGGTTAAATGTGTTTAGATATTCTGTGTTAATGCATTTCCAGGAAATTAGTTATTGCTTCATCTTTTTTTATTCCTCTGTTCCATCTAAAATCAAAATAGGATTTTCATGGAAACTAGTTGGATCAATGTATAATTTTCTTCTATGTTCATATATTGTATCATAAGTGTATATTATACTTTATGTGAAATGAAAAAGTAATGGCACCAACATAAATTTTACCACTATTCCAAATTTCTCCATATGCTTCTATTTCCTATGCAACTGTGAATTTGCTGTTTCAAAGTGGGGATAGGTGGCATAAGTCAAGATTGCAGAAAGTATACAGTTTTTTTTCTGGTTTGAGTATGAAAATGACTCTATCTTATCTGAATAGTTTCTACCACTGTAATGTTGTATCCCTTCCTAGTAGCCAAGAGAAATACAGTGTTCATATTATTACAGCCTGGGCCCATTGCCAGAGGTGTTGTAATACTTGACTAAGAAATGTCATCCCTGCATTGCTAGAGGTATCTTTAGCAATATTGTTATTAAAGTCTGTAATTATCATTTTGTAGTTATCATTAGGATTCTGTCTGTTTTTGCCCTCAACATTTACTTGACATGAAGAATGCAATTAGAATGTGGAATATGCCACAGTATAAAACTTTGGGTGACATGATTTATATATGCTACCTTCATCTCTAATTTGGTACAAAGTGAGTGCATAAATACATTTCTTATTGTGGAATTGCACCCAAATTTCTAAGAGCTCTAACAAGTTAGTTGATTTCCTAAGGACATGTGTGTTAATTTTTCAGCCAGATCCAGTGCCAGATACATTTATTTGGAACAAATACATTCTCTAGAAAATACAGGAGTTTTTAGTCTCTCTTTATAGAATTGACCTTAATGTGAACTTTAATGTAATAGGGACTTGACAGTGTAAATTCCACTGCGGCGAGAATTCATGTTAGTGATAAATAAAATCATGGCAGAACATTTTGCTACAGTGTTGGGGTTTTTTTTGTGGTAATTTTTTAATGTTTTGCTAATCCTTATAAGTTATATCTGTCCAACGTATTTAAAGAGATGGGATTTTCTATATATACTGTAGGTATTGGCTCTTTTTACCCATGTTGCCCTGTGCAGTTGATTTGTTTTTCCTTTTTATTTGATTCCTGCTTCAACTTCTTCACCTACTATTAGAGGGTTACTAATCAACATTCGTATTTTTCCCCACAATTAAATTTTTGTTGTGTTAAAATTCATGAATGAGAATAATGTTTTAAAAACACAATATATATATATATATATATATATATATATATATATATATATATATATATATATATATATATATATATATATATATATATATATATATATTAATTTTAAAAAATGTGAAAAACGCTAATGTAAAACTTCGGCTTCTGAAAGTCATATAGAAGTCAATGGAAGCTGTCCTATTTGTAGGTTATAGAGTGCTCAACCCTTCTGGTATACACTATTGTTATGGGTGTCAGGTGCTTAATCTGAATAACCTCCTCCTACCCAACAGGTCCCGTATCCAATGTAGAAATGAACCAGTAGCACAATGTTTGAAGTGAAATAAGTGAATTTGTTGTTTATTTAGCCCATGTACATACAAATTAAGTCCAAAGTTTTGGGTCCCACTGGACCCCTTGTCAAGGCTTGATTAAGGGCCCAGTGGGGCCTGAAACATTGGCCTTAATTTGTATGTACTGTTCATGGGCTAAATAAACAACAAATCCACTTATTTCACTTCAAAGGATAAAAGGCTCAAGTTACACAGCAGATAGCAGATAAGGTGTGTAGAACACAATGTTATCTGTTATCCACTATTTAACCTGTGCCATATAGCCTTTTTTCAATCTCCCCCATTGCTACTAAGCAGCTTCTTTATATGAACTATAGTAGTGTTTCTGAAGCAAACAGACCAGTTTTACCAGTGCAGGGGAACACTACATGATATTTTCATTACTTTAAAACACTTTAATTTTTACTATGTTACTGTTCCGTTAAAGGGCACCTGTAGGGTAAAAATGTTATCCCCAACCAAAGGTGCAGGCTCTATTAGCTCGAATCTTTGGTTGGGGACAACATTTTTACCCAACAGGTGCCCTTTAAGTATTTTCTTTTTAGAAGATCTTATTTTACATGAATGAAATTTAGTAAGATTGTAAGGACATTTGAGTGATAATTCCTATGCCCCTTTTGAAATTAATTCCAGACACCATGGGTAATCTTCATAAGTAGCAGATGTAATTTTTTTTATGAAACTGAGCTTTGGTAATACTGTGGGATTTACTTAATTAAAAAGTTTGACAGTACTGCATCGTTACACTTGAACTTACCTTGTTTTAAGCAATTGTCATGTCAGTATCCCTCTAATTCTTATACAGTACGTTCGTCATTCTTGTAATTATTGCAATGGCATTGGCTTTTACTAATTGGGGAAATGGTTTTCTTTTTTTATTAACCTTCTAGCTAGATATCAATGCTATTATAGTGGACTGATTAAAGAAGTTTTAATTGACATTTATTATATCTATGTGAATACCCCATGGATTTGAAAAACAGCACAGTTTCATTATTAATTGTCTTTGTGCCTAACCAGTGAATTTCACTGTAATTACTTTGGGCTGTGGTTTAGTAAAAAAGAAAAATATCCCACACAAAAAAAAAATAATTATATAGTTGACATAAAAATGTATAATATAGGTTAACATTAGATGGGGCAGGCATTATATATATATATATATATATATATATATATATATATATATATATATATATGTATAATCATCAAAGGATGGACCAGCACTCCAGTTCAGATAAATAATCGCGCTTTTATTCACATATCACCGTGCGTCATATATATTCACATATGTGAATAAAAGCACGATTTATTTATTTATATATTGGAGTGCTGGTCCATCCTTTGATGATTATACAACATTACTTTGACCAAGCACCCGTGAAAGTATTTAAGTGGTTGGAGTGCAGGTACCTTGGACATATTATCTATATATATATATATATATATATATATATATCATATATATATATCATATAACAAATAAGGATAGTATAAATATAGATAGTACAGGAAGTTATTTGGAGTTCCATGACCAAATAAAAGCATAAGACAAAGATGACTTCTAATAACCTCATATTTTACAACAAGAGGCACTTTTTTTTTATAATACACAAGTTCCAGTGAGTCGTGTGTATGAAAGTACTGAAAAATCCTTGCACTTTTCCCTCTGCAGTAGTTCCCCGTAAGGCAGCTGGCACAAAGCCTGTGTCTTTGTGCTGTAAGCCATTATCTAGCAACCAGCTACAAAGTGATCTCAGATATGTCATTCAGGGAAGGGCAGGCAGGAAAAGGAAGCAGCAGAGCCTGGCAGAGAGTAGTCTGGCAGAGAGAACCATGCAGTGGACACAGAGAGAAATAAGGAACTGCTGGTGGGCCCAGAGAGAGGAAAAGTCCCACCAAAAGCAGACATTCGGATCAAACTGGCACAGGGATGCCAGATACTGCGTGTGGAGTGACAGAGAGTGTGAAACAAAAACCAGATTGGAGAACCCAGCATCAGCAGGGAATTTCCATCTGAATGTCCAAAGGGGCTGGTAGTTACATTGCAGGCCAGCAAGTGCTGGACTCGCCTGAAGGATCAGTATTAATCATGCAGAGAGACTTTGGAGTGGGTATCCTGTTTAAAGGGACATCACCCTAAAGGAGTGCTTGAGGATTCAAAGACTGTGTTGTGGAAACACATTAAAGGACTTTGCCTTCCTTTAGTTATCAGAAAGTAAGTGCAAGCGAGTAAGATAGTGAGGCCCTATTGCTACCTGTTAGGAATGCTGTTTGTACGAGCTGCCCTTTACATTTATTTTAGATAAACATTTATTCTGTTTAACAAATACTGTGTGTGTTTTATTGCTGTGTTCCTAGTGGGGCCACCCGTAAGTGCATTCCCGGGTCCCGCTAGGTACCAGGTACCCAGTCTCTTCTGATACCACTGCAGAGTGGCTCAGGTTTGCCCCCTGCCATCAGAGGGGATGGCAGGGGACAATTACAAACAATGTGAAACCATCAAGTAACAATACAATCTAAATGTGTTAAACATCAATATATTTATACAATTTTAATAGCAATAACATTGAAATGTGTAAATGAAGCATATCACTAGAGGCCCTTCCATCATATATATCCATGCCCTCTAGCTGCAAGAACTCCTGGATTAGAGGATATTGCCTCCTACAGGGCTCAGTGGGCGACTTACTATCACATGGCTGCTTTAACCTTAAGACTACCATCCTTTAACTGAAGGTTTTTTAACTAAGACTCTGTCCACACAATTGACACCCACCTTAGTGGTTAATCCATTCCACCAAATTACCTCTTCTAACCAAACAAATTCCCCCTGGCAGACTGACCTACCAAATAAAGGTATTCTAAAATTTGCCTGACACCTCCCACCTGGATAACTGATCACTAATGTAACCCAGCCCTCACGACTACATAAGTGACAACTATCAACATAACAAACTAAAATAACAAACCAAACCCCCCAAACTAGGCAAGGTGGATAGGGAACTTTATTTCTGCTACCTTCCTTGCTCCTAACCATAACCTATGGGAGATCAGGGAGCTGCATATGACTTGGAAGCTAGTAGGGCCTAGGACAAGTTTGTATTTTACAAATAAGATGCTATTATCCCTTGCAACAATTCTCCATAGAGACTGTCAAGGAGAGCAAAGAGGAAGGTGCAACGGCCAAAGAAAGAGGTATCAGATGTACAATAAACACCATCATATCAGCACTAACTACTCTGTCCTCTTTGTCCCACTAATAATGGCTCTAATCCTAAAGTAAAAAAGTAGGTTTTACACCTTTTCCATGAAAGTCAACGCCATTTAAATCAATCCTGATGTCACCTTAAAGATGTATTTTGCCAGTTTTTGTATACAATGCCTTAGCCATACCGAATAAATATTTATGATACTAAGTTTGCCTTCTGCATAGCAAAGATTAATGCAATGTTTTTAATTTTATGTTCAAATGAAATCAAGTTTTTTTATTTCAGTAAAATAAAATAAAATGTAAGAAAATCTAAAGCCGAAAGCTTTCATTTAGATGCTACTGTTCATGTCAGATGTGAAACCAAATGGAGTTTGTAGCTTTTCTACAATAAAGGTCTTGTCTGGCATAATAACAGTAATCTGTCATTGTTAATATTTTTACGTTTGACACTTTCACAACTGCTTGATAAATGTTGCTTAAGTGCCAAGTTCCAGTACATATGTTATATATTCATATAGAAAAAAAATGTTAGTCTGAAACAAATGTTTCTCAAAACACATGGGAGTTATGTACAGTACATTTTGATGAGAACAAATTCAAACCAAGCCTTCTTAACCAGCATATTTTTAAAGTTTGATAATGACCCCCCTTGTCACCCATTCCAACCAATAAGAAGTTTGCTTTTAGTAAATCAAAATAATAAAGGAAGGAGAACTCCAGCAGAATCTCTACAAAACTTTTATTCCAGGTTGTGGTTCCAGGGGGTTATTTATCAAGGTCCAAATTTATCTCAATATCGGCTGCTATAAACTCTGATTTAAGCTGCTCTGGTTTTTAATGCTTATTTATTATTACATTTTCCCCAAAATTATCTTTACGGGAAAAGCTCAGATTTTCACGATTTTGTCGTGAATTTTCCCTGAAAACTCTGAAATTTTTGGAGTTTTCATCCAAAAGCTCCTAAAACATCGTGAAATTGCCCAAAACTCCTGACAAAACCAAAAATCAATGGGATACTTCCCATTGACTTTTATGCAACCTTGACAGGTTTGAGATGCCGTGTTTTTATATTCGGGCTTTTTAGCCCTCGGGGTTTAATAAATTTCCGAAAAATTGGTGATTTTTTTAAAATTCAGGTATTCGGAGTTAAGTAGCCTTGGACTTCAATTATATGATGTTTGCTTTTAAACAGGTGAATAGTAAATACTACCTGCTGCTTGGTTTCTATGAGCTAAAACAGGCCCAAACACAGGCCCGGGGGCCAGATGTGTCCCATTTTCAAATTTACACCGGTCCTTAGCCTCCATCATGAAATTAACGCACAGTGCAATCAGGAATCACCACTTCACATACTTCTTTAGGGCTGAAGGTGTCAATAGACGTACTGACGTGCCAGTACTAAAAACTGAAGAAGTGCCAGTCTATTGCTAATTCCTTCAGCACACAGGCAGCAGTATAGACCAAGTGGCAGAACCCATGAATGGTCCAGCGGAAAGGTAATGAATTATTGTAGGAGCATGTGAAATTTTATCAATTTTATCATACCCCGTGCAAGGGGATTGGTGACTGTACTTACTCATCCAAGGCATGCAATACCAGCACAGTAGCTACAGCGGAGTAATCAGTTACTGTATATCATCTGAGATACAGTTCAGATTACAGTTCAAATGTGAAATTGCTTGTGAGATCTTTATGTCATGGACTATAATAAAACACTGTCAAATATTAATAATTCCAAACAACAACAACACCTCCATGAATGATATCATTCATTTATTTTACCGATTTGCCAGGACATTTTCTAATAGGTGTGGTGGTACATTCTAAGCACCTCTTTTCAAACAACTCTTATTACAAAACACTTCAGATTAATTGTGGGAGAGGGTTAATGGTTGATGATGGGTTTCCCCTTTTTTCCACTTTAGAATAGGTTCCAGATGAATAGAATGCACTGAGCACAGTGAAAAGCCCTTAGATATAAATGTCACATTAGCATGGCTAAATCAAGAGAATAAATTAAAAAACACCTTTTTTTTATCTTGTGTTTCTAGCTATGCTAGTTGCTCTATACATTTCTCCAAAAAGCAAGCACCCGTTGGTACCCTTGGAAGCCCATTATCAATCATTCTGGATTAGTCGATTGCTCTCCACTATATGCAATTGTGTTTTTCAATCTATAAAGCCTTTTGGGTAGTCTCAAGACAATGTGTATGTCACAATCAGCAATGCCATCCTACAACAACCCACAACAGCCACAAATGCTCACACATCTTCATTTTTCACTTTTATATATTCTGTTCTAATCATAGAGTTTGATGATATTAAGTACAACGACAATTGCAATTTAATGTTGCACTCTAGAAGGCTTATTTACTAATGCAACATTGCAGTGTTTTATTACATATAAATGTACGTTTAAAATGCTCAGTGTTTTTCCCACTGGAGGTTGGGATGCAGAATATTTTAAGGGGTTTGTAAAATCTGTTGTGTTTTTCAGATAGTTATCTGACCACATTTTTTCTCTGTCCCTTTGTACTAGTAGTGTTAAGTTGGAAAGTAGAAATAGTGCAAAGAATTTACTTCCCTGTCTGGGTCACTGGCTATATCCAATATCGTACAGTTATGGGATCCATTTTCCAGAAAGCTTCAGATTATGGGAAGGCCATCTCTCATATATTAGACTCTATTTTTATTAAAAAAATTCAGGTCTTTAAGAAGCATTTAATATTTCTCTGTAATAATAAAACAGTACTTGTACTTGAGCCTAACTAAAATATGATGATTCATTATTTCATGATAGCAGAACTGTGAAAGCTCGTTTCTAGGGGAATACTGCCAAACATTTTCCCTACCCGGAAATGACGTAGGTGGAGGTGATCTCATGTGCATGCGTCGACCTGTCGAGGTTGCATAAAAGTCAATGGGAACAGTCCCATTGATTTTTGGTTGTGTCAGGGGTTTCGGGCAATTTCACAATGTTTTCAGAGCTTTCGGTGAAAACTCAGAAAAATTCAGGAAATTCACAAAAAAATTGTGAAAATCTGAGCTTTTCCCGCAAAGTTAATTTTCGGGAAAATGTATTAATAAATAAGTGTTAAAAATCTGAGAGGCTTAGATCAGAGTTTGTAGCAGCCGATATTGAGATAAATTCGGACCTTGATAAATAAACCCCTTAATAATGTTTATTTTATAAACATATAACACCATATGTATATGTAAATGCAAGTTTTGATTGGGCATCAGTCACTAAATTAGTGCATGTGCCCTGCACACGCAGCATTTACCCACTTGGATCCACAATCTGATCCATCTGCCTTATCTGCCTTATACACAATATTGGGGCAAATTCACTAAAGGACGAAGCGCCTAACGCTAGGGTTTATTCGCTAGCGTAGTGCATTTTTGTTAATTTGCCAATTCACTAAGGGACGCTGGCATACATTCGCTAGTGTTACTTTGCACGCCTGGTGAATTTGCGCAACAGACGTAACTATGCAAATTCACTGACGCGTGCATTTTTCTGAACGTTACCTTTTACGCCAGACTTCCTTTGCCACCTCAGACCAGGTGAAGTGCAATAGAGTAGATAGAGATTGCTTCAAAAAAAGTTAAAACATTTTCCAAGTCTCAAAAAGCGCTGGCGTTTTTTCTTTTTTTATGGGTGATAGGAAGATCGAAAAAAATTTGGGGCTACCCTCCTTCCCCCCTACATTTCCTAACTCATGGCACCTTAACTATACAGTGGGCACATGTGTAGGACAAAATAACAATTTTATTTATGTTTTGAAGGTTTGCCAGGCTTGTGTAGTGCTGCTACATATACCTCCATTGTAACTTCAATTTGGGCCATATGCAAATTAAGCATCAGTAGCGTAACTTCACTTTGCTTGGCGAATTAACGCTAGTGCAACTTCGCAACCTTATGCTTCCCCTGAGCGCAACTTCGGATTTTAATGAATTTGCGTATCGCTGGTGAAAATACGCCTGGCGAAGTGCAGCGAAGAGGACGCTGGCGCGACTACGAATCTTACTGAATTTGCCCCATAGTGACTTGCTGGCCACATAAAACCATATATGTGATTGCTGTATCCTGAAAGTGATATAATTGAAAATCAGATTTAGTAAAAAGGAAAGGAATGAATGAGTCTTCTCTAAAAAGCATAAAACTAAAACTAATATTTCAATTATATCCTGTTCAAACAAAAAGTGATCTGATTGCTCTTCCAAGAAAACAGACATAAATATAGTTTAAAAAAAAAACAAGTATTTTGGTAGAAATGCAATAGAATATCCTGTGATCTGGGTTCATAGTGGACTCTATGGCTTATGAATTAAGTATTTGTTTACCTATACCTCTGGCACTCAACACTAAAGAGTAAAAAGTGCATGCAAGTCCCAATACCATTTCCATTATCAAAAGCTATACTACCAGTATTGTTGATGTGATTTTCTTCTCTTCTAGTTGCCATTAGCAACTGAAAGCATGCTGGTACTAAAGCAGTTTATACAGTAAGCAAGCTTCCATATTATTTAGAATAAATGAAATATAAAATGCAATTTTAGAGATTGGTGTAGGGAGGAGGGTTTTAGTTTTTTGAAGAACTGATTTCTCAGTAGGCTACAGGCTCTTTGCTAGGGATGGGCTGCACCTCAATGATGATGGTGCAGCTGTTTTGGGAGAGAAGAGGGCTAGACGGTTGGAGGAGATTTTAAACTAGGCATGGGGGGTGGGTTCAGTAAAAGATTCAGTGGAAAACAGGTTAAATGAGATAGTGGGCAAAGAAAGTGAAAATGGGGGAGGGGATTTAGCTGGGGTTACTGTTAAGGATAGGGAGGACCACATGTCATATGTTCAATATGGTACCAGTATTAAATGTATGTTTGCAAATGCAAAGAGTCTGACTGGTAAAATGGGAGAGCTGGAGGTGCTGGAGGTAAAATATGATGTGATTGGTGTGGCCGACACATGGCTGAATGAGTCGCATGACTGGGCAGTAAATATCAGTGGCTATACTTTGTTTCAGAGGGACAGAGGCAATAGAAAAGGAGGGGGGGTATATCTGTTTGTTAGGCAGGATTTAAAAGCTTATATAAAGGAGGAGGTTATGTTGTAAAATGAGAGGGCAGAAGACTTATGGGTGGAGTGCTTCAGAATTGTAAAGAGTCCAGCAAATTAATTGTAGGCATATGCTATAGACCCCCTAATGTAAGTGAGGAGAAGGAGGCTAAGTTCCTGATGCAAATAGAAAAGGCTGCTAGTATGGGTAAAGTAATGATAATGGGGGATTTTAATTACCCAGATATTAACTGGAGCAACAGTTCTGCCAGATCAGTTAATGGGAACAAGTTTATAAACTTGTTGCATGATAATTTTATGGCACAAGTTGTTGAGCAGCCTACCAGAAAAAAATGCTATTCTGGATCTAGTGATCTCAAATGACCCAGAACTTATAGCAAATGTGCAAGTCATTGAACCTCTGGGTAATAGTGACCATAATGTTATATCATGGGGAGGCCCATTTACTAAGGGTCGAATATTGAGGGTTAATTAACCCTCGATATTCGACCAGCGAAGTAAAAATTTAGCGCAAATACTTCCTTCGAACGATTCAAAGGATTTTAATCAATCGAACGATTTTCCTTCGATCAGAAATTGCTTCGAAAGCTTATTGGGAAGGTCCCCAAAGGCTAACATTGGTGCCCAGTAGGTTTCAAGTGGTGAAGTAGGTAGCCAAAGTTTTTTTTCTAAAGAGAGAGTATTTCGACTATCGAATGGTCGAATAGTCGACCGATTTTTAGTTTGAATCGTTCGATTTGAAGTCGTAGTCCAAGGTCAAAGTATTCGATGGTCAAAGTACCCAAAAAAAACCTCACTCGAGCAAAGTAAATGTGACCCTTAATGTCTGGTGTAAAAAACAAATATATACTGGGGCAACAAAAACCATGAATTTTGGAAAAGCTAATTTTAGTGTCTTGAGGGCTGCCCTACAGAGTATTGATTGTGGCATTACGTTTTCAGCTAAAAACCAGAACAGAAATGGTTGTCATTTAAAATGATATTAAATCATTTCTGTTCTCAATTTATTCAATTAAGGAGAAGCTCTAAGAATCATCCTATGTGGCTTAATAAAGAAGGAAAGAAGTTAATAGGAAAGAAGAGAAAGGCATTTAAAAACTACAAATCTGTTGGGACAGAAGCTGCATTTAATGAATATAAACACTGTAATAAATGTTGTAAATCAGCAATCTGGAAGGCAAAGAAAGGAAATAAAGAGTTAATTGTGATGGAGGTGAAAACCAACCCTAAAAAGTTTTTCAATATATTAATAGTAAAAAGATGCAGGTTGAGAGTGTTGCTCTATTAAATAATGGTACCAGTATGGTTGTAACAGATACAGAAAAGGCAAATGTGCTAAATCAGTTCTTTTCTTCAGTGTATACAATAGAGGAGTCTGAGTTCCCAGGCTCACTTTATAGCTGCACTGATGGCTCAGCTCAATCTAGTCAGTGGCTGACTCAGGATATGATTCATAAAGCTTTAATAAAAATTAATGTAAACAAGGCTCCAGGGTCTGATGGCATACACCCCCCGGGTTCTAAGAGAGCTTAGTTCAGTTTTAGACCAGCCCCTATTTCTGATTTTCTCAGATTCGTTTTCATCTGGTATGGTGCCTATGGATTGGAGAAAAGCTGATGTTATTCCAATATTTAAAATGGGATAACGATCTCAGCCTGGCAATTATAGGCCAGTAAATTTGACATCTGTGATGGGCAAATTATTTGAAGACTTGTTAAGGGATCGCATTCAAAATGTTGTCCTAGTGAATGGCATTATGAGCAGCAATCAGCATGGCTTTATGAAGGATAGGTCATGTCAGACAAATTTGATTGCTTTTTATGATGAGGTAAGTAAGATACTGGACAGTGGGGAGGGCAGTAGATGTGATCTATTTGGATTTTGCCAAAGCGTTAGATACAGTGCCCCACAAACGACTGCTTTCTAAACTAAGGTCTGTTGGGCTTAATGAAGTCATTTGCACATGGATATAAAACTGGCTACAGGATCGGGTACAGAGGGTGGTTGTTAATGGGACATTCTCTACTTGGAGTAAGATTCTTAGTGGGGTCCCTCAGGGCTCGGTATTGGGTCCACTTTTATTTAACTTCATTAATGACTTAGGGGAGGGTGTTGTAAGTAATGTATCAGTGTTTGCAGATGACACAAAACTATCCAGCCCAATTAATTCCATCCAGGATGTGGCATCCTTGCAGCAGGATCTTGACAAACTGGCAATCTGGGCAGCTGAGATTCAATGTTGATAAATGTAAAGTCATGTACCTGGGATGTTAAAATTTCCAAACCACTTATACCCTTAATGGGACTGCACTAGGCAAATCCATTATGGAAAAAGACCCTGGAGTCCTTGTAGATGATAAACTTGGCTGTAACAAGCAATGCCAGTCAGCAGCATCAAGAGCAAATAAGGTCTTGAGCTGTATTAAAAGGGGCAAAGAGTCAAGGGAGGAGGGGGTCATTCTTGCACGGTATAGAGCACTTGTAAGGCCCCATCTAGAATATGCCGTACAGTTTTGGTCTCCATCACTCAAACAGGACATTATTGTATTAGAGAGGGTACAGAAAAGGGCAACTAAGCTGGTAAAATTTATGGAAAAACTTAGCTATGAGCCAAAAAATTGGGGATGTTCACACTGGAGAAGAGGCACTTAAGGGGAGATATGATAACTATGTAAACATATTTAATATATTTAATGCTTTATTTACCAGTAGGTCTTTCCAGCTGACATGAGGTCATCCATTCTGATTAGAAGAAAGGAGGTTCCGCCTAAATATTCGGAAGGGGTTTTTTACAGTGAGAGCTGTGAAGATGTGGAATTATCTCCCTGAATCAGTTGTACAGGCTGATACATTAGATAGCTTTAAGAATGGGTTGGATAGCTTTTTAGCAAGTAAGGGAATACAGGGTTATGGGAAATAGCTCATAGTACAAGTTGATGCAGGGACTAGTCCGATTGCCATTTTGGATTCAGGAAGGAATTTTTTCCCCCTCTGAGGCAAATTGGAGAGGCTTCAGATGGGATTTTTTGCCTTCCTCTGGATCAACTAGCAGTTAGGCAGATTAAAAAATAAAACTTGATGGACGTGTGTCTTTTTTTAACCTTACTTACTATGTTACTATGTTACTATGTTAATCAAATATATCCATTTATTAAATTTTACATTCACTTAATTATTGCATTTAGCTAAAGAGTGTGTGATTACTAAGCTGGTTGCTCCTCTTGTCAGTTCTAATTTCATGTACAGTGTGGTTACCTGGCATCTCAGCAACCTTGTGAGTACACATGAGATTTTAACTTTGTTTCACTAGAAAGACAGAAAGGGCAACTGTGCCCTGGTGTAGGCTTTGTGTGCAAGTATTGCACCGTCTCTGATTCTGGAGTTTTTTGCTTTACTCACTTGAAGCACCTCAGAGTTGATGGCTTGTGCCTGGCTATAACAAACTTTCCCTTGTTTGTTATAGTTAAACAGGAGCAGTGACCAGCTCCTTGTTGTAGCTCCCACCCTTCCCAGCTATAGTCAGGTGATCCCACTGGTGTCTAATAAAAGGGCAGCCAAGTTTGGGAGTTTTACTTTGAAAGCAGCTAGTAAGTTGCAGGTAAAACTTAGTCCCTTTGTAAAATGTATAATTAAGCAATTGAATTCTTAATGAATCAGATGAAAATTAAGCATAGAACTGGCCAGGACTTTGAAGTAGCTGGCCAGCTTAAATATATTGCAATATATGGACAAACAATCCCTGTTTTGTTTAAAGGGTAAGGCATTTTTCAGTAGCAGTATGCACAAAATGTCTCTGTCTAAAATATATTGATAATGGGTTGAGTGCAGAGGACCTCTTGCATTTGTGCCTGGCTATAGAAGATTGGTGCAGGAATAAATTGGTTCCGAACTATACATGTACAGGTACAATATATACATATACAGGTACAATATTATGGACGACTATATGCTTTGGACTTTTGTTAAGTATGATAAAGTGTAATAATGGCATACAACATACTCAGACATAAATACCAACAATATAACAATTTTAATTGTCACATTACTGGTTAGTAATACAGATAACACACTTTTTGTGAACACAGCCTTACTCGGAGTCTTCATGGGAACCCATTATATTTTTTTTCACTGTGTTAAATTTTAGAAACCTCAATTGGAGGAGGAAATTGACTACTATGATACTAGAAGGTGCTAATTGAATTATTGCAAAACATTAGTTAAAACCGAAACAGAGATCTTCCAATGCTGAAGAATAAAATGCATTTAGACACTATTCCCAGCTTCTATGGGAGTTATTTAGCATATTTAGTTAACCCAGTGCACATAGCATTCTATTAATTTTAATCAGGGATGGGCGAATTTGACCTGTTTTGCTTCGCCAAAAATTCGCGGCCGGCGAAATGTCGCAGACAACCATTAGAGCCTATGGGCGTCAAAAAAAATTTGTCGCGCGGCGAAATTATTTTGACGTGCGTTTTTTATTTTTGACGCCCATTGCCATACAAGTCTATGGGCGTCATTTTTTCGGCGAATCGAGGCAAAAAAATTCGCCCATCCCAAATTTTAATGAACAAATGGGTGTGGTTGCATGTGCCAAAAACATCAATATGTGTGTGCTACTGGAAAGAGTTAGGCATGTCAGAAAGCATGTGATCCTGTTTTTGTGTGGCGTTTCTAGGTTGTTAAATTCCCCAGGATGTAAACATTTGGCCACCCTAAGTTCTCTAAAGGTTAAATATCTATATAACAGTAATGACCCAGGCCTTCAAACTTGTACAAAGGAGCTTTGTCAGTGATTCAGATGCACTGCACATGCTCAGTGTGCTCTGGGCTGCTGATTAGAGGTTAAAGAAATTCCATCATGATTTTTATGACGTACTTTTATGTCTAGATTACACTGTTTACATTGCAAATAATGCACTTTAGTATTTAAAATTGCATTCATGAACCAACAAATGTATTTTTTAGTTGTACTATTGGTAGCCTGATCTCTGATCTTGTGCTGTCAGAAGGAGCAAGCACTTCACAATGGAACTACTTTCAGATAAGCTATTGTTTCTCTTACTCAATGTAACTGGTGGAGTTATGGAGTGCTTTTTCCTATGTACTACTAGTTGGGCATGGGATCATTTAGCATTGCAGGTATCAGGGAGTCATTATCGTGGTACTTTCCCATTGTTCTGTTGATCAACTTCTAGGGGGGGTGGGCGTGATATCTCTCCAACTTGCAATGCAGCAGTAAAAAGTGACTGAAGTTTATCAGAGCACAAATAACATGACTGGGGCACTTGGGAATCAACTCTACAAGTCTGGTTATTATATTCTGATACAAAAATAACTATTTTCCTGAACTTCCATGCAACAGAATATAAATTAATTTCTAGTTAAGTTTTTAAAAATGAAATTTTGTATTGAATATATTCAGTATATTGTGAGTCTCAAAGCTCAGGTTAGTGATAGCAGCACAGAGCGGATACAGTGAATTAGCATAAAGGAGATGGGGGAGCTGCTTGGGACATCTTTGAAGGCACAGATCTTTACTGCTAAAGGCAGTGTCAGACTGGCCCACCGGGATATCAGGAAAACTCCCGGTGGGCCCAGGCGTCAGTGGGCCCTTTTGCTTCTAACCATTTAGCCTATTTCCTAGTAATTCCCTATTTATTTATGGGACAAATGCTTAATAATTGATGCATATAGTAAGTAGATATAAAAGACTAGAAGAATAAAGAGATTGAGCGAGGAAAGGAGGAATAATAGTTTGAAAATTGTTTTCTGATTACCTGGTGGGCCCTCTGTCTAAGGTTTTCTGGTGGGCCCCTGGCATCCCAGTCTGACACTGGCACAAGGCCTGTGGTTGCCTTTGGCTGGTACAGAACCCCAAAACATGATGTGCAACATTTCTAGTCTACTTCTTTGTAAAGTTTTAGTTCTCCTTTAAGTCAACATAGATTATTCTAAATAACTATGAACAGCTGATTATGGAATGACTTGAAAGCAGGATTGAAAGTGAAAGTTTGGTAAGTGCGTTATAATATATGTGAACATTTTGCTTGTAAATGTATTTTGTAATTGTGTCATTGTCATATGTAATTAACGGAGTATACATGTATAATACACAAAAGCCATGAATATCTTGTAAATTATATCCTTATAAACGGTGAGTTCTGATTTCATCAGTTATAAACGGTGAGATCTGGTGTCATTTCAGTCACATGACTCATTGAAATTTGTGTATCATAATAAATAAAGTACCCCCAGTTGTAAAATATGAGGATATTAGAAGTCACCTCGGAGTTCCATGACCTGTATAAAAACCTTCGGCCTCGTGTTTTTATATGGTTATGAAACTCCTCGGTAACTTATAATATCCTTATATTTTACAAGAGGGGGTACTTTATTCACTATATATTGTGCCAGTGCATACCAGCAGTCCATACATCTAGGATGCTACTCTAGTCAACATTATTTTGACGTGTTTGTATATAACAAGCTGCTAAATGCTCTGAACAGACAGTATAAGTTTAAGTATAAGTATGGCTTTCACCAAGGCATAATTAAGTGACTACATGGGGAAATGGGGTGCAAATGTAGTGGTGTCATTTGGGTGCTGTGGGGTCCACTGTAAACAGTCCCTCCTCCCCAGGCCACCCTCCTGGCCTGCTCGCACCGCACCACCTGTCCCCCACTGCACATTGATATTTAAAAGGAATGAGCGGGACTAGCAGACCCAATGGTCCAGGCCCCCATGGGGCTGCCCCCTGTAACCCTGGGGTCTGTTGTATGGGTAGTTACTCCATTTTAACTAGGGGTTATGCTAGGTGAACAGGATTAAAAGTTATACTATTAAACAAGCTTCTCTAAAGACACTGTGTTACACTGTGTGTAAATATTTAAGAGATATGATAGAATTGCTGGGTGAAAAAATATATAAATGATGGATTAAAGAGGTGGAAGATTTAAGTTATGAGGGAAGAGTGTCAAGGTTGGGTTGCTGGAAAAAATGCTTGAGAGGGGACATGATTACTATTTAAAAATATTTTTTTTCCCATAAAAAGGATCACCTTTTAGATATTGGTATATATAGTTTATGTGAGTATATGAAAGGGTTAGTGCGAATGTGTGTATGTATGAATGCTTGGTTTCATTTGAAGGGGTTGAACTTGATTGACTTTGGTCTTTTTTCAACCCAACTTAACTACATACAGTAACAGCACAAAGCTTCACATTTTTTGCTTAATTTTTTTTTTCAATTATCATATTTTCTAATAATCTGGACCATATGAATTATTCATGAAATATGTTTTGCACAGTTGTTATTTTTTCACATTAACAACTGTTAAAAATGTCTTCTGCATGGATGTGTGCCGCTGAATGCTGAATGTCAAGAATAATGATGTGGTTGTGCTATAATCTTTATTGAGAATAGTTTAAAATGCTGCAGATTTATCAGAATATTTGTGTTAGTTGGAGATTAAACAAAATCTAATTATGTTGTTTTGCTTAATTTCACACAAAATGGTTAGATAATAACTCTAAAACCCAGCATATACATTTATTGCACACTCTATAAACTGCATTAGGATCTCTGACAACAAACATAACCTAACTTAATATTCCTTAATAAACCTATGCTTTAGTATATTTTACTTCAGCTTTAAAATGCTGTAAATTGTAATTTTACATACTTTATGATCATAGGCCATTTGTTTAGTTCAGAATTAAATGCAAACATCACACGTTATCAGTTCAATTATAGTATTTATGATATTATTGCAACAATAAAGAGTATACAAGTCACTTAAGCATGGTTTCCTCGAAAAACAAATCAGTTTGTGTGAAACATTTACCATAGCCTATTGTATGGAATTCTAGTTTCTTTTTTATCACCATTGAACCTCAGGTAAAGTGTATTTACAATCTAAAATTTTGCTGTTCCATCTTAAATCATGGAACAATCACTGAGTTTGTGCAGAAGTGGACAACATTTTTAGATCAGGTGCAGGTCATAATTGGTCATGGCCAGGTGTTGCCTAAAGTGTAGAATTTTATCAATGTAGAATGTTGTGTGGTACAGTATGCAACTGGAATGGATAATGTGTTCTGCTTTCAGATAGAACAAGTGCAGCTTGGAAAGTTTGCTGAATTCTAACATCTAGACATTTGGAATGGATAATACCAGGGCAGGGACCCAGTATATGAATATGGGCCTACATGCACATCTCTATGGATCCAAGTATTTAAATTAGGCAAGGGCAATGTGCGAGTTGAAGCAGTGTATACAACAGGAGTAGAATGGGGTCATGATGATGAAGTGAGGGTGGCTCATAACATAATTTTTTTTCGACCAATTTTAACGGAATGCAGTATACTGTATGTCTGGTTGTTACATTGTCTGCACTCAGTTTTGCTTCTGAAACGATGTTAAAATCCAACTGACGACCAGACCTGGAGGAGAACTTTTCCAAAAATTCAGGTAAGCCTTTGTGCTGAAAAAAATAATGCAATATCACAAAATATGATTTACTAAAAACATGGACAAAACAAAAAGCATTAAAAAAACCCAACAAGGATGGCTGTAGACTTGAAGGACATATGTTAAATGTTTCTTTGTTTTTAGTTTTTTTAATCTGTTTTAATTTACACCATGATGCTATAAAGTATGTTGACAGAAATTATATGTTGTCCTTTTTAACAATTACAGGGATTCTGTCATGGTTTCTATGGTGTTCTTTTTATTTCTAAATTACACTGTTTACATTGCAATTAATTTTACGATATAAAATGTTATTCCTGAGCCAACAAGTGTACTTTTTTAGCTGTAATATTGGTGGGTGTGTAGGCCGCCATCTCAGATCTTTTTCCTGATCACGTGCTTTCAGAAAGAGCCAATACTTCATGATGGAACTGCTTTTTAGACATGCTATTTTTTCTCCTACTCAATATAACTGAAGGAGTCACATTGGGACTTACCTAATTACAGTATATAGTTACACAGTTATATATTTAAATCAGGTTGAACAAATAACTAGGGATGTAGCGAACTGCCGATTTGGTGTTCGCGAACACCGGCAAAAAATGCGAACGCTCGCGGACAGTTCGCGAACTTCGAACACCCGCTAAAATCGTACGATTCGAACGATCAAAGGATTTTAATCATTCGATCGAAGGATTTTCATTCGATCGAATGCTAAAATCATTCGAATCGAACGATCGAACGTTTTAAGCATTCGAACGAATGAAAAATCATTCGATCGAACGTTTTAAAATCGTTCGATCGTTCGATTAGAATGATTTTTAGCGTTCGATTGAATGAAAATCATTCGATCGAATGCTTACAATCGTTCGAACGAATGGAAATCGTTCGATTTTTAGCGGTCGAAGGAATCGAATTCGATTTTCGAAGTCGAAGGATTTCAATTCGAGGGTCGAATTTCGAAGTAATTTTAACTTCGAAATTCGACCCTTAATGAATCTGCCCCTATGTGTATAACTTGCAGTTATATATGCATTTATGTTTGCTGCCTAGTTTCCAATTTAGTCAAATCACTCTGCAAAATGGCAGCATCTTGCATGGAACGTATAGATTATAGACTTTATTATCATCAGCAAAAATGCAAACAGTACTTTTGCCCACCTCCAAAACATTAATAAACAAGTTGAAAACAAATGACCAAGTACAGAGCCCTACGGTATTCCACTAACAACACAGGTCCAATTAGAAAATGTTGAATTTACCACCACTCTCTTTACCTTCTGTGTGGTACTGTATCAAATGCTTTAGCAAAGTTTAAGACTCCGCTGTCATCCCAAACTCAAGATCTCTGCTCACCTACTCATAAAAAGACATTAAATTAGTCTGTAAAGATCTACAATGCATAAAACCATTCTGACACAAACTCATAGTATTATTATGTGCAATAAAGTCAAGTATCTTATCCCTTAATACCCCTTCAAAAAGCTTTCCTATCATTGATGTCAAACTAATCGGCCTATAGTTTTGAGGCTGAGAACGGGATCCCTTTTTGCACCGACTTAACAATTCACCAGTGTCTCAGCACCATGCCAGACCTCAGTGAATACTGAAATATGTAGTAAAGAAGTTTGGCAAGCTTAGATACCTGCATTCATTGGTTTCTCATTTGTGTAGACAGATGGAAAATAGCAGCTCAGAATCTCTGCTTTTTCTCTGTTATCATCAACTATCTGACCCCCCTCTGCTATTAGGGGTCCCACCCCTTCCTACCATCTGACCCCCCTCTGATATTAGGAGTCCCACCCCTTCCTGCTTAATTTTTTTACTATTTACATATTTATAATTACAAAGAAATGTTGCATTCTTTTTGCATTCTTTTTACTCCTTGCTGCAATATCCTTTTCCATCTCAATTTTAGCTTGTCCGATGATTTGCATGTGCATCATTTATTGGCCTCTTTGTACCTGATAAACATTTTGGCTCTCCCACCTAACTTGAAAGTCTTAAAATCACGTCTTTTCTTACTCACCTCAACATTAACACTATCGAACCACAAATATATTTTTTTTCTTGAGATGATGTTCCTTGCTTACAAGGGGAATATACTATGCTGGCATATATATTTCTTAAGCAGCATTTTAAAGACATCCCATTTTTGTTCTGTGTTTATCACTGGGAAAAGCCTTTCCCAGTTACATAGTTACAGTACATACAGTAGTTACATAGTTACATAGTTAAATCAGGTTGAAAAAGACAAAGTCCATCAAGTTCAACCCCTCCAAATGAAAACCCAGCATCCATACATACACCCCTCCATACTTTCAGTTAATATGTTGCAGAGATGCCATTTGCACATCTAAAATTGCCTTTGCAACATAATCTCAAAAGAGACCACGTTATGATCACTATACCTTAAATGTTCAACCACGCAAATGCCTGAGATGTGTTTGGTAGTATTAGTTATTACCAGGTCCAAAAGTAAATCATTCCTAGTAGGTTCTTGAACAAACTGAAATAAAAGGTTGTCCTTCAGCATATTTACAAACCTACTAGATTTTTATGACTTGTCAACCCCATTTCCCCAGTCAAAGTATGGATAATTTAAATCGCCAATAAAAATAACTTGACTTAGTTGTTAAGTGTCTTCTATTTGTAAAAGTAGCTGGGCTTTATTATTTTCACTTTAGGAGGTGGTTTGTAGCACACCAATGATGCTTTTCTTTATAACCTTTTTCCAAGATGAAAACTCTAACCAGAGAGATTCCACATCGTCCCCAGGACCATCCATGGTTATTTCTTTAATCATTGCTTTAATTCAGGCTTTATATACAGATATACTCTTCTACCCTTTTCACTAAATTCACAGCCCAGTCACATGTTTAATCCGGGTCTCAGTGATACCAATTATATTGTAATTTTTAGAGCATACAATTAACTATAGCTCTCCTATTTTACTTGACAAACTTTGTGCATTTGCCAGCATACAGTGGA
Organism: Xenopus petersii; assembly: GCA_038501925.1. Classification (NCBI taxonomy): domain Eukaryota; kingdom Metazoa; phylum Chordata; class Amphibia; order Anura; family Pipidae; genus Xenopus; species Xenopus petersii. The sequence continues at coordinate 36,423,626 of CM076672.1, read as the reverse complement.
GGTTACTACTTTTCCCTCTGATATTTACATTAGGGGGCCGATTCACTAAATTAGAGTGAAGGATTTGAAGTAAAAAAACTTCAATTTTCGAAGTATTTTTTGGGCTACTTCGACCATCGACTACGACTACGACTTCGAATCGAAGGATTCGAACTAAAAATCATTCGACTATTCGACCATTCGATAGTCGAAGTACTGTCTCTTTAAAAAAAACTTCGACCCCCTACTTCGGCAGCTAAAAGCTACCGAAGTCAATGTTAGCCTATGGGGAAGATCCCCATAGGCTTTCCTAAGTTTTTTTGATCAAAGGATATTCCTTCGATCGTTGGATTAAAATCCTTCGAATCGTTCGATTCGAAGGATTTAATCGTACGATCACAGTATTTGCGCTAAATCCTTCGACTTTGATATTCGAAGTCAAAAGGATTTTAATTCCTAGTCGAATATCGAGGGTTAATTAACGCTCGATATTCGACCCTTAGTGAATCAGCCCCTTAATGTAGAATTCGATATAAATTTACATTTAGCTTATTTTCCTTGTAACAGAGGGATCTCCTTAACTTGTAAACTGTATGCCCCCTCACTCCTCCCCATGACCCCTTACTAATCCCACTGCACAGTCTACCCTAGCTTTCCCATAATGCTTTAGATCACCTCCCCCTTGTCTAGTTTAAACACTTCTCCAACCTCTTAGCCATTCTTTCTCCTAGCACTGGGGACCCCTTTCCTTTGAGGTGCAATCTGTCATGACTATATAGATTATATCCCAAGGAAAAATCAGCCCAGTGCTCTAGGAACCCAAACTATTTCTTCCTTCCTACCCTGACTTTAGCCATGCATTTAGCTCTCTAAGCTCCCACTGTTTTCCAAAACTTGCACGTGGCACAGGCAAAATTTTCAGAAAAGATGACATTGGAAGACAATTCTTTAATATTAGAGCCTAGAACTCATTCTTTAAGGTCCTCTGTCTACCATTAATTTTGTTGCTAGCACCAATATGTCCTAAGACAGCTAGGTCATGCCGAGCCCCACCCATTAATTTCCCTACCCGATCAACCACATGCCAAACACTGACACCAGAAGGACAGCAAACTGTTCAGTTGTAGCAATTTTGACAACAGCTTAGCCCATTCACTTTACTAATAATTGAATTCAGTGATGGGCAAATTTGTCCCATTTCGCTTTGCCGCAAAATTCACAAATTTCCCACGAAATTCACGAAACTGAGAAAAATTTGTGAAACTCGAATTTTAATACCGGCGTCAATTTGTGGGGTCAAAATTGACGTTGGCAACCTGGTGAATATATTCGCCCATCACTAATTGAATTCCCTACAACCACATTCTGTTTAGGCCTTGCTCTGCTCTCCTCTGGTCCCCCGGCTGCTCAGCGAGCAAGAGACTCCTCTCAAGATTGTCAATTGACCTTAGTGTTGCAATTTATTGCTCAAGGGCTCTAAAGTGCCACATTGCTCACAACTGTCACAGAGGTAAGTAGTTTGGAACTCTTGCGCCATATATGCATTAAACTTTTTTCCTTGTTTGAACTCCTTTAGTTGAAACTCCTGTGTTTGTAAATCCACTAACATAGCACTCACTTAAAGAGCAAACACTTAAAGAGCAGCTATGCACTAGACTAAAGTCCTAGGAGTTCTATTTATACAGTCTGTTCAGATACACTTATCAAACCAAACCCCAAAGTGAAGGGGCTGCTTTGATAGGGCTTTGATGGGAACTATTCCAGGTGCAGCAACTACTTGATTTGTTTATAAGAACGTATCGGTATTTCTTTAAGTGAAAAATAAAGCAGGTTCTGGCAAATTTGCTATAAAATCAATAGCACCAATAACCAAACTATGCTAATTAGCACCTAAGATTGAAAACTTTTAAAAAGTAAAAAACAATAGTTAAAAATACAAACCTTTATCCTAAATTATAGTTAATAAAAAAATATTTATCCTTGGATTTTTTCCTATCGTGTGCTATTCTCATATGTTCCAGGGAGCTATTATCTTGTGTCATGGAGCTATCTTGTTACCTTTCCATTGTTCTGTTGATAGGCTGGTTGGGGAAAATTAAGGGGTGACATCAGCTGTTATCTTGTTATCTTCCCATTGTTCTGTTGATAGGCTACTAAGGGGAAAAGGAGGGGGAATCACTCCAATTTGCAGTACAGTAGTAAAGAGTGACCGAAGTTTATCAGAGCACAAGTCACGTGACTGGGGGCACCTGGGAAACTGGCAACATGTCAGAGCTCAAAATTAAATCTAAAAATTCTGTTTGCTCTTTTGAAAAACAGATTTCAGCACAGAAGTCTTCTGGAGCAGCACTATTTTTTTTTAAAAAAAAACATGTTTTCCAGTGACAGAATCCCTATAATGATGTATTTTTTATTCCATATGTTAATCTAATCAGGGCTACCTCATATGCACAGACTAATGCTACCATATGAAAACACTACCTTTTTTTCTTAATGGCTCTAATTTCGATTGTTCACTGTTGCCCACATCTCTTTCCAATTTAGTGGTGTTAGAAACCTGCTTTTAGCCTAAGAAAGAACGAATTATACCTTGTATTACTGTAATATGCATGTCTCCTCCCTTCACATACATATAATTTCATAACTACATTGAAATAGTACTTATTCCTGAAATGAAAATGCTGCAGAACAGGCACTTATATGATTTATGTAAATCTGAATAACACTTGTGCCTCTTACAAGAAGTATTAACACCATCACTACAGCCTGGTAGTGTAAGGCAAAAATAGTGTGATTCTAATTATTTCATACACTTCTGTGGGTTTTATTTTCTCTTATTTTCACCTGGATAAAATGGTGATATTAAAGGAGAAGGAAAGGTTAAAACTAAGTAAGCCTTATCAGAAAGGTCCATCTAAATATACCAGTAAACCCCAAAGTAATGCTGCTCTGAGTCCCCTGTCAAAAGAAACACAGCATTTCTTTCCTTCTATTGTGTACTCATGGGCTTCTGTATCAGACTTCCTGCCTTCAGCTTGAACCTCATTGCCCTGGGCAAGAGCATGCTCAGTTTGCTCCTCTCCCCCCCCCCCCCTTCTCTACTGTAATCTGAGCCAGAGCAGGGAGAGACTCAGGCAGGAAGTGATATCACACCACATTAATACTGCAGCTCCTATTCTAAACCAACAGAGAGTTTCTAGAGCTTTTTACTCAGGTATGGTAAAACATTCTACAGAATAAATATAGCATTCTAGCTTGCACTATTGTGGCTAATCTATTGGCAATAAAATGCCTCCGTAACTTTCCTTCTCCTTTAATGACATCACATTTTATTAAGCTATTTTCTGTTGCCTCTTAAGTTTGGAATTCAATGCTCAACAAAGATGCATTTGCAAATTATTTTAATATAATTAATATAAAGCAATGCACATTTGTAAAGATTGCTTATAAAGAAAACCTGTGGAAACAAAGATTAAATGTTCATAAGCTAAATTATTTAAAGGAAGCCTAGAACACATGGCTTTTGACTTTTATCACAGAGTAAAGTTAGAGATCACCGCAGTCGTCTACAGTGAAATGCTGCCACTCTCCAATCATTTCTATGGGATTTTTAAAGACGTATTTATCAAAGGGTGAAAGTGAAAGTTCATCGTTTGATAAATATGCCTTTCAAAATCCCATAGAAATGAATGGAGTGGGAAAATGTTACTCTAGCTGTGACTGTAGCGATCTCTAACTCCACTCTTTGATAAATATACCCCTTTGTGTGCAGATTTGTTAGGAACCACCTAATGACCAAAGCTGGAGTCTTCCCCCAGTGGTTGCACATCTTCATTAAAACATGATCTGGCCTGAGTCTTTCTTTGCTGGCAGGTATCCTTTTACCAATTGAAGCTGGCTGCATGTGCTGTAATAACAGGAAATTTCTGTTCTATAGATGTGCCTGCCAAGTGTTGTTTAAGAGATACCTGGGAGCATGGAAAAATGGCCCCATGGTGCACTGGAGGAAAAGACTGACTGGTACATAGCTTAAAATATGAGAAAAAGGTTAGGGATTTCAGTTCAGTTATTTGTGAGGGCTTTTATATATTATGACTTCATCTTGCCACTAGAATTCAAATAGCTTCTCTCTGCTGTTTAATGTATAGCCATCCAGCCACCTATTAGGGCCACTTTGAAGGCATCTACATTTTACACTATGTTGGCTCATGAGCATGTTCAGTACTCAGGTTACTAAATACACCCTCCAGTCTAAAAGCCAATAAAGAGATAGCATTGCCATAAAAACTCTAGCTGTCCTATTTTTTCTCCTAACCACCTCTCCTGAGCTCAGCCTAACCATTACAGTGCTCAACGCCAGCAGCAATTTTTCTCAAAGTATTTTATGCCTTATGCCTTGTAAATTTGCATTCTGCATTGCATGAACTATTCATCATACATGTCATGTTTGCAGATGTCAATGTTACTGATGATGTGTCAGAGGAAAAATACCAAGCATGTAGTGTGGATTAGCACACCCACCTTCTAGATAAGCAAAGATATGCCTGGTGCACGTGGGTGGAGGCTAGGCAACCCCCCAAAGCAGTAGTGTAGAAAGAACCTCACGGCACACAAGTCTGCATGAAGTCTGCAGACCTGTGTGCCGTGAGGTTCTTTCTACACTACTGCTTTAGAGGAAAAATGGCCACTAGCAAATGGATGGGGTATATACAGTACAAATTATGTGGCTTGGGTGGAGAAGATATGCCCAATTTATATACATTGAGGAATGATGCAGGCTTTACATGTCCTTTAAGGCATTTTTAGCTCTTCTATAGCATATACATTGACCTACCTTGTTAGAGCAGCTAATTCCACTATGCTACAATTCTTTTTCATAGGGGAAAATATGTCCATTGATTGACAAACTCTCTTGTGGTGTAGGGCTAGAGCTTACAGCTAGCATTTTGTAATGCTAAAGTTCATTGTTCATGTATGTTGCATTTTATGCGCTTTACATTTACATGTACTTGACATTATTTTCTTTAATTGCCTTTATTGATGTGATGACTGAAATTGTCAGTATTAGGTACATTATAATGAAGGCTAGTCTCCCCAAACCACTTTGCCAAATTTAATTTAAAGTAATGGGCAATTTGAGTGACAAAATGTCACTTTCCTATAGCCAAAAATGAGCACTTAGCTTAATACCAGCATCCAGGGCTGGAAGAAGGGGTTGACAGAAGAGGCATATGTCTAGGGCTCAAAGGTGAAGAGGGCACCAGCACATACCTCTTCCCTCTACTTAACCCTAGTCGGGGCCCTCTTCCCCACACTGAAGATCATGCTCTCTGGCGCCCCTGCATGAGGGGGTGAGGTGGCTAAGCCCAGCTCTGCCTGCCCTTTAAAGCCTTTGCAGGTTAAGAGAACAGTTTCCAGACCAATCGGGGCTCATGTTATGCAGGGGAGAGGAGAAAGTGGGTGGTGCTTGGTTTTGGCGTAACATTGGATATCAGTGCAAATCTACAACAGGTGAAAAAAATGTGCTTATCACTCCTGAAAAACGACTCAGAGCTCTACGCCGAGCACGGGTGCAAGCGTTCCTGTGTAGTTACATGCTATATGTATACACAAACAAAATGTAATGCTTAAACTGAATGAATTGGAAGAAATTGGATACATTGCAGCAACACCACTATATTTAGCAAATACTTTAATTAAAGAGCATTCTCTTGAGGCAATATTGTGTCCTGGTGCTTATAATATTGTTCTATACTCCTGGTAATTACAATAACATGGTGAACTCTTGCTTGCAACCATTTTTTCCTGTATTACTGAAACCAAATTCATTATCCGTTTTGATTATAGTTTATTTCCAATGCCCTTATGTCCTTTGAACTCTAACACATTGCAAGCCTGATAATTAACAATAGATACAGTCAAGAGATACAAGAGGTACAGATCTTCATTTTCTTTAGCATTTCTAACATAAACACACAAATTGCTATGATGTTCTTTAAAAATGTATTTTAGACTTGTGATAAATACAGTATTTATATTTCTAGTTATTAATTGGACTGCGTTTATGTTTATGGTTAAATAATGTACAGTATAATTGATAACCTATGTGATTAAGTTATTAAATCAGTGTATTTGGGTGGTTAATTGTTCTATTTGTTATGTTATTTCATTTAGATTTTTTTATAAGCAAATCATCGTATTGTGCAGGAGAAATTTCTTTATCAAGGTCTAAGTTCAGATCCCATTGTGACCTTGGACAAGTATATGAAACAGAATCTCAATATAATTAGTGCCCCTATTGGTTGGCTGCCCATAATGCTGCTTAAAGTGAAACTGACACTAAAAATGTTCTTTTCAAAATATCAATCTACAGTAAAAGTTACATATAGGTCACCTTAATTGTTTTTTTGCTGATAGTTCTGCCTTTGTAAGTAATTGTTACTTGAAGCTCCTAAACCTGACTGTCCCATCTTCTAATGCTTACGGACTACTGCTGTACAAATATGGCAGCCCCCTCACACAAGAACATGGGGATAAGAAAGGTAATGTAAAAGCATCAGGAAAATGGCAAAATTATAAATAGCATTCAAAGATAATGTTATGATGGATATAAAAAAGTATATTTTCTGGTGTCAGTATCTCTTTAAGAACACGTCATACAGGACCCATGGGAGAATGTGAATATTAATTTCTTACTTTGACAAAAAAATTATTAAATCTGCTTTATACACATTTTACATTGACATTTGTATATATACCGTATATACTCGAGTATAAGCCGAGTTTTTCAGCATCCAAAATGTGCTGAGAAATTCTACCCCGGTTTATACTCGGGTACCCGACCCGAGTAGCTGAGATTGCAGTCACTTTTAATCATTCCTATACCAACAGTTCACTTGGGGAGAGACTGCAATATCCCACAATGCCCTCTGTTGGTTATATGAAAGAATAACAGTGCGCCCTCTGTTGGTTATATCAAAGAATAACAGTGACTGCAACATCACACAGCACCCTCTGTTGGTTATATGAAGGATTAACAGTGATGGCAATATCACACAGCACCCTCTGTTGGTTATACGAAAGATTAACAGTGATGGCAATATCACACAGCACCCTCTGCACATGGTAGTGGGACAGTGGGACAATGCACACAGTAATGGCAACGTTTGGCAATTCTCAGTCACCATCAACTTTGCAAAGAAGTCCGGTTGATCACTGGGGGGGGTCGCTTTGGCAGAATGTGCGCTGCTGGGAGAAAGGGCTGTAGTTGTGTCTAGGCTTATACTAGAGTCAATACGTTTTCCCAGTTTTCGTAGGTAAAATTAGGTAACTCGGCTTATACTCGGGTCGGCTTATACTCGAGTATATACGGTATATATATATTTGGTAAGTATTGATACAGTTACATTCAAGTTACATTCAAGTTTTTATACTGTTTTCAATATAAATAACATAATACCTCTAATGACTCTTTCCATAAAAACTATTCCATTGTTGTGGCATTGATGTTAGGTGATTCAACAGATCCTGCACCATTATTCACTAAGCAAATGAAAAATCATGAGTGATGAAACAAAAATAATAAGCGGCAATGATTGCTTCAATGCACCTTGGCACTGATTTCGATGACACTACTGTGCCATAATATATTCTATTGTCTAATATTTTGAAACCATTCTCTTATCTTTGAAATGTTCTCAGTAAGGTTGCAAACTGGTTATCAGGTCAGCCATGGCATAATGGTTGAAATAAATGCTTTTTTTTAATTTGCATTTGAGAACGAGGTTACATATCATAACTAGATCATTTTAGCAAACCAATTAGCAATAAGAATGCAAAGAATAAACATAAGCATCAGTATAGCTTAACTCAAAGATTCCACAACTGTATGAAAAACAAGAAGAAAAAGAAAGAAAGAAGCATATAGGACAGTGGATTGTGTGCTGTGGAGTCTGCTGTCAGGTGACTTTGCTAATAAAGTGGTTGGAACTTTTTTTTGAAGAAAGGGGTAAATAAAAGTAAAAAAAGGGGGAAGGGGGATTCCAGGCAGGGAATATCTCTACCAAGTCAGAGTAAGTTAGTTAGGCATACAACATTTCAAAAAGCCCAACATTCTGCATACTAATAAATACTTTACGTTCTATTATTTGTAACCTTTGTGACAAGCTGGCTGCTGGTACACATAATTTGGGGGGAAATCAGCTATAATGGCAGGTAAGCATAGGATCAAGAGCATAAAGACAGGGACACCACGTCTTCAGGCAAAAAACTGTTTTTTTAAGGCAAACTTTACCCAACATAAAGTCACTGGCATACAGTTTATTAGCGTTTTAACAGCATTCATTTAAGACTTTTACCCACTCTGGGGTTCTCACCATACAGGGTGGCTTCCATACTCTGGAATATTCTGGGCTTCTCACTAAGCCCTGCTGACTCTTCCCTCCTGGGATACCAGCTCAACAGCCTGTGGCCTGTCTCACCTTCTGGCTTTCCTCAATCACTTTTGACGTCACCTTGTCATGTCTCCCTCTGCTCTTTGCAGTGAAAGGCATAAACCTCAGCCCCTCTGGGAGTTCCTAACACAGACAGGTAACCTTCCTGCTCTGTGCCCTGCTCACTACAATTAAATACATGTCCATAGCTTCCAGGGCCAGATAGCAAAATTCTTTAATTAGAGAAACCATGCAATGTTTAGTAACATCTCCCTTGCAGTTTTCATCTCCTAATGGGGAGTAATTAAAGGCAAAACTCACCTTTTTACACATTTCTTTGGTCATTCTACTATATATATATATATATATATATATATATATATATATATATATATATATATATATATATTAAACTAGAACCTGTGTAAACCTGGTTCGTCAGGGTCACTCCGAGTCACTTTAACACGGTGAATGTTAAATGAAATCCTTTTGTGAGACTCTCAATGCATAAACACCATGGATGCCAAGTCGATTCTACGTGTGGTTTCCTCATTGCGGACATCTTCAATTTCTGCCATCCTGGCACAAAGTATGGGTAATGTTTTAGATTTTCACTTTCATGGGATTATGATCTTAGCTGCATTGAGGGCATATTGAGTTACCGTATATACTCGAGTATAAGCCGACCCGAGTATAAGCCGAGGTACCTAATTTTACCTAAGAAAACTGGGAAAACGTATTGACTCGAGTATAAGCCTAGACACAACTACAGCCCTGTCTCCCAGCAGCACACATTCTGCCAAAGCGACCCCCCCAGCGATCAACCGGACTTCTTTGCAAAGTTGATGGTGACAGAGAATTGCCAAACGGATTACTGTGTGCATTGTCCCACTGTCCCACTACCATGTGCAGAGGGTGCTGTTTGATATTGCCATCACTGTTAATCTTTCGTATAACCAACAGAGGGCACTGTGTGATATTGCAGTCGCTGTTATTCTTCCATATAACCAACAGATGGCGCTCTGTGATATTGCAGTCACTCTTATTCTTTCATATAACCAACAGAGGGTGCTGTGTGATATTGCAGTCACTCTTATTCTTTCATATAACCAACAGAGGGTGCACTGTTATTCTTTCATATAACCAACAGAGGGTGCTGTGTGATATTGCAGTCACTGTTATTATTTAATATAACCAACAGAGGGCGCACTGTTATTCTTTCATACAACCAACAGATGGCACTGTGTGATATTGCAGTCACTGTTATTCTTTCATATAACCAACAGATGGCGCTGTGTGATATTGCAGTCACTGTTATTCTTTCATATAACCAACAGAGGGAGCACTGTTATTCTTTCATATAACCAACAGAGGGCATTGTGGGATATTGCAGTCTCTCCCCAAGTGTACTGTTGGTATAGGAATGATTAAATGTGACTGCAATCTCAGCTACTCGAGTATAAGCCGAGGTAGACTTTTTCAGCACATTTTGGATGCTGAAAAACTCGGCTTATACTCGGGTATATACGGTAAAGACTTCTTGTAAGTAGATGTATAATTTTTTTCAGAGCCAGCACCTTGTGGCATCCCTGTGGAGATAGCGTATATAGGAGCACCCTCAGGATCTCTGTACCATGAACTGGATCCCTACATGCTGGATCAGGGAATTCACTAAACATAAATCCCTACAAGGCTGTGATCCCTACATTACAGACCAGTCTTGCATGCGGGGAGAGCCACCTCCTTGCTATCTCCCCCTAATTGTAGCCAGGCTGCTCTTACTCACTAGTTCTATATGGCTCACTTTCCTAGAAAGTGTTGTTATGTTACAGAGAACTACTGTACTCTGTCCTGACTACACAGGGCCTCACCCCCCATGAGGCTTTCCCTTTACTGGGCCTAATATTCCCAGTGCATCCACTCCCTCCTGGAGTTACAGGGGAAAAGTAAGCTCCATCCTCTGCTCAACACTATACTCAAGTGTGGCAGGAACTTGTCATCTGTCTCTGGGCCAATGAAACGCAATGTACACAATATGCTTATAAATATAAGTAGATACATGGTCTTCCACCAAGCAACCAGAGAACACAGCATTTAAAGGCATAGGGGAGCATTAAACCTATGGGTTTCCCCAGTTCTATAGACATTTATCTTGATAAATGCATATATTTCCCAGCCCCCCTTCCCTTCTTTCAAAAATGAAGCAGTAATTTTGACCTATCTGGCTGAAGGTCCTCGGAAAACAAAGGGAGCATAATGGATTCCACTTTCCAGTATGCTGGGGGGCATTCATATATGAATGGGAGGGGTACAGATGGACTGCAGGAAGTAACCCTATACAGAGCCTGCAAGTACCCAATCCCTATCACTCAGTCACAGCACATACGCAACCACAAAAACATCAAAGAATACAGTAGTTTTAATTTCTAAACCTAAAAACTGTAGAGGGAAAGGGCATTTACATGGTAATCATTAACAAAATTCAAAAATATAATTCTATTTCCAGAGTCTCACCCCACCCATAGGTGAAGAAACAATTACACTTCTATCTAAATGGGTAGCTTCTTGTCTTGATTAAGGAATGATCTAGATCCAGAATACCCTAGGTACTGAGCATTCCGAATAACAGGTTCCATACCTGTAGTACATTAAACTTAACAATATGCTCAATGACAATAGTTGCTACCTTCTTAGCCACGTTTACCTCAAAAGGAAGACTAGTTTTCTGTAGTCTTCTCACTGTAATTGAGAATTCAGCCTTATAAAATGTATACATGGAGTACTGTCTCTGCTGATATACTGTATCTACATTTAGCATAACTGGTAACATAGTTAATTTAGGTTGACAAAAGTCCATTAAATTCAAACTTTCCAAATGAACCCAGGTGCATATATTATATATACAGGTATGGAACCTGTTATGCAGAATGCTCAGGACCTGGGGCTTTCAGATAATGGATCATCCTGCAATTTGGATCTTCATACCTTACATCGACTAGAAAATTCTTTAAATAATAGATAAACCTAATAGGCTGGTTTTGCTTCCAATAAGAATTAATTATATCTTAGTTTTGACCAAGTACAAGCTACTGTTTTATTATTACAGAAAAAAGGTATTTTTTGAAAATTTGGATTATTTGGATAAAATGGAGCCTATGGGAGATGGCCTTCTGTAATTAGTAGATTTCCGGATAATGGGTTTCTGGATAATGGATCCACACACACACATACACACACATATATATCACCCTTGAAACCTAAATTGTAATGTAACTTTTAACCTCCTAGCTTATTAGAGCAACCTTATTAGAATAATATAATTGCTTTACATCACATATGACATTTTTTTTAAGAAACTTGTCTTAGATGGTAAACTTCATCATCAAATATGTAACTCTATCTTCTGTTCATCAGGGTAACTTAACATTAGCAGTTAACTGGCTCTGTCTCTACTGACACCGTGTTCCATTTTATTTTATCTTGCTTATAATGAGCACATAATCATACATTTTATTTAATAATTAATCTGAAAAAGATGTGTATGAACATCATAGTGTTTGTGCACTTTTCACACTGCAGTCCAAAGTCAATGTATTGACATTTCATCCAATTAACTTAATGGATTTAACTGCCAGGTTCACTCTTTATGATGCTGCCAGTAGAAAATAGCATAAGAGGAACCTATCAGTCTTATTCGTTTCATTATTTATTTCTTTTCCTGAAGCACAGGGAAAGAAAGTAAAATAGCTAAGGTCAATAGCAGCTGACTTATAGACTGAACCAGGTTTGCTGACTCTCTAACTAACTTTCTTATTGCAGTGTTCCTTTAGATATTTTTTGGCAACATCCAATCATATGACGTAATTAAACATCTGGTCACCATGAAGTTACAAAACAATAATGCCTTGGGGGTTCTTGTAAATGCTCAGTTGCAAAATATGTAGGTCAACATATGAGGAAGGTAAACAGCACTTTCTTTTTGGAAACGCTAACTTTGTACTTAGCGATATTCAAAAACTCTTCTGTTTATGTTTCCAGGCAGTGTCTATAGCTTAATACTGAATTTGCATAAGTAGTAAATTCATAATAGTATATAATACATTAAATAAATGTAACTTGTTTTTACTGTATCCCCTGTTGATAGCATTTCAAAGGTTGATAGAGTATTTGTATAGAGAAATCCAAGAGCAGAAATGTTACACACCATGTTAAAATTCATATATATTATTATTGAATACCAAAGTGTTTTTCTGCCATCAAAAAGATAATTGACTCTCAATCATAATGGCCAATGTCAAAGTACTAAATACACATGTGCTATAGCTTCACAGTTGGATGCTGAAAGCAATACAAAGTAAATATTTTAAAAATGTGCAAATCAATGGGTAAAGTTCGAAAACATACTGAATACATATAAATCAGCTTTGTCTGGCACTAGAAAGTCGATAGCAGAATGACAAGAAATAGCACTAAGAAATGCTAAAAAGACTGTTGCCATATGCATTACTCATATTTCCCAGGGAAAGTGTCATATCTACTTTAAGTTTTTGGCTCACTTTTCAAAGACAATTTCAAGTGAAATGACCCCACACTGTGTAGTTATTTGAATCCGGTACCTACAAAGATTAAGAATTTCAAACAAATTCATTGCTGAGCAAGAAAGTTATTTAAAGGAGAAGGGAATGTTAAAACTAAGCAAGCCTTATCAGAAAGTGATGGTATTTTTAGTAGTACCATTTTGACCTCGTGTAAGACAAAACTCAGTAAAGGAAAACCTTTAGTAATAGTCAGGCAATTTATTCTTACATAATACAACATAACAGTTTTGTCTGGGTAAGCTGTTGGAGTAACACACAGAATGTCAGCCAAGGACTTACCAAAGACCCACCTCTTGGTCCAGGCATTATATAGCTTTCAGAAGGCTTTTACAATAATTGTGACAAGGGGTTCACGGAAATACCATACATAGTCTGTCTCCTCCTTGTACAATTAATGTCTAAATGATTTACTTAGTCTTACATGTTATCAAAGGAATGTTGTAACATACTGTGCCTAGCTCCAACGGTCCACAGCCTCGCAATCAGCTATCGGCTAACCAAGGCCATTGTGGTATTTCCAGTAATCTGAGCCGCACTTCAGTAGAAAGGGGCCCCAACAGACACTCTGGAATTTAAGTAACAGAGTGATGATCTTTTGTTTGTATGGCCTAGTATAAGCTATATGAGTGACCATTGTCCACAGTAGACCATTCGCCATAATAGTCCATCCTGCCTTGGGCCATATAGCGTTATGGCGTCATAGAGGGCGGGGGTGACAGATATCAACCCTCTGACACTAGCCATTCGTCCGTCATAGGAATTGGACCGTTCCAGATATATATTTTTATATTTACAAAAGGTCCACCTAAATATACCAGTAAACGCGCATAGTAATGCTGCAATGAGTAGGGATGTAGCGAACGTCGGAAAGAATGTTCGCGAACATATTCGCAAACTTGCGTCCAAAAATGCGAACGGTTCGCGAACGTCGCGAACCCCATAGACTTCAATGGGAAGGCGAATTTTAAAAGCTAGAAAAGACATTTCTGGCCAGAAAAATGATTTTAAAGTTGTTTAAAGGGTGCAACGACCTGGACAGTGGCATGCCAGAGGGGGATCAAGGGCAAAAATGTATCTGAAAAATACATTGTTGACACAGCGCTGCATTTTGTGCTGTAAAGGGCAGAAATCACACTACGTCACAGTCAGGTGATGTTTCTGGACACGGAATGTGAAAAAGCTCACACAGCTAGGTGGCACTTGGTTAAAGACTGGGCAAACAATGCCTGCAAGGGCAACGTATACAGTAGTGGATACTAGGGATGTAGCGAACGTCGGAAAAAAAGTTCGCGAACATATTCGCGAACTTGCGCAAAAATGCGAGCCGTTCGCGAACGGTTCGCGAACCCCATAGACTTCAATGGGAAGGCGAACTTTAACATCTAAAAAAGACATTTCTGGCCAGAAAAATTATTTTAAAGTTGTTTAAAGGGTGCAACGACCTGGACAGTGGCATGCCAGAGGGGGATCAAGGGCAAAAATGTATCTGAAAAATCTGCCTGTGTGTGCTTGGAAGAGATAGTGTAGGGGGAGAGCTGTTAGTGATTTCAGGGACAGATGATAGTAAGTTTGCTGGCTAGTAATCTGCTTGATACTGCTCTGTATTGGAGGGACAGAAGTCTGCAGGGATTTGAGGGACATTTTAGCTTAGGTAGCTTTGCTGGCTAGTAATCTACTGTTCTCTTTAAACAACTGCCATACGTTGACCTTGTAGGCATTGTTTGCCCAGTTTTTTTGGACGCAGCCACTGAAGCACAGTTGCCAGAAAAAATATGCCATATAAATGCTGAAAATAGTCATTTTTCGCCATACGTTGACCTTGTAGACATTGTTTGCCCAGTTTTTTTGGTTGCAGCCACTGAAGCACAGTTGCCAGAAAAAATATGCCATATAAATGCTGAAAATAGTCATTTTTTGCCATACGTTGACCTTGTAGGCATTGTTTGCCCAGTTTTTTTGGTCGCAGCCACTGAAGCACAGTTGCCAGAAAAAATATGCGCCATATAAATGCTGAAAATAGTAATTTTTTGCCATATACGTTGAGTCAACGTATGGCAAAAAATGACTATTTTCAGCATTTATATGGCATATTTTTTCTGGCCTCTGTGCTTCAGTGGCTGCGGCCAAAAAAACTGGGCAAACAATGCCTACAAGGTCAACGACGTTGACCTTGTAGGCATTGTTTGCCCAGTTTTTTTGGTCGCAGCCACTGAAGCACAGAGGCCAGAAAAAATATGCCATATAAATGCTGAAAATAGTCATTTTTTTGGTCGCAGCCACTGAAGCACAGTTGCCAGAAAAATTATGCCATATAAATGCTGAAAATATAAATTTTTTTGGTTGCAGCCACTGAAGCACAGAGGCCAGAAAAATTATGCCATATAAATGCAGAAAATATGCATTTTTTTGGTCGCAGCCACTGAAGCACAGTTGACAGAAAAATTATGCCATATAAATGCTGAAAATATAAATTTTTTTGGTTGCAGCCACTGAAGCACAGAGGCCAGAAAAATTATGCCATATAAATGCAGAAAATATGCATTTTTTTGGTTGCAGCCACTGAAGCACAGAGGCCAGAAAAATTATGCCATATAAATGCAGAAAATATGCATTTTTTTGGTTGCAGCCACTGAAGCACAGAGGCCAGAAAAATTATGCCATATAAATGCAGAAAATATGCATTTTTTTGGACGCAGCCACTGAAGCACAGTTGCCAGAAAAAATATGCCATATAAATGCTGAAAATAGTCATTTTTCGCCATACGTTGACCTTGTAGACATTGTTTGCCCAGTTTTTTTGGTTGCAGCCACTGAAGCACAGAGGCCAGAAAAAATTAAACCAGTAGGGTTTGCACCCTAGTTTGTAACGGTGGCGGAGGGAGGAGGACGCTAAAGGACAGCTGTGTGTGGAGTCATGAGGCTTGAAGAGAAGGACAGCTGCATAGAAGTCAGAACAAGTCTTCCGGCGTGCAGTAACCCTCCGAGATCCACCCCTCATTCATTTTAATAAAGGTCAGGTAATCGACACTTTTGTGACCTAGGCGAGTTCTCTTCTCAGTTACAATCCCTCCTGCTGCACTGAAGGTCCTTTCTGAGAGCACACTTGAGGCTGGGCAAGACAAGAGGTTCATGGCAAATTGTGACAGCTCTGGCCACAGATCAAGCCTGCGCACCCAGTAGTCCAGGGGTTCATCGCTCCTCAGAGTGTCGATATCTGCAGTTAATGCCAGGTAGTCCGCTACCTGCCGGTCGAGGCGTTCTTTGAGGGTGGATCCAGAAGGGTTGTGGCGCTGCCTTGGACAGAAAAACATTTGCATGTCTGACGTTACAGACTGGCCAAAGGGCTTTGTCCTTGCAGGTGTGCTCGTGGCAGGATTACTGGCACCTCTGCCCCTGGAATGTTGATGAGTTCCTGAAGTGACATCACCCTTAAAAGCATTGTACAACATGTTTTGCAGGCTGGTTTGTAAATGCCGCATCTTTTCGGACTTGTGGTATGTTGGTAACATTTCTGACACTTTATGCTTGTACCGAGGGTCTAGTAGCGTTGCGACCCAGTACAGGTCCTTCTCCTTAAGCCTCTTGATATGGGGGTCCTTCAACAGGCATGACAGCATGAAAGACCCCATTCTCACAAGGTTGGATGCAGAGCTATCCATCTCCGCTTCCTCATTATCAAGGACTGCATCATCCACGGTCTCCTCCCCCCAGCCACGTACAAGACCAGGGGTCCCCAAAAGGTCACCACTAGCCCCCTGGGAAGCCTGCTCCTGTTGGTCCTCCTCCTCCTCCTCCACAAAGCCACCTTCCTCCTCTGACTCCACTTCTGGCACCTCTCCCTGCGTTGCAGCAGGTGCCTGGGTTCGTTCTGGTGATTCCGACCAGAAATCGTGCGCTTCCAGCTCCTCGTCACGCTGGTCTACAGCCTCATCTGTCACTCGTCGCACGGCACGCTCCAGGAAGAAAGCGAAGGGTATTAGGTCGCTGATGGTGCCTTCGGTGCGACTGACCATATTTGTCACCTCTTCAAAAGGTCGCATGAGCCTGCAGGCATCGCGCATAAGCACCCAGTAACGGGGGAAAAAAATCCCCAGCTCTGCAGATCCAGTCCTACCACCCAGTTCAAAAAGGTACTCGTTGACGGCCCTTTGTTGTTGCAGCAGACGTTCCAACATAAGGAGCGTTGAATTCCAGCGAGTCTGGCTGTCAGAAATCAAACGCCTGACTGGCATGTTGTAGCGCTGCTGAATGTCAGCAAGGCGTGCCATGGCTGTGTAGGAACGTCTGAAATGGGCCGACACCTTTCTGGACTGGGTGAGAACGTCCTGGAATCCTGGGTACTTGGAGACAAAACGTTGGACTATTAAATTTAACACATGTGCCATGCAGGGCACATGTGTTAAATTGCCCAGTCTCAACGCTGCCAACAGATTGCTTCCATTGTCACACACCACTTTTCCGATCTGCAGTTGGTGTGGGGTCAGCCACCGATCGGCCTGTGACTGCAGAGATGACAGGAGTACAGATCCGGTATGGTTTTTGCTTTCCAGGCACGTCATCCCCAAGACAGCGTGACAACGGCGTACCTGGCACGTCGAATAGCCTAGGGGGAGCTGGGGGTGCACAGGTGTGGAGGAGGAGAAGGAGGACCCAGCAGCAGAGTAAGAAGAAGAAGAGGAAGAAGACGAGGTAGAGAGCGATGGAGGAGTAGAGGTGGTGGCAGAACCGCGTGCAATCCGTGGCGGTGACACCAACTCCACTGTTGTTGTTGTTGAGCTACCCATTCCCTGCTTCCCAGCCATTACCAAGTTCACCCAGTGGGCAGTGTAGGTGACATACCTGCCCTGACCATGCTTGGAGGACCATGCGTCAGTAGTCATATGGACCTTTGGCCCAACACTAAGTGACAGAGATGCGGTAACTTGGCTCTGCACATGTTGGTACAGGTGTGGTATTCCCTTTTTAGAAAAAAAATTGCGGCTGGGTACCTTCCACTGCGGTGTCCCAATTGCTACAAATTTGCGGAAGGCCTCAGAGTCCACCAGCTGGTATGGTAAAAGCTGGCGGGCTAAGAGTGCAGACAAGCCAGCTGTCAGACGCCGGGCAAGGGGGTGACAGTCAGACATTGGCTTCTTACGCTCAAACATGGCCTTCACAGAAACTTGGCTGGTGGCAGATGACTGGGAATGGGAACAGGTGGTCAAGGTGGAAGGCGGAGTGGAGGGTGGTTCAGACGGGTCAAGGAGAGCAGAGGTAGAGCAGTAAGATGCTGGACCAGAAGGAGTGTGGCTTTTAGTTTGCCTGTTGCCTTTGAGGTGTTGCTCCCAAAGTGCTTTGTGCTTGCCGCTCATGTGCCTTCGCATAGAAGTTGTACCTATGTGGCTGTTGGGCTTACCAAGGCTCAGTTTCTGACTGCACTCATTGCAAATTACAATGCTTTTGTCAGAGGCACACACATTAAAAAAATCCCACACTGCTGACTTTTTGGAAGTGTGCGATCTGGCGGTAACAGTAGAAGTTGGCGGCATTGGCGGCAATGGCGGGTGCGTTGGCCGGCTGAACACAGGTGCCGATACATGTTGTTGCCCTACTGATCCCTGCGGGCTGTCCTCCCTGCTTCTTCTAAGTCTTATTCTCCTACTGCCTCTCTGTTGTGGTAAAGTTAGAAACGGTAGAGGATGGGGTGTGCTGTGTAAGCCAGTCAACTACCTCTTCAGCATTTTGGGAGTTCAGGGTCATTGGCTTTTTAAAACTGGGCAATTTGCTAGGGCCACAGGATTGCATAGCAGCACGGCCCCTAGCACGGCCTCTGCGTGGCGGCCTGCCTTTGCCTGGCATTATTTTTAAAAAAACAACAACAACAAAAACTCAGTTGGTTTTTCTGGAAACGATAATACACACAGCTAGATGGCAGTTTGAAGAAAACAGTGTGCAAATAATGCCTACAAGATCAACGTATACACTACTACAGCGGTGGATACGGATTACGTAAAATATATGAATGCTGCTTGAAAAAAAGTAACTCAAGTGGTTTTTCTAGAGACAATAATATTATCAATATTTAGACAAAATGTGAACAAGCTCACACAGCTAGATGGCGGTTTGAAGAAAACACTGTGCAAATAATGCCTACAAGGTCAACGTATACACAGCGGTGGATACGGATTACGTAAAATATATGAATGCTGCTTGAAAAAAAGTAACTCAAGTGGTTTTTCTAGAGACGATAATATTATCAATATTTAGACAAAATGTGAACAAGCTCACACAGCTAGATGGCGGTTTGAAGAAATCACTGTGCAAATAATGCCTACAAGGTCAACGTATACACAGCGGTGGATACGGATTACGTAAAATATATGAATGCTGCTTGAAAAAAAGTAACTCAAGTGGTTTTTCTAGAGACGATAATATTATCAATATTTAGACAAAATGTGAACAAGCTCACACAGCTAGATGACGGTTTGAAGAAAACACTGTGCAAATACTGCCCACAAGATCAACGTATACACTACTACAGCGGTGGATACGGATCTCGTAAAATTTATTATGGCTGCTTGAAAAAAGTCACTCCGGTGTTTTTTCTGGAGACGGTAATATTATGGATATTTAGACAGAATGTGAACAAGGTCACACAGCTAGATGGCAGTTGGTTGAATAACACACTGGGCAAAAAATGCCTACAGGGCAAATAATGCCTAAAAGGTCAACTTATACACTACTACAGCGATGGATACGGATTACGTAAAATATATTATGGCTGCTTGAAAAAAGTCACTCCGGTGTTTTTTCTGGAGACGGTAATATTATGGATATTTAGACAGAATGTGAACAAGGTCACACAGCTAGATGGCAGTTGGTTGAATAACACACTAGGCAAAAAATGCCTACAGGGCAAATAATGCCTAAAAGGTCAACTTATACACTACTACAGCGGTAGTAAAATAAAAAAAAGTAAAATAAAAAAAAAATGAATATTAAAAAAAAAAAAATTAAAGTTGGTGCTGCTGAACTACTAGGAGCAGCAGATTAGCACACCAGTCCCACTCCCCAACACTGCTAGACTAATAGCACTGGGCTCTTATAGTAGTAGTAGTAGTAGTAGTAGTAAAACAACAAAAAAATAAATAAAAGCAGTCCTTACAAGGACTACTGTTATTGCAGCAGTCAGCAGATGAGATCAGAAGCAGGACAGCTGCCCACTGCAGCTACATACAGAGCACTGCAGTAGAAGGTAGATTACTAGCCAGCAAAGCTACCTAAGCTTAAATGTCCCTCAAACCCCTGCAGACTTCTGTCCCTCCAATAACAGAGCAGTATCAAAACGATTACTAGCCAGCAAACTTTCAACTGTCCCTGAAATCACTAACAGGCAGCAGCTCTCTCCCTACACTATCTCTTCAGCACACACAAGCAGAGTGAAAAAACGCTGCAGGGCTTCGGTTTTTATAGGGAAGGGGAGTGGTCCAGGGGAGAGCTTCCTGATTGGCTGCCATGTACCTGCTGGTCTGGGGTCAATGGCGAACCCAAAATGGCGAACGTCGCGCGACGTTCGCGAACTTCCGGCGAGCGCGAACACCCGATGTTCGCGCGAACAAGTTCGCCGGCGAACAGTTCGCGCCATCTCTAGTGGATACGGAATATATTATTGCTGCTGTAAAAACATCACTCAGGTGATGTTTACCGACACAGAACTATTATTGTTATTTAGACAGAATGTGAAAAAGCTCACACAGCTAGGTGGCACTTGCATACCTCCCAACTGTCCCTCTTTTGACCACTCAACCCCCTGTCCCTCTTTTGTACTGGAAAGTCCCTCTTTTCTCTGCACTGAACAGCCAGAAAAAAAACAGTTTCTAACTTAATTGGCTTTTGGCAGAGAGCTCAGAACAGCTAACAGGTGCAAATAAGATACTTTGTAACAAGTTTGACTCTGGTTGGTGCTGGTAGTGGTGAACTACTAGGAGGAGCAGCACACCAGTCCCACTCCCCAACACAGCTAGACTAATAGCACTGGGCTCTTATAGTAGCACAGTAAAAAAACAAAAAAGAAAATAAAAGCAGTCCTTACAAGGACTATTGGGTTATTACAGCAGTCAGCAGATGAGATCAGAAGCAGTGCCCACAGCAGCTACATACAGAGCACTGCAGTAGAAGGTAGATTACTACTAGTCAGCAAAGCTAACGAACCTAAACTCACTGTCCCTCAAATCCCTGCAGAGTTCTGTCCCTACAATACAGAGCAGTATCAAGTAGATTACTAGCCAGCAAAGTTACTATAAACTGTCCCTCAAATCACTAAACAGCTCTCTCCCTACACTAGCTCTTCCAAGCACACACAGGCAGAATGAAAAAAACGCTGCAGGGCTTCAGTTTATATATGGAAGGGGAGTGGTCCAGGGGGTGTGGGGGTGGTTCAGGAGGGAGAGCTTCCTGATTGGCTGCCATGTATCTGCTGGTCTGGGGGAGAAATGGCAAAAATAAGCGCCAGCTAAGGCGAACCCAAATTGGCGAACGTTGCGCAACGTTCGCGAACATTCGGTGGACGCGAACGGTCGATGTTCGCGCGAACTAGTTCGCGGACGAACAGTCCGCGACATCCCTAGCAATGAGTCCTCTGTCAAAAGAAATACTGCATTTCTTTCCTTCTATTGTGTACACATGGGCTTCTGTATCAGACTTCCTGCCTTCAGCTTAAACCGCCTTGCCCCAGGCGTGAGCATGCTCAGTTTGCTCCTCTTCCCCCCTTCCTTCTCTGCTGTAATCTGAGCCCAGAGCTATAAGTGAGCAGGGAGAGACTCAGGCAGGGAGTGATGTCACACCAAGATAATACTGCAGCTGCTATCTTAAACAAACAGAGAGCTTCTAGAGCCTTTTTACTCAGGTATGGTAAAATATTCTACAGAACAAATATAGCATTCTAGCTTGCACTATTGCAGCTAATCTATTGGCAATAAAATGCCTCCATAGCTTTCCCTGCCTTTTAAATAACATCCTTTGTACTTTGCATTTATTATGTTAGGTTTTTAATTTACAATTGTTAATGCTTTGCCTGCTATAGTTCTGTACAAATTACAGACATTTACTTATTTCTACAGACCTTGTTTCCTCCTGCACTTTCCTATACTCTGTTACAATATAAGCCTAAATAATTAAATGAGATGCCTTTGTGCCCCACTTGACAGATTGCTGCATTCTGTTCCATGAACAACTTGCCAATGTTTAACATGCTATTTGATCTTTTAGCCCAATTCTTTTAAATAAGTTGGTCCCATGCTATTTTCCTGTGGCCTACTTACTGACTTGGTTGGGTTAGACCTTGTTGTACTTGACAGCATCTTACTACTAATCAGATTTGCTTTCTCCAATGAACTGGTTTCTGCTTTTTCAGGCTTCTGCTCATTTTAGTTTTGGCTGGCGCCATAAACCAAATCTGTTTGATCTACTTTTCCCTCTTGGTTGCTTGGCAAGAGCTATTGCAATGATCCCGGTGATGTCAACTTGCTTTGCAGACACAAAAGAAGATTTTGCTAATGCCATTTGCCCTTGAAACTAAGGGGCTGATTTATCAGGGTTTTTGTTATTGTGCTAAATCTCAAGCTCTTTTTTTTTTAAATTTTGCAGAGCCATTGATAACATTTTATACATTTGAGGTTTATTTTCGATTTATTCAATCCAATCAAGTTTTTTAGATTTACATTTTTTAATAAATAAGCAAACATTGACGCTTGGTAAAATTTTGAGTTTATTCAAATAAAAAAACTCTCAAATTCTCAAGTTCCAATTCTGATAAATAGGCCTCTGAGAGTGACCATCTAATTAGCATTGGCCAGATTAAAGTTCCGTAAATGTAAGGATAATTTCTAATAAACATGTTAGGTAATTGTATTTACTGCACTAATGATTTTGAAGGAAAAAGCTATTATTATGATGTATGTTTAGAGCACCAGCATATTGCGCAGCGCTGTAAAATACCGTATATACTCGAGTATAAGCCGAGTTTTTCAGCCCCCAAAATATGCTGAAAAACTCTACCTCAGCTTATACTCGGGTCAGGCGCAAAAATAGTGCTAAGAATAGTCGCCGGCACCCAAGAATAGTCGCCGGTGTCCAAGAATAGTCTCCAAGGATATTCGCCGGCATCCAAGAATGGTCGCCGGCATCCAAAAACGAGACGCCGGCACCTCCAATGGGAGCAGAAACAATTTTTTGATTGAAACTTACCAGAAGCTGCTGCATTTCTCACCCTCGGCTTATACTCGAGTTAATAAGCTTTCCCAGTTTTTGGAGGTAAAATTAGGTACCTCGGCTTATACTCGGGGCGGCTTATACTCGAGTGTATACGGTAACTGTTTATACAAAGAAATCATATGAATTACATACATAGAACATACAGAGTTACATAATGACTGATATTACAATCTAAAGGGGTAGGGAATGAGACACAAGGTGTGGGAGTGGGCACCATCAGAAATAAGCAGGTAAGAGACTTAGCAGTGCTTAGCGAGGTGTATCGGGACTGCGGGGAGCTATACTGTCTCCTTACCTTCCTCTTCCCTCCGCTAAGCTTGCGGCATCTTCCCGCGCAGTCTTGAGCAACCTGGCCGTAGTTCTGATGCACAAAGGGAAGAGCGTTATAAATAAATGGTTTACGGTTATAAAAATAGGTGTTTACAAGTGGGCAAGGATCACTGGATAAAACGTATTAATAGTTAATAAAGCAGTGACTGACCTTCACCCACAAGTCAGTCTACAAGCTATTCATTGGGTATCATGTTTGTGGGGGTGAATAGGTGTTCACTTCCCTGCTGTCACAGTTTATCTGTATAGTCATATCACAAAACAGACATCCTTTTGCAAAATATACTGCCCTCTTGAGAGCCAATCAATCAAACAGTTATTGCTATGCTCAGAAAAAAATATTTACTTGTTTGCATGGTAACATCTAACACATATGCAAGTATAATATGAATACAATCATATTATAAAATATCGTTGGGGACCATATTCAGCAAAAATATAATAGTATAACATAAACAAATGAAAATTATTTTCCTTAAATGATGAAGCATTTGTAACACACACACACACACACATGTTTTGTTTGTTGTTATGCTGTTTCATTTTAGCATTCACTTTTGTGGCATATTAATTAATGTTGCCATACCAACTCTCTTGCCTCACAGATAAATTGTCAGGAAGACTGTACAGCACGTCCAATAGGACTCATTATGGAAGCACTCCAAACAGAATCTAGAAATAGCATCCTCCTGAGTTGTCAACATAAAAATGAATCACTTTACAACAGAATCTGATTCAGAATCAGCTGCTGGCATTGGTAAACAAGATAAAAAGAAATAAAATATGTTTACAGACATTTGGCAGTTGCATTTGCCTTAAAGGTTTCGGTTACTAAATATCTCCACGAGGACAATAAACATGTTTTGTTTGGTGGATATCGTCTAGCACATTTCCCATGGTTTTTTTAAATGTTTTTTATATTTGTAGGTTATTAGCTAATTGCACGCTTTCTGTGAACCTTAATAGAAATGTTTATTTCTATGTTGCGAGCCCTCAGACAATCCTGGTTTGTGGCATGTCATGTAATGGATGTTGTTTCACTCGACATTGTTGTATCGTAAGCCTGGCTTTTATTTTCTTTGTTTATAAGATGAAGAAAAATCAGCTTGATGTTTTATTCCTACTCAGAGTTACTTTATGTATGATAAAGTTGTTGAGATATGGAAATAAATGATGCAGATGTTGAACTGTTGTAGTTGTAGAATCTGTTAAAAATGCATACAACATTGGGCCTACCAACATAATACCAATGTAATACAGGTATGGGATCCGTTATCCAGAAACCCATAATCCAGAAAGCTCCGATTTATGGAAAGCCCTTCTCCCATATGGGGCAAATTCACTAAGCGCCGAAGCGCCAAACGCATTTTCGTTACTGCGCAAATTCACTAATGAATGCTGGCGTAGTTTCGCTAGTGTTACTTCGCACCCTTACGCCTGGCGAAGTTTCGCTAGCGACGTAGCTACGCAAATTCACTAATGCGCACAGTGTACTGAACGCTACCTTTTACGCTAGACTTCCTTCACCACCTCAGACCAGGCGAAGCACAATAGAGTAGATAGGGATTGCTTCAAAAAAAGTCAAAAATTTTTCTAAGTCCCAAAAAACACTGGCGTGTTTTCTACATTATGGGTGATAGGCTGAAAAAGATCGAACATTTTTTTGGGGCTCCCCTCCTTCCCCCCTACATTTACTGACTCATGGCAACTTACCTAGACAGTGGGCACATGTGTAGGACCCCCTACTTCGCCATCTAAAACCTACCGAGGTGCAATGTTAGCCTATGGCGAAGGTCCCCATAGGCTTTCTAACAATTTTTTGGTCGAAGAAAAATCGTTCGATCGATGGATTAAAATCCTTCGAATCGAACGATTCAAAGGATTTAATCGTTCGATCGAACGATTTTTCGTTCGATCAAATTATTTGTGGTAAATCTTTCGACTTCGATATTCGATAAGTGGAAGGATTTAGATTCGGCAGTCGAATATCGAGGGTTAATTAACCCTCGATATTCGACCATATGTAAATCTGCCCCTTAATGTATGAGAATCCAAATTACAGAAAGATCTGTTATCGGAAACCCCCCCAGGTCCCAAGCATTCTGGATAACAGGTCCCATACCTGTACATACAATGCTTGTTCCTGTCACAGGTGCACAACAGGTCGCTTTCTTGTTCTTGTGCCATTTGCACCTTGCTCTGGTTGCAATTACATTCTTAAATAAGCCTCAATTCTGTGGAATAAAACCTCTAATCCCTGGTACATGCTTGTGACGTAGGGTTTTCTGGATAAGGGATCTTTCCATTTCCATAAGGGATCTTTTCCTATGGATCAATTTATGTCTACTGAAAATCATTTATTGTTTTGCCACAAATATGAACTCATGCAACTTAGTAACCATCAAGTACAAGTTACTGTTTTATTATTACAGAGAAAATGTAAATACTGTTATGTTTTGGTAGCCAAGGATAACAGTGCTTTATTAGCAGGTTCACACAGCCATTATACTTCAACAGTAGCTTTTAAGCAGTATAGAAAGTACTATGTGCACAGTATAACTCTTGTGCACAGTGACACCTACAGGCCATTTGTATAAACACCATAAATACCACATACAGTATATGGCATACATGCTAATTTGGTGTTCAGTGTACAAAATTACCCTGAACCCACGCACTGCTAGTGAACTATGCCCAATGGTATCTGGAGGGAAGTCCTGCATAAATAAGGGGATGTACAATAATTACAAAGAATGTATACGAGAAAAAAGGCAGTCCTTTAGTTATGTTGACTCCTGTCAGTCCTATTTCAGTCTCTCAGCTGTACAAAATTTTTCACAAAAAAAGGTGAATCAATGCCTAGGGCAACAGAGAAAACAAATAACAAAGCAAAAATATGGTGTAGTATTTTTGGATAATTCAGTTTATCACCATGTTTTTGAATAGGAAAAGAAAGTGATGTTTTAGGTTAGTTCCCCTTTAAATGACAAACGTGTGAAAAATATCCTGCGTGAGTTCCCCTTTAAACTAACCAAAATAATCTTCCATACATGCATATGTGCTCATTTCAAAAGCTTCCACCAGATCTGGCTAAAATGCCAACGTCTCTTTCTCCCTCGTGGATTTTCCGTGCAGCTCACAGTGAAGCCCCTCCAACCAGATCCCAGTTCCAGGCAACCAGTTAGCATGGGGCGGAGAGTATGGCACATACAGGCAGGTAGAACATGCAAAGTATGGCACACACAGGCAGCATGCGGCAGAGAGTATGGCACACACAGGCAGAGTAGGACAGGCAGAGTATGGTACACACAGGGAGCATAGGACAGGCACAATATGGCACACATATGTAGCATGGGGCAGAGAGTGTTGCACACACAGGCAGAGTAAGACAGGCCAACATAGGGAGCATAGGCATCTAAGATGTACTACATACAGTGACACAATGTTGGTGCCACTCCAGCAGTTGTATCAGTGGGAACAGGTGAACAATGTGGGCAGTTTCAGTCTGGGTCTCAGATGTGCACAGTACAGGGATTTAGGGTGTGAACAATAGAGGTGGGGGGGATTACATATGTGAGCAATGAGCAGGAGGCATACAGTAGCATGCACACATGTAATTGTTGTCAGAATAATTACCTTTGAGACATGAAACTGTGTGCAATAACGACAGTATGAAGTCATCTCAGCAAGTGGTGTTTTTTATTTCTTCTTATGTTTCTTCTTAAAGAAGAAAACTGGCACCTAGAAGATATTTTGCAGTTGAAGTAACACTGACAGCATGACTGTCTTCACTTGAAAGGAAGATTGTTTTAAAACTGATTGAATTTCCATAGCAAATGAGTTTATTCTGCTTTATTGCAGAAAAACGTGTTACCTTTTAATTTCCAGTCAGATAATATGAATAGGAAAAAATCAATCTGGATTAAGTGGTAGCTGTCTAAGGGGGGGAAATGAAAATCTGCAATGGTGGATTACTTTTTAAAAGAACTTTAACACATACTCCCATATGTAATGTTCCCAGGAGCAGTAAACATTAACCAATAAGATTTCAAAACAGGTGACCAGTAAATGCTACCTACTGATAGGTAGGGATGTAGCGAACTGTTCGCCGGCGAACTAGTTCGCGCGAACTTCGACTGTTCGCGTCCGCCGAATGTTCGCGAACGTCGCGCGACGTTCGCCAATTGGTGTTCGCGTTCGATTCGAAGTAAAATTTCGTTCGACCATTCGACCATTCGACCGTTCGATCGCTAAAATCGAACGATTTCCATTCGTTCGAACGATTATAAGCATTCGATTGAATTAAAATCATTCGATCGAATAGCTTCGATCGTTCGATTCGAACGAAAATCGTTCGATCGTACGAATAAAATCCTTCGATCGTTCGATCGAACGATTTTATCGAGCGTTCGAAGTTCGCGAACTGTTCGCGAACTGTTCGCTTTTTTGCCGGTGTTCGCGAACGGCGTTCGCGAACATCAAATCGGCAGTTCGCTACATCACTACTGATAGGTTCTATGGGTTACTGCTCATGGGCAAACTTAGTGCCTTTTAGTACATAACCCTCATAGTGCCCATTCCAATTACATTTAAACCTAATGTAAACAGATCCAGTTAAAACCATGTGCTAAATCGATAAAAAAACGGCAGGATGATAACATCAGCAATATAAAGCACAGGAACTTTGATAAGACTTTTTAAAACTGCTGGGGATAATAGGGTTCTGCAAGTACAGTACAATTTCAAGCACAATTGCCATGTTGAAGTTGTAACAATACCTGGTGGTCTATTGGGGAATTTCTTTGTTCCGGCGCATCCTTTTATTCAACATGCTGCATGATGTCATTGCGCTTGTAGCAAAATTCAAATATTTAAAGGAGCCTAGTCCTTTTCTTTTTGCCCAATGTAGGTTCTGTCTTGTATAGCTCCTGGGTGCAATTCTGTATTGATTTCTGTGTATTGACCTGTGCCTGATCCTGATGATTCTGATACAGTAGCTTGTTTTTCTCTCACTTAACTGACTGTGAGGAAATGTGTGTGAATGCAACTGCCCTTTTGATTATTAATGAGCCCTAATATTTCTAAAAGAAAGATGGTTAATTGAAACATAGAACTTATTCAACTGGTTCCAGCCATGAGGCAGACCGGTTTTGCACAATTCATAGTAACTAATTAGTAGTGATGAGCAAAACTGGTCTGTTTTGCTTTGCTAAATAAATGTGAAACTGTGGGAAAATTCTTTTGTTTGTGTTTTCTTTCTGCATTCTTTGCAGACAAAATGCATGGAGAAATTTTTAAAAATGACTGCATTTTTTTCCAGCATTTTTTTTCCGGTACAATTTTTTTTTAGAGAAAACAAAATGTATAAAGAAGTTGTAATAATGACATTTACATTTTATTTCCCAGCACAAAACATGTCAAAATTCTAGTGCTGATTCATGAAAGTATTTTTGCCAGGCAAAAAAAAGGTCACACAATCTACAAATGTGATTTGTATGATTATATGCTTAGAGGTTAGCCGTTGCAGGATTGTATGGGTTAAAAACTGGTGGTTGCTTTTTTATAGTTAGATAAATGTGAAGCTCTTTTTTTATTTCCTTAAGCAGTTTAAGAAAAGTCTGGTTTCTCTTTAAGTAGCTAAAAAGAACTTGGGAGCAAATTGATATGAAGTGAAGGTTATGCACATGTGAACCTATGTAATTGTTTGCACACATAAGCATTTGTTTTAGTGGCATACTTTGATGCTCATTTGTAAGAAAAAAAGATCAATTTATTTGCACATCAAACCTGATATGCCAACTCAATAGTCATTCAAATAACCAGTTAATGTAGAAGCCTGCATTCAGCACTTGATTCTTCAAGATATATTTAGAGAACCTTTTTTTCATCTTCCCTTGATGATGTTGTTTACTTGGTAATTATCTTGTCCTTCACCATAAAACGCAGCCTGACTTTGCCATTTTAAAAAAGGCAACCTCTTCTTGACATGATTTGATAACGCAGATCAGTACCGTTTTTCTAGCATTTTGATTGTTTGACATTGATATGACAGTTCATTACCTTGATTAGGTCTATGGAATGAGAAACAAAGATAAATCTTACAAGTGTATGTTGATCTCTTGATGCTTATATTTAATTTTTCGTAACTGCCTATTTGTATTATTAAATAAGCATATCAAACAAAAGCTAACCTCAACGCATTCCATTTTAATCACTTTTTCTTTTTCTAATTTTAAACACTATAAAACATTTTGTTTTCCCATCCTAAAAATCCATCGACTGATTTAAATTTAGATTCAGTTATGCAAATGGTTATGAAAATGATCAAACATTAAAGTCAATGTCTTTTGTTATTGTTTAGCTATTTATTTTTATTATTTATATTTCTGAAAAAAAAATAAAGTCATTTCCATTAAAACAGAGGCAGACTAAATATAAATATAATTATGCTCAAATGCTTTTACTGTGGTTTGGAGATTATTTGCAGATTAGGGAAAATTGACTTAGGTCTGATATTGAGGCAACATCTGTCATATAACATTTGATTTAACTTTTAGAAAGCATCATGGGCAATTCCTGGGAATTCTTAAGGTAATTAAAATATACTCTAAATATACGTCTATATACCAATAGACATATAAGAAGATGCCCTGGATATGAATATTGTGCCTGTGCAAAGTTGCAGATGTCTCATGTTATTAAATAACTAATCCTACACTGGAATCGGTTACATTTATTTCAAATCACTGCAACTCAAAATTAATTTTTCTAAGTAACATTTTTTCTGCTATATAGAAATCTAAAGATTGAAATCAGAAATAAGATGTCTGTGGTTTTGTAGCAAAATTCCATTTTGCAAGCTGCCATAAAATGAAGCCACTCTAGGGTCTGGGTGGACAGGAGACTTCGACAACTGTTTGAATTTCCCTGCCATTCCCCAATGCAGATGTGGCCAAGGGGGTGGTATTCCACTCCTAAAATCTTGCTGTCCTAGGTCTGAGCCTTCAGCTGATTCCTATGGTAGAGTTTGGGCATTTTTTCAAAATAGAAGGAAGAAGGAGAGGTGCAAAAACTGCAGTTTTCTAAAATAAAAGAGTAGATAAATACGCCTGAGACTTGGAAAGTTAGATGCAGCCAATATCATAATGGAACAAAGCTTTGAGTGAGTAAACATTTAGCTAGTTGCTGTGGTCCTGTTTCCTAGGTTAGATATTCTGTTATCCCTGTCCTAATTATTGCTTTTGTTTCAAAATCTGACCTGGTCCCTGGACTAACCATCTGTCTGTTGCCTGCCCCGACCCCTGACATGTTTACCATGTTACACAGCTAATGAGCTTCAGTCAGACTTTATCCACCCTGTAATTTTTCACAGTGCTCATATTTGTAGCTATGTGCCTATTTCTTCACTGAAAAAGAATGTTAATAGGATCTTGGCCAGATTTGCTATTCATTCATTATATTCAGAATATGTTACAAGAAGTTATAGCACACATATTCTCTACCCAGCATGATATAATTAAAAATAAAGAAGAAGGAAAATCAGGAAGAAAAAGATACTAAATCGTATTAGCTGGTAAATCTTGTCAAGAAGAGGAAAGTATTCTGCAACATTCAACAAGAATATATTGCAGAGAGAATATAAAAATAGGCAAAAAGTTTGCCTAATGCTGACAAAAAGTGTCTATAAAGATCGCCTATACTGTATTGCCTGAAATGAGCAATTAGAAAAAGAAAATTTACAAAAAGACACATACTTTATGGTTATCTTGGCAACCAACTATTTTGGAGACATTACTTTGTATGTATAATTGATTCTGAACACCCCTTCCTGTTTATAGAGCTATATCATGTGTGAAAGATGTGTAGGCTTATGTATGTTTTATAGAATCATTTACATCTGATTTATTTCATAAAAACCTTAAAATATTTATGGTGATGTGCCTTCAGATTTAGATTTCTACGTCTCACTGCAGCAAAAAAGTGTCAGAGTTAACTCATATGTACATAAGTCTTTTATGTAGAGAATACTTCACTTGAACAAAACATTGACCTGTGAAACTGAGAAGCCTTAGTGAGTTTCTGCATACGTTCCTTGTGAATTTAAGTCTTTTCATCTCATTTTGCCGTGGGCTTCAGATTGCTAGCTCAGCTTGAAAAGCAAATGGGAATGCCTGAACAATCTAGGTATCATTGAAAGACTTACAGCATTAATATAATGGAAACAATACATACTATGGTTGCAATCAACACATTCTATTCTATTGCCAGTGCTAAGCACCCTGTTCTCGACTCTTGCTTCCGCCTTTAACAGCCGCCTTTCACCTCGGGAGGAGCCCTTGGCTAATCGAATGCCGCCAGGTCTTATTAAGAGAGGTGCCAAGCGAAGGGTTCTGGATGAGCAAAGGGGCACAACGGTAAAGTAAAGTCTTTTTGGCAGAAGGTCACAATAAAAGGCGTAGGCAGAATGAGTAGTCAAATCAGGCCGAGTTGGGGCAGGCAGAGTACAAGCAGATTCAGACAGGCAAGGGTCAAACCAGGAGATCAATCAGGAGGGATACGGATATAGAAGAGTCGGTTACCAGGCAGAGTCAGGATTTCAGAGATCAGAATCATCAAAACAGGCAGGGGTCACAACAGGTATCAGATAAAAGACAGAATAATAGCTCAGAAGCACCAGGAACTCACTATATATGATCCTATAATGGCCAATGAAAATGATGCCAAGTCCCCTTTAAATAGTTTTAATTTGGTGCCATTGCGTGCTGAAGTCAATACGCCAGCGCCAATGCGCCTATATAAACAGCAGATGCGCGCTGTGCACGCACTAGGAAACCGGTGCAGAAGGAGACCACCGTGGTGGGCATCCCCGCCGGCCCACTAGGCCACCAGGGAGAGTAGCTCTCACAGGCACAAGGGCAGCTGCAAGGTAGCTATTTTGGAGAAGAGGTGCTGTCCATCTATGCATTTATATATATGTGTATATTATTAAAATAATATGTATGTGAATTATTTTGCTAAACGTTGCTAGACAGTAAATATGGATGGTGTAGCCCAATAGTAAACCTGGATAATGTGAAGGAAACTGTCTGATACATTTAGATTTAATACCATTTTTACTTGAGGATATTTCTGTGAGTTTTGTTTTTTCTCTCTGGATTGATGTGCGTTAGGCAGGAGTTAAAACACTGTTATCTGACTTAAAAAGGCAAACCAGTCCCCAGATCAACATCAGCAGTCTTGTATTTTGAGGCTTCCTATAAAGAAATCCTTCTAATGTATCCGACAGTATGATGTCTTCAGGGCAAGAATTCCACAATGCTCCACCTTTCACTGTGAACATAACTGTTTTCCCATAAAATAAAACTTTACTTTTGTCTAAACTCAATGGTCTCAAGTTCATTCTCCATCATGGATTCACCAATGTTAGTCTGATGTAAGGTGCAGGCTGCATATTTTTAAATCCTATAACCTTACATATATGTGATTTTGTGTCATAAAATAACAAATACAATGCCCACCTCTAGATCAACAAGGAACAGATGACTCAATAAAATGAGCCAAAAGACAAAAGTAAGAGCTGGGACCAGGACCTTGGCATTTTTTCTGGCTTTTGGGATACCAAACGTGACATTATGTTAAGCCAGACATGGACGCTGAAGGAGCAGCTACTTCTCCTGCTACCACAGAAGCAATCCTGGCAAGTCTCCTTCAGCCTGCTCATGGGCAAACTTAGTACCTTTTATTAAATATGGTGGATAGTCCCCTTTCTGCCAGACTTACACTTATGGTATATCCTGACAAACGTATTACTACAGACAGTATGTTACGTACATTATTCACCTGATGCAGGTAACTGTAATGTACAGTAAATTCCCCCTCCTTTCCTTTTACTTTTCACCTTTCTACTAGAAAGTGAAAAAAATATAGTTATAGATAAAGAAGAAATAAGAAAAACAAAAAAATTTATGTATGTGTAAGTGTTTTTACTGTACTCTAGATTGCTGGAAATTGCTGGATTTGCACTGGAAATGCATTGGTGTTGTCTGGAAATTGATATTGAAATTTTTGGTTTTACACATTTATTGGCTGTTCTGTATATTGTTGAAATTGGCACCCTTTTCTTGCTAAATTGTGTATTTGTATATTGTATAACTTGTGTTGTCTCTTTTTGGGCTGGAAAAAACGTTGTAATTTCTTCCTATTGTACTGTATATGTGTATACACTGTTGAGAAGACAAGAAAATCAGAATTGTTTTATTTTCCTACTGCAGTTTATGGATTGTGGCCTTCTAATTTTGTCTCAAAGGGAGTCATTTATAAACATAGTGCAGGGCTAAATCATTGGCACAAAAATACAAATTAGCCCTACCTGTTTTTATATTTATGTGCAAGATTTTTGTATATATATTGTGCAAGCTTAATTGTGACTAAACAGATTTCACAAATTACAAATCTCAATTTGCAAAATTTCCGCCAACACTATATTCATGCACAAAAACACATACAGTGACCATTCCCACACAAACACCCATCACATTTGCAAATTTGTGTGCATTTCACTGTGATTCAATGGAAAGGGTACAGCAAAAGGGGAAAGGGTACAGCAAAATTCAGACGTTTGGGTAAAACATGAGCAAATCAACTATATGTGAATAAATATGCACTGCAAGGACTTTATAAATGCCCCTCACTCTGTATTCAAGTCACGCCATAACTTTGGTGGTGGAAAAATCTGATGCAATAGTCACTGATAAGCCTAATGAAAGGAAGGTTAATGCCTCCAAATTGGCAATGAAATTAACAATTTACATATATAGAACTCCATTTCTCCTTTCCGTATTACCGGCTGGCATGATACTTTTTTTAAAATTATACAGGTATGGGACTTGTTAATTATGTAAACATTAAAAAACCCCAATAGGCTGGGTTTGCTTCCAATAAGGCTTAATTATATCTTAGTTTGGATCAAGTCCGAGGTACTGTTTTATTATTACAGAGAAAAAGGAAATAAGATCAGAAGCCAGAAGAAGATCGATCCATGATGCTTGCTAGAAGAATCCCTGGTGGTGCAGTTTTCTCTTATTATGTGCACCGGCCAAGGGTTTCAGGTAAGTACATGTGATCACTTGGGGGTGCTTAACTTTTGGCATCCCCAAGTAAAAAGATCTTTCCGTCTCTTTTGAACTGTTAAATACTAACAACAGTAGTATTTCACATACTTCTGGTCCTAAGCAAATAAAATATTGTTCAATTATTAGAATGTTTGGGTGACTATTTAGTGGTACATTGGCAACTGTGGGTGATTTTTAGCAAATCATTTTATATGTTGTAGTTTCTTGACTATTAAATAGAGCTTTTAATATAAACATATTTGTAGAATTATTTGTTTGTATATATTTATAACCATATATGAGTATTTGCCATAGAGAATATTTGCCATAGAGAGAGCAAAGACACACAGCAGCTAGCATAGTAATAAAGTACAACCTGACAAAATGGGGCAAATTTACTTAAGGTCGAATATATATAATTAATCCTCGATATTCGACTGTCGAAATTAAATCCTTCGACTTCATATATCAAAGTCGAAGGATTTAGCACTATTCGAAAAATTGTTCGATCGAACGATTTTTGCTAACATTGACTTCGGTAGCTTTTAGGTGGCAAACTAGGGGGTCGAAGTTTTTTCATAAAGAGACAGTACCTCGACTATCGAATGGTCGAATAGTCGAACGATTTTTAGTTCGAATCATTCGTTTTGAAGTCAAAGTTATGGTCGAAGTAGCCCATTCGATGGTCGAAGTAGCCAAAAAAAACATTCGAAATCCGAAGTTTTTTTTCCTCTATTCCTTCACTCGAGCTAAGTAAATGGGTGTGTGTGTATCTATGTTCTGTTAACAGTCTTTACATAGCCTGGAACATCCTGCCTAAACTTTACTGCAAAACTTAAATAAACCCTAGCATAACTCATTATATTTGTTATTATGGATTTCTGCAAAATTAATCGTCTTTTCTTGCTTGACTTTGGATCTTTTTAGATAATAGATTTTCTTGTACACAGTGAAGGAAATTCAAATGATTATATCATTTATTTTCCTTTTCTATGGGCCTCAGCATCATCTACACATAACAAGCCAGTCTACTTACTGTATTGTACAGGTACACATAGCTTTGCCAAACATAAAAAACTTGTACTAAGCTTAAATCAGCTGGAAAATGTAACAGTACAGAAAAACAATAAGACATGTCACACAGTTATAAGATGTCATCAAAGTGTACTTTGGTTTATTTCTAAATCTTAAGAAACATCAAAAATACTATACAATGAAGAAAATGCCTTCTCTTTTTCTTTTTTCAAAATTCACATTTTAGTTTCATTGTTTTCTATTCATCCACAAAGCAGGTATCATTCCATCTAGTTGTTGAGCAGTTCGATTCTTTGTGAAATGAAATAATGGAAAAAGAGAATCATAACCACATTGTTTCCGAATCCGACAAAACAATCAGTTAGAACAGGAGATATCAGCATAGTGCAAAGTGCAGCAAAACACTTTCAGGTTAAGATTGATTTGTCCTTGCTTCAGGAACAAAAAAACATAAAATGAATGATAAAAGAGTGCAATGTTACATTACTTAAGACTTCATCTCTTCAGTGTTTCGAGTGGTTATGGAGGTTCTACAAAGAATTTATGATACATAAAGTCAAAGAAAATATTTAATGGGCACAGAGAGTCTCACTTTGCTTTGCAACTATTTTCTAATAATAAATGCAAATATTGGTATGTCGCTTGCTGTAGAACTATACTGTATACTTTTCTGTTACAATGAAGCAGACTGCAGTTCATCTCTGTATGGTGATATGACAGAGAATAGAAGCAAATAAACATAACTCTCCTGATGTAAGGACAAAGTAATTACCATTTTCAGTGTGTGTGTGGCTTTCTTGCTTTAAGTGAACCATGGATAGGTGAAATACCTTAATCATGACTATGAAGATTTTCATTCATCCAGGTCATGGTATGTCTAATATAAGTAATTCTAAAACAACTGGACTTGCTGAGTAATCATTGTATATGTTTCACTACTCCAAGCAGCTTCTTCAGTTCTACTGAGTGGTATGGGAAATCCTCGGCATATAAACTCTTCCACTAATGCAATCATAATTAGTGATGGGTGAATTTGGGTCGTTTTGCTTCACAAAAAATTCCGGAAACGGCGCCGGCGTCTCGTTTTTTGTGATAGAAAGGCTTGGGTGCCAGGAGGTTCTTAATAAAACAGGAAAAAGGTTTATTGAACTATGCACAAGGAAAGTGACATCAAGTTTCTACTCACGCAGGAGTTGAGGCAACAGCATATAGAGAGTTTACACAGATCTGCAGACAGGCTCACCTAGAGCAGACACAGGCTGACACTCCCTGGGGACAGACTTGGCAGGTATCCCACTTCACCTCTGCGACATATTCCATTAGGGGTCTCTAGATCAACCTCAGGGCAATCACTCTCTCCTGATTCCCTCTCCACTGGGATCCCTATACTACAGGCAATACGGCCTGGGAGAGATGCCTCCAATCTATCACTCCTACTGTATGTTGGAGCTCAGAACTGCTCTTTCTCTCCTAGAGAGACTATGACAAGTCTGCCCTAGTATATCTATTCCTCATTCACGGGGTTTCCTGGTCCCCGACTTGGGCACATGCCTTCTACTGGGCCTTCTGTACTCAGCCCCTCTGAGCACACCCAGCTGGATCAGCATCCAGAGGCGAAAGAGGAAGAGGCCACTCCTTACACACACTATACTGCAGTGTAGCAGGAAGCTGTCACACCTCTCCTGGCAGATCACTCCAAGAAAAAGGTGGGGGCCTTCAAGCTGCAGGGCAGATTAACCCGTAGGGGCCCCTACATGTGCATGGCCCTTGGCCATCACCATTACGGCATATGTTTGCTCAGCAGAATTATTTTCCTCTATGATCTATCACTATGTATACATTAATTTGTAAGGTTTTTCAGGCATATAATTATGTTTGGCATAGAGGTACAGGAGATTGAGCTTAGTAGATAGGAGCTCATCATTATTGTTAGTGACTCTATCTATCTATCTATCTATCATCTACGGTATTATCTATCTATCATCTATCTATTGTAACGGTTGGCACCCTAAAGTCAGAACAGATGTCAAGCACCCTGATCTTGGCTCGTGCTTCCACCTGTAGCAGCCGCCTTTGACCTCGGGAGGAGCCCTCAGCTACTCAGATGTCGCCAGGTCTTATAACGAGAGGTGCAAGGCGAAAGGTTCTGACCAGGCAGAAGGGCCACAACTATACATCATCTATCAAATCTATAGTGTGCACAACTGGAAGCCATGGTGTTGATAAACAATTTAGCATTATTCAAGTATCTGGGAATGGATAATGGAGGCAGTAAAAGCTTCCAAAATGCTCTTGAGAAGGTCAGTTTAAGAAATATTTTACAATGAATTTGAGCCACTGAGATACTAATAAAAATCACATGCAATATGGAAAATGTTGTTGCTATAGCTACCTGGCAGCTGAGTTTTATTAAACATTCTTCTTATTGCATTGCAGTAAGAAGTTGGCAGCACTGAAATTGTGTAATGTCGGTTGATTTTCGCTGAGCCACACTAAATAAAAGAAAGTCATGGTTTACAAAAAATAATTGAAAAAACTATTACTAGTAAATGAGAAGCTTATTCTGCTTCTGTATCAACTTTAAATACTTTATAATCTTCTAATGGCCTATCTGTAAACACAGCATGCTTTGATGCTGCATTAACTTTTCACGTTCTCCACTCAATTGGTTGGTGCCCTTTTTAGTTTGAATAGCAAGTTCTGCATTGTGCCCTGGACCAAGATGCCTTCTACACAGTCAGATCCCACCTAAACCCTTTTTAAAGGACCAGTAACATCAAAACACATACACAAATTACACTTTAAAAAAGCAAAGTCTTTATTAAGAAATTACTTACAGAAACTCTGCTTCCTGTCTTCTACAGAAACGGCGAAAGGGTGACCATCCATTGAGCGGTGCTTGATTTCTCCTCCCTGGCTCTCTGCTGCTGGATTCTTCAGCTGCCACGTTCTGTGCTTTCTGTAGTGCAGCGGCGCTTCCAGCAGAAACTTGAGGCAGATCTGCGGTGCCGGTGTTCCTATGGGCCATGTTCTCTCTATCACTGCTGTAACAGCTCAGGCCCTACAAGATCCCCCTCCGCCCGGGGAGGTGAGTCCGGGTCAGTTCCCTGTAGGGCGGCTGTGTGGCAAGGGGAGAAAGAAGACTTGGAAGGGGGCGCCGAGGTTCTCTTCACAGTTTGCTGGGACAACCAGTAGCGCGTCCTAGAGCCCTCGCAGCTGCGCGCACCCGCTGCAACTGTTTCTCTCTGGCGCTTCGCAGCTACCGACAAAACTACAAGTCCCACCATGCATCTGTCCCATCTGCTTCTCCGAAAGCATTACCGGCAGTGGGATGCAGGGACTTGTAGTCAGCTGGATGCAGAGCCCCGCAGCTCAGCCGTGCC
The DNA here is from genome assembly GCA_038501925.1 of Xenopus petersii. Classification (NCBI taxonomy): domain Eukaryota; kingdom Metazoa; phylum Chordata; class Amphibia; order Anura; family Pipidae; genus Xenopus; species Xenopus petersii. The sequence goes on along the minus strand of CM076672.1, from coordinate 36,384,507 downwards.
TGAACTGTTACAGCAATGAGAGAGAGAACATGGCCCATAGGAACACCGGCACCGCAGATCCGCCTCAAGTTCAAGCTGGAAGCGCCGCTGCACTACAGAAAGCACAGAATGTGGCAGCTGAAGGATCCAGCAGCAGAGAGCCAGGGAGGAGAAATCAAGCACCGCTCAATGGATGGTCGCCCTTTCGCTGTTTCTGTAGAAGACAGGAAGCAGAGTTTCTGTAAGTTATTTCTTAATAAAGACTTAGCTTTTTTAAAGTATAATTTGTGTATGTGTTTTTTTTTTTGTTGTGTACTAACGATTTTTTTTTTTTTAAAAATTTGATGTTACTGGTCCTTTAATGTGTAATATTTTTCTAGTAGACTCCTGCCTGATAACCGATCATGACCCAAACCACTTATCCTGATCTTTAGCCTGTCCCTTCTTGCCTTATCCTTGTCTGTACTATGTTACCCTGGTCTAATCTCCGAAGTGTGCAGGTTCCTTGCTGTTCCCACTACAGAAGTTTCAGAGATCCAAAAGGGTATTGGGAAAAATTGTTCCTGGTAGGAATCCTCATTTTCACAAAGAAATAAGGCCTTTCAGCAGTCTCTCTGGGTTCCTTATTGACAGTTGTTTAGTTTAGTTTTTTTATTCCTCAGCCAATTGTATTGCATTGTTATCAGAGTAGTTTCTATGTTGCTGCGGTTCAGGTTAACAGGCATTGAAACCTTAACAAGGGGACTGCTCAATTGACCATTCGCGTTCAGCCATTCCAGTGAATGCCATTGGGCGACTTTGTCCCATTTAGCTTCGCAACGAATTACGTGAATTTCCTGTGAAAATTGCGAAACTGGTGAAAAAATTGCAAAACGCCGACGACAATTCGCAAAAAAGGGAAGGTGGGTGGGATGTTTCATCTGAACCGTTGCCAGCGAATTTTCAAGGCAAATTTGCAAATTCGCTCATCACTACACAGCATTTATTAACATTTTATCAAATAAATAGGACCTTGCCAGTCTTACCCCAAGGCAATATTCAAAGCCAGAATTCCATAAGGGATTGCTACTATGCTCTGCGTATTGGGCTGCCTCTGCCTGCAGAGGGGATGGCCCCAAACCCTGCTACAAGCAGGAGCTGCATCTCCCACCATGGGGCAGATTCACTAAACGACGAAGCGCCTAACACTAGAGTGAATGCGCCCAAAAAACGCTGGCGTTTTTTCATTTTTTATGGGTGATAGGCTGAAAAAGATTGAAAAATGTTTTGGGGCTACCCTCCTATACCCCCTACATTTCCTAACTCATGGCACCTTAACTATACAGTGGGCACACTTTGAATTCGAATTCCAAAGTTTTCCAAAATCGAAATTCAACCCTTGATAAATATGTCACTAAATATATTCTTAGATGTTAAAAACAAAATGTAAATTATAAAATTGTAAAAAATGTAAAAAAAAAATTGTAAATTCTGTGAGCACTCCCTTCTTTCAGGTTATAAGAATTATAAGTAATACACATTGAAAAGATTTGAAACCAGCTGTAGCTGCTATCAGGTATATAGGAAACAGTATATCAATTGGCATTACCCTGGTTGCTTAGGCTAAATATTCCAGTAAAGACTGCTGCTGCCTAAGCTTTATTTTTTATAGCTCAATGCCAAAGAAAGCATTGCTCTTGAAGTTTTCCCACTGGGATCCCGAATACCACTGCTACAGAATCTCTAACAATTCCCAAGAAGTACATTTTACTGTACAAAGGAAGTCTTTTTTTCCCTTGTGCCAGTGGAATGCAAATAATCTGGCAAACTAACTAAAATTACATACTCTGTTGGGCTTCAATTAAAAAGCCATAATGATAGTCAATTATTAGCCTTTCTAAATATGGACTTTATAAACAGAAAAAGAAAACAGAGCGGAACTTTGTCACCTGCCAAAGTAAAATCTTCTGTCAGAATGAAATCAAGGTACTAAATGCATTGTGTGATCTGCAGTCAAACCCCTAATTGGTTATCTGGTGTTGCTATTCAGATATTTCCCTTGGGGCTTCTGATACAGATATAAGATTGTCGTCTGTTTCACCATTCAATGAACTGTCTTCATATAGTAAGTGAAGGTTTTAGAAGAACAATACCAAAAGAAGCAGAATTATAGATTGAACAAAAACCTTTCGAAACTTTTTTTACCAATAGGGTGCCCCTGGACTACATATCATACCATTGCATTTTTTACCATTTGCCCTCAAAGCAATGTATTGTAGAATTGAAAGCCTTTATAAGAAGTGTTCCTTTTCAAGTATTTTGCTATTTCCTTCAGTCATCACATCTTAAGTGTTAAAGGACCAGTAACATCAAAAAAAAAGTTAAAAAAATTAGTTACGATACAACGAAAAAAAACATCAAGACCAATTAAAATTTAAAGTAGCAAATCCTTTATTAAGATATAACTTACAGAAACTCCACTTACTGTCTTCTACAGAAACGGCGAAAGGGCAACCATCCATGCTGCTGTGCTTGATTGCTCTTCTCTGTCTCTTCCCTGACAGCGTGTCGATCTCCTCCAGCTCTTAAGAAGGCCACAGCGGTGTTATTATGCCTGTCCCCACTGTAACATAGCAGACTGCCAGTATACAAGGGTAACCCAGAACCCCCTGCCCCTGCATTATTTCAACCCTCCTGGCACCGGGACGATTCCTTCTGCCTGCTGCTGTGGGCTGCTGGGGAGACGCGCAATCAATGTATGGATTATTAAAGGGAGCTGCGTCTCTGCAGAGCCTGCCTTCGGAAGGTGAACTAGCTGGCCGGCGTGTTTGTGAATGGCAGGGCCCTGCCCAATGTTGCCATCGCAAAGGCAGCAGTTCACCTTGGGGATGTGTGGAGAGAGCCGGACAGAGCCGGACAGCATTGGGCAGATTTAGTAAACCCCAATGCAGCAAAAAAAGGGAGTCCGAAAATCCGCCATCTCAGACCTGCTGAGGTTGTGTATAAATCAATGGCAGAAGTCCCTACCCTATTTTGAAGTGTCTGAGTTCTGCGCTGGAATTAGCTCAATTAGACCATTTTGGACTTTTCGGGCAAAAATCCCCAAAAATTTCCCAAAAAAACCTTTGACTTTTGAAGTCCACCAATTGATTTCAAATAGGTTCTAGGAGGTCCCCCATTGGCTAAAACAGCGATTTGACAGGTTTTAGATGGTGAATGGCCAAAGTTGAATTTTTAGAGACAATACATGATTAATTTTTGTTATTCGAATGTTTGAATTTTTTTCAAATTCAAATTGAATTTGGACTATTCCCTAGTCAAAGTACACAAAAAATAGCTTGAAATTCAAATTTTTTTATTCGAAAATTCACCTCAACCTTTGATAAATCTGCCCCTAAGTTCTAGAACATGATATGTTCCCTGATAAAGAAGTCATCCTCTCCAGTTCATATGTACTATAACTATAAATAATACTTCTTAAGAAAACATATGGGACCAAACCTTTTCATTTTAAATTAAGAAATACTTTTTTGTCTTTGATATAATGGGTTTGCTTAAAAAAGTTTTCTGATTTTATGTATTCTTTTAAATCAAGACATATGGGCTTTGAGGGAACTATTGGGTACTTATGTGGAGAGAACTTTTGATCCTGTAGATGTCACTTCATGTGAAATGGTACAGCTCTTATGATTTCTTGGAATTATTTTTCCTTTGATATTTTTCCTCATCACAGACCTTACTGTAGTGTTTGTGTTTATTTCTTGCAGCTGCCATATCAATTTCTGTTGCTTCAAGTTATTTTGTCATAGATATTACTGAAATTGAATTTGTTTGCATTTACTTTGTGAATTAGTATAAGGGCTTTCTAGCTTTAACATCACATGAATTTACATGTTCTTCTTTAGAGCAAAAAAGTAAGTTGCAAGATTAAAATAATAACAATTATCATAAATCTCTTGTGACTTTTCCCCTTCAAAAATTGAAGTCTATGGACATTTTTTCATGACAACTTTTTTAGTGCAAAAATGGTGAAAAATGTTGCTCATCACTAGTCTCATTTGATTTTCTGCCTTCACTATTGCCACTTAAAGGAATAGTTCAGTGTGAAAATAAAAACTGGGTAAATAGATAAGCTGTGCAAAATAAAAAATGTTTCTAATATAGTTAGTTAGGCAAAAATGTAATGTATAAAGGCTGGAGTGAACAGATGTCTAATAAAACAGCCAGAATCCAACTTCCTGCTTTTCAGCTCTATAACTCTGAGCTAGTCAGCGACTTGAAGGGGGGCCACATGGTACATTTCTGTTCAGTGAGTTTGTCATTGATCCTCAGCATTCAGCTCAGATTCAAAAGCAACAGAAATGACCCATGTGGCCCCCCCTCAAGTCTCTGATTGGTTACTGCCTGGTAACCAGGGCAACCAGTCAGTGTAAACCAAGAGAGCTGAAAAGCAGGAAATAGTGCTCTGACTGACTTGTTATACATGAAATCACTCCAGCCTTTATACATTACATTTTTGGCTAACTGACTATATTAGAAACATTTTTTATATTGCACAGCCTATCTATTTACCCAGTTTTTATTTTTACACTGAACAATTCCTTTAATCCTTGCAGGTATTAATCTGTTCTAAATGCTTCTAAACGTATTCCCCAATGCATATTCCCTATGCATATCCCTTCAATGGCTCCCAATTTCCTCTAGAATCAAACTCCAACTACTAAAACTCATATTCAAAGCTCTTAACAATGAAGCCCCTCCTTATATTTCAGCTCTGATCTCAAAATACACTCATTCACCCAACCTATGCTCTGCTTGTGACATTCACCTCTCTTTTCATCTCATCACTTCATCTCATTCCAACTGCAAGACTTCTCTCTGGCTTCTCTGAAAGGCTAGTCTGGCTCCATCTTAGTTAGACTGCTAAATATTGGTCAACTAAAATGGTTTCTTGAGTACAAATTTTCCATCCCTGTTTGGTGGTTGTTATTCTTAAAAATTAGGTGCAGTTTAGTGGTTATTTTCAAAGATCCACTCCAGTATAATATACAATACCATGGAATTTTGTTTAATGTATGTCGCTAGCTCAGAATTTAGCCGTGCCATGATCTTGCTTGTTTTTTTACCTCTCATTTAAGTTTTTCTCTGATTAAATAGCAGTAGTAAAATAACTAAAATTGGCAGTGAAGGGAGGAGGTGAGCTGGTGAGTAGTCAGGGCAAAAGAGCAGACCAACACTTTAGTGAAGCAGGAACACTGTGAAGTAGATTTAAAACAGACTAGCTCGGGGGGCGTGGCGTGATGAGATCCTGAGCAGACGCATGCAGGTTTAGCTCCCGGCTTGTGCATCTTAAATACACCATTACTTCAGCTGTTGTCATCCTGAAATGGGCAAAAGTGGCAAGAAACCACCTTCGACCACCTCCACATCCACTCACGGTGGCCGAAACGACATGACCAGATACTTGGATAGACGTTCCAAACACGGCGCCATACAAGAAGAATCCAAGATGGCGGAGGCCACGAGACGCAGGTTCTACGGCCTCTGGGTTTAGCTCCGCATCTCTCTCTTTGGACATACGCTCTATTTTGGCTAATTTACTGACTAAAGCCGACTTGAATGCTGTAGCGCAAACTATCCAGGAAGCTCATAAAGCGGATTTGGCGGAACTCCGAGCTGACTTACAGGCTATGGGAGATGCACAAGTATGACTAGACTCTCGGATTGAAACGGCCAAGTCCACCTACAATATCCTCATCGACCGAGTTAACGATCATCATCGCTTGGTTTATTCGCTGCGCAAACATCTGGAAGCCCTCGATAATAGAGGTAGGAGAAACAACCTTCGCATTCGGGGCATACCGGAGACGGTTTCACAACCTGACCTTCGAGTCACGGTATGTGCCATGTTTAATGCTATATTGGGCAAATCATCTGAAGACCCACTGGAGTTGGACAGGGTACACAGAACTCTAGGACCCCAGAGATTTCGGTCAGAAAGGCCCAGGGATGTCATCTGTTGCGTACATCATTTCTCCATTAAGGAGGATATTTTGAGAAAAATGCATGATGAATCGGCATTCTCATATCAATCGTATGACGTCGCCATTTTCCCTGATTTGGCATGGCTCACACTGCAACAACGTAGAGCCTTGAAGCCCCTGACAACGGTCCTGCGCGATAAAGGCATTCCATACCGGTGGAGCTTCCCATTCGCCCTCGTTGTTTCCAAGGACAACAAGCATTATTCCCTGAAGGAACCTGATGACATAGATTCCTTTTGTCAAGCGATGGATCTCCCCAAAGTATCGCTCACTGATTGGGTTGACTTAGCTTACAATGGAGACTTTTTGGAACGCGTTACTACAGATCATTGGAAGCCTGCGCATCAGTGCTCCCCCCGTGAAGGGACTGGCAAGGGTCCCAAAGTCTCACGACAGGAATAGGGGTGAGTTCTCTTGCTTTCACAATAGCGACTTATATGATGGACACATTGCTTTGTGACTGTTACCCCCACTATGTGACGCTATGCTTATGCCCACGCTCTGATCCGCGACCTCTCGGGGACTACCCCGACAGAGCTGAACTGGAAGAGATGGGATTCTATACGCTGCATTCTCTATACCGTTACCACATACTTTCTCTTATCAGTACAGACTATCAGATATTATGAACACGCTCTGCTCCTCCCATTTTTGATAATATTTAGAGATCCAACTGTTCACTCAGCGGTTACGGTATGGCAGATTGCTCAGAAACACACGCCTTGCGGGACTTGTCTCTACCAACAGGCTGCCATGCTTGACCCATCCGGCAACGCTATGGGCTTTAGATCGCAGTCTTCACTACCCCAGGACATCTTAGGACTCAGATTTCTTCTGCACTGTAAAAACGACGGACACCCGGATACTGGCCTGTACGGACTACTGCATAGCGCTTCCATCTACCATAGAAGATAGGTGCCGGGAGCCTTTGGCCTCAGTTCTTAGATGGAAGAAATATTGTGCTGCCGTCACGACTCCACACAGGCCTACATCACTAGCATTTGTTTTGAATGACTTTGAGATGGCGACTACTTTGGCGGACATTTCCTCTGTGGACTTATGCTGGAAGATTTGTACAGTTCCACTACCACCATCTCTAAGTATATTTAGTTTCTGTGTTTATGTATTTCTGTATACTTCATTTGATGCTTGGGTAGGTCGGGTAGCTCTCCTAAACTCCCCCCCTCCTCCCCCCCCCCTTTTTTTTTTTCTCCTTCTCCATTTACATCCTGCATGCTTTCTGGGCATTACTCACAACGATATGGAGACTAGGACCACTAGCACGCATTACCCTTAACTTTTAAGACTTTGTGGATCAGACACTGATGGGGTATTGACTGGCGTGCCCAGTTTGTCGCCTATTTGGCGGTTATACGCGGCTCAGGGGGAATATTTCTCCCGTCTCCCTTATTATAGCGATTGAAGACCACTACCCTCCCCCCCTTTTTTTTTATTTTTGGTTTATGTAGAATACCGCTACTCTTCCTTTACTCGATATGGAACAGGTTCACCACACCCTGATCTCTCATTGTGTTGCTTACATTTACTTGGTTATTGCAGTTAACTAATTCCTAGTTATTGTTTCCTTATGGAAGTACCTTTTTTTTTTCTTTCTCTTTGGTGTTTTATTATGTGCACTGAACCACGAGCAGGGACAGAACCTTTTTTGTTCTCCTTTTCCCCGGACCCACCACCTACAACCCCCTCTAGTGGGTAGCCAGGAAGTTACGACCGTACGACTCCACAAGTACGGGAATTGGCTGTTTTTCTATCGTACCACTTTGTTATATTTCTTGCATTATGAAAAATGTATCTGTTCTGACCTGTCTCTCTACTTTTCCTCCTTCTAGTCAATTACTTATGCTGACTACATCAAATGCACACGGGGCACGAACGGGAGGTTCATGGCTAAGGTAAACGTTTGCACCCTCAATGTGAAAGGTCTTAACACCCCCTACAAACGCCATAGACTTAGTCACAAACTGAAACGCTTACACATACACGTTATGCTCATTCACATTTTAAAAAGGGGCTAGTACCAAAACTGTGATTCAAAGGGTTCTCCACGTTATACACAAGTAAACCTTACTCAACTAAAAAAAAGAGGTACAGCAGTTCTGATTTCGGACACCCTGGGCTTCTCCCCACTTGATGTGCGAGCGGATCCCCTTGGAAGATATGTATTAGCAAAAGGTACCATTAACAATATTAAATATACCATAGCATCAGTTTATCTCCCTCCCACAGAACAGATATCGGCTTTGACTGATTTCATATCAGTAATAAATGATTTTGGCGAAGGCATTTTAGTCATAGGAGGTGACTTTAATATTGCGCTCAAACCTCAACTTGATTCTTCCACGGGTCACTCAAGCCTTTCTCGCAAAACTCTAACGACTGCGAAAAATCTGCTTAAAGACGCAGCCTTGATTGATTCTTGGAGATTGTTGAATCCCTCTGAGAGAGATTACACATACTTTTCCAACCCACATAATGTCTACAGCAGGTTAGACTAGATATTCTTAGCACATAACGACATTGCATTGATAGAAAAAGCAGTGATTGACATCATATCGTGGTCAGATCACGCTCCAGTATTATGTACGCTTAACCTCCCCCAAATCCCTAAAAAGGCCTCGACATGGAGACTAAATGATTCTCTTCTTAAAGACCCTAATCTTAAACAGGCAGTTGTCGCTGTATTACGCGACTATTTCCAAAACAACGTAACTGAAGGTATGGACCCATGGATAATCTGGCAGGCGCATAAATGCGTTATCTGAGGGGAACTCATCAAATTAGGTGCCAAAAAAAGGCAGAGAAAATCAAGCGTTACAATTACTGATTGCCTAAGTCCACAACTTGGAAGCTCAACATAAACGGTCTAGTACTCAAACACTGCTCAGTGAATTAACGAACGCCAGAACACAGTTAAGGAATACATACACAGCGTTTACTGAAAAGGCAATAGACATGAACAAAAGAATGTTTTTCGAAAATGGAAATAGGTGTGGCAAATTCTTAGCTTCTGCTTTGAAGCAAAGACACTCACGACAGCAGATCCAATCCTTAAAAGACAAAACAGGCAAAGTAGCGCACCTAACTTCAGACATAGCAGAAATCTTTAGAGATTACTATACCACTCTTTATCAGTTACCCAACACTAAGCTATCAGATTCACAAACTACGCAATTACAAGACAAAATACGCTCCTACTTAGCAGAGGCCCGTTTGGGCAAAATAACACAGGAACAGTCGCAGGACCTGGATGCCCCTTTAACAAAAGAGGAATTCTTACTAGCTATTAAAGAGGCAAAAACGGGAAAGGCTCCAGATCCTGATGGCTTCACCATCTCCTACTATAAGGAACTTGGAGACCTACTGACACCTTACCTTACCTTAGCGGCCAACTCCATAAATTCGGAGAAACCAATCCCCAAAGAAGCTCTTGAGGCTCATATTTCACTTATACACAAAAAAGGTAAAGATCCACAAGATCCGGGAGGTTACAGACCTATTTCTTTATTGAATGTGGACCTCAAACTATACTCCAAAGTCATAGCGCAAAGAATTCAGACCCTTCTCCCAGCCCTTATTAATCCGGAACAAGCGGGTTTTATACCAGGTCGCGAAACACGAGATAACACTAATAGATTATTTGCTCTTATACACCACTCTCATAAACAGGGGACACCACTGATGCTTTTATCCATGGATGCTGAGAAGGCGTTCGACAGGGTCGATTGGAACTTTTTGTATGAGTCACTCAAAGATATAGGGATAGGTCCCAGAATGCTTATATGGATCACAACATTATACACAGCACCCTCGGCTAGGCTGAGGGTGAATGGTACCCTGTCGAACCCTTTTCAGATCCGCAACGGTACGCGTCAGGGGTGCCCTCTCTCACCCCTCTTATTTGGTATCTCGATTGAGAGTTTTCTCAACCGGATCCGGCACAACCCAGATATCATGGTAATAGAAGTGGGAGGCCATTCACACAAGATAGCAGCATATGCGGACGATCTCTTGTTTTTCCTAAGTCGCCCACAGATCTCATTACCTAACCTACTGGCAGAATTTACTCAATTTAACCGGCTTAGCAATTTTAAGATAAACTGGTCTAAATCCGAAGTGCTTAATTTGACGTTACACCATAGGGAATATGACGACTTAATACGTAACTTTTCCTTCAAACGAGCCAAATCCTACTTCACGTACCTCGGACTGCAAATCCACCGATCAGTACAACAAACAGTGAAATCAAATTACAAAGATCTATTCGACAAAGTGCGGCATGACTTAAAACAATGGGAAAAGCCTTCATTTTCGTGGTTGCCCATCACTAAATACAATATAAGTGTTATACAATTCAGAAAGTTTTACTAAACATATTGTAACTGTAGCTTCCCCCCCCCATTAAAATATAAAATGATTCAATTAAGAAAGAAAACCAATGATCAAGGGGCACATTCATCAAGGGTCGAATATCAAGGGTTAATTAACCCTCGATATTCGACTGGGAATGAAAATCCTTCGACTTCAAATATTGAAGTCGAAGGATTTTGCGCAAATACTGTGATCGAACGATCAAAGGAATAATCGTTCACATTTAATTAAATCCTTCAAATTGAACGATTTGAAGGATTTCCTTCGACCAAAAAAACTTAGCCAAGCCTATGGGGACCTTCCCCATAGGCTAACATTGGGATCGGTAGCTTTTAGGTGGCGAACTAGGGGGTCGAAGTTTTTTCTTAAAGAGACAGTACTTCAACTATCGAATGGTCGAATAGTCAAACAATTTTTAGTTCAAATCATTCGATTCGAAGTTGAAATTGTAGTCGAAGGTCGAAGTAGCCCATTTGATGGTCGAAGTAGCCAAAAAAACACTTCGAAATTCGAAGTTTTTTTACTTCGAATCCTTCACTCAAAGTTAATGAATTGGCCCCCAAGTGTAAAGCTTTGAGACCTTACCCACACTCATACTCATCCATAGTACTTAATTTCTAAATACATTCCTTTCTATAGCCCACTGCCTATCAAATTATCTGTAAATTGTAATACCCATTTGGGATATTGGAATAAAAGAAATCTTTCAAGTAAAAAAATAATCAAATGCATGAAAACTATAGAAACTAGAAAGAATAGTATTTTATTGCTATGTATATTTCCTGTATCAGATGCATACCTATGAGTAAAAATATGAATACAGGAGAAACACACATGCACTTTGAACCTGGGTTCAGTCTGAATTGAAATTTCATAAAAAGGTAAATGCAGTTAAAAGCTTTCCGGCATCAGTTAATTGCTAGTTTACAAAAATAGCAATGTTAATGGGAGAAACAGTTTAAAATATACGTGCATAATCTTAGACAAGTTTCATATGTTCTCACTGCATGCTTAGGTTTTATACAAAATATCATTCATAGGACATTAGGAAATACATTTTTTTCCTCCCGACACTGGACTATCTACTTTTTGACAGATAATGCCTTATAAATGCCAAATAAATTGGAAGAAGCACACAAAGAATGCCCAGTAGCATAGTTGGAATAAACGGATTCAATCAAAACTCCTACTTTTAATGGAAGGCCCACAGCTTGACCTTTATGTTTGTTTACTTTTATTTTATCTTCATTCTGTCTTATTACACACTTACAAATTGCACACAAGAAAGTCATTAAATAAAGGTAGAATGTAGCACTGAGCTACTGATGGTAAAGATTGTAAAGTAAAAATAAAAAAGTGAAAACTGAGTATTTTCAATAATGTTTCTACATGCTACACCAGTGTTTGTGAATTAAGAACTAGAACACCTTAACCCCATGAAAGAAAAAAAAAAAAAGCAGAATGGAGATATCCACTTGTCTTTATTTTTATATTCTGTGGTTTTTATATAACTAAATTTCTACTTCTCAAAAAACTCGCCAAAGTTACCATCGAATTCTCTTCTTTGTATTACTGTCTGGTCCTGCGTGGGTCTAATCGGGCAGACCTGTGCCTGACCCGGACCCGTATGCCCCGCCACCCAGTCCCACTACCCAACCCAGCCCAAAAACAGCTCGTTTACCCCCTGACCAAGCTCATGTGAAGTGACATCACTTTAACCGGAAATGACATCACTTTTACCGGATGTTACATCATGCGAGACCCTATTCCGCTACCACAAACTCAGGAGAGGGTAGGAGGGACCAGTCCTGCGACATACCCAGATGGGTTACCCATGGGCTACCTGTACAATCAGGTACTCAGAAATTTCCAAGCCAACTTGGGGGTATTCCGTGGTTAACGTATGGGTACCCAACCCAATGCAGGACTCTACTGTCTCTAGAAAATACTGGTGATCAAGACAGTTGTTAAAAATTATTTAGTTCATAGAGTTTCATCCCAAACAATATACATGTATAATACACAGAAACCATGAATATCTTGTAAATAATATCCTTATATTAGAAGTTACCTCGGAGTTCCATAATAACTACAATTTGGAAGGTGCACACCCTGAAGTAAATGCTGAGGTGCTAATCCAATGGGGGCTGCCCAAACAAAGCCTCCTGGTGAATATCATATAATTAAATTGCATACTCAGTCTGTATAAAAAGATCAAAATTTATTATATCAAAAAACGTACATAACAGCAGAAAGCCCTACGCGTTTCGACCACCACAGTGGTCTTCATCAGGGGAAAAACACTTTTAATTACAAAAATTGGATAAAAAGGCCTTTTTATCCAGTTTTTGATCTTTTTACAGACTGAGTGTGCAATCCTCATATTTATTTACCTCGGAGTTCTATGACCTGTATAAAAAGACTTGTGCTTTTATATGGTCATGAAACTCCTAGGTAACTCATAATATCCTTATAATTTACAAAAGGGGGTACTTTATTCACTATATAATGTATGGGATCTTTTTTCGTAGACCCAATATCCAGAGAGCTTGAATCACGGGAAGACCATCAACTATGGAATCAATACAAACAAATATGCCATGCATAGTCCTAGTTTTAGGTAACCTTCCATTTAGTACAATTTCTAAATTAACAGATTAGATGGGCAAGAAAAATCTCCAAATTGCTAGATAGCTTGCTATTCTCAAGATCTTGAAACAGTGAAATTTAATTGGCAGACTCTAATTTCTCAGTCTCTTCAAAGAGACATCTCTTCAGAGATGTTTTTTGGCACTCTCAGTTAATTCACAAGTTGAGGTTGTCTTTATAGAGGGTCATCATGAAATCTAAAACCAATGGAAACCTCCAGTTCTTCGATTATGTAACTAATACTACAAAGTACAGACTGGGGTATTGCAGAGCAAGGCTTTCATCTAGCCACTAGCAGCAAAGCCAAAGTAAAGCTGGCTATACAAGTAAGGTCAGCAAGCAAGGAGATCTTTGCCAGATTCAAACAGAAACACACGGGACCAAATAAGATAGACCAGGATTGATGCTCCATGTAGGCCCACGTGTATGGAGGGCAATTGATCAACTCCAGATTGTGGGTTAGACAGTGTGCTGGCACATAACAGCTGGTCAACATAGCAGCTGGTCGAATTGGGCCTGGGAATTTTTAATTCAACAGATATCTGGTTGATTTTTGCGTAGATAATAGTCAGGTAGGCATTCCCAAGTGCTGGAATACAAGGGCCAAGTCTTTTTTTTTTTTTAATTTTATGTGCTGAACAGATCTCAACTGTAGACAAGTTTTTTTGTTGTGGTTCATTAGTGCCAGGGGAATTTACATACAGATGAAGCCACTTGGATTTGTGAGTTAAATGCGTCATGACTCAGGGGTAATTGAAGAAACTGTGTTATCTTAAGTCATCTTAACTCATTTAATGCATTTAACCTTTTCATTAGCATACCAAAGCTCCATTGTTCACAATGGTGAATGCTTTAATTAGATGGGATGTTGTGACGCAGTTTTCTGTGTTAAATGAGATAAATGGGATATCTGTGTTTAGTTATTCTGTGTCAAACAGACAAACCAAAGTGGCTGCATCTGTAGTGAGGAGATCACAAATAGTGAGAAGTATAATTGGCAGAAAGGTGTCTGTTAGGGTAAATTTTCTCAGAAGAGAACTTTGACATATAAAACACATTACATATTGTATATTAAGCAATGTTAAGGCAAAGTGCTAAAGTACTATTTAGCTCTGATTAATTCCAGTGGAATGATTACAAAGTGAAAGCTTTTGAAAGGCAAAGTACAATTTATATTAAAAAGATTTAATGAGAAACTTTACTGTAAAAAAATCTATACAAGAGGCCAAAGAGAAAATCAATGCGATCAATGAAGAATTTCTAATTATATGTAATAAAAAGAGAGAAAAAAAATATTCTAGGTTGGAAGAATGTGTACAATAACACAGGAAACAGCAAACATAGTCATTTTTGATGTATAAACGCTTAACATATGACCAATAAACAGTTTTTTTCTGATAAATATGTTTTGCCTATTATTTCAATAATTAAAAATATTTTTCATTCCACGTTAAATACTTAAAATCATACACAATTTATGCTATACTATTCGCTATTGCTCTGCTCTCTCTGATGCCTGTGTGTAAGTCATATGAGACATGAAGAGCAACATCACTTTGTGCAATCTGAATATAATCACAATTGCTTTGCACTTCCACTGCTGTGGGGCATTGAAATGTTGAGAACAAAACGGACCCTGGCTGATGAGCAATTTTAATACATTTGCAGAACAAAACTGAACTTTGTTTACGATGTGGGGGTCTTAAAAATTAAATGGATTAGAACGTTCTGTTGCTTCTAGGTATGAGACGTTGCACCAATTACCTGCTGGTTTTGATTGTCTTTGCTATTTTGTGGACAAGAATGACACATGATAGCTTGCTTGCAAATCTGGGACTTTTTTCTACCTTTCCTGCATGTTGTAAGAAATCCAGAACCCTCATTGGTTTCTGACAATCAAGCATAGTGTTCTCTTTCTATAGGACCTTGACACTACTCTGTCTGCATCAACTTGTTTGGAATTGTCTTACTGTAAACCTGCTTATCCTGTTTCGAGACTTAAGATTGTCCCTTTGCAAAGATAAAGTCTCAGCTTGCTTTTTAACAAACACATCTAAATGTTGCTATATTGGTATGGTAAGCCAGCTTCTGAGACAAAAAAGGAGGATTGTGAGTTAGTGTTAAACCAGGAAATATAAGGGTCATGAGTATGAAGTCAGAATAGACAGACTGGCAGATAACTTTATAATCAGGAAATGCACCAACCTAGGAGTGGTCATTGTCTAACAGATGGTCCTATAGAACAAAGTGCTGGAAGTCTGAAGAATGGACAAAAACAGCAACCACTACATTTCATGCAACTTCTCAATCAATGAAGCCTTGAATCTGCTAAGCATACAGCCTCTGCCTCTGGTCCTGCTTTATATCATAATGTTTATAAATGTGATAACAGGTATTCTACTTGATAAAAAATAATGTTTGCTTCTTTACTATTTTTCATAATCATTAGTGGCTCCACACAAGTTCAAGGTAGGATGCAGTAGAAGCAGCTACAATTAAATTGCCCTTACATAGTCACATAAATATACATACACACACCAGAGGCAATGACATGAACCTAAATAATGAATCCACATGGATATAGTAATTGTGCAAGTATCATATTGTTTTCATATAACCAATCTTGGCTTCTTTATCACAAATGGCAAGTCGCCCAGAGATGAAGTCACACAGAAGTGCAATGATCTAGAAACAACCATAGTGGTTTCTATGTACCCACCATGCGCATTAGATATATTTCGCATGGTGGATATATAAGATACTATATGTGTTTACCATGCACATGCTGTGTCAGTTTTGAAATGTAAAAGTATATGTTTAAAGGAAATGGAAAGTCCATAAAATCTGTTAGTCACAATCACAAACCATTCAGCTGTCTCCTGAAACGACATGTCACTGCTTATCTTCTTAAGTTATTGACAGAAAGAAAGTAGTGAGGGGAGTGTAAGAGAGGGAAGCAATGCATGACAAGGCTAGAAGGGCAGGCCCCTCCCTTATTTTAGATGTGATTAGCCAGGGGTATCTCAGGTTAAAAAAAGTTCAGGGTCTGGAACAGAATCTGACTTCTTTTCCAACAAGAGGACCAATGGAGTAGCTTCCAGTCCTCCCTTCCTAAAGATATTGGAGGTGACCATTGTCACAGTTGGTATGGGGTTGCACTACTTTCCAAGGGTGATTTAATTGGGTATCTGGTAAGGAGAATGGATAACTGGATAGGCCTGGAGTTCGAGTGGAGTTGGACAGACTTAAATGGGGACTTTAATACAAGGCAGGACTGAAGCTCCAGACATGATCTTAGGCTGGTCCTTTGTAGAGAATATGTGTAATTGTTTTTCTACTGTTTGTATAATGACCATTTCTGTTGTTATAGTTATAGTTACTTAAATATAGTATCGTTATAGTTGTTAAATATATTTATTTATTATAAGTTTCATAGTTAATAAACAACTTCAGCCTTCTCTACCCAACTGTGGTGTCTAGTGTCCACTGTCCAGTTCTTTGGCAGGGTGTGGGGAGGGCTTGTCATTGGAATATTTGAGTTTAAGATTACAAGGAGCTCAATGTTTAACACTAATTAATGATTCTGATTAAAGTTCCTGGTATCCTGTCCATTTCGCTCACTAGTTTCAATAAGCTATTCCTATATCTTGTCTTTCTAGCTGTTTTATTCCTTGATGGTTTGCACACAGTACATTATGTATTTTTAAATACAAATGAACAAAATATAACAGTACCTTAATTCTATCCTTTCTCAAAATGTTATCGTTTTTAGCAATACTTATTTGTCCAAGTAGTGTTGAGTAAAATGCAATTAAGTCAAGTGCCATTTTTTTGATGTGACTTTTTTCCACACAAAAAATGCACACAAAGGGGGGATGTAATAACATTTGCATAGAGCATAACTTTGCAAATAAATAATTTGCATGTCGCAATGTAATATTCTTCGTTAGGCTTTTAATTTTAATTGTGCATTGAGAACCTTTAACACCTGCTCTGGTGTTTGCGATTGCAAAATTTTATTACATAAACTGCAAACGTTCACAAAAGCAGTTTGGTCGCAAACTTGACAAGGAAGTCATTGAGGTCTTAATAAGTATAAATTGTGTAACATGGTTGCTAATGAGGGCAAGCATCTTTGCAAAAGTTTTTTAAGATAACAAATAGTAATAGTTTTTCCGATGCCGGCGACGGTTCCAATGACGGCACCCATTTAGATGCCCTTTTGATCCCAGCGAATTGTCGCCGTTGTCAAAATCGTCGTTTTGCAAAATTTTTTGCCAGTTTCTCGAATTTCGCTGGGAATTCTTAAAATTTGTGGCAAAGCGAAACGGGAAAATTTGCCCATCATTAATAACAAACCATGTTATATTCCCCCAAAAATACATAAAATTCAATGGGTATTTTTTCACAGAAACTTTTTCAGTGCAAAATACATTCCACTTAATGGGTGTTTTTTGTGGTGACATTTTTTGTGCAAAATAAAGTGTGGTCAATAGGTAAATATTTACTCATGGCAATTTGCAGAGTTTTGCTGTGAATCCATGCCTGATAAAAAAAATGCGCTCATCGCTATTTACAAGTTTATTGCTGCATTTTTTTTCCTTGTTTTTATTTTATGTATTATTATTTTTTTTTTTTTTTACATTGGCAGCGTTGCTGAAGGATTGAAGTCTCCATGTGTATAAAACATATTGTTTACATCAGCCTTATCATTACACAGTGATAGTGTAATAAAAATAAAAAGATGTGTGCAGAATGTCATTGCCAAATATATTTCAACAATGTCATCTTATCTGAAATGAAATCAGTAAAACATAAGCTCTGCCGTTTTTTTAGGGCATTTTTAGCACATTTCCAAAATGTAAGACTTGAAAGACCCTTAATTTGTTGGGAATCTCAAAAAATGTGCAATCTTGAAACTTGCATTTCTCTCTCATTTCCCTGCTCTGAACAACCATTTGTTCTTGCATACCAGCTCCACCTAGAGTCCACACTGGAAAACTGCTTAAGGAGAAAATTTGAGAGAATGAATTTCAGACATAGTATTGATTAATAAACATTGCTTTACCATCTGTACAACAGTCCCAGTGCTAAATATTTCATCTTACTCTGTCTGTGCAACAGTGACATTTTGCACTGATCCTTTTCTAAGTGCTGCTTATAGATTATAACTGTAGCAAACAACAGGGCAAAACATTTTGGTTGGAAATGGAGCGTCACTGTGCACTGCGTGTTTAAAATGTGTAGTATAACACATCTTTGTGTGTTAAACTTCTCTCTGCATGGTTAAGAATGGTATCTAAGGTAAAGGAATGGTGTGTAAATTAACCATTTGCAGTATTATTTTCTACTAAATATGCAAGTTAAACATATTTTAGATACATTTTACCCTACAAGTCAAGATAAAAGGCTGAGCTTTGGTCTTTTTTACATTATTATAATGAATGTTTTTGCATAACCCCAGATCCCTATGAGATGATCAGACTTTTTTCCTGGTACAGTTTCTTGGCAAAATTTAGAGGCCCGTTTATTAAAGGTCAACTTTTAGTGATATTAGAGCTTTTTGAAAGCACAATTAAACTCATTTTCTCTAAAACCATAAATACCATAATATATATTAAAATATAAGAGTTAGAAAAGTATGTTTTGTTTCACCAGAAAAAAAAAAAGTTTTTTTGTGCCAAATCCCACCCCCCAGCAAAACAAACACTGTGGGTTTTTGTGTACCCTGTGAACCGGTAACTGGAACACAGTGTGAAGGGAGATATATTTCCCCTAGGTTCATGTCTTACTCCCATATGTACAGCAGTTCTGAGTGGGTTAATTCCCCTAGAAAGTCTCACCTGGGGAATAATTAGCAGGCTAGATTAGCTAGCTGCTAGAGAGGGTTGGGGCTCAGAGTGAAAGCTGGAGACACACACTCAGGAGAACTGGGAGCTGAGTTTGGCCATTGGAACAGCTGTATGTTTCCCCAAAGGGAAATGACTTTTGCAAAGGTACTGTGACTCTGGGGAGTTGTACTATTTGTGTTTGACCGGAAATCCCAGTAGGGGACCGGTAGTAGAGAGGGAAACTACTCTGTGTATTAGTTAGAGCCCAAGTGGGGCAAGGATTTTGTTTTGTTTTATTTTTGTTTTATGTTGCTTTTCTCACAGAATCTTTATATGTGAACAATAAATGGACTTTACCCAGTTCAAGACCCATCTGTTCGTATGATCCATTATGTACCTGTTTTCTTTCACATCAAAAAAACTTTTTTTCTATGAGGAACAGTTGAAGCATAGTGTAATGGAGTTTTCCCTCTAACAATGTAGGGCAATGCATCTGCTATTATAGAGCCAAAATACCTTAATAACAATGTAATTATTTAGGGTGTATTTTGTTTAAAAAAATCTTTTCAATCTAGTTACCCCAACACTGACAACCCAACACCTTCCAAGTTCAATTAAGTAATTGTTGGTGTGTTAGAGAGACTTGTCCTTTATCCTTAGCTTCTTCCAGACCCATAAACCAGACACCTGTACCTCATTCCCTTGAGCCTTATATAATAATAAGTAGGAGTTATTTCATTTATTTGCATTGCAAGTCAGCATTAAAGTGATGAATGTTCCTCACTCACGGAGAGTATATTTGTAAATGTGTTTCTTCTTCCTTCTTCTTTACTGTGCTTCAAAAGATCATCCTCTTTGGGCCTTGATTTTCCTTCCACTGCCCTTTTTTTCTTATAATATAATGTAATGATGGTATTGTACAATACACAAAAACAGATAAAGTTAATTTCCATAAATGTAAAGTCACATCCTTGCTTGGATCTAACCCTGCCATTCTTGGTGAAAAAGTTGATTCCAGCTTACAAGGGACATGTCATTCTTAGAGGTACAGTATGCAAGAGCCTTGTGTGCTTAATCTTTTACCCAGTAGAGTGCATCACTTCTGACAGAATCAGTCAATGCATCCAGAGCAGAAAGCATGGCATTTCATCACAACACACATTCAAAGCCTTCTGAGATTCCTGAAATGGTCCATCAATCAGTCAAAACCATGACATATGTGCCAATCATCTTCACAACTTTTTGCTGGCTTATTTTATATACTGCAGGTTGAATAAAAAAGAATAATGTCAAATTTAGATTTTTTTTTTTTAACTTTGTTTTTAATGTGAAAAGTTTGCCAGTGCTTATTTGTTGACTGGGCAAACTTACAATTTTAATCTGTTTATTAGATGGTTTTGACATATCATAAAACAATGAGCACCAGACAGCGAGTGTAAGTGAGTCAGCACCTATCCAAGGATATTTCCATACTTCTGGAATAATTTGATTTTAAATATATACAATTCACAAGTTAGTCAGTTTGATGCACCACTGATTTTGACAGAGAGACAAGCCAATCAATGTAAGGGTGAGAAGCAGAGAGTGACAGGAATTGAGAAAATGTCCAGACAGACAAAGGCATTTTTCTATGTACAAGTGCTATGTAACTAGATTTTAAGTCATCGTGACAGGCTAAATACATATTATCAGCTTTCAAATTGTATTGTCGCTGAGATAAAATGCAGTTTTAAGGCTTAATCTTCTAATATTTGGGAATTAAAAAATAAATCACAATGAAATAAAGGCAAATTAATTTTAAAGCATTTTATTGGTTTTCATCATGTTCCTTATTTTTAGCTTGCAAATAGTATGCAAAATTTGACTCGATCTGATGCCTTCTTACTAAAAATTAAAAGGATCATATATAACTCTAAGAACACTGCAAAATACATGGTCTAATCAACTACTTAGTTATTAATATACCACAGTAGAAATCCTTAAATAAAACAGCACTGGACAAGAACAGAGCAACATTATATTATATTATCACATGTTATAAAGTGCCAATTATTTTGTAATGCTGTAGAATAGATGAGTGTTCACACTGAACATACAGATAACATACATTTAACCTATACACACATTAAAGAAGGACATCATCAATAGAACTTACAACCTAAAAAAAGAAGAGGGTATGAGATACAAGGTGTGGAAATGGGCAGAATCAGGAGTCAGTAAAGTGAGACATGTAGCATTGAGCTAGTGGTGTTAATAGGGGCCTGCACCACAGGGGCCACTGCATTAAGCATTGCAGTGAAATAGATGGCATGGTGCTAGGCTTGATGAGGGAAAGATTCACTAAAGAAATGTGTTTTAAGAGATTGTTTAAAGTCAGCGAGAGATTGGGAAATATATTCAGATGGAATTTAAAGAGTGAGGTGCTGAGGAGTAGACTGTCAGAGAAAAGTAATGAGCTATTTGGTGAGCACTTGGAGATAACTTCAGAAATGTAGGGGGAGCAGAGTTGTGAAATGTTTTGAATGTCAGGGTCATATGGAGTTAAGATGATGATCCATTGTCGGAGAAATGGAAAGAATGATTTTAAAAATAAGAAGAAAAATAACATAATGGTTACAAGAAAAAATTAGGTAACAACTTTGCAACTTGATGTTTAAAGGAACAGTAACACAAAAAAGAAAGTAGTTTTAGAGTTATATGTTTGCTTAAAGGGCATGTAAATCTAAAATAGAATAAGGCTAGAAATGCTGTATTTTGTATACTAAATATAAACATGAACTTACTGCACCACAAGCCTAATCAAACAAATGATTTATGCTTTCAAAGTTGGTTACAGGGGGTCAACATCTTGTAACTTTGTTAAACATCTTTGCAAGACTAAGACTGTGCACATGCTCAGTGTGGTCTGGGCTGCTTAGGGATCGTCATAAACAAAGCTGCTTGAGTTCTGCATGGCTGGGAAGTAAGGCGGGGCTCCCCCTGCTGTTCATAAGTAGGATTGTTTCTCTGCTCAGCAGTTAGGGACCATCTGACAATTGCTATCCACAGCAGTAAATGAAGGGAGAATTTCATTGCATACAGTCAGGTTTCTTATAAAAATGGTACACATTTTTTAATGAAAGTATATTGGAGATTAAAGAAAGTAAAAATGGGATTTTATTTTACATGCCCTTTAAGAAAGACTACTAGAATGTTTGTAAATAGGCTGCTGTGTAGCCATGGGGGAAGCTGAAAAAGGAGAAAACAGGCATAGGATACTTAGCCTTAACAGATACGCTCTGTAATATAATACAATTGTATTCCACAAAATGCATCTGTTATCTGCTTTGTAACCTGAGCCTTAATTGACTGCCCCCATAGCTACACAGCAGCTTGTTATATGAACTATAGTAGTGTTTCTGAAGCAAACACACCAGTTATAATAGTGCGAGAAACAGTAAATGATACTGGAGGCCCATTTATTTAAGGTCGAATTTTAGTGGTATTGGGGCTTTATGAAACCACGATTAGACAAATTTTCTCTAAAACCACAAATGACATGAGAACTATTTAAAAGATCCAATTATAAAGAGCACAAACAAAAGGCATCTGAAAAAAACTTAGAAATTTTCGTGAACAAATGAACATTCGTGTGAAAAAGAAAGTTCTGATCTCGGAAAACCTTAATTTTTTTTTGTAATCCGAAAATGTGAGTTTTGACAAAAGAGAGATCTTTGCAAGAAAAGAAGGACAGCTTCCATTGATTTTTACATGGCCTTGACTACTTTTGCTTGACATAATTTGTATTTGTGGATTTTATGGATTTTACACTTGCTAAATTATGAAAACAAATCATGACAAAATGTGCTAAGAAGCTCAATTCAGATAAATGAATTTTCAGAGCATTCTTAAATTGGCTCTTATTCTCTTCTTCTTTAGACTGACTTTCTCAAATCTGGCCAAATACATTTTTAAAAACTTTTAAGATTTTAACAGACGACATGTCTATTACCAAACTCCATTGTTAGAGGGAATGACGTTATTTATTTGTCTTCAGTATCATGGAAACAATTGTTTGCGTGATATTAAAGTAGATAGACTTTTTGCTGACGTATTTCTACATAAATTGCTACAAAACATATATAGTATTTCTTACCCAGAGATACTTGAGATAAAAAAAGCCGAGTTACATTTCAGAATTACTTTCAAGAAACAATTCAAATTTTCTAAAATGATTTCCTTTTCTATGTATTTCTGTAATAATAAAATAGTACCTTTTACTTGGAAACTAAGAATGGAAACGAAGCTACAGAAATATTGGTAGCAAAACAATCATATTTGTTTCATTTCATGATTATATGTTTTAATAGTCTTGTAGATCCCAACTACAGAAAAAACCTTTATTCAAAGAACCTCAGGTCTGGTACTTACAATCCAGTTAGTGTGTTTTATGGAAGTTTATAAAAACTATATAACCCTGTACTGGATACATAGACAGCCTTGATGCATGTAATAGTACATCCATCTCCTTTTGTATAGTTACATCCTCTTAGAGCTAGGGTCACAAAGACAAAAAGATTACATGGCAAAATTACCGCAATATTGTAATTAACTGAAAACTCAGACTCAATGAATGTGGGCTTAAAATAACATCAGCACTTCATCTTATGCCAATGTGGAAAAACATCCCTGAACATGGGAGGTGGCCTGCGACACCGCTTGTCAACAACATACAATGACATCCTTACCCTTGCGGCTTCACAACAATTCACACTTCCAGTCATGTACAATGAAAGATTTACACCTGCCTCAATTAAAATCATTGTTCCATTGTGACTGTTCCATTTGCAGTTGGAACTGCATATGGAACAGGAAATTAAGATTTCCTATACCAATGCAAATAGAAATGTTTTTCACAAAATCAAATTGTTGGATAATAAACTGCACATTATTAGCACAGTACAGAATATTTCTTACATGTTCAGTTAGCAGTGGAACTTACAGAAATCAGACAATTATATAATATCTATGAAGGCTAATATTAATGGATAGATTATGTTATGGAAGCAATTATAATTCACCTGCATGTTTTAGTCCCTGAATTGGCAAATACTAGAGCTTAGAGAAATACTTTCCCTTGTTATACCAACACTATCCGGTATAAAAGTCTAAAATGAAGTAAAGGTCAGTTCTACAAAATACAGTAAATACAAAATATACTCTCAAATGATGTATGTACTAAATGAGCTAAATAACTACACCTTCCTTAGAATGGAAAACACACAGGGAGCTTTAACAAGTGGTAATATACCTGCTTTCTTAATGCACATATGGAAACCCAGAAACCCGTTATTCAGAAAGCTCAGAATTACAGAAAGGCTGTCTCCCATACACTCTTTTTTATCCAAATAATCCAATTTTTTTTCAAAATGATTTGCTTTTTCTCTGTAATAATAAAACAGTACCTTGTATTTGATCCCAACTAAGATATAATTAATCCTTCTTGGAAGCAAAACCAGACTATTGTGTTTATTTAATGTTTACATGATTTTCTAGTAGACAAGGTATAAATATGTAAATTATGGAAGGATCCATTATCGGGAAAACCCCAGGTCCCAGCATTCTGGCTAACAGATCCTATACCTGTACCGATTATGGTTAAATAAAGTCATGCCACCATAATACAATATTCAATTATGAACACCTGGGTAGGGCATGCTTCCAGAAGCTATTGTCAGTATTTGTGTACAGTACCCTGAAAATAGTATGGGAATATGAGTGGATTACCTCGAAACTGATACGGGAATATGACAGGATGTCCAGAAAACCTTACAATTTAAGCTACAATGCCGATGTCAGGGAATCATGCCATGAAGCCTGAATGAGTTCTTCAGCAAAAGGCCACAGGGCCAAATTGATCCTACAGAAAGGCCAGAAACAACTGTTGAAAGGGTAAGACATACCAACTTCTCAGCTGAGGTCCTGAATCATAAGCTTGAGTATATGAAGCAGAGACTGGCAGCACAACTACCGGCTACGACTTTACAAGAAGTACTTGAAATCACAGAGCGGCACAGCTTGCACAACATGCAAAGGGTAAGGAGAGTCAGTGGATTCCCAGCCACTCTCACTCTGCAAACAGTCTCCATGATGTTTAGATTCTCCACAGCTCGAGATCAACTGCACTTTTCAAATATAGTTTTAAAACATCTTTTAGTTTATTTCATCGGTTTAAAAATAGCTGTCAGCATGGTTTAGTGCAATAAATTTAAATCTACTGATGCATTTCATGACTAAAGGTCACTTCCTCAAAGCATAGTTAAATTATACAAAAAGTACAACTTTATAGCTAGTAACACAGTCCATTCTAGAGACATTCTTAAAGTTATACACACATTAAAAACTTTGTTAAAATCAACTCTATGTTTTTAACTTTTTAAACTAGTACCAAAGCAGTATGTTTTCATCACATTTACATACTTTATATTCATACATTTTCAAATGTACATTCAGTACATATGTGTGGCCTCTCCCATTCACAACCTTTGTCTTAGAGCTTTCACATACTTTTAGTATCTTTTTAGGGTTAAATTCACCATAATATTTCTACTTATCAATATAATAATGTAATATTTAATTTCCCAATCCTTATTGAGCCCTGCTGGTTGCTCTGTTTCCAAAGTGAACATCCACCATACTTCTCTCCTATTCAGAAGCTTTTCTATATCTCCCGTTCTTTTTCCTAAAGTCACATGTTCTATACCTTGAAAAAAGATCTTCTTCTCATTACCATTATGTTGTCGATGAGTTATGCTTTCGATCATAAAAAGTGGCCAAAACCTATCTACAATGTCCCCATAGGCTAACATACAATTTGGTAGCTTTTAGTTGGCGAAGTATTGAGTCGAAGGATTTTTTAAAGAGACAGTATTTTGATTATCAAATGGTCGAACGATTTTTACTTCGAATCGTTCGAATCATTCAATTCGATCGAATTTGACCAAATCAATGGTTGAAGTACCCAAAAATTACTTCGAAATTCGAATATTTTTTGAACTATTCACTCGAGCTTAGTAAATCTGCTCCCACATGTTCCAAAACCCTATCTTTCATTTTCTAGATATTCTCAATACATTCATTTCCACATTCACATTTATAGCTGGCTAAATAAATCACATTTGTTGTCTGACAATTAATATATGTCCTACATTTATATTCTTTCCCAGTAGTTGTACTTTTAAAGGTCGTAGACACATTCATAAAATAAAAAGCTTTGCGTATTTTCACTCCAAATTTGTAAGTACCATACACCTTCAACCAATTTGAGGTATCTTTTCTATTTGATAGCATACTGGGTGAGACATAATTGTCTATTGTCCTATTTTTTCGGATTGTCAACCATACAATTCAAATTAATGCTTGATTTTGTCGCAATGTTTTTTTGTTCTGATTTTTTCGAGAAAAATTATTTATAAATGAGTTCAATCTTAAACCTGTTGAGGTCATGTGGAAGTCAATGGCAGATGTCCCTGAAGTTGTTTCTTGACATTGTGATCTGCGCTGTATAATCTGAAAAGTCTAGGTTTTCATCTGGTAATTCAAAAAAGTTGAGTTTTTGCAGCAAAAATTTGATAAAATCGAGTTTTTGGCATGTCAGTTGTACCATATGAATTGAGGCTCAGTTTTGTCACATTGATATTGATCAATTAGTTCAATTCATGGAAGGGAATTTTTTAAAATTTGCTCATCACTTTTCACAAATTAATAAAGCTTGAATGTTTGCTTATTTATAAAAAAATATAAATATATAAAAGCTTTTAGATGCCGAAGTATTACATTTGCATTTTTCCATTTTTTGTGCTTAATATAATTACCAGCACTCAATGTTTTGAAAATATTACTCAAATTTGTGAGTTTCTGACCAAAAAAAATCAAATTGTGGCAAAACTTTGAATTTGAACTACGAGAAATCACCCCCTAAGAGTTTGCAATTACTTGCTTCACAGTTTCTTTATTAATGGTTTCCAGGTTATATACAATCCACGGGATAGTCCAGCTGAAAAGACAATTAATGCAAGTGGCCAGCGACTGCGGAATATGTAATGCCCCTGTAGGGTAGCCATGGAAACCAAATTTTTATTAAACAGATTTAGCCTTTCTGTAGGTATTGGAGTTAATTTCTATCACCATTATATTGTCTGTCCTCATTTTCACCATGTTAAAATCTGACTTTAAGTAGCACCATGATTTAGCTATGATTTGTTTAGTAGCACTGAGAATTATGATGACTAATTTAAGTTGTGAGCTGGAGAAACCATTGATTGACTTGTTTAAGAAGGCATCAAAGGGGTCCTTTCTTAATTGAAT
This sequence comes from Xenopus petersii, assembly GCA_038501925.1. Taxonomy (NCBI): domain Eukaryota; kingdom Metazoa; phylum Chordata; class Amphibia; order Anura; family Pipidae; genus Xenopus; species Xenopus petersii. The sequence continues at coordinate 36,357,290 of CM076672.1, read as the reverse complement.
GGCAAATATGTTATTTATGATTGTATAGATTTATATCCACAAATGCTTTGTGATGGGGCATTCCCACCAGATATGTAACATTTTACCCATTATCTTACAGCTAGGGATGGGCGAATTTGACCCGTTTCGTTTGGCAAAAAATTTGCCGACGGCCATTAAAGTCTATGGGCGCAAAAAAAAATCCCTACTTACAGCCCCTGAAACAGTTTTGGGGAGACAACCAGTCTTCATTTTACATATTTTTTTAATTATTTGCCATCTTCTTCTGGATTTCAAATAGGGGTCACTGGTTTTAATTGTATGGTTATGGTTATTTTTATTGCTTATCTTTTTTTTATGCAAACCCTCTCCTATTCATATTCTAGTCTCTCATTCCAAACACTGCCCATTTGCTGGGGTAAATTGGGCCCTAGCAACCAGATAGCTTGTGAAACCAGAGAGTTTCTGAAAAAAACTAATATTAAAAGACAAAACATAAAAAATTAAATGCAAATTTCAGAATATTACTTAATAATACCAAATGGTAATTAAAAGGTGAACTATCTCTGTCAGTACAAGTAAAAAGTAACATTCCTGGAAAAGAGAGAAGTCAGGAATTACAGATGAAGCCATTTGGATTTGACTCGGAGTTAAATGCGTCATGACTCAGGATTAATTGAAGAAACTGTGTCATCTTAACTTATTTAATGCATTTAACCTTTTCATTAGCATACCAAAGCACTATTGTTCACAATGCTTTAATTTAATGGGATGCTGTTACACAATTTTCTGTGTTAAATGGGAAAAGTGGGATATCTGGGTTTAGTTATTCTGTGTCAAACACACAAACCAAAGTGGCTGCATCTATATGTGGAGACATAATAGTCAATGTTAAGTATGGTGTTTACTCATGGCTTACCACTTGTTGCAACCCAATAGATTAATATTTATAGAATTCAGCCATAATGTGTCCAAGGAAAATCACAGACTCATTCCAGCACATATAGAAAATCAAAAATCATTTGTATCTGATTGACAAAGTGGCTGACTTTCTTAGTGACGTTACTTTATGTGTTAAAACACTGATTTGCATCCAGTTTACCCCCACTAACATCCCGTCTGACACTATTTACAGTCAGTTTAGTGCCATTCATGCATCTAAAATTGATCAGTGAGAATGTCACATCTGATATTCTCATGTCTAGTTTGGACTTTTTATGTTGAGCAAGCATGTAATTTCCAGAGATGTAAGAATTTACTAAATTATCATGTTTACCATATTAAGTACAATATCAAGTTAATATACTTTTCTATGGATTTAAAAGAGTGTTAGCATGGTTTTAACAGTCTAGTTTTGGGACATTAGCACTTGGGGGGTCTAAATTTGGAACCCCCACATTAAAAATAATTTTCTTCTACATTAAATCCCTATATTAGAGGTATGGGATCCGTTATCCGGAAGCCCGTTATACATAAAGCTCCAAATTATGGAAAGGCCATCTCCCATAATGACTCCATTTTATCCAAATAATCCAATTTTTTTAAATGATTTCCTTTTTCTCTGTAATAATTAAACAGTACCTTGTACATATGATCCAAACTAAGATATAATTAATTTTTTATTGGAAACAAAACCAGCCTATCAAGTTTATTTAACATTTACATGCTTTTGTTAAGACTTAAGGTAGACAGAAAGGTCCCTTATCCGGAAAAAACAGGTCCCGAGCATTCTGGATAACAGGTACAATATCTGTACTTGTCTTGCTTTGGTATCTGTATTAATATCTGTGCTTAGTCCACTGCTGTTCACACTGCTGACTCATGACTGTGTGGCAAGTCCTGGATCCAATCACATCATCAAGTTCGCTGATGATACAACCGTAGTAGGTCTCATCAGCAAGAACAACGAGTCAGCATATAGACAAGAGGTGAAATGGCTAACGGACTGGTGCAAAGTCAACAATCTGTCTATGAATACAAACAAAACAAAGGAAATAGTTGTTGACTTCAGGAGAACACATGGGGATCATTCTCCATTGTACATTGACGGATCTCCGGTGGAAATTGTCAAGAGCACCAAATTCCTAGGGGTACATCTGGCGGAGAACCTCTCCTGGTCCTTTAACACCAGCTCTATAGTGAAGAAAGCACAGCAGTGTCTCTACTTTTTGCAAAAGCTGAAAAAAGCCCACCTATCGCCACCTATTCTCACTATTTTCTACAGAGGGTCTTTTGAAAGCATTTTATGCAGCTGCATCACTAACTGGTATGGAAACTGCTCTGTATCAGATCACAAGATCCTGCAGTGGGTGGTGAGGACAGCGGAAAAGATCATTGGGGTCTCGCTTCCTGCCATTCTGGATATTTACCACACCCGCTGTCTCCAGAAAGCTACCAGCATTGTCAGGGATACCACCCACCCTGCACACGATCTCTTTACCCTCCTGCCATTCTGTAAAAGTTACTGCAATATTCGAGCGCTGACTTCCAGAATGCGAAACAGTCTATTTCCACAAGCCATCAGGTATCTCAACTCCCAAGGACTGAACTGAATATATTCATAAGGAACTGAAATGTCCACTTTGCCCAGCATGACCTTGTACTAGAGTTGTTGTATAGCACCGGGGGGTTCTGGAGGAACGCCATTTCGTTTCTACTATGTACTGTATTTACTGTACAGATGAAGCCACTTGGATTTGTGAGTTAAATGCGTCATGACTCAGGGGTAATTGAAGAAACTGTGTTATCTTAAGTCATCTTAACTCATTTAATGCATTTAACCTTTTCATTAGCATACCAAAGCTCCATTGTTCACAATGGTGAATGCTTTAATTAGATGGGATGTTGTGACACAGTTTTCTGTGTTAAATGAGATAAATGGGATATCTGTGTTTAGTTATTCTGTGTCAAACAGACAAACCAAAGTGGCTGCATCTGTATATGACAATAAAATCCACTTGACTTGACTTGACTTGTATTCCCTAGATTATTTCTCTGTTTCTTTGTCATTACTGTATCTACCTGCTAATAATATCATGACCATAACATCTGTCAGCATCGTAATTTGCTACAGAAGCTTTGCACTCTTCCTGTACAATTCTGTATGGTTTCCAAACATTTGTTTGCACCTGCTGGTTTTTATGCGTGTGTGTAGCTTTCCAAAATCTGAACTTAAATGTTTCAGTCTACTGCTTAGATCTACAGACATCATCTCTCCATGAGCCTGATGCCCAAGTTCTCCACGTTCTAAAAATGTTGTCTGTCCATACCTACCATCTGTCCTAATTAGGACAATTTTAAAACCAAAAATTGCATTATAAATAAATACATTTTCATAACAACTGTATCTTACCAACAAAGAACAATAGCAATTGGAGAGAGCCGTTTTAAATCATATTCTGTAGAAGGTGGCTCTGAAAATATTAAAGCATAGGGGCTAAAAACTTTTACATTCAGCATATTCAGGTTTTTTTGTATTAATCATGATCTAACTTTATTTTTTTTCTAAATCCCAATGCTAAAATAAAAATATCACAGAGAACACAATTTCAGTGTAGGATTTGCAATTCAGTAATTTGAGAGAACAGGTCAAGGGGATGAATATTGAAAAACAAAAAAAATAGTTTCAGTACAAATGATAGGGAGAAATTAATTTTGCAGAAGATAAAAAAAACAATGTTTATAATTAGAATGTCAGAAACTTGTATAAAATTGGCAGGGTTCTTTTGTTGCATTTTTTTTTTTTGCAAATATGTATTGTTATTTTCCAGTGAAACAGTAATATAATAATGTTATATTTAACTGTTGAAATGTAGGTAACAAGCAAGATAACTGTTCTTTCCTTAACTTTCCCATTTGTTTATTCTTTAATTAAACTTCTCTGAATGCCATTAAATGCACTAGAAACGTTTCTATGTGACATTGCAGGACTTATGAATATCACAGCACAGGTGGTGAAGGAAAATGGTAGATAACATTATAATGATACCTGAACATTAGAAGGTTACCTAAACCTGCAAAATCACACTTTTCGAATGGACTTTTGTACAAAATACTAAAGGCACTTCTGCCAATTAGATATTCACAGTTTAATAATAATTATTTATTTACTCACTCATTTCCTTTACTCCCTTATTTTGTCTTCTCTTCCTTATGCTGCAATAAAAAATAGAATTGCTTCTTGCTCTTGAGCAGGAACTGATCATTTTGGTGCCTCTTCTTGAATTTATATACACACACACACACACACACACACACACACACACACACACACACACACACTGTTTTTTGTTATCCTGCTCAGAAGCATCTGTTTGTGCTCAAGCACAACAAGATATGGAAAGGTCAGATTAAATGTTACATTTGTACTCTCAAGTATGAGCAACTTTCAATAATATTTTGAATCAAATTCCCAAACGAAGCAAGAGCAACTGCAAATGAAAACCACTAAAATAAATCTTTGCATTGTATATGATGGTCCTATATTAATCAACTTGAGAGTCAATAAAATGCTGAGTTAAAATGTTTATGATGACCAATAAGTATACAATCAGCCAGGGTTAATTAATTCTCGATATTCGACCATCAGTAAATATGCCCCTTAGTGATAGACCATTGACTACTACATACAGAATATTTAAAAGAGAAGAAGCCAATAGGAGATGAGTAGGCGGAGCACATTTCCACTGACAGCCAACTTATGAATTCAACCTTCCAAAAAATTACCAGTAACTTCTAAAATAGAATTTTGGCAAAATTTCCAAAGTATTATCAAAGGGGAACTCAAGAAATACTTTAGAAAATATCTTAAAAATACACATTTTCATGAAAAAATATTATCGGCTTTTCATAATTGGCTTTGCAAGGTTTCTCCAGAACTGATGAAATTATAGGGCGCTCTGGTTATAGACTCAACACATGAAATTCTAGTATTGAGGATAGGTCACAAAAGTACAATCTGAATCAGATTGGTTGATACATATTTAAGCTATTATTTACCAAAATAATTGAAGAAATCAGTGATCAGGCTTGAGTATATGAGAACACAAAGTTGAGATTGTTTATTGTTATAGTAATAAGGAGGATTTTGTTGATACAAGGGTTACAACGCCCATCAAGGTTGCAAAAGTGTAACAAACAAAAAATAATTGGACTTTCTCTTAAAAGAAAACTGCTTCAAATATGTTGTATGCCAAAAGACTAATACCACACACTAGTAATAATGCCAGAAGAGCTATTACACTGCATATCTTAGACAACCCATTCTAATGCTATTGGAAGAGTCTAAAAGCCACTCTGCTTAGTGCAGCCAATAGAATAATAATCATGGGAGTTGTAATAAAAGACACTCAATGGGAGAATTGCTTGAAATATTGCAATAAATACATAGCTATGAAGAACATATAGGATACTTTAGACTTGCTTGACCTTTTCCATTTTAATCTCAAGCAAACCATATAATATACCATATTATATCAAGACCCATATAATGACATCCTCTGGCAAATAAGCAGTTGATTAATTTCCCTCCTTGCTGTCACAACTGCAAGAACATAAGAGCCATCGCTTATTTGACACAAAAGAGTCTGCAATCACCAAAAAACTATTATGGGGCAGAGAGTTGCTGCATAATTGATTCCACTGAAAAACCGAAAATACTATTTACACTATTAGTATTATTTAAAAAATGTCTTTTTGTATTGCTATCTGCTACATGACTGGTTTTGACTGCCTCTTGTGCAACAAAATAAATCTCCCGAGAGAAAAAATTCTGTGTAAATGGCCTAATTACTGAACTTTTGCTGACTGGGAAGTCTATCATTATTTTATAAGTCTAGGCCATTGCATTTAACTTTAAAGTTATTATAACTCACTAAAAATGTAAATCTTTATATTCTATTTTAGCTTCTAGTACTTGAACCTTAGGGCAGGGCTTTTTAGTATTTTTAATTCTCTAGAATATTATCACCCTCCCCGAAACTTGGATGTATTTAAATGTTTTAATACTCATTTAATAAGGGATAGCAAAGTGCAAAGTGGAAAAACAGAGGCAAAGCACCATGTTTTTTGCCCAGTTTACCTTGGATGAGAAATGGGATCAGAAGTGGGCATCCCTATCTTACACATCAATAGAAGATTCAGGGGGTACCTGTCACAAGGCAGCAGGTTCTATGTATAGTGATGGACGCCGGCGTCCATTTTTTTTTTTAAAAATGGACACCGACGTCAAAAACAGACGCCGGCATCAAAAATGAGACGCTGGCGCCACTTCACAAATTTTTCGTTATTTTGCAAATTTAGCAGGAAATTCACAAATTTTTTGGCGAACCAAAATGCCCCAAATTCGCCCATTACTATCTATGTACAGCTCCCTTGCACTTGCCTCTGTGGAGTGGAGTGACATTAACTATGGACAGAAGAAAAGCAAGAGAAGCTATTTATACAAAACAAGCACTGAACTTTTACCTCCTATATGCAATGTTTTCCTGAAATACAGTATATTGTAGTTAAAGGGGGGAATTCAAGGGATCTTGTTCCACGGGTACACTCTGTTTTAAATTGTGCTTTTTCCCATAGAGATTCCATTGCTAAAAATGTGAAGTCTTGTCAATGTGTCTGCAAAGTGTGGCGAGGCAGCTCCAGAATATATAATACAGGAAACCTACATAAAGACCAACATATGATAGTTGCTTTGTAATGGTCCATTAAAAAAATTATACAGGTAGAAATGCCAAATTATTGAACTTACTGCACCAGCCTAAGGATTCAGCATCTCTATAACAGTAATGATCCAGGCTGTCACAGTCGGCACCCAACACCAGAACAAATTCCAAGCACCCTGGTCTTGGCTGGTGCTTCACCTGTAGCGTGGCCGCCTTTGGCCTCAGGAGGAGCCCTCAGCTACTTGGATGCCACCAAGACTTAGAGAGGTGCAAGGCTAGATTTTCTGCATAAGCAGAGGGGTACGACTGTTAGCGAGAGTCTTTGAGCAGAAGGTCGTAGTACAAGGAGTTTAGGCAATAGAGTAGTCAGATCAGGCTGGGTCGGGGCAGGCAGAGAATAAATGTAGTCAGGCAGGCAAGGGTCAAACCAGGAAGTTAATCAGAAGGGTTAAACAGAAGAGGTAGTCGGTATCCAGGCAGGGGTCAGGATCCAGAGGTCAGAACAGTCAAAAAGCCAGGCAGGGGTCACAACAGGAATCAAAACAGGTTCAATACAGGATATCAAACGCTCAGAAAGCACCAGGAACAAACTCCTATAATGGGCAATGTGTAAAAAGAAAATGTACCTTTAAGTACCTTTAAATTTCACGTCATTGCGCGCTGACGTCATACGTCAGCGCGCCTGGACCTTTAAAGCCAAAGGAGGTGTGCCGCACACTCCCTAAAGTACCGGCGCCTGAGGCGCAGAAGATTTGTGCGGTGGGCGTCCCCGCCAATGGGACGGCAGGTGTCCCTGCCGTCCCCCCACTAGACCACCAGGATGAGTCTTTATTACAGAGTGTCATTGACACAGCAATGCTCAATGTGCTCAGGGCAGATATTGAAAAACTAAGCTCAGTCATTTTTTGCAAATCCTCAAGCAGAAAATAAGATTGGCCTGAATTAGAAGATAATGCTACAGGGCTGATTATTCAATTTTATGATTCTAAGGGGCAAACTCACTAAGATTCGTAGTTTCACCAGGTGCAACTTCGCCGCACTTCGCCAAGTGTAGTTTCACCAGCGCTCCGCAAATTCACTAAAATCCGAAGTTGCGCACAGGGGTAGCATAAGGTTGCGAAGTTGCGCTAGCGTTGATTCACTAAGTGAAGCGAAGTTACGCTAGCGAAGGTTAATTTGCATACGGTGCCAAATTCAAATTTCAATGGAGGAATACATAGAATCACTACAAATGCCTGGGAAACCTTCAAAACATCAAATAAAAAATTTTTTTTGCCCTACACATGTGCCCACTGTATAGTTAAGTTGCCATGAGTTAGGAAATGTAGGGGGGAAGGAGGGGAGCCCCAAAAAAATTCTCGATCTTTTTCAGCCTATCACTCATAATATAGAACACACGCCAGCGTTTTTTGGGACTTAGAAAAAATTTGAACTTTTTTGGAAGCAATCCCTATCTACTCTATTGCGCTTCGACCTGGTCTGAGGTGGCGAAGGAAGTCTAGCGTAAAAGGTAGCGTTCAGTACACTGCGCGTGTTAGTGAATTTGCGTAGTTACGTCCGTAGCGAAAATTCGCCAGGCGTAAGGGTGCGAAGCAACACTAGCGAATCTACGCCAGTGTTCGTGAATTTGCGAAGTAACGAAAATGCCCAACGCTAGCGAATTGACGCTAGCGTGTGGCGCTTCGGCGCTTAGTGAATTTGCCGCTATATCTATATCAATTCTATTAGTCCATGATTCAGGCAAATCTAAGCTATTTTTTTATCAGGATTCCGGCAAACCAAATCTGGCTGAACCAAATCTGAACCCTATATAACTGAAAAAAAAAATCATCACTTGTGCTATGTACATGTTCCCTTCTATGCATGCACTTCACTTCAGGAGAATTAGGTACTTTTGCCTGCGCCAGCTGTTCTGGATTTATACCTGAAAAGCAGAGTTTGGTTCATCCCTAGTTTCTAAACTGCCACGAAATAAAAATCTGAATTCATTTCTCAACTTTGTAGCTTTTATATTCTATACATAACATATATTGTGCATCGGTGCCGAAACTCAGTACAACAACTGATAGTACCACAGAGCATGTGCAGACAATCAGCTGAAAAGAAGATGGGGAGCTGCTGGGGGCATATATAGAGGCATAGATCTTCACATTTAAAGGGACGTGGACTCATTGGGCTGGTACAGGATCTCCAACCATAATGTGCAGCGTTTATAGCCTACATGTTAAAGGATAACTAAACCCTAACCCATTTGCAATCCCATCCCTCCCCACTGCCCCCTCCAAGCTGCCTCCTCACAACATATTTTCCAGATCCTCATCTGTCATTTCTCAGATACAGATCTTTTAGGGTGCATGCACAGTGGAAGCTGATTCAGGCTAATTCAATTTGCATGCTCTAGCAAGATCCATGTCAGAGGTCTAACAGAAGAAGATCAGAAGACAGGGGAAGCGGGCACCTTTGAACTCTGCTGCACAACTCTGAAGAATTATGGAAGGTTTACACACAGTGGAAACTTTCAACAGAATAGATGTTGCAGGGAGAGAGTTTGGTTCAGTGGAGAGGGGTGGCGGGTGACTAGGGCTTAGCTCTTCTTTAAGCTTTAGTTGTTCATTATCTGTTTTTCAATATTCAAAATGCTTAATCATTCACAGTTATGCCAAGGAATAAGAACATCTAAGTGTTGCAATAAGTCAATTGAAGTCTTTATACAAATGTCCATGGTATCCTTTGTATCTACCAATGCTGGTTGTTTTTAGTCAAGGAATGTGTAGTGAATTCTAAAATATATATATATATACAATTTTAGAAATTTTAGGGCAATAGCAAGTATCATTTCACTTCTCAACTACCCCTGCAATCAAACTGCTGGCTACCCACTGTGGATCACTTCCTATTGCCATCAATTCACAGTGCAAAGGTTATCCAAGTCTGTATTTCAAAGTGATTATCACAAGTACAGGTTAATTACCAACGTCAGTGGGAAGCCTTCCATGGGCTGTTCTTTTTACTGCTTTGGATTTTGTTCTTTGAATTGTCTCCAGCTAATGTCTTTTAAAAATACAGTCTGAATTTGTAAAGAATTCAAAAGGAAAGATGATTCGATTGGTGAATATATAAAAATGAAATTAAAGGGGAACTATCATTTAAATGTAATATAAGCTTCAGCATACTGAAATAAGAAACTGTATAAATATAATCAATATTCTGCATTGTTACTGAAATCAAGTTAATCTTCACTATCCCTCTCTCAGCATCTGTTTCTCTTCATTCTGTCATCATGCAGGAGTTGGGTCAGATAGTCATTGACAGTTAGATCCAATATGTCTTATAGGTGGAGGCTTCCTTTCCTAGCAGATGTATTAGAGCTCACTCTTATAACTGATTCCAGTAAAAACAAAATCTAACAAAATAACTGCCTTTTGCACAAATTCTGCATGTAGAGAGACATGATGTCTGGTGGTTTTAATAGAGTGAGCTCTAATACATCTTCTAGGCAAAAGGAGCCTCCCTATATGATATATTTGATCTAACTGTCAATAAATCTGACACCCAACTGCTGCATGAAGAAAACATGAAAAGAAACAGATGCTGAGAAAGGAATAGTGATGATAAACTTGATTATTTCAGAAGCAGTACAGAATCTTTAATTGATTGTATTTAGAATTTTTTTATTTTAATTTAATATGTTGAAGCTTAAATTAATTTTCATTTTCATGATAGTTCCCCTTTAAACTTAAATACAATTACCATTATATGACAGAATCAGAGAAATGTGCAATGTTGATAAAAACTGCTACCAGATTATGATAAAATGCTATAAATATTTAGGGATGTGTAATAGAATCTAAAAGCGCAATACCACCTTTGCAATGATGCCGATTATATAATGTTCATATAAATGTTCATTTTATGAACCTGTAAAAATGTGTATATTTATACAAGAACAAAACATTTTTTTTTACTGTTTTTTAATTTGTGAAAATTTATGGTGTACATTTTGTAAAAAGAAAATGAATGCCAACTTCAACCAGATCTACAAGCTCTATGCAAAATTGAAATATACAATTTGATAACTGCCTAAATAGCTTGTTTTCCATTTTCTTTTTATTGGTTATAAAAATGTTTTTGGATTTTTCTGCATAAAAAGGCTCTTGTATTTCCTGTAACCATATTTTAGAATGCATCCTACTCAGGTATGTGTCACTGGGCTTTTATGCTACTCTCTCCAATTTTCTGGTGTAATAATAAAGATTTGTTTTTCACATTCGGACAAAACTGTTGCCATTTCCAGTATTTTATTCACACTTTAAAAACAGGTCAGATGAGAACTGTAAGAGTATTTCTGCTGAAAGTGCACTGTTAATCCATGCAATATTTCATTATGAAAGCCAACGACATGCAATAGTTACATCATCAACTGAAGTGGACAATAATTGGAACAATTTTCTTTCTCCGTGTCTATACAGGCAAGATTCCGAAAAGCTTTTAACCAAAATGTCATAAGAATTTGTGCGGTTCCTTTTAAATGGACAATGCGCTCCTTGTTAATACAGGAAGCATGCTAGAAAGAATGAGACCATTTTAAACATATTATATTTTAATCTGCAAAGAATGGGGGGGGGAGTAAAGAAATGACAAGCAATATATTTACAGAAAACTGTACAAAAGCAAATTAAATTATGTAAAATATTTCATAAATAGAAGTTTAATACATTTTGCTTGTTTAGCATAGCTGCGTGCATAGTGACTCATAATAAACAATGATAAATTGTTCTTTGCTTCACTATCAACATCCAAGTTGCAGAACAATAGTCAATGATTAATATTACAAACAGATCGTACCACACTGAATGCAAGTGCTTTGATTTTAAGGAAAATGACAGTAGCTGAAAACATACCCCAGGTTAACAAGAGATAACACATTCTGCTTACAGGCTTAAAGCCACACAGCCCTTTCATGTTTCAGTTACTTTTTATCTACTCTTCATATTTGAAAATCATTGCACAGGGCAACTAAATTTGTTTTTCTGCATGAGTTAAATCCCTTTTGCAGAGCTAGTATATGCTTCTTCTCATACACCAGCTGCACATATAAGTCATATCCCTCCAGTAGGTGGCCCTCTTATAGGAGGATCACAGGCAATTTCTCTTCAACACCCAGCTGGGGAGAAAGGTTCTCTTCATGGCAAATACCCTATGTACGAGGAGTTCTGAGCGAATTCTGAGGAGCAGCATAACTTTTTGTGGTAGTGAACAACTGCTTTACAAAATGGCTATAAACCCTGCAGGACAACTTGTGTTTTCTGAGCTTCAAAACAAAGATAAGAATGGCTGTACTTTCCATGGCATTAGGAAACAAATGTTTCCCCTCTTATTTGTATCCCAGAGCATTTTGTTTTCTTTCTCTCTTTCTTCCCTTTAGTTGTCTCCCATTAGTGATGGGCGATTCACCGGCGACAAATAAATTAGCGAAACGGCCGTCGTAAAAAAAAATTGTCACCAGAGCCCAAAAAAAAACCCCGGATGCGTCAAAAACAGATGCCGGCATCAAAAAACGAGACGCCGGTGACGTTTCGCAAATTTTTTGCCGTTTCACAAATTCGCCCATCACTATCTCCCATCCCTGCATAAAAGTGATGCCTACTCTTTAAGTGGAAATCAAGCAGCAGGCTGGTCAGTGAGAAATCATACTGCACTTATTTGTCTACATACAGTACATTTGGTGGATGAGAAAGAGCAGTAGGCTATTCGATTGAGATTACAGACCTGCTTTGTACATATTTATATATACACACATAAAAACAGTAAGCCATTTTGCATAAATCCATAAGGTAATGATAAATGCATGCACACTTCCATTGAGTTACCAGTGGAAGGATTTCATATGATTAATATACAAATGAAAGCAGCAGCACAATTCAGCATAAAGAAACTACTCAACTTCTTTGCAAGCATGGGAGGTTGGTAAATTGCTTTGCCTTTGCTGTCATGTTCTAATTGTTGTTTCTGCCAGCTGTTGAAGGTCTGCAGATGTTATTGACTACAATACCCATGTGCACCCTTAGGATGATAGGTGTTGTGGTCTCAAAATATGCAGACCTGGCTCACCATATCATCCCTTTAAGAAAGGACACTAAGGCACTACAGGCATGTATTCAAAACAATTTCTGACCTGCAGAATGCACTTGTCCAAAAGTGCCCTGTCTAGGGAGTGATCTGGGGAGCATATTTCATACCAGATATTGCCGAACTGTGTAGGAAAACATTTTGATAACAAATCCAAGACTGTTGCTTTATTACTAACCAACACATGTTTCAAACCTCAGGACAACGCTGCAAGGTTCTGCAGTATAAAGGAGGCCAATATTATCAAACATTTACTGAGTTTAAGAGAACTTAGGGTTTTTGTTATTTTTTAATCTTTTTGTACATTTTTATAAATCATCAGAAAAAAAGTAAAGTGAGTATAAAGTTTCAAAGTTGGGATGAGCCCAGAACCTTTAATGACCAAACCCAACAACCACCTTACGATGACGTGGATAAAAGGCACAGGTGCATCATTTGCATTCACTCTTTTTATTGTTTTTCCATTTTTAGGCATTTTTTTTAAACCTTTTTTTATTTTACAAAACCTTTAAATATACAGAGTAGCAACAGACTTAATCTACTTCCAATAAAAGCTAAAAGTACTAATGCAAAATACTGTTCCTTTATCATGCTAATTAAATATAGTAATCAACATGTTAAGATGGTTACTGTACATGTTGCTCTTCTAAATTTACTGAGCGTTTATATATACAATGAGTTTGAAATTGCTACCACAATTTTCCCTCTAATAAAATGTATTTAAAGGAAAGACCAAAACAGATTTTTTTTACCAATATATAAAAAAGGATGCTATAACATGATGGATATAAATAAAGAAACACAATGGCCATATTGGAGATATGTGCTGGTACTTGGTATTACTACTGTAATACACAGAGCAGAACTAAAAAAGTTAATCTTCCCTTGATCGCATGTTATAGGACCAGTATGAACAAAAATGTCCAAAAAAAACCAATTTAATGGTAAATGTTTAGAACTTTGAGGCTTATTTTATTGTGGATTAATTGGCTTCTGATGAAGTTGATAGTATGTGTGTTGTATGAATGTGATAGGGACCTCGCAGCATTGTTTCACGAGCTGCAGGGCTAGCTTGGAAAAGTGGTAGAAGGGGCTCAGCTTGAATGCCCATTTTGGAAAGTGTTGTATGTTTGCTTTCTTGGATACACTTGAAGGTTAGAGTGTGAAAAATGTATTTCCTGACCTAAATTTTCTTGGAAACACTGTTTCAGCAATGTGTTCCTACTGTGTATCTGTAACCTTGTTAAGGGGGTTACTGGCCAAAGGATGGACCTCCAGTGGGGGTTTGAACTGAATAACTCCAACAACCACTGTCGTAGAGTAAAAAGTCCACTGGGGCAACTCTGAAAGGTGAACTTTCTATGTAAAGCACTTCTGTAACACAGCAGTGCTATATACAGTGGTGGTTTCGTTCATGACAGTCCTCCCAGAAAGAATTGTGGCAAAGATAGCCACTTTCCATTCCATTGCATAGCAGTGAATAGAAAAGGTACTGTATACTGTAATGTCTTTAGCACAATAATGTAGTAAGCTGAAGGTAGAGTGTATTGTATAAAGGCATATGGATATTGTTTTAATGACACTGGTCCTTCAACTTATTCAGATATTAGAATTTCTCCACCTCATCAAGGTTCTAAAGCTTTTTACACTGGTGCATATTCAAATGATTTCTTTTAATACATAAAGAGCATTGCTCTCCCTTTCAGCAATATAAAAAAAAGTAATTTCTGGTTTTAAACTGTTTTATGGCTACACTCAATGTCAGTTTGTTTATGCATTATATTAGCTCTCGGAACTGAGAGGTATCAAGGGATATGCACCCAAAAAATATTACTACTGGGAAAAAATATTATTCATTATTTCAGCGAAAGCATTAGCAGAAGATATTTCTAAATAAATGCAAAAAAAAGGCGAAGGGTGTGTTCGGTGACCCATAAAAGAAAAGTAATCTAAATGCTAGAAATAAAAGAAAAACACACAAATTACAAAATTGCACTATAGTATATATCATCATGAACAGTCTTCCCTCCCTTATTACCACACATACAAGTTATATGTATATGTGTGGTTGGGTATGTGTGCAACAGGTTTAAAACTTCTGACTATATTTTTCCAAAATGCTTTTTTTATATATTTTTGTCTATGATTTCATGAATGTGTGTGGAAAATGTGGAAAACATGTGAAAAGAGCCGCCAAAGAGATACAATTATAATGTTAAAAATACAGTACATGTATAAAATGAAACAATTTAAAAATTAAGCATTTTACAAATTATACGGGAAAATGAAATAAATGTAAAGGTGAGCTACGGTTACCTCAATATACCATTATAGCATGCCATTATTCAATATATACTGTCCATCCCTGCACCCACTAAAATCTTTGTTTCAAAAAAATTCCTTGAAAATGATCTTATCAATTATATCAATGTGAGATAGGTTAAGATTCTGCATTACATCAAACCTCTAATGGAAATTTCTGTATAGAATTTCTTCTATAAAATAGAAATATAAAGTGAACACAAGTACTGACATTAGCATATTCAACTTGTTGAAGGCACGCCATTGTATCAAGCTGTTTCCATCCATTTTCTGCAGTGTTTCAGTGTAAAGCAAACACATACAGCATAGAATTTAGTGCAAACCATTTTTATGCTAATTTTTGTCATGGAAAATCATTACTACTTTTATTGTTTTTAGTTCTTTGGCCAAATGCCTTCTAATAACCCTTTCTCCCAAGAAAAATGGCAATATTTCTGTGCAATTAAAATAAAATTTCATATATTTATCTATTTTGTCTACTAGGATTTGTATAGCAGATTACCAATAAAGTTAATTTTTAAAGTGATATATCTATAAAATAACATTTACATTTTGCTTCCTGTTTTATTTTTCCTGTAATATAACAGAAATCTTTGACCTAGATGCTAAATGCATTTTCCAAAAAATAAGAAAAATCTAATGTTTTAGGTGCTTATTTATTTGGTAATTTTTTTTTAATGCACACTATTCTGATATGTTTTGATTATCATTTTCTGACGTGATGTTTACAAGCTAGTTTACAGTCAGACAGAACTAAATGGCTATAATACATGCTTAAGCAAGATGATAACAGCTAGACTTTATATGTATGTTTTTAGGTGAATCTCACGTAGGATGACAGCACCTACTGCCACCAATAAGTAAATCCCAGGATGTCCATACAAGAGAAACTGACAGTCACTGTACAGGGTATGATACTGGCATGGCCAGTAATCCTTTAAACACTAATCAGGTGGTCCATATGGATGCCCCTCCTTTTGAAACTCTGTCCATACACACAATTTCCCTTTTTTTTTTTTTACAAAGGCCAGTTACAATGAAAGAAACTTGCAACCATCACTTTAGTAAACAAAACAGCAGTGAATGGTATTCATACATGCAATTAACAACAATGATCTTTACATATCACACTATATTCAAGCAAACAATAATTAAGTGCCTGATATGGTGGCAAACTTGGCAGGCAAAGCATTTGTCTCTTTGGTGGCCCCCTCTTATTTCTGAGTTACTGTGTATTCTTGCTATATTAAAGTTTTGCCTTATTTCTTTCCTTGTTTGACATAAAAGAACCCCATTGCTTGAATAGCTTACAGATAGACTTCTCTTCTAGTTAAAGTATTGACAGGAGATGGCTTGTATTCCCCTGTTTGTGTAAGAGGAATATCCTCTGGATTGGCTTCTTCACTTTTGCTGTATGTAGCTGTGTTGAAGGTCTCATACGATGCTAGCTTTTTGTTAAGTAGATTCCTGTTGCGATCTCCCATAAGGGTTACTTCCCCATTGGCCAACTGTTCTTGGCTATCCCGTTCATCGACTGGCATGAATGTGGAGAGCTTTGGTTGAGTTTTCCGTTTCCTTTCAGGTGATGTGCGAACTGGCATCCAGCAGGAATCTGAGTGGCCATATTCATCGCATTCTCTGGTGCATTTTCCTGTCAAAGCTACATCCGGCAGGGGTCTCGAGTCTGCAAGAAGAAGGTAAAATCATATGTTAAAATTAAAATCTAAAATGTTGACTTGTTATATTGTGATTTGTTTAATAGCATCCAATATGTAGCTAGATTTGATTAGTTTAGTGAAGTGACTAATGTCTGCATCATGTCTCTTAAGCTATAATAACCATTGAGCAATTACTGTTCTACAGTTTAAGAGCAAACATCTGACTTGCTATGGGGTATAAGTCCTTATGCAAACAGGTTGCTATAAGCTGCTGTATTGGTGTTAACCAATTGGTGTTGATAAAGTGTTTCAAACAAGAGTTATATATCATGGATTTTGAAGCTGCCATCATACAATGATACACGTTTGCTGCGTTTCCTAACTTTGTCGCCTCCATGTTGTTGAAATACAAGTTTCATAATTCTCAAATATGTTTTTAATGAATAAACTATTATGGGAATAGTATTCCAGCAATTTCTGGGGCCTCGACATTTAGAAACACTAAATGATGATGTTACAAACCTTCACAAATAACATATATCTTTGAAGAATAAGAAAAATAATCAGCCAATTCAATTGTACAGATGGAGCAAACTATGTTTTGAATCAGTTTACACGGTGTGATAATAATATTTTTAAAGGGGGTGGGCATAGTCGGGCATGATAAGCCATCAGCTTGCTCCATATGTAGTGCAAACATATCACAGTAAATATCCAGATACAATTTATAGAGGGTAAAAATATGTATAAAACTAGGATGTGAATGTTTCTAAATAATATATTGTCTGTGTCAGTCTTCCATGCAATGCAACACATTGGTATAGTTACTATTATTATTATTTTTAAGGAAACAAATGCGGTAACAATAAAATTCAGAAAATGTCAAGATCTCAGCAACATGAAGATTAGAATTATATGAGAGAAAATGTTATCTTGTGTTATTGTATGATGTACAGAAAGTCATATACCGTATTGGCAACATAAGAAGCATTTCCAGCTGTTGGCAAATTTAATATTTGCCTATGTCAACAATTAAAAGTGATATCATGGAATCAGATTTAGAACTTTTACTCTGAAAGAGAGTCTGACAGTTAGTTCTTAATAATATATCAGCTGTCTAAAAATTCCTGGGCAACAAACATCCCTTAATAATCTAATTGTCACTAGAACATTATATACAATACAGACATATTCGTCACTTAAGTTTGCCTCTAGGTCCTAGCTACAGAATATTTTCATGGCCCAAGCAACTCATCTAAAGGACACCTTACACTTTCACATATTTCATGGTTGATACAAGATATTGCTGCTCTGGATCTGAGAAATTGCTCCCCATACTAGGGGAACAGAATATTAGCCCAGTAGGGCCATTTTGGCAGAGGATCCTGCCAAAATGGGGTTGCAATTTTGGTATTGATCAGCCTACTGTAGAAAAAAAGCTACTCTAATCTAATAACGTTAAGACTGATAAATATCTGACACTTTCCTAATTGTCCACGAGCAATAAGCCAATGCTTGGTCATATCAGGAGAATATTTGTTGTATTTTCTATATAAAATGGAAAATATTGCCTAATCTTTGCACTCATTTAATGAAGTGTTTGTTGCAAGCAAGAATGCACATGGACATCTTTCTACATGCTACAGGTGAAGACCAGGGTTATGTGAAGAATAATTATGTCAGCTGATGCTTCAGGTGAGAAACTTGCACCAAAGGTCTTGGCTTATGGTTTACAGTGAAGCTGAGAACTAAAATTGAGACACAGATTCTGTTTATTTGTAATATGTTCTGACCTCAAGCACAACATGCTACTCCTGAATACCATTAATGGTTATATAAAAATTCCAATGGGCATGAAGCATGGTGACATGCAAAAATCCACTCTCTTTTCTAATGCACCAAACTCTTGCCATTATATAATGTCTCCAATGCAAGAAATATATTTTAATCACTGTAAAAAATAAAATGCATGCTAAGGTGCATGCCATACTAAAATGTACTATGTTTAAATCATATTAAATCATTATGATATTAATATGAATATGCTCTTTTTGAGGTTAGAGGGGCTCAGCATTATTTTATTCTAAGAGTGAGTTTTCATACGTTTGCATGTCTCTCCTGTCTCTTGGCTAATCATCAAAGAGCATACTTCTGTCCTTAAAAATACTTTTGAATTCAGCTTCAGCTCTGACTCCTGCAGTTTCCTCCCTCAGTGATGGATAACAGAAATATTGACATTTGTCAGCACATCCATTCTTAAACTACTATGGCTTGGGAGTTCTACACAGCATGCAGAGAATGCAACAAGAAAACTCATGTGTTCATCTTCATACAGCTAATGCTTCTCTCATACTGCCTCGATGTATGAAAAAAAGGGATAATTTATTTTTCAGGTAAAAAATACTGTTTGGCATTTCAGTAAGTATACTTCATAAACTGAACACGGGTCTTTAAAACTTTGGTTCCCAATGTATAATGCTTATGAAGAGTTGCTTCTGCTCTTATTTGAAAGGATGTCCACAGCAGTTCAAAAGTATTTCAGTATTTCTGTAAGAAAAATCGCAGATACGTTTTGATTGTTCCCTTGAAGTTTATGGTTGTTTTCTTACAGGGCAGATTAAACCTCTGGCTATTATTTGTAAATGGAACATGGGAGCAATTATCTTATAAACAAGGACATTGACATTTTGGAAGACAGTTGACCTCACATACTTTATGCTGCCTGTGCAACGAGAGTAATGATGAGATTGGATACAATTCTGAGCATTTTTTGCTCACTATTGTTTCCTCCGAGTAAATTGCATTGACAAAAGTCCATCATCTAATAGTAACCAAATGGGTCTCACTATGGTATGCAATAGTAAGACACAAATGGACCAAATAATGATGAGTAATCTATATTTATATAACCCAATATTACATCATTCACCGTTTGTAGTTTAATGCCATTGTGTTAAACTTATTATAGTACTTCTGAAGGACCATATAAGTCCTTTTATTGACTGCTTGCCAGGATGAGGCCATACAAGTAACCTATTCATAGATACCTGTTAAGTATCCTGTTAGGAGTGAGGACAGGAGATGAACAGAAGTCTTGAATAGAAATAAAAACAATTAAAGATAAGAATAATGAAGCTTCATAGTTAATCTGTTGTCAGGTTCCATGTCCCCATTCAGAATTTACAGTTACAGGTTATAAAGAGGCTGAATAGGAAGGCTAATCATTTAAATGCATGTAAAAATAAAGGCAGTGCTTCAATGATTCCAACTCATTCAAGCAGGTTTCCAGAAAACGACCATTAGGAAAGGGAAATTTATGAAAAAACTGCACGTTGAGTTATATACACCTTTAGAAAATCAGTACAAAAAAATTATATACTAAACAAATTAATGAATAAACTGTATCCTTAAGACAAATTCAAGAGAGAAAATGAGGGTATATCAGCAATTGAATGCACCCATAAAGAATTGTTGCATCTGCCAGGTCTGTATCTTTAAGCTCTTTCAAGATTCCATTTGGACAGCGAAAATTTCTTAGAAATAGGTTTGATCCCAAAGTTAACTTTTACACACCAACCTGAAGAAATAATAATCTCTAGTGGAAAGTTTATCTTTTCTCCATTCAGCTGCCAGTGAGCAACCAGCAGCTGATAAGAGGTGAGTTATGAGTTTATTCTTAAGGGGATAATAAGGTTATATTGGCAATCCAACGAGAATTGTCCGGGGGACTGACGGAAGTTTTATATCTGTTACTGCTTCTGTGTATGTAATAATTATTTTTCAGAAAAGTGTAATCAATTTCTATAGCTGATATTGTGGTTTAAAGGTTTTTATATTTATTTTTCTTCTATTTTAGGTTCTTTACAACATTGCCTTGCCCTGGTTGTAAATAAAAAGCAACTGACAAATGTGCAGAAAGATAGAAAACAGTAGCTTTAGTTGAGCATCCATGCTGAAAGGATGAATGCACCACAAAAACATTATCTTGTTAATATAGAATATTTCTATCTATACTAGATATAAAGTGAGTATAAATGCCAATAATAATGCCAATAATAATTATATCTCTATCGCTTTGCAAATAACCTCTTTCATGTTATCCCTACTAGGCTTCAAACAGTAGTATTAGAAAGAGATTTGATAAACATACATTTTCTTATTACGATGCAATATTTTTGTCTTTTAACTACACTTATAGTAAATAACATTTCTGATATATTTATTTTTATTGGAATGAACCTCTCCTGCTTGTATAGATGGGGGAACAGAGATAGAGACAGATGGCTTTCCAGATATACTTTATTTTCATATGTGATGTTTATAATTAGGCCTAGATTTAGCATACTCTGGCTGAAGCTTCAAATATACAACAGGTTTTTTGAGCATATCTGATAATGTTTAAAGGGGAGACTCCACCCAACAATGAAAAGAGACTAACATTTTAACCAACTTTCCAATACATAAATATTAAACAATAGGGATGGGCAAAGATTTTCAGAACGGTACAGTTTTATATATTCACGGTTTCACAAGTGACAAATCAGATCATGTGATCTATCCGTTGTGTGCCTTCTACATCGACCAATGGAATGGGAGGCCTCCCCATGTCTATGCAAAACGCTGGGTGCGTTGTTTGGAAGAATTTGGCAACATAGGAGCATTTTTCTATAAAGAACATTTATAGCATAGTGTAAAAGCTTCTCTAAGAAGGTATGGCAATGTAAATGCCTTTGCAGATCTTAAGGGGAATATAATAAAAAAAATTATTTACAATGCCATTTTTTTGAATGTTAAGCACTGCTCACAATTTAAAAACATTCACTGCCAAATTTTAAATTTTGCACCTGCTCTGGTTTTTCGTTAAATGTTTTGTAACAAAAAATGCTTTGCGCTTGCAAAATTTAATTGCATACACTGTGAATGTTCGCAAAAGCCATTTGGCTGCAAAACTTTATGATTAAGTTGTTGAGGATTTAATCAGTCAAAAAGGAGAAAGCATTGGTGCTAAAGCTCACAATTGCCTTTGAGCAAACATTGGTGAACAGAAATTGGTGCGCAGTGCCAGTAACTATATGAGAAAAATACTCACAGTTCACCCTAGTCCATAGGTGCAAAAATCCAAAACAGCAAAGAGTTTTCTCCAAAAGTAAAGACCAAAATTAAGCTAAAAAATTCAAGTCATTTATTGGAACATACAGATGACTGCCTAACGTGTTTCGTGCTTTCTGGGGCACTTAGTCATAGGCTATGAGTAAGTGCTCCAGTAGGCACGAACCACATTAGGCGGTCATCTGTATGTCCCAATAAATGAGTTGAATTTTTTATTTTAATTTATCTTAATTTTTTTATCTTCTATCTAAATAATTTAATGCGTTTAATTAACTTGTTTTGTAATGTTTTCCAAGAGTTGAACTTTATGATTTTGTTTAGCATATCTAGAAACGTTTTCACAAGGGAAAAAAAAGTTGTTAAAATGCAAATATTTATTATTGTAGGTCCTACTGCAATTTTATATATGGACAATTACAAATTGTACTTTCCACTGCCATACTGAGTATCAGTAAAGTAAAAGTATACAGTAAGTTAATGTTCTGCTGGATATTAAGATCCTATTTAAATATTTTTATGTAATGTCTTTAATTACAAAAAATCTCATTGAAAAACACAGCCAAATAGGAAAATGCATGCTATTTGTCATAAACCACAAACCATGTAATCAGGCTTTTCAGAAATAATTCCAGAAGCACATCCTGCCATGCTAGGACTCTATTAAAAGTATTCAATATGTTGGAAGGAATCAGCAACTTCCTTCTTTGCACCTAAGGCTAAAACAGCAATGACCACATCTCAAAAAGCATCTCTTGTCCCAAGGCTTTGGATGTTGTCACTTTGAATGTGGTATTGTCATGTGTATTTGGGAAAGTGGATGCCTTCTCCAAAGCAGATGAACTGAATAAAATCAACTTGCTTGGCACAGACACACTGGAATAAAGTTGCTGTGCTTGTTAACTTCTTGTGGACAGAAGTACTAATATATCTTTGGAAATTGATCTTATCAGACAATTTGTTGGTATTTTAAGCTTGACTTGTGAAGCATGAAGCTGCCCAGATTCAAAGGCGAAGGTCGAAGTAGCCCATTCGATGGTCTAAGTAGCCGAAAAAAACCATTCGGAATTCGAAGTCTTTTTCCTCTATTCCTTCACTCAAGCTAAGTAAATGGGCCCCCAAGTGTACATAAAACATTAGATTGCTTTTTTAACCAAAATTACACAACACACAAATACTTAAATACCATAATAGGCTTCCTGCCATGCTAGCCACCAAGATCCATCTTTCCTAGGATCAAAACCTGTAGAGAGTCAACTAAAACCACATGACTGGTTGCCATTTTTACTCGGGCATAGTCTTGCCCTTAGCATGCATTCCATCACCTTACCCGTTGCTGTGACATGCAATGAACTACCACCTCAAATTTTTAGCATGTGGACAGGAGGATGTTGCTCCCTCTATTTTGCCTGACCCTGACACCCCATAACTTTGCGGCAAATATTATTCCCCCTTAAAATTAAGACCTGTCTACTTTCTCACCCTATCAAGGCTCCTTCCCCTATGTTTATACAGACTACAGGTACGGAACCCCTTACCTTACAAAGCTGTGTGAAATTATAACATCATTCTTACAGTGTTGGATGTGTCCTAGGTTAGTTCAACTGCATAGGGCTCATTCAAAATATATGTAAAAATACAGACCAGCATTAAAGGTTCATGGATTGCTAAGCTGCAGTGTACCAAAACAAAATCAACAAAATGCTTAAGGGACACTGTCACCAGCATAAAAAACAAGTTTTTTACCAGAAAACATTAGGGTATGGTGTAAAGTTTGCAATAGGTCTTATAGTCCATGGTAACGCAGAATTAATGAACTTCTGTTTAAACACAAACATATGCGTTACTAGATATAGAAGAAAGTTAATCTTGTTACAGTACTCCCCATGTGCTATATAAAATAGTATGATATTTTTAAAGGAAAGTTTAACTCTGGGTATACTTTTTTCTATGAACAGGAAAACTGCAGCTTACATGGAACATCTGATATATATCTGACCAGACTTTCCTCTTGCACAGAACCAAAATATCCAAGATGATGCAGCTGTGCCATGTTTATATTATTTTCTAATTACTGCCATAGATGAAGAAATGCCTGACATTACTGGTTAACAGAATGATATTGGATTGCAGCTGATCTGCTTGCAGACACTTTATTCTACATCCTCAATCTATTTATTCTCTGAAATTCTCATTAACGAATGTTGCTTTCCAAGTTTCAACTTTTTCTCCTGTTTCTTCTTTTTTTTCCCTACCATTCTCTGTCTTGCAGAAAAATAATTAATCTCTTTTAGATTTGAAGGTATCAAGGCCATATCTTTATAATATTAATAACGCCACTTTGGGTTCATCCTACGCTAGCGTTGACAGGGGTTGTTAGAACAAAATGAATAGGCAAGAGGTCAACAAAACCCATCTAAAAATGCATTATAACCTAAATGAATAATAACGTTGGCGTTTTATAAAAGCATGTTATTTTTATATATTACTTTTTTTAATAGAAAATAAATTATAAAGTGCATTTTGAGGTTAGGTTATTTTATAGCTTCCTAGCTCAAAACCTGTACTTCTTGTAAGAGCTTCTATCAATTAAATGTACATATAATGGTACAAAGCTAAATCCTACCAAGAGCTCCCATTCAATATATATCCTATACTGAGACAACTGACCTTTCTAACCATAAAGTAATTTCCCAGATTTTAATTTCCTGGAATTAAGTTTAATTGTTACCAGTCTAGTCATAATCCAGTTAAATCCTTGCTTAGTCGCTGATTTAGTTAGATCACTCAAATAGTGACAGACCTTTCAGAGTAGAATGTTTTAATGTGGTTTACAGAAGTGGTATAAACGTTAGAATGTAGAACACATTTAAGATAATTGTTCTGCTGTTCTAATGATTAAGTAATAATCTGTCACAATGTCAAATTATGTTCGTTTACAGTTTTTTCTTTAAAATATGTCTCTGTTGAATGATTTTAGGAATCCTTAACTGAAACAATACATTGTGCAATTAGAATGTCTTCACTCCAAATCTGACTTAGAGAAATAATTAAACAGAACTGCTCAGTCAACATAATTTCAGGGATAATCACTGTAGAAATGATGAGGCTGCAGTAATACGAAGTAATGCACTGTGCTCAGCCGACAGGTAATATTTCTTATCTATCAAACGGGCTTGTCAGATAATTACAGGAAAGTTTACACCCACAGTAATGTGTATGGGATTCAGCACTTCATTGGGAACATCCAGGCAAAAAATGAATTCATAGTACTTAGGAATAGCAAAATCACTGAGCATGTAGTCTATGCATATCCATACCGTTAAAGGCAAAATATAAAATATTCATAAGATGGGTTTAAGAAGATCTTTAATAATCTAAATATGGTATGTATTCTTTCCAGTGAGAGTACTTTCTTTGTTTAAAAGCCCCATTTTTGTGACCTCTGGTATCCAAAAATATAATGCAATCATGTTAATGTGTTTTCTTAGCATCAAAAACATCTATTTTTGAATGTTCCACATATAGAACATGGGAATGCTCTGATGTTACTCAGCAGGAAAGTTATCAAACCATATAACTGATTCGTAAAATGTCACCTTAAATGTTAACCTTTTAAATAGCCATTATTTCTGTACACTGCAATACTCATTTACAAAGGTAGCACAGCATGAGTTCCTGGTGCAAATCCATTTTCATTCTCCAATCTCCAGGCTACTAATTGCTGCTCTGCACAGACACAAGTTTAACATATAGAAAATTACCTGCCAATGCCAGATTTCCTGCATTAGGAGCTGTCCTGCAAGTTGCAGTGAGGCACAGATTTATGGGGTCATTTACCAAAGCATTTTTTCCACTGGTATGGCTATGTGCTGGATAAAAGCTATGAGGTGTGTCATCTGGGGGTACAGGTGATTTTGTGACTTGCTTACAACTTGTCAAGGACCATTTCAAAGAGGGAACTCACCACTGTTGTGCCAATGTTGGTGTTAATATAGGCATTAACCAATTGGATTGGCATAAGGCAGTTGCATCCATGAACATAAATTGCCTGGTGAACCCTACATTATTGGCAGGGCCCAGGCTGCAGGTAGTTTCAGAATTTGCTACTAGGAATGACAAAATATTTTACCACGAAAAAAAAAAAAATGTTGAGTGGTTTGATAAACGATGCACGGAAAAAGGGCAATTGACTTGTGTTTGGCAAATTTGTCAGCAAATCATAAAGGGTCAGATTCACCCCATCACTATATCTCTACTGTTGTGTTTTGGTAGCCGAGGATGAGCTAGAGTATGACAGCGCTTTATTAGAAGGTTCATGCAGCCATTACACATCAACAGTAGCTTCACTCTAACACCCCAAACTCTATAGAAAGTATTGTGCATGCACAGCACAACTCATGTGCACAGTGACACCTACATGCCATTTGTATAAACACCACATATTCCCCCTATAGTAGGAAAGCATTTTTTGGAAATGTAATAAACAACAACAACAATGCATCTTAAAGCAATAATATACATTCTTCACATCACATAGTCCTTGGTCCATGCATGTAGTTTTCAGATTCTCTCAGTACGCCTCATAGGTTCACTTTCTTCAGGCATATTGCAGATGGCATCAGGAGTAGGAAAATGTCTGTCATCAAATGGAGCTTCTCCAAAGTCATATCTAGCAGGAGCAAGATGACTTGCATTCCATGTGCGGCTATCAGACAGTTCATATGTGTATGGTCCTCGCTGGCATCTCACTTTAAGTGGTGTGGTAAATTTAGATTGTCCTTGTTTCAGTATTCCTGGTTTCTTAATTCTGACTAAAGATCCAGGCTGAAAGTGCACTTCTCTTGCACCATGTTTTCTGTCAGTATAAGTCTTGCATTTGGCTTGTTGATGTTTGACAATGTCAGCAGTAGATAATTTTGTAAGCACAGTATTTTGTGCAAGTTTGATGTCTGCAACACGTAAAATTCAGCTGGAGATGATTGGGTTGTTGCATGGCGCGTTGCTCTGAAGTAATGTAGGAACTCTGTTGTAAATACTTTCCAAGATTTGCCAGTAAGATTTACTGTCTGTAGTGCTTCTTTCAGACTTCTGTTCAATTGCTCGATTTCTCCATTTGCTTGTGGGCAATACACTGAAGATTTCCTATGCAGAATACTCCTCTCTCTCAGAAAGAATTCAAACTTAGATGAGACAAACTGTGGTCCGTTGTCTGATATTAACTCCTTTGGACATGTGAGGCAAGCTTACTTAAAATCAGCATCTGTAACTGTAGATGATAGCAAATCAGTCAGTGCTACAACTTCTATGTCCTCATCCAGTGTAGCTGCAGGTAAAGGTAAACATGACAAACAATCAGCAGTAACTTTTTTCAAACCTGGTTTGTATTGCATTTTGTAATTGAAATTCAGTAGCCTTGCTAACCATTTAGCTATACGCATTCCAGCTATTCTAGTCCTTTGTTATAAGCAGTGTAGTTAAAGGGTTATGATCAGTGCATAAGGTAAATTCTCTACTCCATAGGTAGGCTCTCCATTTTTCTGTTGCCCAAACACATGCTTTTTCAACAGTTGTATACTTACGCTCTGTCTCTGTAAGTGTTCTGGATGCAAACGCAACAGTTCTCTCTGTATGATCAGCATGGATCTGAGTGAGAACTGCACCAACGCCATAGTCTGAAGCATCTGTAGTAACCATAGTGGGTAGTGCAGGATCAAATAAAGCTAGCGCTGGACTGTTCACAATTAAATGTTTCACTATTTTGAAGCTATGTTGAGCAGTCTCTGACCATACCAGGCTTAAAGTTCCACATAGTAGTGCTCTAAATGGCTCCACAACTGAAGCATCGTTGGAAATAAACTTATAATACCATGAAGTAAGACCTAAGAAAGCTCTGAAGGTCTGAAAATCAGATGGAGTAGGTGCTTGTGTAACAGCGTTGACATGGTCAGGGTCAGGCAGTAATCCATCTCTTGAAATTATATGACCCAGAAATTACAGCTGAGTTTGTCTGAAGTGGCATTTGGAAAAGTTCAGTTTCAGTCCTGCAGAACCAATGCATTTCAGAAAAATGTTTAGGTTCTTGTCATGAAGATCCATAGTCAGGGTTTGGGAGAAAATGTGCAAGCTGCTGCAGAGGTTGAAGAGACATCTCGTCACCAATTTGTTATGTTTTGATAGCCGAGGATGAATATCATATAACAGGTCTTTATTAGCAAGTTCATTCAGCCATTACACATCCTGTCTAAGATCTTATAGCAACCAATCAAATGTTTGCTTTCACACTGGTGATCAGTTAACATGCTTAGGGATGAGATGACTAAAATTAGTGCAAACTTTTAATAAATTGCTCCCTTTGTGTTTTTAACATTTTCTCTACCACTACAGAAAATAAGAAAGAAGAGGGAAATTCAAGAAAAATCCTGACCGTTTCATACTATTAAACTATCTTCTAAATAATACAGTGTTCCACAGTATAAGTACGAGAATAAGAAAGAAAAAAAAAGTAAGTGTCAAGAAAAAAAACCATGGTAGTAAATGGAAACAAGTCCAGGGAATGTTAAGAAGTTCCATTTACTTACACTATGTAAAAAAAACTGCACTCCGAAAGAGACATTCATCTGATGAACATGTTGTGATGGTCATAAATGAAACTGGGCTTACAACACTTAGATTCAAAACTTGTAGACCCCACAATGACATGATCCCATGATAGAACTAGAGGTGTTAACACAAGTGTGTCCAATAGCAGCCTTATACATGGTAAACTACAAATGTTGGTGTCAGTGGGATATCGTGCCATATACAGTGTACGGGTAAACGATTCATATGGCATCTATTGTGGTGCAGAAGCCCCAACTATATCTCTGCAGCATCATCACATCAACAGAAGTCTAGGGGGGCAGATTTATCAAGGTATGAATTGAAAATTTGAATTCAAATTTTTTTATGGTCAAAACTGTCGACTAGGGAGTTATTCAAATCTTATTTTAGTTTTTTTTAAAAAATTATAATAATTCATACTCCAGCCCTTTAAGAACTCAAATTCAACTATTCGCCACCTGAAACCTGCCAAATTGCTGTTTAAATCAATGGGAGATGTCCAGGGATCAAATTGGAGTTGTTTGCAGCCTTCCTGACATTCAAGTTTTTTCAAGAGAAAGAAACTCGAATCAAGTTTTTTAAATTCAAATCAAATTAGATTCAAATTTGATGTGAGTTATTGGGTCAATTTAATTCTTCCGAATTTGAAATGGTTTTTTTTTTATAAAAATTTTTTTTTATAAATTTCAATTAGTTGAGTTTCGAATTTATGGGAGTTTGGGGGAGTTTTTAAAAGCTCACATGAATTCGAAATTCGACCTTTAATAAATGTGCCTCCAGATGTTCCACAGAAGACTACATATTGTTGGAAAGGGATCCCATTTAATGGAGCACTCATGAAACTATACATTCTATGCATCTAACCTCCATATCTATTGCCTAGCGCACCCCTTTCTGAGCACTCCAGTCTTGCATTCCTGATGAATAGTGATGGGCGAATTTGTGCAGTTTTGCTTCGCCGAAAAATTCGCGAATTTCGCGCGAAATTCGAGAAACGGCGAAAAATTCGCAAAACTGCACCGGCGTCTCGTTTTTGACGCCGGCGCCTGTTTTTTCGACGCCGGCGCCCGTTTTTGGCGCCGGCGTCCGTTTTTTTCGGAAAAAAATTTTTGACGCCAGCAAATTTCTTCCGCGAATTTTCGCGGCCGTTTTGCGAATTTATTCGCCGACGGCGAATCATGCAAATTCGCCGCAAATTCGCGCCTGGCGAATAAATTCGCCCATCACTACTGATGAATGTATTATTCTGCTGTCTGATGTACTGCAGCCCCTTCCAACAGAACAATTAGTGGAAAAATGCCCTTTCTGGACAAAAATATTCAGTGGGATTGCCAAAAGAAGAGTCACTGTCTCTCATTATGTTGAAAGTGCAGCAGTTTTGCACAGACTTCATTGTTTACACAACAATCAGAGAACTCCAGCAGCCTGCTCTACATTCTTAATCTACTGCCTATAGATGACAGGGAAACAAAACAAATTTCCATTTATCACAAACAGTAGCATTAATCTCTCAGTCCAAAATTCAAATTTATGGTTGCTTTATTTTTAAACATGTAGTATATTGATCACAACTACTAATTGCTAATTGGTAACTGCACTGATGCTATTTACCTCCCATGTTATTGAATGATACCACAATGTTCTAGATGCACCTCCTATATAGGATTGAGCACATTTATAAGGATTTATAACTAGTTTTGCTTTAGAATAAACTCCAATGTGTTTTGCACAGTATCTCAATGCCTGAGTGCAAATAGCATAGTTCAAAACGATTGGAAATTACTTTTGATTTGACTAATGGAGGAGTTGTACCTCTATAATACTGATCACAGATTGAGTGTGATGCCGGCACTTTATAATTCAGGCAAAATGTGATAAATATATTAAAATGTACCTTTACTAATACATAAAAGGCATATGATATAAAATTGTAATTCATTAATATATGCTGATTAAATATCTCTCATTAACTGTACTGTATGTGGCTGTATCAATGGAATGGAATAACTAATGTGCAAATTGCAGTAGCAGGAAAAAAAGGTTCAGAAAAAACGATGGGTTCAAAGATAACTAATACAATCTGAATTATTTCTAGCTTCGTGCTAATAAATACATAGTACCATTTGGAGTACCACCTACTAAGGTGCAAGTAAGGTCATTGGGAAAGAAGGAAGTTGCACTTGTTTATTCACTTTTGTACTACTCTGCCACAAT
This sequence comes from Xenopus petersii, assembly GCA_038501925.1. Taxonomy (NCBI): domain Eukaryota; kingdom Metazoa; phylum Chordata; class Amphibia; order Anura; family Pipidae; genus Xenopus; species Xenopus petersii. The sequence goes on along the minus strand of CM076672.1, from coordinate 36,326,617 downwards.
TCAAGATTCTCTCTCTCTCTCTCTCTCTCTCTCTCTCTCTCTCTCTCTCTCTCTCTCTCTCTCTCTCTCTCAAGCTTGTGATCCTTCATTCTACAAAAAATGTAATGTATTTATATAAATTGGTATCTACAATAGATTCCTATGCAGTTTACATCAGAAGTCAGAGACAGAAGATATTCTTTCTGCAATTCTCTGAGTTTGTATGATTGGATCTCTCTGCAGAGTTATCAGTTCACTCAACTGATACAGAGAGCAAGCATCTCTGTATCTGCTCGGATCGAGAGGGATTTGTTTTCCATTCGAAAAAAATGGTCCCACTTGCATGATGTCACGCTGCCATGAATCTAAGATACTACGGAGCCTTGTGGAATGCAGTGTTGAGCGGAATTATTGTGATATCCAATGACACTGGAGTTGGCTGACATAAATCAAGACCAAACTGAATAGCGGCATAGTCAGACAAAAAGGAAAATAGAAAAAATATAAGGCAAAGGAATGGGATGCGGAGAATAATGCTAACAATGCATATTTTTATATGAGATGTTTTAATTGCTTAATCCGTAATTTGAATGTATATCACAAGGATAAATAAGTTGAGACATTGTGGAAAAATGTGGTCATGTGCTTATTCAAGTGCATTAACGGAATCTATTATCAGGAAACCCGTCTCTTTTTAATATAAAACTTCGACCCCCTAGTTCGCCACCTAAAAGCTACCAAAGTCAATGTTAGCATATGGGGAAGGTCCCCATAGGCTCTGCTATCTTTTTTTGGTTGAAGAAAAATTGTTTGATCGATGGATTAAAATCCTTTGAATCGAACAATTCGAAGGATTTAATTTGAACGAATTGCGGTAAATCCTTCGACTTCGATATTCAAAGTTGAAGGATTTAACTTCAACAGACGAATTTCGAGGGTTAATTAACCCTCGATATTCGACCTTAATTGCCCCTTAATGTTTACATGATTTCTCTAGTATGAAGATTCAAATTACAGAAAGATTTTTTATTTTAAAAACTTTAGGATCTCAGGAACTCGTGAACATTCTGGATAATAGCTCCCATACCTGTACGCAATGTACAATTTTTTTCAGGAGGAAGCCTATTATGCATAGTTCATTTGCCCCTACTAATAAAGCCTGGTCAGTGAGGGGCTGGTTGAAAAATGTTTCACATATTAACAAACTGGCCAACACTACAGCCACTAAATCAGTCATTCTCAAACTAACAGGATAAACAACCAGATAGGTGTCCTTCTCATATAACATAGTACAGTAATTGTTATGTCCTACAGGAAGGACTACATCCATATTTGGACCATAAAAATTCCTCTAGCTGGACATTGCATGGAAAATACATCAGGGAGATGAATATCAACTTGCACCATGTTGTACAATATTACATAGTTTGAAAGATCAGCATACAATGATCATGTATTAATGCTGAATGTTCTTGGGTATTGCATATTAAATCATTGATATACAGTACAATTCAATGACCAGTGTTATGATTCTGTTACAGATATCAAACCTCTGGTTCTTCAGCTATAGCTAGATATGCACTGACCACCAAAGCAACTTTCATCAATACTGTAGCTCAAACAACCTAAAGGTCTGCACTTGAGTATTTTGTACATGTTCTTTTTTTGGCCAACATCAAATACTCTTCCCCAGACCTAATGTAGAGCTTTATATTATACTTGTTATACACTAACCATAATCTTGGGCCCAAGCTGATTCTCAGTAATGCTTCCCTTGAATCCATTGCTCATTTCTATCATTTCCTCCCAACAGAACACTCTACAATCACAGCAATGACAATGGATTTTAAATGAAACAACTCCGATGCAGTTGAACTGCAGACTTTCAGTGGGTTGAACAAAAAGATTGCATAAAAATGTGAGGAACTAAAGCCTAAATCACTTCATTTATAACTGTCTCTTGTTATCTTACTACCATTATACAAGCACATCCTTGCTTTACAGAATTTGCCGAAAGGAATTGGGAAAACGATATCCAGTTTGCAACGCAGACATCTGTAGACTGACCTTAGGAGAGAAAGATGACTTCAGACTGTAGTGCCACATATCTTTCAAAATCCAATATTACTAAATTTGCTGTGCCACTACTGCTGAAATATTCACTTGAGGAAAATGTTCAGTAAGTCGGTGTCCTTAGGTGCCCCCATTTCAGCCCTGAGTCATTTACTTACAGTTGAGGTGCTAAGCTTTTAGTTATCCCACAGTCTTTGAGTATCTACAGAGCAAAATGGCATTCATCACTTTCCATGAGCAATCTAGGATACGTGAGGTGTATGTGACTGCTTTAAGAAACACTCAGCATTTGTTACTGCCACTGCATATTAAGCCCTTCCTTTTCATGTTCTGTGGAGTAGTTGGTTGTCATAAGTAGCATGAGAGATATAGAATCTCCTATCTGACAAACTAAAGTGAATTGGCCCTTTTCATTGCGATAAAGTCATGAAAAACAGCACTGTTCTTCCAGCAACAAACATCAGTATCCAAAGACAAAAGGCATTGAATAGCCATTGGGAGCAGAAAATCTGGCACCCAGTATAAGAAAGAAGCTCTTTTTAAAAAACTCTCTCTCGGATAACTCTGCGAACTGGGTTAAAAAGGCTGCTGTTAAATGCTGCCGTTCTCTTTTTCCTTTACATACAAACAAGTATTTGACAATAGAACTGACAGACACTTTTTCTTCTCAAAATAAATCAGCCAGTAATTTGTACTACATATATTTGGCATATCTATGAAAGAGTTGACAGAGACAATACTAAACACTTTATAATGGAAAGTATACTGTATACAGTAAGAAATACAAGACTAATATACAGGTATGGGAACTGTTATACAGAATGTTTTCTGGATAATGGATCTTTACATAATTTGGATCTGCATACTTTAAGTCTACTAGAAAATCAAGTAATCATTAAATAAACCCAATAGGCTGGTTTTGCTTCCAAATAAGAATCAATTACATCTTAGATGGAATCCAGTGCAAGTTACTGTTTTATTATTACAGCGCAAATATCTTTTTAAAACAAATTTGGATTATATGGATAAAATGGAGTCTATGGAGGCTGCCAGTCTGTAATTTGAAGCTTTCTGGATAACAGGATTCCAGATAATGGATACTGTGCCTGCACTATTAATAAGCCTCTTCAGCTTCATTTAGGATTTTATTATTATTGCCCAGTACACAAGTGATCTAGCATTAAGGGGCCACAGATTGCATCCCTCTGAGCCTATTATATTAAATAGCAACAGGAACAGCACTTACGCATTTAATGTAAGGGGGTAAGGTAGCATTACACTTACTCCCTGCTATGGATCATAATAAATGAGCCCTATAGAGCCTAAAGGGCCAATTTACTAAAATGCTATGTCCTTTTTTTTATGATTCCTATTTTTCTCAAAAAATTCATGTTTTTTATATCTCTAAGGGTTTTATTTATGAAAGTCCGAATTCATCTCAATATTTTCTGAAAAAAAAACCCAAATCCACACTGTTTTTTTGGGCTTATTTATTAATACACTTTCCCGAAAATTTTGATTGCGGGAAAAAATTGTGAAAAATCAGATTTTCACGATTTTTTCAGATTTTTCACCCGAATATTAAAATTTTTTCAGGGTACTGCCAAAAACCCACCGCACATCAAAAAATCATTGGGACTTCTCCCATTGAGTTATATGCAACTCCATGCTCATACACTTCAATGTATTGTGCTCTGAAAAAGTTGAGCTGAAAAAAAGTGCATCATTCATCACAGCAAAAGAACATCCATTGGGGCAGATATGCTCATCACTAGTCCCATTACAGCAACACCATCATCATATAAAGTTCAGGTAAACGTATTTGCGTGTGTTGTACTGTGTTCATTCTCACAGTTACTGTAATTTCTAACAATCAGCACAACAGATACAGCATGCACGTCACACATGCAACCTTATGGGTCTTGCAATTAAAAATGTTGGCTGATTATTAAGCAGAATTAAAGCCTGGGAGCACAAGAAAATATCTATGATTTATTCCGCAAGTTCTACAAAATAGAATTGTAAAATATATCAGCTGTCTTTAAGTTTAAAAAGTACATGTCTTTCTGAAAATTCTTTTCCTCCATATTTTATGCATGTAAAGGTAATTATCATCCTGCCTCCTTCAGAACATCTAAGAGTGCTGTACAAATGTTATCAAATAGCAGTTTCAGAAATGTGTGTTATCCAAGCTGTTGAATTTTGATCAGACCATTTGTATGCTCCTCTTAAGGAGACCTTTTTTTTTTATATAAAAGGGTAAATATGCGTCCTACTTGCTAAATCCACACACATTTATTATCTATTTGTATGTGCTTTTGGATGCATTAAATCTGTATTAATTTGTAGCTAATTTTATCTTGTGTGTGCTCAGGGGCTGCCCACTGCCATGTGTTGATAAGCTATCTTTCAAGAGAGACCTTCAATGAGTTTCACACATTTGTAGATGCTTTCCATGCACATAACACTGTTTCACATTCATTTGGACACATATATATAGGTTGGATGGATTGGTTAGGGAGAATTAAAAAATACCACCAATAGCCAACATATTATTACGGATAAAAATGAATACATAATTTGTCCCACAAAGTTCTCTGCATAACAATAATAATAATAATAATAATTTTGCAGATTTATCAGTTCATCATATTTTGTAGTTATTGGACGTCAACACGTGTTCAATATATGGAAATTACAGTACATTACATTCTTCTCATCCTTTTCAACAGGACTGTTCAAGGGTAAGAATATAACAGTAACAGGTTTGAGAGAAGGATCAAAATAGAAGGGTCATTGGGGCACAATGGAAAAAAAGAGATGGCACATGGGAAGAACATAAGGGAGCATGTAATAAAGCAGCGACCAGAAAAGTGATGGAGGAAACATGACAAAAAGGTATGAGCAAAAGAAGAATAAAGAGAAAATAGTAAATAGCATTAAACGGGAAAAGAAGAAAAGTAAGTGGGGCTGGGGAAGTAACTGGATATCAGCTGCAACTCCTGATGCCATATTTTCTGGCACTCCTGGAATTAACTTCTATAATGATAATTAAAGGGGCAAATGGAGGGAGTATATACAGTATAAATGATGTGGCTTGGGGTTGAGAAGATATGTCCAACTTACTGTATGTACTGTACATGTTAGGAAATGTAGGCTTTACGTGTCCTTTAAAGCCCTTGCATTTGTGCACCCAGGGGTTATAAATGACCTATACTATGTACCTAATAAAATAAAGCAAGTAAAAAAGCAAGAACCCCAATTGTTAAAGTAACAATAACTACAATACAATTCTTTGGGGGGGGGGGTTAATCATTTTGGAGAGTACTTATAGTCTTAGCACAAAGTTTAAACATTATAATTATATTCCTATATATATAGATATGGATATATATATATATATATATATATATATATATATATACAGGTATGGGACCTGTTATCAAGAAAGCTCGGGACCTGGGGTTTTCTGGATAATGGATCTTTCCGTAATTTGGGTCTTCATGCGTTATGTCTACTAGAAATTCATTTAAATATTACATAAACCCAATAGGTTGGTTTTGCTGCTTTCTAGATATCGGGTTTCCGGATAAGTGATCCTATACCTGTATATATGAGCATGCACACTTTTGCACATTTTCTTTGTTTTCATTTTTTTCAGAGGTGAAAATAGAGGATCAATAGTTTCCTCTAAAAAATCTTTGTGGTTTGAAGTATTATAAAAATTTGAATTGCACAATGTGCTTTTAAGTCATGCATAATAAAAAATCCAAGGAGCAGAAAGAACTAGGAGGCTTAACATTGTATCGGATATGCCTTTCACTATAATGCAGTTAGGGTATTTCATCAAATATGTATACAAATATCAGTTACAAATGAGTTATAAATGTAACTTTAAAAAAATAAAAATAATTATAATAAATTTGCAAAGAACACAGTAATGTAGCGCGAATTTTAAATCCTGCTTCTTATGCACATTTCCATAGAGACTTAAGTTCCATGGTGCAGTTCAATAATGTTAATTGCTGTGGGTTTGGTTTAATAGTGAGGGACTAGTTGGTTTAAAGAATAACAAGGAACAAGAAGGAGCAATTATACGAAAGTAAAGGACCAGAATTGAATGCAAAGTGTTACTTTATGATGGTGGTGTGAGATGAGCAAATATAACAGGAAAACACGTTAGTGATTTATATTGTTGTTGGACAAAAGATTTCTGTGTAGGTATGGGAGTTGTTATCCAGAATGCTCTGGACCTGGGGTTTTCTGGGTTAATGGATCTTTCCGTAATTTGGATCTTCATGCCATAAGTCTACTAGAAAATCTTAGCTTGGATAAAGTACAAGCTACTGTTTTATTATTACAGAGAAAAATCATTTTTAAAAATTTGGATTATTTGGATAAACTGGAGTCTATGGGGCAGATTTATTAAACGGTGAAATGGCTAACGCTAGCGACTTTTTGCCAGCATTGCCACCCACAGGGACATCTCCGATTTACTAACGGGCGCAGGCGCCAATTCGCAAGCCAATTCGCAAGCGAAAGAGACTGGCGCTAGCGGTCATTCACACTCTATCACCAGGCGACTTTTTGCTCTGGCGAACGGACGCTACTCCGCAAATTCACTAAAATTCGGATTTTACTGAACGTTACCTCTTTCGCCAGAGTTGCCTTTGCCACCTCAGACCAGGCGAAGTGCATTAAAGTAGCTCAATCTTCTGTCACTTACATTATATTCTGTGAGCCGAAAATGAGTCCAAAAAATGCTAGCGTCTTTTCCTTTTTTCACAACGAAACTCCGCATTTTAGTGAATTAGCATTGTCTGAGCGAATTTTTGCTTGCCGAAGAGTAGCGATGGGTGCGAAGTGGTCACTGGCTAGTTTTCGCTGGTTAGTAAATCTGCCCCTATAGGTGATGACCTTTCCATAATTCAGAGCTTTCTGGATAACGGGTTTCTGGACAACGGATCCCATACCTGTACAAAGCAAAACATTTTGCAAAACAAATACTAAACATTCACAAAGTGCCTCTGCACCATTTAAAATGCAGGATTTAAATCCACAATCTCAGAATTTAAGATACATGTTAACTGCTCCATTTCCATTATTTTCTAAAAAATCACAGAGGGGCGTATGAATCAAAGCAGAATGCAGGCTAAGACTCTGCGGGAATGGAGGACAGGGAATATTTGGGGGGACTGCTATGCTTGTTGTAATGTTATTTAACTACAGAAAACTGCTTTTAAATTATTGCAGATCCGATTTGCAAAATATTGCAGATTATTGTAAAAATGAAAAGGTTAAGAAATTGCATGTGCTTGCCTTTCCCCAGCTTGGAGGTTGAACAAAAGTGCATACAGTGTATATGAATTACAGCAATCAATGGGTTCATCCTAAGTTTCTTCATATCTCAAGCAAACACAAAGCACTTTGAGAAGAGAAAGTTCTTTAGACTCTTTACCTGATTTGTTGTGCAACTTCCCTGCAAACTTTGCGATCAATTTAATTTAGTTCTTGCAAAACGTCTTAAGAAGCTTTTAATGTGTTTTAGATTTTGCAGTCTGCCTTAGATCAATCACTCGGGTAATCTATTCTAGAGGGATTGCTGTAAACTCTTAAGGGGGTATAACACGTTTTTTACCTACTATTTGAAGAAGAGGGATGTTTCTCATCAGAGAATGCAATGCAAATCGATTTTATACTCATGCTGGATTTTTGTGCATATTTGGTTTGTTATATTCGGCAGCAATAATAATAGCGAATATTTGCAAAATACATTCAAAGGACATTGCCACTTTTTTTTTTTGCACAAAATCTGTGTCAAAAAATGTTTTAGGGGATTTTTTTGCATCTGAATTGGAGTAGGTGAGCATTTTTCTCCTGACAAAATTGTATAGGAGTCAATTGACATTTTTTCTTGGAAAACAATTTGCTGTGGTTTCACAATAAAGTTTTCTGATCTCAAAACGTAGAATTTTGCGGCCAATTCATGCCTTTCGAAAAAATTGTGCTCAGCACTAGCAAAGATACCTGAGAATTCACATTTGAATTCTTGGATACTTAAAGGGATACTGTCATGGAGAAAACATTTTTTTTCCAAATAAATCAGTTAATAGTGCTGCTCCAGCAGAATTCTGCACTGAAATCCTTTCTCAAAAGAGCAAACAGATTTTTTTATATTCAATTTTGAAATCTGACATGGGGCTAGACATATTGTCAATTTCCCAGCTGCCCCAAGTCATGTGACTTGTGCTCTATTAAACTTCAATCACTCTTTACTGCTGTACTGCAAGTTGGACTGTTATCATCCCCCTCCCTTTTCCCCCCCAGCAGCCAAACAAAAGAACAATGGGAAGGTAACCAGATAGCAGCTCCCTAACACAAGATAACAGCTGCCTGGTAGATCTAAGAACAGCACTCAATAGTAAAAACCCATGTCCCACTGAGACACATTCAGTTACATTGAGAAGGAAAAACAGCAGCCTGCCAGAAAGCATTTTGTCTCCTAAAGTGCAGGCACAATTCACATGACTTGGGGCAGCTGGGAAATTGACAAAATGTCTAGCCCCAGGTCAGATTTCAAAATTGAATATAAAAAAATCTGTTTGCTCTTTTGAGAAATGGATTTCAGTGCAGATTTCTGCTGGAGCAGCACTATTTACTGATTCATTTTGAATTTTTTTTTCCCCATGACAGTATCCCTTTAAGGTAAGTGATTTGAGGGGCATATTGCCCATCTACTGCAGAACATAAAGTGCTTCAGCCAGAGCTTGAAATTATTGAGGAATTTCACAATAAGGTTTTAAAAAATAACAAGAAAAAATGAACACAGAGGGAAATAAAGCTATGAATTGAGAGACTAGTTATGTGATGCACTGCAAGCCTTTGCTGGCTACTAGTAATGGGCGATTTTGGGACGTTTTCGCTTTGCCGCAAAATGGTGAAAAATTAGCGAAACTGGACCGTTTTTGACGCCATGTACGTTTTTTTTTTACGGTGGTGTATGGTTTTTTTTGACGCCGGTGAATTTTCGTTGGCGGCGGTTTCGCAAATTAATTCACTGGCGGCGAATCACGGAAATTCACAGCGAATTCGCGCCTGGTGAATAAATTCGCCCGCCACCAATTAAAACAAAAATATATTAATAAATGCCTTTCAAAAAATTGTGCTCAGCACTAGCGAAGATACCTGAGAATTCACATTTGAATCCAGTCCATGTAAGTGATTTGAGGGGCATATTGACCATCTTCTGCAGGACATCAAGTGCTTCAGACAGAACTTGAGGAATTTCACCAGAAATTATCAAGGTGAAAAAAAAAATGGCAAGAAAAAACGAACACAGAAGGAAATAAAGCTATGAAGCCATTGAAGTGTAAAATTAGATTGATCAGTGTACATATAACACAATATCAACTCATGTCACCAGTTCTGAGATCATACTAAAATTTTGTATTTCTCAACAAAGGAATCAGCTGTCAGAGTAGCAGTTAAAAACGGCAGACAAATGCATATCTTTGTAAGCTGTTCCTTTTATTTCTCTTATAACATTTACAGCCCTACATTCTGTCTGCTTCGTTATCAGTCCTATTGAATAGACTCATGAGCATGAATATGATATGACAGCTGATCTGGGCCATGACAGTTAGATCAGCAATGCTAAATATTTGGCTTGGGTTGCATATCAAAAGTACTGGCTTTAATAATTGTACAAATGAAAGCCTTGCACATTTTCCACAGCAAATATGATGTTGAAATAAATATGATCTGTCAGTCAGTCATTTGCACAAAACATAAGAAAAACCAACGTTTCTTTTTTTTCAGCTGAGCAAGTCGATTTTTCTATTTTACATAATATAAGTTCCATTCCTTTCCAAAAGCATCGCCCTTTTTATGAACTGTACTTGGAATCTGCCACACGGCACATTTTTACTGTTAATAAAGGTTCCTATATGCACTGGGCTCAGAAGAAAAGGAATATACAGCTTCAGCACTGAATATGTATAAGGGATAATTTCAAATCACAGCCACATCATCTTGTACTCTGCTTTTCTTTCTCAAGACGCCATACTGTTTTGCATGAATCCTTTGAAACTGCAGGTGGTCCTTCAGCAGTATTGCAAAAAAAAATATATATATATAGATGTCAGCTTGATCAAACAAGCAACTTCATGTAATTGAATCAATCGCTGAGGTGAGACTGAGCATTTTCACAATCTACACCGCTGAGTTGTCTTACAATTTACACAGAAGTCAGTCGGGAAGATTTATAGTTAAAAAAAAATAGGATATCTTGTATTTTTGCTTAAGAATACTTTACAATTTCTTAAAGATAGTAACAAAAGCACAAAAGCAAGATGCCGTTTGCTTTGATTTACCGATCAATTTGCTTGGAAAGGGCTTCTACCAAGTCCCTATTAGCGATCGTTACTGTTCAAGAATAACGACGAGCGTAGAGTCGGAATGTGTTTTCCTGCACACAAACAGTTTGTAGTTCAAACTCTCATCCTATAATATTTCTAAATCAGCCAAACGGAAAATTGGAAATGAGTAATATCTACTTCTTTTGCTTAAGGCCAGGCTCCAAAGTCTAGCCATTTCACAACTAGATTTAATGAATTTTTCAAAGAATCATATTTGCCAGTAAAAGACACCTTGTCAGCAGGACATAAGTTTGTCACTTCACATGGTTTTGATTCCTAAACATTGCCCTATATTTAAAGGGTGACAGCATTTTTTTAAAGATATTATACAAATACAAGGAGGTCTGTGATGCACTGCAAGTCTTTGCTGGCCACCAATTAAAATGAAAAGATATTAATTCCTGCAACCATCTACCCACACTCATACACAGACACTTATATGGTATCATTAAAAGACTGAATGAATTGATATTTACTACTGGAAGGCTTTTATTATTGTATCTGCAGTTTAATAAGAGACTATTGGGAAATGTAATAAAGAAGGTAACAGAAAAACTATTCACAATGCCAAAAGTTATGCCTTTAAGTTAAAGGGATCCTGTCATTGGAAAACATGTTTTTTTTTCAAAACGCATCAGTTAATAGTGCTACTCCAGCAGAATTCTGCACTGAAATCCATTTCTCAAAAGAGCAAACAGATTTTTTTATATTCAATTTTGAAATCTGACATGAGGCTAGACATTTTGTCAATTTCCCAGCTGCCCCAGTCATGTGACTTGTGCCTGCACTTTAGGAGAGAAATGCTTTCTGTCAGGCTGCTGTTTTTCCTTCTCAATGTAACTGAATGTGTCTCAGTGGGACATGGGTTTTTACTATTGGGTGTTGTTCTTAGATCTACCAGGCAGCTGTTATCTTGTGTTAGTGAGCTGCTATCTGGTTACCTTCCCATTGTTCTTTTGTTAGGCTGCTGGGGGGGGGGGAAGGGAGGAGGTGATATCACTCCAACTTGCAGTACAGCAGTAAAGAGTGATTGAAGTTTATCAGAGCACAAGTCACATGACTTGGGGCAGCTGGGAAATTGACAATATGTCTAGCCCCATGTCAGATTTCAAAACTGATTGTAAAAAAAATCTGTTTGCTCTTTTGAGAAATGGATTTCAGTGCAGAATTCTGCTGGAGCAGCACTATTAACTGATTCATTTTGAAAAATTTTTTTTTCCCCATGACAGTTTCCCTTTAACAAATGCCCCTTTCTGCGAATTTAATATAGCGAACTGTTTAGTGACCTCTTTCAACAATGGAAAGTGTGAATTGTATAGTTTGCACCAGTGCGCAGTGCATGTAATAAGACTTCTTACTGTAAAATTTGTCATGTTTCACACCCTCAAGCACTTCTTAAAAGTGTGCAATTCGCAATTTAAATTCAAATGCAATAACAGTTTAAGGAAGGATATTACATTGCAAAATGCAAATTTTTATTCTTATTTGTGCAAATTGTTTTTCTCTTATTACTTTCACCCATTAGTTTCTTCTTAACGTGTTAGCACATTTGAATTATGTAAAATAGAGGTAAATCCAAAATATTCTGTATATTATAGGTATGCAACTTGTTATCCAGAATGCTTCGGAATTGGAGCGTGGATCCAATAGGATTGTTTTCTTACCAATAAGGATGAATTATATATTAGTTGGGATCAAGTACAATGTATTGTTTTATTATAGCAGATGTTTTAAAATGTTGAATTATTTGATTAAAAATGGAGTCTATGCATAATTGCCTTCCTGTAATTTTGAGCTTTCACGATATCGGATTTCCAGATAACGCATCCTAAACCCGTGTATATGTACATGTATAAGACTGTTCAAAATTAACCTTCAATTGCCAGACCAAAAATGGCAGTCAGGAGGAAACATTTGCATATGTAAATTAGGGTTAGGGAAGGAAATTACGTGACTTTTTGTCACAAAACAAGGAAGTAAAAAAAATGTCCCCTTCCCACCCCTAATTTGCATATGCAAATTAGGGTTTAGATTTGGTTCGGTATTCGGCCAAATCTTTCACAAACGATTTGGGGGTTCGACTGAATCCAAAAAAGTGGATTCGGTGCATCCATAAGCACAATGCACAAGGATGTTCCAAATCCTGCCAAAAAAGAATTTGGAATTGCCCAAATCCTGAAGCAAATCTAGGATTTGGTGGAACCCTAGTATTCTTTGATGCTAATAACCCTGTTTTATTGTATTACTGTGTTTATTTAAAAATATAATAAGGATCCTAGTGGGGGAATCTAGTGTAAATAAAATGATAAATTCCTAATTTTCTAAAAGAGAGATATATTTTTTTGTAGACCCAAGGAAATAATTAATGCATAGATCCATCACCAGCTCATCTAGAAAAATATTCTGTAGAACATCACAGGAGTAACGCCTATAATTTGAATTTCAAGATGCTCCAGGTACAGTGTCCTCATATAAAGGGTCAGTGTTATCTTCCACTGTCTTAAAATAGTGTCTTACCTAAGACTAAGAATGCAACAGAATTTAACTTAATTGATAAATATTCTGGTTAGGAATTTTCTATGGAGGGAATTTAAATATGTTCCTAGTTTAAATATAGCAGACACAGAGGATATATACCAAAAGTACACACACACACACACACACACACACACACACACACACACACACACACACACATACATATATACAGATTTCATTGACTGTGTCGATGTTTTATTGTTTCTGAATCATATCAGCTGATATAATGAATATAATGATACACTTATCTTGCTTTCATTTCCCGCTCCTTGCATTAGCATTAAACAACATCAACAAAAAAATTGACTTCTTCATTTCGATTCCATTTCAGAACCTTTGCCAGCAGTCTTGGCCCTGTGCTTCTGCATTGTGGGTGGACTGGATGCTAGCCATTTTCAGAGTACATTAGCATTTCTAAATATGTTTTGCACCTGCCTGACATGTAGGCCAGGTGGCAAATGCTTCTCTTCAACAGACTTGGAGCACTCGTTTTAAGCTAAATAATCTTTTCAATTTCTAAATTACACGCAAAGAAAATTCATCTACATTAGGCACTTCGGTGGTCATCTGGGAATGTAATTGTTGCTTATCTATAGATGACATGAATGCAAAACATTTGTTTTGTTGCAGTGTTTCTTCCTCTGGCAACTAGTAGACATTTTTTTTCCCAGTAAGAAGTGAAAAAAGGGTAGAAAATGTTGCCCTTGGGATAGAATAAGTGAAACAATCCAATATTTTTTACCATATGTTAGTAAATCTGCCCTGTAGTTTCTAAAACATTTTTTTGTTTTACCCAGTGTTATGTAGTCATATAAGGAAATGGATTATGACTAATTAATGCCAACCTCAAGGATAACAGACTATCAGCTTTTCAAGTCAGCTTCTGAATTTATAAATATATTAATAATGCTCTGGAATATAAGAGCAATGTATTTTTGTTAGAATGTCAGTAGCTCTTTTTAACATTTTTTTTAAATTAAAACAGATGCCAGTTGACAATTTGGCTTCTGAACGATTTCAATAGGCAGGGCTCATCCGAAAACTGTATTTTTATTATTGTAACTGAGTTTGAACAAAGGGTTAATTAGAACATTGAATGTCATTACTGTAAATTGTTTGGTATATATTTGTGGTGTAGTGAAAGTTCGTAATGCAAAACATCTATGTAATACATTTGTTTCCAGAAACATAATTACCACTATGGCGTATTTTAATTTATAAGAGCTTTGCAGTGCTCCTATAATGAAACATTTTCTGTCCACACCAATTAACTCGTAAATAGTTTTTGTAAAGAGCAAACAAGGCATACGTTCTCAAACTTGGATGCATTCATGCGTGCCTCCTGTTGAGAAGCATGCATTGGAAGCAGTTGGGTGATCAAGTATGTACCATGCACGGGCTAGCAAATTATTTGTGCAAATTAATTTATTTCTGAAAATCAAAAAAAAAAATCTATAAACAACGTTTCTTGATTAAAAGGTGAGATTAAGGCTCAGCAAGAGCAAAGTTTATGTCAGATGTGTGGTTTATGAGACCTGGAAACAATGCTGCTCCTGTTATTAAATTATACATTATGACAAGGCAAGAGTGCAGCAGTGGGAGATGGTCTTCCCTTAAATAGGAGCTTTCTGGATAACAGGTTTCTGGATAAGGCATCCCATTCCTGTGCTATGTGACTACAGTGGCAGTATGTCCAAATTTTGTCAACGAGTATTTATAAAAAGCAACGTCAGTCTGACTCTCTACAGTTGAAGATTATACACGATCATTAAATTAACTTCTTTGGTATTAATTCTTTGCTGACACCTTTTTTCTGAAACTGCTGGCCCAATGTCTTCAAAGAGTCCATAGTCTTGATAGAAAAACATTCTCAGGGGGCATTTATTAAATTAGTGAAAATTAGGATGCCAGGATAAATGCCTTTTTACCACATTGCCTAATGTGATAGACCTATAAACTGATACTGGGACAGGAAAAAAAAAGTTTTCCATGATTTTTAGAGGCCCATTTATCAACATTATCACTTTAGTGCCATCTCGCTCTCTTCAGTAATCTTCGGGTCTTCTTCCGGTGACTTTCGGCGCATGTGCAGTTTTTGCGAAACAGAAGATTGATCCAACTGCGCATGTGCTGTTACACCACTCTATTCCCAAAGATTACCGAAGAGAAGAAGATGGCGCCCATGAACTCCGATGCCCTGAATCTGTTCTGAGGGGGCAGTTAGTTAGGGGGCATTTACCAAAGGTACCACCTAGGCTGGGGGGGGGAGCATGGAGGGAGTCTATTTAGGGTAGGGGGTGTGGGGGTTTATTAGCAAGGGTTTAGTTCTCCCTTGAAAACCTAAACCTCAAAAATGTAATTTTTCCAACAATTACAGAGGAAAAAAAACAACAGAATAACTCCAAAAAGTCCAAATGGCTAAAATAAGGGTCAGTAGAATCAACACAGCTCCCAATGACTTCTATAGCACATTGACTGCTTTTGCTTGCAGGAGTTTTGCATTAGAATTTTTACACTTCATAAATCTTCATAAAAAGGAGTTTTAGAGGAATAAAAGAAAACACTACTTTTCAATTTGTGACAAAAATAGAGATTTGATTGGTAGTAAATAGGCCCTTAGCATTAAGACCCTCAGTTTTTTTCAAATAAATAATAGCATGCCTTGCATTACTATTCTAGTACGTCAAGGGGTCCATTGGAGAAGATAATGGGCATGGACAGCCAGAACACCTGAGAACTTAGACAAGACTCAAAGTAAAAACTGATATAGAAACTGTTATTATGCCCTTCACAGTGAATGTGGTAAACACAGCATGAGGGGTTATTATAACAGTTCTGCTATGGCAGCTTAATAAAGAAGAATATGGTAACTTAAAGTCATCAATTGAATCCTATTGGAGAAGTTGAAACCACTTTTGAATTCTAAAACGTTTCGAAATACCAAAGTAGAAGTGCAACCAATAAATGAACTCACATCAAAGTTGGCATGAAAGAATGCCACATCATGTACCAATATAGATAAAATGCCAGTAAATGCATTTAGTACATTTTTTAAACAACTAGAAACACGTAAAGATAACCAGATCCGGAAATGAATCTTCCACAACCAAAAGAGCAAGCACTGATTTTTGTTTCTTTTTCGTTTGTCATAGAGTTAAGCCGTCTTTTGTTATTCCATTATGTAAAGTCATTATTGGATTCATCCCTTACTGCTTTGTAAACTGGCATACTTATTATTTGAACTGGCACTAATTGATCAATAAGCTTCTTCTTTAGCCATTCACGCAGCAGCGGCGGTGGGAAGTCACAATAAACAAAGTTCTGGCAGCCAGTAACCAAGCTTGTTATGCACATACTGGTCACAACGCGTTTGCATGTAGACCACGTAGTTCTTTATAAACTCTAAGCTGGCATGTGAAATGAAAAGCTCATTAGCTATACAGCTCCTCCAAATTAAATAATAAAAGTACAAACTCGGAATATGTTTAGCTTCCTAAAGCGACATTATTAGATTGGGAGTAATGAAAAACCAAAGTTTACAGACAAAATATTTGACCAATTAAAATGATTGTAGAGGAAGGGAATATATAATTACCGTGTTTAGCACTCTTACAGGGATAGGCCTCCTTAAAATAATAATCGGAGACAAACCTAAGCAAACTTTTTTTAACCGATTGTTCCAGTTTTTTGATTAGGTGCCTTGTTTTCAACCTCATATTTAAATATTACCCCTAGCAAATCCCCATCAAAAAGGTACAGGTATGGGACCTGTTATCCAGAAAGCTCAGATTTACGGAAAGGCCATCTCCCATAGACTCCATTTTATACAAATAATCCAATTTTTTTCTCTGTAATAATAAAACAGTACCTTGTACTTGAGCCAAACTAAAATAAAATGAATCCCTATTGGAAGCAAACCCATCCTATTAGGTGTATTTAATGTTTACATGATGTTCTAGTAGACTTAAGGTATGAAGATCCAAATTACATAAAGATCCATTATCTGGAAAACCCCGAGTCCCAAGCATTCTTGATAACAGGTCCCATACCTGTATAATTTCACATGATTACTACTCAGAAATGAAATGAGAGAACAAATAATGTACAGATAAAAATAACTGGCTACATCATAGTTGCACTTCAATAGATGATTTAGCATGCAGTCACTTTCTGCTAAAATAAGCAAATTAATGAAGGTTTTCAAACTTAGAGAGGAATAAAGCAGATGGACCCATGCAAATTCTTGCTTACAAACCAAGAGAGGAATAGTTCATTGTATTGTATATCATTAGAAAGGTTCCAGCTACTTGTATCTTGCCAAACGGTTAAATGAGGCTAAGATAAGAGAGCTTATGTATAACCAGCAAAGTCACTAATATACGGATCTAGCCCAGAAGAACACAT